>CM038676.1:307776951-308976951 GCA_021605205.1 Aegilops longissima | reverse complement strand
GTTCAGGAGAGCTCTGGTGGCGTTCTAGGCAGGAAAAGGAGGACGGTGGCGAGAAGGCTACGGGCAGGGAGGGGTGTGGTGATGGGAAAATGGAGCGAGGAGAGGAGGGGTTTTATAGGCGGTCTCGGAAGGCGCTGGGATGGAAAGACGAGGAGATCGGGAAGGTGGAGATTTCTGTCTCCATGGACATGGAAAGCTTCAGAACGTGAGAGGAAACAGAGGAAGGAGATGATCTCTTGTTGGGCTAGAATAGGAAAGTGCTTAATTGGCCAGGTTTTCCTAATAAAACGATTCCATTCCTATTTTTAAAATTAGGAAACTAAAACAATAAAAAGGAAATCAAATCAATTGAATAAAGAGTTTTATATACTAAAATTATCAGAAAAATAAAATGTAGATGTTGAGCATTATTCCACGGCCAAAATAAAAACTTAAAAAAATGTTTTCAGAAAATCCCTAAAGGCTTTATTTCTTTTTGCAAATAATTTTAAATAAAAACTTTGGTTTTCTTGGCTCAAATATTTTCAAAATGCTCCTGATTTTGGAGGTCATTTTCCTCCGCTCTTTCTTGCTTGCAAGAATTTATTTTTCGGGTATTTCTCGGGAAGAAAAATAGAAAGCAAGTGCAAATATTTGAAAGAATTAAATTGCAAAAATCCGTTCAAATTCTTTATAGTTGAAGAAGTCATGTCATCTTCTCTCATTGATTTTAATAGGATGAATTTGAATTTACGGAGAAGGCGAAAGTCATTTTATTCCCTCTCTTTCAAAAGTTTTGAAAAGGTTCAAATTTCACTCAAGTTTAATTCACTCAAGCAAACAAACAAACAATTCAATTAATTATATTAACATTCCAAAATTTGGGATGTTACAAACCTACTACACTTAAAATGAATCTCGTCCTCGAGATTCAAGAAACTAACAAGAAAAGGTTAGGGGTTGGGGTCTTCTAGCAAATGTCTTGGTCGAAAAGGTCGGGTGCTACCACACTTAAAAACAAGGTCATGGTTCCAATAAACTCAGATACTTCCTCCGGAGGGCTGACAATGTATGTCTCTTCACATATCTTACAATAGCTCCTTCATTAAAGCTCTTACATCGAGAAGCATAGAGTTTTCCTCAAAAGCTTGGGTCGGTTCATCAAAGTTGAAGTTAAATCCGAGACCGGATCTTCTTAGCTGATGGGTGCATGTCCATTCTAAACAACTATCGAAACACTCATGGTGGTCTACAATTTATGGTTTTCTCCTGCAGAAAGCGGGTCAGGTTGAACCTCACCGTATAACCTACTTTTGGCAACGGTTGCACTGTAATGGGGTTCCATCGTCCTACCATTTTATGGTTTTATGGCTTATCGCATCGACACTCTTCTAAGTTTTTCAAGGCTCTCTGATTTTCCATCAACATATGATAGTTCAATATAGAAGTCTCCGGTATGGGGGCCAATCCATCCCGTACTTGAATCATTACCACATACGTAAACATCGAATCACGTATTCTAACACTTGGGCATACTCACAAGCATTGCAGAATTTCTCTTGTCCTCGAATTGGGTTCGAGTAAATCCATGGTTTCTGCAAGCCAACAAAACATCTATCGTTACTTCACCACTCTTAGGTTTTTGCGTAATCTCCTACGAAACGTATGCTGATTGGACTGCTGATTCCTCCAATTTATTCCTTTATTCAAGGTTACATCAGTTCCTTTCAAATTCCTGGGCCTGTGGGTTATGGTCCCACTTCAACACTAGTGCAGCTTTAACTCATCCTTGGAGTAACTCTCTTGTTACACCTCCTTTAAATCCAGTAGTACTCTGTTTCTTCATACCATCATATCAAAAGCAAAATTCCAACTTATTTTGTCCAGCTTCCTTCTATGGACCATCATGGATAACACATTTCTTTCTTCATTGATCCTGTGGTTTTACGGAGTACTATGACACCAAAGAAAACATGCACTAGCTTATCCATAAATCCCTTTATTATCATATCAACCTTTTATTACATCCTTTACCATTTTTTGTGAATCCAAATTCCAAAGAGTTTATTACAAATGCTGCCACCCACATGGTTCGGTATGGTCAGACATTACTTCCAACTTTATTCATTTTTCCTCCTTGAGGATTCTTCAGTCCCACTGGAAGTGTGCGACATGAGCCTTGAAATCTTCAATCTTCTTTTTCATCATGGTGGTCTTGAGCTTCACCTTCATCATCTCTGCATGCACTTCGCTTAGGTATTCCTGAGTATAACGGAGTCTTGCTTCAAGTATTTCTCCGATCTGGCGTATGGCTTCCATGGCTGCTTCACGAACAGCGTCGAAGAAAGTTGCTTGTGGCACACGTGAGATGAAAAAGTAATGCCCCATCCTCTTTGGGCAAACTCCTTTCAAACGGTGGAGGTGTACCTCCACATACCAAAGTTCCACTCCCTTTTGCATGAAGGGGTAGCCTTTGTAGACTGCATCTCCTTCAAGGTAAATATGCTTCATCATGTCCTTCAAGATCTTCGGGTAATCATGATCACTTGTCAGGGTCATGATCGTTTCAGGGCCCTTAAGGAAAGACTCATAAAGGGTTGTCATCTGCATGTGTAGGATAAGAGGAGTGCTCAGAACAAGGGATGTATCTCCATGGGAAGTTGCAATTGTCTCCAGAAAGGTTTGGTGTTCAGTTGTCCATGGGTTCAAGATTTGAGGTCTGGTTGAGATAGAAAGAGAAGGCAATTACCCACTCATCAACAAAATTATCATTTGTAATGGGCGTTCTACTATGGTTTCGTTTCTAAGTCCTCATTTCTTGGTCTTCAATGCTCGGAGTTTCCAATTCTGATCTTGTTCCCATATGAAGGCCTTCTACCATTCTTCCGTAACTTACGTCTCTCATGGTTGAAATAAATACAAGCCTACGAATATCGCATCTATCCAACCATTCAATTAACATACAAAAATAATAGCAACCAAGCATTCATTTATTCAATCAATTCTACAGTATCGCCACCCACAGAATTTGGTATGGTCAGATACTTAAATCGGGATGGCGTTCACCTTTGTTTCTCTCATGGTGGAATACTACTAATTTACTTGGGTTTCTTCTGTGTGAACTTGATCTCTTCCAGTTCTTCTGCTAGATTTTCCCTGTCGACACGGAGTTTCTTATGACGACCCTGTATGTCCTGAAGTTGTTCCTTGAGCTTCTGGATTTCAACGTCCTTTGCATGAGACATGGTCCTGCTGTTCTTGATTCTGACGCATTCTCGAAATCTCGAGGTTCTCCTCCTCCAGCTGGTTTATCTTCAGTCTCTGAGTCTTGACCTCTTCTCGTAGTGCTTCATTGTCGAACAGGGCTTCCAGGTCCATCTGAAGATTCTTGACGTATTGTTCCAGATCCTGATTGTACACTAAAAGTGGGGAGAACTTCATCTTCTGTGCTTCCGTCAAGGCAATAGTTGCTCCATCAAACTTCTGCCATCCCATCCTTCCAAAGAAATGTGGGTTTAGTGCAGCACGATGGCGATAGCATAAGCGTGCAATAGCATCATGGACGGCAGTGTTGATGCCCATATCACGATCACCATTTATAGTTCGAAGCTGATGTCTGCAGTCTTGGGGCTTCTCTCGACCAAAAACTTGGGCCTTGACTCCCCACGATCTGGGCGTCCTCTTAGTTGCCTTGATCTCGGTATCGGTAATTTCAGCAGCTGACTAGCTCCACAAGGAAGGGACCTCCAAGAACCTTCTCGTAGTGTTCTCTTTTGTTCGAATGTAGCTCTTCATCTATAGTTGAAATAAGGAGGGTTCATAAAAGGAATCAGGTGTTACGAGTAGTACAAAACAAAGGTCATTCCTATTGGGGTCTTCATATTACTAAGTCATTTTCTAGGGTCACGTTCTCTGATCAACATGTGCTCGATACCATCTCAGAGCGACCGACCTCGGACGGTCAAGCCTCGTATTCTTGTGCCATCCACGGATCGGTATCTTTGGCACACAGTACATCAATGTATATATCAAAGTGCAATCACATGTATAAATAACGTAAAATGATATATACCTCATAATAATCAGCGGAAACAAATCAAGCGGGTGTGGAGTCCCATCAACGCCATCGGCGGGTTGAGTGTAGACCGTAACCTGTATCGTAACTCTTACTCGTCGAGGAAATATCTGCAACATGATACGTTGCAGCCGTGTAGGTCGATACATTGAATGTACCAGCAAGATCACAATAAGAGAAAACAGATGATAAACTATACTATATGCAGGTATGGCTTTGTGGCTCAGATCTGAGTTTTGTTTGCGTAAAAGCTAGTTTTATTTTACCTACATCAAAGGAATAAATGAAGTCTGTACTATGGAGTTTTTCTGTCATGACATGGTTCCGCCAACCGATGTCTCATAGCCCAAATCATCATAAGTTGCCCACAATTAAGTTATCAATCCGGTGTTGAGAGTTCCGAGATAGATCCAAGTCCAGAGGCTCAAATTGTCCGTAACCGGGGACACGGCTAATCGATTAGGTTATAACCCTCTGCAGAGGTTTGTACACTTTACCCGCAAGATTCGATCCCTCTCTTTACGTTCTCGCACTTCAGAGTGTTTGAGAACAAGATGACCGAAACATGATCTTCCAAAGAGTTCCTTTGACCACTGTCCGGTACTCAACCCATCCTACCGTAGTTCTACATCTGCTAGTACCGTCCCAGCCAGAGTCACAAATAAGGTCAACCAAGCCAGAGCCCATAATGACTTGCGGTTGCACAGGTAAGCTTCCAGGCGTGAAGTATTCTTCCATCTCTTTGAGTCTGGGTGAAGCTTTCCGCAAGATGTCATGGTGCTTCTCCATGCATCCCGGCCAACCACTGGTTTCTCCAGGTGCCCACAACCGTCCTTCACCCAGAGTGTGTATTGAATTCTTGTCTCGAGTTTTGAAGTCTTGAGGCCTTGAAGATGCAATCCTTGCAGGTGCCATCATGGAGTTGTCGTCATTGGCGAAATCCTTCATTCTCACACCACTCCTGAGCACTCATACCAAACCCGTCTACTATAGCGTAGCATTAAAATAAATAACGTCCGGGCTTGGTAACAGGGTGATGGGTTCCTACCTCATGCATACTACTCAACTACAAGGATTCAATAACACTCTTGAGGGGTGATTGCAAGGATGCCACTAAATGCAATAAAACATAGGTATGAAAGCAATGATCAAAGTGAACTTGCACGGTGATGTTGACGAAGAAGAATTATCGTTCTCAAGAAATAACTTGATAGACTACTCGTCACTCTCGATGAAATCTATATAACAAACATATCATTCACATAAGCACTCACACTAACAATCAAAACAAAAGAGAGAGCGAATAAGAATCGAAGGAACTTCAAATAAAACTAGGAGTCTTCTTCTACAACATTCACAAAAATAGTTTTGTCTAACGGAAAATAAAACACTAAAATAACAGAGAATAAAATATAAATTTAGTTAAGACAAATAAAAAATAAAGTATTTTTTTCATAAAGCTATTTTGAAAGTATTTTCAATTGGGAGTTAAAACAGTAGAAATCCATTGCAAGTTATTAGCGAACTTGAATTGATTTCACGATAACAAAATAAAATAAATATAAAAACTTGTTGAACACCTACTGTTTAACTAATAGAAACCAAACATAAACTTTCTGAAATATAAAATAAAATAATTTAAAACAACTATAGAAAAAAGTAGCTATAATTGAATAGAACTAAAACAGAATTTGTTTTACATGAAACAATAAGAATACTCAAACAATTTTGATGTTTTTACCACTGGTAAATATGATCACTAGTGATCAGTAGAAAAAGAATCAAATAAAATCTATTTTAAACTCCCGAATAAGCAAAACAAGCTTTAATTCAAATCTGATCTAACTCAATTTTATAAATCCAAACATAGACAAATTATATATTTTGGAAATTACAAGAAAATTGTGATCTAAGGCAAAAAGAATCAGCATCATTGGACTTCTAGATCAAAAGTTATAAGCTAAACAAGAACGGAACTAAATCTGTTACGGAAATAAATCTGAAAACAAAACGGAGTTACCAGACGTGAGGCAGAGATGGCAGGAAGGAGATGGCGATGTGGAGGCTGCTCGGCGAGGCGAGTCGCGTCGGCCAAGGTGGGGGTGGCGGAGGAGGGTCGGCGCTTGGGAGGTGGCGCTGGGCGATGGGAGGTTCGGAGAGCTCTGGTGGCGTTCTAGGCAAGAAAAGGAGGACGGTGGCGAGAAGGCTACGGGCAGGAGGGGGTGTGGTGATGGGAAAAATGGAGCGAGGAGAGGAGGGGTTTTATAGGCGGTACACTGGGATGGAAAGACGAGGGAGATCGGGAAGGTGGAGATTTCTGTCTCCATGGACATGGAAAGCTTCAGAACGTGAGAGAAAACAGAGGAAGGAGATGATCTCTTGTTGGGCTAGAATAGGAAAGTGCTTAATGGGCCAGGTTTTTCCTAATAAAACGATTCCATTCCTATTTTTAAAATTAGGAAACTAAAACAATAAAAGGAAATCAAATCAATTGAATAAAGAGTTTTTATATACTAAAATTATCAGAAAAATAAAATGTAGATGTTGAGCATTATTCCACGGCCAAAATAAAAACTTAAAAAATGTTTTCAGAAAATCCCTAAAGGCTTTATTTCTTTTTGCAAATAATTTTAAATAAAAACTTTGGTTTTCTTGGCTCAAATATTTTCAAAATGCCCCTGATTTTGGAGGTCATTTTCCTCCGCTCTTTCTTGCTTGCAAGAATTTATTTTCGGGGTATTTCTCGGGAAGAAAAATAGAGAAGCAAGTGTAAATATTTGAAAGAATTAAATTGCAAAACTCCGTTCAAATTCTTTATAGTTGAAGAAGTCATGTCATCTTCTCTCATTGATTTTAATAGGATGAATTTGAATTTACCGGAGAAGGGGAAAGTCATTTTATTCCCTCTCTTTCAAAAGTTTTTGAAAAGGTTCAAATTTCACTCAAGTTTAATTCACTCAAGCAAACAAACAAACAATTCAATTAATTATATTAACATTCCAAAATTTGGGATGTTACAGACCCCCAAAGGAAAGAAAAGAAATAAAAATATTTACACGGGAAAGCTCCCAACAAGTAAAAGAAGAACGGAAAATCTTTTTGGGTTTTCTTTTTAATTATTACTACTACAGCAAGAAAAGTAAACTAACTAAAAGCTACACTAATTTTTTTAAACACACAAGAAGAAAGCAAGGAAAAGGAAAATAAACTAACATGGATATTATAGAGAAAGAGTATGAGCACCGACATCTAGCAATGAGTGTGTGAACATGAATGTAATGTCAGTGAGAAATACGTACTCCCCCAAGCTTAGGCTTTTGGCCTAAGTTGGTTTATTGCCACGGGTGGCCTGGCGGATATGTAAAGTTATAACCGGGGTCGTACTGAGATGAAGAAGACTCTAATTGACACTGGTTGGCAATCATCTCCGGATCCCACTGGTAATTAGACTGTCGTGGAGGTTCAAATTGTGGTTCCGGCTCCGGCTCGATGAGCCCCTCAAAAATCTCTTCATTATTTTCTGAAAAATTCTGAAATTTTTAGTAACTTCAAATAAAAGTGAACCAAGCTCAACAAAATTGATAGCAACTACTCCTACAAGTGCCTAGAGACTATATCATGCATTAGAACTACTTGGAACCATATAAATTTGACATGCAAGCTCAAGAACATGGTCACCTAGGCAGCACGAATTTGCAATGAGTAAAGCACTAGAAAAAAAAACTAATTGGACCAATGGAGGAGTCACATACCAAGGAACAATCTCCCAAAGCAGCTTTGTGAGAGGTGATTTGAGCAAGGAGATCGAAAATCGCAGCAAGATGCGCTAGAACTCGTGCTTGAGCTGGATGGTGATTTTTTTGGGAGGAAGAAGAAGTGTGTGGGTGCAGGAATAAGTGGAGGGGAGCCACCATGGGCCCACGAGGCAGGGGCGCGCCCTGTAGGGGTGGGCGCGCCCTGGACCCTCGTGGCCAGGTGCTTGCTCGCCCTGCTGTGTTCTCAGTGCTAGATTTTCCCAAATATTCCAAAAAAATCATATTAAATTGGCAGGGTATTTGGAGAACTTTTATTTTCGGGGTATTTTTATATTACACGGATAATTCAGAAAACAGACAAAAAAAATACTATTTTTGCTTTAGTTCAACTAAATAACAGAAAGTAAAAGGAGGGTACAGAAGGTTGTGCTTTCTAATTTCATCCATCTCATGCTCATCAAAAGGAATCCACTAACAAGGTTGATTAGGTCTTGTTAACAAACTCATTCCGAATCGCATGAAACCGGAGAAATTTTGAATGACACTATGTTACCTCAACGGGGATATGCACATCCCCAATAATAAGAATATCATATTTCTTCTTGATAGTAGGAAGAGGAAATTCAAAACCTCCAAAAATAATCGATGGAATTTTTCCAATAGAATTGATACTGTGGACTTGAGGTTGTTTCCTCGGAAAGTGTATCGTATGCTCATTACCATTAACATGAAAAGTGACATTGCCTTTGTTGGAATCAATAACAGCCCCTGCATTATTCAAAAAAGGTCTTCCAAGAATAATAGACATACTATCGTCCTCGGGAATATCAAGAATAACAAAGTCTGTCAAAATAGTAACGTTTGCAACCACAACAGGCACATCCTCACAAATACCGACAGGTATAGCAGTTGATTTATCAGCCATTTGCAAAGATATTTCAGTAGGTGTCAACTTATTCAAATCAAGTCTACGATATAAACAGAGAGGCATAACACTAACACTGGCTCCAAGATCACATAAGGCAGTTCTAACATAGTTTCTTTTAATGGAGCATGGTATAGTGGGTAACCCTGGATCTCCTAGTTTCTTTGGTATTCCACCCTTAAAAGTATAATTAGCAAGCATGGTGGAAATTTCAGTTTCCGGTATCTTTCTTTTATTAGTAACAATTTCTTTCATATACTTAGCATAAGGATTCATTTTGAGCATACCAGTCAAACGCATACGCAAGAAGATAGGTCTAGTCATTTCAGCAAAGCGCTCAAAATCCTCATCATCCTTTTTCTTGGATGGTTTAGGAGGAAAAGGCATGGGTTTATGAACCCATGGCTCCCTTTCTTTACCATGTTTCCTAGCAACAAAGTCTCTCTTATCATAACGTTGATTCTTTGATTGTGGGTTATCAAGATCGACAGCAGGTTCAGTTTCTACATCATTATCATTACTAGGTTGAGAATCATCATGAACATCTTCATTAATATTTTCACTTGGTTCATTTTCATTACCAGATTGTGTTTCAGCATCAGAAATAGAAATATCATTTGGATTCTCAGGTGTTTCAGCAATAGGTTCACTAGAAGCATGCAAAGTCCTATCATTTTTCTTTTTCTTCTTTTTAGAAGGACTAGGTGCATCAACATTATTTCTCGGAGAATCTTGCTCAATTCTCTTAGGGTGGCCTTCAGGATACAAAGGTTCCTGAGTCATTTTACCAGTTCTAGTAGCCACTCTAACAACATAATCATTATTCTTACTATTTAATTCATTGAGAAAATCATTTTGAGCTTTTAGTACTTGTTCTACTTGAGTGGTAACCATAGAAGCATGTTTACTAATGAGTTTAAGTTCACCTTTAACTCTAGACATATAATCACCCAAGTGTTCAAGCGTATCGGAATTGTATTTCAATTGTCTACCAAAATAAGCATTGAAGTTTTCTTGTTTGACAATAAAATTATCAAACTCCTCTAAGCATTGTCTAGCAGACTTATAGTGAGGAATATCACCTTCATCAAATCTTTAGAGAGAATTTACCTTTACTACCTGTGCGGGTTATCAAGACCATGTGTTTCTTCAATAGGTGAAGGATTAAGATCATATGTTTCTTCAACAGGCGGTAAATTAGGACCATGTATTTCTTCAATAGGAGGTAAATTCTTAACATCTTCAGCTTTAATACCTTTTTCTTTAATAAATTTCTTTGCCTCGTTCATATCTTCAGGACTGAGAAATAGAACACCCCTATTCTTCGGAGTTGGTTTATGTAACATCCCAAATTTTCAATTTGGCATGTTATACATAGGTCATCCATGCATATCATATTTTATTGCATATTCATTTGCTATCCTCGAAATCCTAAGCAACTCAAGGACCCTCGGAGAGAGTTGGGGATTTTTCGATTTTCATATTTGAATTTTTATCAAATAATGAAAGACGGGGATATTGGATTTTGTTATTTTTTTCTCCGGAAAAATATTTCAAGTTTAAAATAAACGAGAGGAGATAATATGACTTCTCCAAAACTAATTGAAATACCGGAGGAAAAATGTTAAAATCATTTTTGGGATTTTATTATACTTATCTGGAATTTTATTTTCCCTAGAAAAATTTGCATATGTTTAAAAATTTGCATTTTAGGGGCCAAGAAAAGTTCATCTAGTTCTAAATATTTTATTTAGACGGAGAAAACTTGTTTTGGAATTTTTAAAGTTTTATTTATTTTTCTAGGATTTTATTAAGTTTCAGCGGAATGTTTTAAAAAAATGCACCCGTGCCCGACTGGGCCAAAGGCCCAGCCGAGCCAGCCCGCCGCCCGCCGCCCGCCTTCCCGTCTTGCCGCCTGCTTGCACGGACGCCGAGGGAGTCGAGCGGACTCCACCGGGCGCCCCTTCCCATGCCGGAGCTGCCCCCCTTCCCAAGCCGCCCGCCCGCCCTCCTATATATACCGCCGCCCGCCACCACCACCACCCCCGCCACCACCCAAGCCGGGAGCCGGCCGAACCGCCCGGCCCCGATCCGCCGCCCGCCTTGGTCGCCGTCGCCGCCCAGCGCCGTCGCCCCCCTCGCCGAGCCGCCGCCTCGCCCGCCCTCGCCGCCCAGCCGAACCCGCCGAGCCGCCCGCCCGCCGGACGCGCCTCGGAGGTACCCGACCCGCCGCGGTTTTTAGAAACCCTTCGGTTTTTTTATAAAACCCTAGGCCGTTTTTTTAGATCGGTTTATTTTTTTCGGTTTATTTATTTTGAAAACGTTCACCCATTCGTTCGTTTTTACGAACATGTTCGCCGTTTAGTCTTTACTAATGAACGTTCGTTCGTTTAGACGTTCGTTGATTTCTTTTATCGGAATTATTCCGCGGTTATTCCGAATTTGATTTCTGAATCAATGTTCAAACTAGTATAACTTTTAAGCTCGTTTATCGGAATCAGGCGATTCAAGTGCCTGGAGTTTCATCTCGAAACCCTCTTTCCGAATAATCAACTGAAACCAGTTTTTATCTTTGTAAATTTGACTCTAGTTCAGATTAGTAAGCGGACCATGTTTTTCTCGCCGTTTGAGTTTCGTTGTTCCGTTTGGTTTGATTCTTTTGCAAACCGGAGTTCTTAAGTTGAACTCTCCGGTCAACCTCTTTCAGTTGAAGTTTCGTTTGTGCATCTTTGTTTGTTGCTTATGTATGTATTGTTTGCTTGCGATAGAATTCCCGGTGCGAGCGTGTTACTCTGAGTCTCTAGGATTCACGGATCGTCGACAAGGCAAGTAACACTTGATCATATCTTTTCATACCCAGTTTTTATGCATTAGCTCAATCCTCAAACATTGCATGATTAGGATGGCATTAATTTGTGGGTTGGGAAGTAGATGATGAGGTAGGAACCTATTGCCTGTTACTATCAAACCCTTGGGAGTTACTTCTACGTTATGCTTATATTGCCATGCTATGCTCGTGAGCGTGGTTTGGGTTTGAGAGATATTCACGACAGATGTGAGATTGTTAATTAATGGTTTACTTTAAGGTGGCAACTTAAATACACATCTGGGTGGATTGAGGCACACAGGGAACCCAGTGTTGTCTGTTTATTTTGGAAATCCGGGGTACCGTGTGATCTTCCTATGGATCGCCACCAGGGCTCAAAGGAACTGAGATTATTCATGCTAGAAACTTCCGTGTGCAGCCACAAGCTATTATGGGCTCTAGCATAGTTGAGTAAATTACGTGAAGCTCTCGAAGAGGTAGGTCAGCGGGTAGTGGGTTTTATAGGTTTGGTATGATCTATCCGGAGTAGAGAGTTAATGTTTACGAAAGATCGTGTCTCGGTCATCCGTTTCTCAAACACCATGCAGTCACGAGAAACCAACGGAGGCGATCGAGTCTTGTGGGGAAAAGTCATAAACCTCTGCAGAGTGTACAAACTAATCATGGTTAGCCGTGTCCCGGTTATGGACAATTCTGAGTATCTAGTACTTGAGTATTCACATGTATCTCATCACTCTAAATTAATACTGCTGGGTTGTTAATCACTTTAATTGGGATTGAGTTGGGGTTATACCTTCTCAATGATGTTTCAACCACCATGATAGTTAAAGTAAAATTTATTCCTTTGATGTAGGGAAAATTGGCTTTTTGCAAAACTGTAACCATAGAGCTTTCCACTAGCCTTATATGCATGTAGAATATCTTATTCTTTCATTACTCTCTATGTGTTACATTGCCAGCATATTCCATGTCTGACCCGTTCTCGGGCTGCAACGTATTATGTTGCAGACTTTTGAACGAGGAGTAAGGATTGTAGGTCGTTGCCGTGCAGCTCGATTATGCCGTTGGAGTTGATGGACCCACTTTATCTTCCAAGCCTTCATTGTTATCGCATTAGATGGCCTTAAGCCATATTATTATTATAAGTTCTCTTTTGAGACATTCAATGTAATAAGTGTGTGATTGCTACTCTGTTATAAATCCTTGAGTCTTGTGTGTGTCGGCATTACCGATCCGAGGATGACACGAAGCACGAAGACTTGACCATCGAGGTCGGTCGCTACAAGATGGTATCGAGCACCTGCTGAGTGTAGGACACGACCACTAAGATAAAACCATAGGTCACTCCTCTCTACTCATTTCGACCTCTCTCCATTTTCCACTCTTTAGGATGACGGAGATGAAGTACAAGTTTGCCCAACGGATGAAGACACACCTTTGGACGCCACTTGAAGGAAGTCACTAGGTACCTGAATATTGGAATACCAAGCTTCACCGGGACGTACAACGCCACCTTGCCAGAAGAAGAATGCTGGAAGATTCAAGCTCTAGTTCCCGGAAGGACGTTTGCACCAAGCACGGAGCCCATAGTATGTGTTTTCAATGCACCAACCTGGAGTTTGGGAAAGAGTATGGCAGCACACATTACCACGGGATGCATTGGAGAAGTCTACAACAAGGAGCTTAAAGACACCATATACCAAATATGTGGGCGCCGAGACGAGCAATGGGAAGTAATCAGCACCAAGAGGGATAGATCCATTGCAGCTTACATCCAGGAGCTAAACCAGCACATTCGACGTCATGAGAACCAGATGTGCGCAGACATGCTGGATTTGAAGAAGGCGAAAACTAAGATCATCAAGCTGGAGGAAGAACTCAAGTCTACACGCGATGGATATGAGGAAGAAATCAAGATACTACTGGAGAAGAACGACGACCTAGTCAAGAAGATTGGAGTCTTCATGGGAGGACCAGCACCCAAGGAAGAGGAGCAAGAAGAGGAAGAAGACCCCGCTTGTCCAGACAACTACATCATCATCGACGACACCGACTCAGATCCAAGTGATGATGACTATGAAGACGAAGCTGGAGCAGACATCATGGAGTCTTCCACCGATCAAAATTTCTAGATGACCACCATATAATAGTAGTATTACCCAGTAGTTGAGCACATATGCGATAGTCCTAGATTGTTTTGTATGCCCTTGCTTGCTTGATTGAATGAATGTGTGTTTGCCTCATGTGCATATGGGTAGTGTTTTCTCACTAGACCTCTCTCTATTCCTAATCTCTCCCATCTAAAACCCTCAGATGCCTCCGAGACGTGACCCCGGTTTTGTTTTCCCACCGGAGCTCACCCAGTTGATCCAACAGCAGAATGCCTTGATGCAATTGCTAGTTCAGAACCAGGGCAATGCCAACAACAACAAGAACCCACCGCCAACAACAACAACAACAACAACAACAACAACAACAACAACAACAACAACAACCCGGACAATTTAGCCTGTTTTACGAGGTTACAACCACGGTGTTTTCGGTAGCACCGAGCCAATAGTTGCGAGATGACTGGTTACGCCCGTATAGGAAGGAGTTAACCACCGCGGGATGCACGGATCTTTGAAAAGTGCGCTTTGCCGCACATCAATTGGATGGACCAGCAGCCGCATGGTGGGAGAATTACACTGCTACTTTTCCTATAGCCAATGTCACTTGGGACCAGTTCAACAAGCTTTTCATACGGCCCATGTTTCAAGCGGAGCCATGCAGATAAAGAAGCGTGAGTTCCGCAACTTACGCCAGGAAACCGTCTTGTGGCCCGATGCGTGGATGAGTTTAGCAAGTTATCACGCTATGCCCCTGATGATGTGGCCACGGATGCCTCTAAGCAAGAGAAGTTTATGGAAGGACTGAATGATGACATGAGTATGCAGCTGATGGTGGCAACTTTCAACAACTACCAGGAGTTGGTAGATAAGGCCCTAATGATTGAAGGAAAGCAGCAGCAAATTGAGAGTCGTAAGAGGAAGTATGGACAAGGAAAGTATAACTCAGGAGCTCACCAGAAACCTCGCTTAACCCCGAACTCGGGAGGACTAGTTCATAACCATGGAGGACATAACCATATTGGAGGAGGATCGCATAATGGTGCGAAGAATGGGAATGGAAATGCAGCCAACAATAATCAGAATCGCTCTAACCCAGCTACACCCGCTAAGAGAGACTTGAGCCAAGTTATTTGCTTTAAGTGCGGGAAGACATGGCACTATGCCAACGACTGCCCTGAAGGAAAGAATGGAAACGAAAATGGAGCGCTGGGAAGAAGCCCAATCCATTCAACAAAGGACAAGTGAACCACGTTAACGTGGAGGAAGTTGAAGAGCAGCCTGATGCGGTAATAGGTAAGTTTTTGGTTCAGTCATTTACCGCTATTGTTCTTTTCAATACTGGTGCATCGCATTCATTTATATCAAGGGATTTGTGGATAAGTTTAAGTTACCAACCCAGGACCCTTAGAACCCCTCTTTTAGTGAGCTACTTTGGAGCGAGTATATGGCTAACAGATGGTGCACCCAGATACCCTAATCATTGGCACACATGTTTTTCGATCGACCTAATTATCTTGGAGTCGCAAGGATTGGATGTGATATTAGGTATGGATTGGATGTCGAAGTTTGGAGGAAGTATCATTGTGCTAGCAAGTCAATTTATCTTACCACCCGGAGGAAAAAGGATTAAGTATGTATCTAGGCATGTGCCTAGGAGGAGCCAAGTGAATACCCTCACGGGAGTTGTACAAGAGGAAGTACACTGTAGTGAAGGATTATCCGGATGTTTTTCGGAAGAGTTACGGGCATGCCACGGATCGAGACATCGAGTTTCGATAGAACTAATACCAGTGCAGGGCCAATCTCAAAGAGACCCTATCGGATGCCCGCAAATGATCGGAGGAAATTAAGAAGCAGATCAAGGAGCTATTGGAGAAAGGTTACATTCAGAGAAGCTCATCACCTTGGGGAGCTCCGAGACTTTTGGTGGAGAAGAAGGATAAATCCCTAAGGATGGTTGTTGATTACCGAGCTCGAATGAAGTAACGATAAAGAACAAGTATCCCTTACCGATGATTAATGATCTGTTTGATCAGTTGCAAGGAGCTAAGGTGTTTTCTAAAATTGATCTCGATCGGGATACCATCAATTGAAGATCCGAGAGAAGGATATACCAAAGACAGCATTCACCACACGATATGGATTATACGAGTATACGGTCATGTCGTTTGGACTGACTAACGCCCCTGCCTATTTCATGAGTATGATGAACAAAGTGTTCATGGAGTATTTGGACAAGTTTGTTGTGGTGTTTATCGATGATATTGGTTTACTCGAAGAACGAAGAGGAGCACGCAGAACACCTACGTTTGGTTCTTGAGAAACTCAGGGAACACCAGTTATATGCCAAATTCAGCAAGTGCGAGTTTTGGTTAAAGGAAGTTGGATTTCTTGGGCATGTTATATCGGGAGAAGGTATAGCGGTAGATCGGTAAAATTCAGTCGATCCTTTGAGTGGTTGGCACCCACTTGATCAATGAGATTCGCATTTCCTTGGGTGGCGAGGTATTATCGGAGATTCATTGAGAATTTTTCCAAGATTGCTAAACCAATGACAGAATTGCTAAAGAAGGATACCAAGTTCAAATGGACAAAGGATTGTGAGACAAGCTTCCAAGAGTTAAAGAAACGGTTGACTACAGCCCCAGTGCTAACCTTGCGAGACATACATAAGGAGTTTCAAGTGTATTGTGACGCCTCTCGCTTGGGACTCGGATGTGTTCTTATGCAGGAAGGAAAAGTTGTTTCGTATGCCTCACGACAACTGAAGCCTCATGAGTTGAACTATGCCACACATGATTTGGAGCTAGCAGCTGTAGTACATGCGTTGAAGACCTGGAGACATTATCTTATTGGAAATCGTTGTGATGTGTACACGGATCATAAGAGTTTAAAGTACATTTTCACACAGAAGGAGTTAAACCTCAGACAGAGGAGATGGCTGGAACTTAAAAAGGATTACGACATGAAGCTACATTATCATCCAGGAAAAGCCAACGTCGTAGCAGACGCTTTGAGTCGGAAGAGTTATGCCAATATCCTTAAAGGTAGAGGACTGCCAAAGGAGTTAGCAGAGGATGTTATGGAACTTGAGTTGGAGATTGTTCCAAGAGGTTTTCTTGCAACAATGGAGGTTCGATCGACCTTGTTAGACAAGATTCGAGGCGCTCAAAAGGAGGATAAAGAGATTGCTGAGATAAGAGAAAGATGGGCAAAGGAAAAGCCAAAGGTTTTCGCGAGGATGAGCACGATACCTTGTGGTTTGAGGATCGGTTTATGTGCCCAACAATTCGGAGATCGGAAGTTAATACTTGAAGGGCCCATGACTCACCATACTCGATTCACCCGGAAACACCAAGATGTATTTGGACTTGAAGGAGCGTTTACGGTGGACTGGTATGAAGAAGGATATTGCCGAGTATGTAGCCGTTTGCGATGTATGCGAGAGTGAAGGCGAGCATCAAAAGCCAGCAGGACTGTTGCAGCCTATGCCAATACCGAATGGAAGTGGGACAAACTTGGCATGGATTTTATCACGGATTACCCGAACCAAAGCAGGATATGATTCAATATGGGTAGTAGTGGATCGGTTGACCAAAGTAGCTCACTTTATCGGTGAAAACAACTTATACAAGTGCAAAGTTGGCGAAGATATATATGACCAGGATCGTATGTTTGCATGGAGTTCGAGGAGTATCGTGTCGAGATAGAGGAACACGGTTTACTTCAAAATTTTGGCATCAACTACACGGACTTTGGGTACCAGTTGGAGTTTAGTACGCGTTCCACCCATGAGACGGATGGATGGACGAAAGAGTCAATCAGATTTTGGAGGACATGTTGAGAGCACATGCGCTAGATTATGGATCTAGTTGGGATGACAATTTGCCGTACGCAGAATTCTCATACAACAACAGCAACCAGGCCAGTTTGAAGATGGCACCGTTTGAAGCTCTGTATGGGCGCAGATGTAGAACACCCTTGATGTGGGACGAGGTCGGAGACCGTCAGTTGTTTGGACCAGATCTGATCAAAGACTCAGAGGAGAAGGTTAAATTGATCAGAGACGGACTAAAGATTGCTCGATCTAGACGGAAGAGTTCTGTGATTCAAAATGCAAGGAAGTAACCTATGAAATTGGAGCGAGCCTATCTGCGAGTATCACCCCTGAGGGGAGTGAAACGTTTTGGAGTAAAGGGAAAGTTAGCCCCAAGATTTGTAGGACCGTATCGTGTTTTGGAACGAATGGGAGAAGTTGCCTACAAACTGGAGTTACCCGCAGGATTGTGAGGAGTTCATGATGTGTTTCACGTATCACAACTGAAGAAGTGCCACGCTGAGATGGCCAACATACCATTAAAGGATACAGTGCCCCTAGAGGCGATACAATTGGATAATAATTTGACTTATGAGGAGAAACCGGTAAAGATTTTGGAGTTTGATAGCCGAGTCACTCGCAACAAGGTGATCAAGTTTTGCAAAGTTCAGTGGAGCCACCACACCAAGGAGGAAGCCACACAGGGCGAGAAGATGATATTCGCAAGGACCATCCGCACCTATTTTCTAGCCAACCCGAATCTCGAGGGCGAGATTCATCTTAAGGGGGGTAGGTTTGTAACATCCCAAATTTTCAATTTGGCATGTTATACATAGGTCATCCATGCATATCATATTTTATAGCATATTCATTTGCTATCCTCGAAATCCTAAGCAACTCAAGGACCCTCGGAGAGAGTTGGGGATTTTTCGATTTTCATATTTGAATTTTTATCAAATAATGAAAGACGGGGATATTGGAATTTGTTATTTTTCTCTCCGGAAAAATATTTCAAGTTTAAAATAAACGAGAGGAGATAATATGACTTCTCCAAAACTAATTGAAATACCGGAGGAAAAATGTTAAAACATTTTTGGGATTATACTATACTTATCTGGAATTTTATTTGCCCTAGAAAATTTGGCATATGTTTAAAAATTTGCATTTTAGGGGCCAAGAAAAGTTCATCTAGTTCTAAATATTTTATTTAGGCGGAGAAAACTTGTTTTGGAATTTTAAAGTTTTATTTATTTTTCTAGGATTTTATTAAGTTTAGTGGAATGTTTTAAAAAAATGGACCCGTGCCGATGGGCCAAAGGCCCAGCCGAGCCAGCCGGCCCGCCAGCCGCCGCCTTCCCGTCTTGCCGTGCTTGCTTGCACGGACGCCGAGGAGTCCGCCGGACTCCACCCGGCGCCTTCCCAAGCCGAGCCGCCCCCCCTTCCCAAGCTGTCCGCCCGCCCTCCTATATATACCGCCGCCCGCCGCCACCACCACCCCCGCCACCACCCAAGCCGCGGAGCCGGAGCCCGAGCCGCCCGAGCCCCGATCCGCCGCCGCCGCCTTGGTCGCCGTCGCCGCCCGCCGTCGCCGCCCCCGAGCCGCCTCGCCTCGCCCGCCCTCGCCGCCCCACCACAGAACCATGCCGAGCCGCCCGCCCCGCCGGACGCGCCTCGCCGGAGGTACCCGACCCCGCCGCCGATTTTTTTAGAAACCCTTCGGTTTTTTTATAAAACCCTAGGCCATTTTTTTAGATCGGTTTATTTTTTTCGGTTTATTTATTTTGAAAACGTTCACCCGTTCGTTCGTTTTTACGAACATGTTCGCCGTTTAGTCTTTACTAACGAACGTTCGTTCGTTTAGATGTTCGTTGATTTCTTTTATCGGAATTATTCCGCGGTTATTCCGAATTTGATTTCTGAATCAATGTTCAAACTAGTATAACTTTTCGCTCGTTTATCGGAATCAGGCGATTCAAGCGCCTGGAGTTTCATCTCGAAACCCTCTTTCCGAATAATCAACTTAAACCACTTTTTATATTTGTAAAATTTGACTCTAGTTCAGATTAGTAAACGGACCATGTTTTTCTCGCCGTTTGAGTTTCGTTGTTCCGTTTGGTTTGATTCTTTTTGCAAACCGGAGTTCTTAAGTTGAACTCTCCAGTCAACCTCTTTCAGTTGAAGTTTCGTTTGTGCATCTTTGTTTGTTGCTTATGTATGTATTGTTTGCTTGCGATAGAATTCCCGGTGCTGAGCGTGTTACTCTGAGTCTCTAGGATTCACGGATCGTCGACAAGGCAAGTAACACTTGATCATATCTTTTCATACCCAGTTTTATGCATTAGCTCAATCCTCAAACATTGCATGATTAGGATGGCATTAATTTGTGGGTTGGGAAGTAGATGATGAGGTAGGAACCTATTGCCTGTTACTATCAAACCCTTGGGAGTTACTTCTACGTTATGCTTATATTGCCATGCTATGCTCGTGAGCGTGGTTTGGGTTTGAGAGATATTCACGACAGATGTGAGATTGTTAATTAATGGTTTAATTTAAGGTGGCAACTTAAATACACATCTGGGTGGATTGAGGCACACGGGGAACCCAGTGTTGTCTGTTTTATTTTGGAAATCCGGGGTACCGTGTGATCTTCCTATGGACCGCCACCAGGCTCAAAGGGAACTGAGATTATTCATGCTAGAAACTTCCGTGTGCAGCCACAAGCTATTATGGGCTCTAGCATAGTTGAGTAAATACTGTGAAGCTCTCGAAGAGGTAGGTCAGCGGTAGTGGGTTTTATAGGTTTGGTATGATCTATCCGGAGTAGAGAGTTAATGTTTCTGAAAGACTGTGTCTCGGTCATCCGTTTCTCAAACACCATGCAGTGCGAGAAACCAACGGAGGCAATCGAGTCTTGTGGGGAAAAGTGTGCAAACCTCTGCAGAGTGTACAAACTAATCATGGTTAGCCGTGTCCCCGGTTATGGACAATTCTGAGTATCTAGTACTTGAGTATTCACATGTATCTCATCACTCTAAATTGATACTACTGGGTTGTTAATCACTTTAATTGGGATTGAGTTGGGGTTATACCTTCTCAATGATGTTTCAACCACCATGATAGTTAAAGTAAAATTTATTCCTTTGATGTAGGGAAAAATTGGCTTTTTGCAAAACTGTAACCATAGAGCTTTCCACTAGCCTTATATGCATGTAGAATATCTTATTCTTTCATTACTCTCTATGTGTTACATTGCCAGCATATTCCATGTGCTGACCCGTTCTCGGGCTGCAACCTATTATGTTGCAGACTTTTTAGACGAGGAGTAAGGATTGTAGGTCGTTGCCGTGCAACTCAGTTATGCCGTTGGAGTTGATGGACTCACTTTATCTTCCAAGCCTTCCGTTGTTATCGCATTAGATGGCCTTAAGCCATATTATTATTATAAGTTCTCTTTTGAGACATTCGATGTAATAAGTGTGTGATTGCTACTCTGTTATAAATCCTTCGAGTACTGTGTGTGTCAGCATTACCGATCCAGGGATGACACAGAAGCACATAGACTTGACCATCTGAGGTCGGGTCGCTACAGTTTAGGAATAGGCTCAGGAATTGGCTCAGGAGGTGTCCAAATATTTTCATTTGTCAACATATTATTCAATAAAATTTCAGCTTCATCCAGTGTTCTTTCCCTGAAAACAGAACCAACACAACTATCCAGGTAATCTCTAGAAGCATCGGTTAGTCCATTATAAAAGATATCAAGTATTTCATTTTTATTAAGAGGATGATCAGGCAAAGCATTAAGTAATTGGAGAAGCCTCCCCCAAGCTTGCGGGAGACTCTCTTCTTCAATTTGCACAAAATTGTATATATCCTTAAAGCAGCTTGTTTCTTATGAGCAGGGAAATATTTAGCAGAGAAGTAATAAATCATATCCTGGGGACTACGCACACAACCAGGATCATGAGAATTAAACCATATCTTAGCATCACCCTTTAATGAGAACGAAAATATTTTAAGGATATAAAAGTAGCGAGTTCTCTCATCATTAGTGAACAGGGTGGCTATATCATTTAATTTAGTAAGATGTGCCACAACAGTTTCAGATTCATAGCCATAAAAAGGATCAGATTCAACCAAAGTAATTATATCAGGATCAACAGAGAATTCATAATCCTTATTAGTAACACAGATAGGTGAAGTAGCAAAAGCAGGGTCAGGTTTCATTCTAGCATTAAGAGATTGCTGCTTCCATTTAGCTAATAACTTCTTAAGATCATATCTATCATTGCAAGCTAAAATAGCTCTAGCAGATTCTTCATCCAGAACATAACCCTCGGGCAAAACAGGTAATTCATATTTATTAGGGGGAGAATCTTCATCATCACTATCTTCAATATTATCAGTTTCAATAATTTCATTCTCTCTAACCCTAGCAAGTTGTTCATCAAGAAATTCACCAAGTGGCACAGTAGTATCAAGCATAGAAGTAGTTTCATCATAAGTATCATGCATAGCAGAAGTGGCATCATCAATAACATGCGACATATCATAATTAATAGCCGAAGCAGGTTAGGTGTCGCAAGCTTACTCAAAACAGAAGGTGAATCAAGTGCAGAGCTAGATGGCAGTTCCTTACCTCCCATCGTAGTTGAGGGATAAACTTTTGTTTTTGCGTCTTTCAAGTTCTTCATACTGACCAGCAGATATAAATCCCAAGTGACTCAAAGAATAGAGCTATGCTCCCCGGCAACGGCACCAGAAAATAGTCTTGATAATCCACAAGTATAGGGGATCGCAACAGTTTTCGAGGGTAGAGTATTCAACCCAAATTTATTGATTCGACACAAGGGGAGCCAAAGAATATTCTCAAGTATTAGCAGCTGAGTTGTCAATTCAACCACACCTGGATAACTTAATATCTGCAGCAAAGTATTTAGTAGCAAAGTAATATGGAAGTAACGGTAATGATAGCAAAAGTAGTATTTTTGGGTTTTGTAGTGATTGTAGAAGTAGCAATGGAAAAGTAAATAAGCGAAGAACAATATGTGAAAAGCTCGTAGGCATTGGATCGGTGATGGAGAATTATGCCGGATGTGGTTCATCATGTAACAGTCATAACATAGGGTGACACAAAACTAGCTCCAATTCATCAATGTAATGTAGGCATGTATTCCGAATATAGTCATACGTGCTTATGGAAAAGAACTTGCATGACATCTTTTGTCCTACCCTCCCGTGGCAGCGGGGTCGTAACGAAAACTAAGGGATATTAAGGCCTCCTTTTAATAGAGTACCAGACCAAAGCATTAACACATGGTGAATACATGAACTCCTCAAACTACGGTCATCACCGGGAGTGGTCCCGATTATTGTCACTTCGGGGTTGCCGGATCATAACGCATAGTAGGTGACTATAGACTTGCAAGATAGGATCAAGAACTCACATATATTCATGAAAACATAATAGGTTCAGATCTGAAATCATGGCACTCGGGCCCTAGTGACAAGCATTAAGCATAGCAAAGTCATAGCAACATCAATCTCAGAACATAGTGGATACTAGGGATCAAACCCTAACAAAACTAACTCAATTACATGATAAATCTCATCGAACCCATCACCTTCCAGCAAGCCTACGATGGAATTACTCACGCACGGCAGTGAGCATCATGAAATTGGTGATGGAGGAAGGTTGATGATGACGACAGCGATGGATTCCCCTCTCCGGAGCCCCGAACGGACTCCAAATCAGCCCTCCCGAGAGGTTTTAGGGCTTGGCGGCGGCTCCGTATCGTAAAACGCAATGAATCCTTCTCTCTGATTTTTTTCTCCCCGAACACAAATATATGGTGTTGGAGTTGAGGTCGGTGGAGCGTCAGGGGGCCCACGAGGCAGGGGGCGCGCCCCCCACCCTCGTGGACAGGTGGAGGCCCCCCTGGCGTGGATTCTGCACATAAATAACACCATGGCAATACTGCTGAAAACAACGTCAGTTCGGGTTAGTTCCATTCAAATCATGCAAGTTAGACTCCAAAACAAGGGCAAAAGTGTTTGGAAAAGTAGATACGACGGAGACGTATCAGGGGCAAACTCATTATCAAAACTAAGTGCATAGTTGCACTCAATACATGGCAAATCATCTAGCATGAGAGAGGCAACACATGGAGATATATGACAAGAAGCAATAACAATCATGTGCAAAGCATGTAGATGGTTGTCATCAACCGCATGAAATAAGCAAGTATGAGTAATTGGTGATGCAACAAGGCAAACAATCCTAGTAATCAAGTCGTGCAAGCTAGTAGTGCGAAGATGCAACATACTAGAGTAAATCATGGCAATCATGTCATGTGAGTAAATAATAGGCATAGGCAATGCACATGACATATCGCAAGCACGAAAACAAAGCAAGATCATAGTATCATCATAGGTATGGGTCACAAATGGAACATGGCAATAACAAGTAATATCTCCACCAAGCTTGCAAATACACATACAAGTATGAGAATCAATCATCATGTGTAAAGCAAAGCATGGGTCACAAATGCATGGCAAAGGCATAGGAATAAGCATATCATGCAAAGTGAACATGGCAAGATGGGCATATAGTATGTAATGGACAATAACCCATAACCATGTGAGGATCATGTAGAAGGAATGCGCGAAGTCTTTGCATGAAGAGAGCGGTGGTAAAGGCAATCCGTGGGATCCCAAATCATCATTTTGTCAACTCGTGGGATTGCGAAGTTGACAAGTATTCATGGGTACCTACACAAAAGAGACACAAACCAAAGAAATTGTGCACGTGGTAAATGTACACATCATCCATCATGATGTGTATGTGCATGTGTGAGTTAGCACAAGCTAAGCATCGCTCAAAGAATTTGATGCATGGTATAAGAACATGTCATCCATCACGAAAGAATAGTTATTGTGTATAACACGATGGGGACACAAATTGAGAATGCAATTATATGGCACATCAATAGCATGTTTATTCATGGGAAGCATATTGTGCACACAAGTATGAGGATCATGTAATGGATGGGATGAATCAAATTCTCCTAAAATGTATGAGGAAACTATGGGGGTCTCCTCATGAGCAATATTGGAAACATCATATGGAGAAAATGGACAACATCCAAAACAATGCATATCTGAAGCTAGGTGGTCATGGCATGGCATATGAGATAAATGATGCAAAGGAAACATATCAATATCATCACAAGAAAAACAAATGCCAATAACCATGGGCTTGTCATCTATGCCATAAGTGCAAATTGGGTTAATTTTAATGGCATATGCATAGTCACTACGATGAGATTGCAAGTAAGACATATGGTTAATCTCGTTCATAGCATATGACAAGTCAAGCGGGTTGTCAAACATGATGTGACCAAAAGAATTGTCACAAGAAATCCTATGTAACATGGCATCACAACTAATAGACTCCACACGAGAATCATCATACTCATCGTAAATGGGTAACTCGCATGGGGAAATCATACTAGCATGAAGCATGGTAATAGGTTGATCAACATCATGCAAGCAATCAATGTATCCACTAGTGGGACTAGAGCATCACCTTCACCTATGTTACCTTGTTCATTCCACTCAAGTGGTGTAGGTGAGGTGGGAAAGACCAAATGGTGGTCAATATCATCATCTTGATGGAACCATGTAGGGGGTGCATCATATTCCACCATGGCCATCGTCTTGTCCAAAGGGAGGACGTAGTCATCGCGAATCAGCGCGTCATCGTAGATAGGACCTAGCACCAAAGGAGAAGACACAATAGAGGTAGAGGTCAAGTCGTTCGAAATCATAGTGTCCTCACATGACCTATCAACTATCACACTCTCTCTATGTGGTGATTCACTCACTCCCTCAAAATAGGTGCACTCAAACTCACATATGGTGGAGTCACTCATCTCACTCAAGTAGTGGGGGTTGTGGCTCTCCTCACATGGGAATTGGGGTAACACATCATATATGGGGCTAGTGGTGAAGTCACTCTCAGTCTCGATATGGTGGCTAAAGTCACTCAAGTCATCATACGTCGCCGTGGTCGAAGGGAAAATACCATGCTCAACCATCTCGTCATCGTCGCCGTGGATGAAGGCCGAAAATGGCACATCATCACTCTCCTCCATGACCGAAGGGAAAATCCCATGCTCGATCATCTCGTCATTGTCGCCATGGATGAAGGCCGAAGATGGCACATCATCACGCTCGCCTCCTAAGATGGAAGCATCATCCTTGCTCGCCACCTTGTCGCTCGCCTCCAAAGCTTGGTCCTTGAGGGTCTCCATAGTCGTACTCATCGCTGCACCATCTTGAAAAAGAGTCGTGGAGGACTCCACATCATCAATGCCACAAAGAGGGATGTCGGTGAAGTCGAACTTGGGAGCATCGTCTTGGAGCTCGTCGGGCTTGGACATTGTGGTGGTACTAGCCTCATGCTCGTCGTCTTTGAGCTTGGTATTCGAGAAGTGTGCTTGGGGTGGCGAAGCCTTGGCCTTCATGAGTTCTTGTTCTGCCTTGAGAGCACCAATGTAGTTGTCGTTGAGGGACTTGTAGTTCTCGAGGAAGATAGTATTGGAGATGTCCTTGTTCAAACCCATCATGAAGTGGAACTTCATTGACATGGGGTCGTCCACGCCGGCTCGTCGCAAGGCATGCTTCTTCTCCTGGAAGTACTCGTCGATGGACTTGGATCCTTGGGTGGTGTTCTCCAATTGGCGTAGAAGTTGTTCCGTGTAGGTTGGAGTCACAAACTCTCGCCGCAAAGATCTCTTCGTCTTGGGCCAACTCATGTCGTGGCTCGCCGAAGGTGTGTGAAGCCACCATGTCGAGGCGTAGTCATGGAAGTTTCTTGTGGCACACTTCACTTGATCTTTTGGAGGAACTTGATGTAGCTTTAGGTAGTCGTCCATTAGGCGCTCCCACTCGAGATACTCCTCGGGTTCTTGACTCCCATAGAAAGGAATCGCATGGTTGATGTCGAGGTCGTAGTAGCTCATGGAAGTCTCGGACTTGAGCTTGGGTTGCTTCTCTTGAGCATAGTCTTGGGGTGCTTGTTGGCGAAGATGTCGTATGTCCGTAGGCGAAGATGCCTTGAAGTCGCTTGGCGAAGATGCGAAGGGAGATGGTGAAGTCATTGAGCGGTTGTTGGTGTTGAGCTCTTGACCTTCACGTTCTTGTCGGTGTTGGTGTCGATGCCGATGTGATCTTGCCGGAGATGGTAGCTCGGAAGCATGTGCTCTTGAGCGTCTTCTCGAAGATGAGGAAGATCGCTTGTAGGACTTGATGAGGGCTTTGATCCCCTCCATTTGAGCTTGCATCTTGGCGTCGTTGGAGTTGTTCGTGGCATCGAACTCGTCGTTGTTGTGGTAGACCGAAGGGAAAATGCCTTGCCTATCCATCACAAGACTCGAGTAGAGGTGAGTAGGAAATGAGATAAACAATACCAAGTTACCTTTTCCCAAAGTTGAGGATGTATCCCGTTTCACTCAATGTGAGATGAAAGAATAGTGGAATTGGTACCGGACTTGTTCACTCACACCTATCAAGTAAATCTTATGTAGTAGATCGGTGAGGATAGTGGCACAAAAATTTAATGCAAAATGTTAGCAAGAGTCAATAATGTTGAAAGAGATTCACAAATTCGCAAGTGAAACAAGTAGACCAATAGCAATGAATGGCACACGGATAGATAAATGGGGTCGTGCAACCAAGGGATGAGCACAAAATGTGAAATTCACGGAAAACGCTCGTGCTGCACAACTCAAGAGAGACACTAGCACGATTGCTTAATAGGCGGATATGACACTTGTGCACAACCTAGAAGATGCAAAATGGATAAACTTTCTATCCCAAGTATGCTATGTATTCACGGTTCCTGGTGTTTGATCCAAGATGATTGGATATGACAATCTTATGCAATGTGGTATGATGCTATGGCACTTGCTTACAAGCTTCTTTGCTCTTTCTCTTTGCTTAAAAGCTTTTTTTATATGGCCACAATGCGAAATGCACAAACCAAGATAGCAATTCTGTATATGCGGGAACAATCTTGTGACACAAGGGATGATATGATGATACCAATATGATATGGTATGTATTCAATGGAAGGGTGGATCACTAATATGCACAAGTAACATTGCCAGCAATACTCAAATGGCTAGTCTCGATAGGCAAGTGACGCAAAATGGGCTAGGGGTTATCAATGCAAATGCAAGGGGAATATACAATGGTGTCGTCGAGGTTACCGTCCTTTGCGATGATAAGTGGCGGTGTTCTTGATGTAGATACCAAGATGATGGAGACTCATCCCTAAGTAGCTGAAACACCTTAGGAAACGGAAAAACCGCGAACTCAAAATCTCAAAGGCAAAGGTCGAATGGTGGTAACGGAAAGCGATGGTGGTTGAGGAAACTCAATGGGATTGCGTGAATGCAATGATGGGTTTTGAGACGCAATGCAGAAGTGGATGGTGAGGTGGTGGACTATACACGGTGTCCGAGTTGAAGCAATGGTCCCTAAGTAGCCAAAACACCTTAGGAGACTCGAATCACAACTCAAACAAACTCAAATGCTATATGGAACAAAATGGGTTAGGTTGCGGTGGTCGGTGGTGGCTATGCGGATGATATGGTGGAGGGCCTAGGAAAACTTTCCAAATTTTAAAAAATTTGATGGAGTCAAATGGTGTTGGAACCTATCTAGATGGATGGGGGATGTCAATAGCTACTCAACGAGCTAAAGAATGCGAAAATCGGGCGCTGGATGTGAAAGTTATGGGCAAAACGGTGAAACTCAGAACGCTGAAACTAGAGGGGCGGTAGTACCGCTCGGGAGGGCTGTAGTACCGCTTGTAAGCGGTAGTACCGCTTGGGATGGGCGGTAGTACCGCTCGTGTTGGGATTTTTCGGCTGAAACTGGGCTGGGCGGAAGTACCGCTCGGGAGGGCAGTAGTTCCGCTTATAGGCGGTAGTATCGCTTGGCGGGCGGTAGTACCGCTCGTGTCGGGATTCTTCACAGATCGAATCGGGGCGCGATTTTGGGTCAGAAATGGATGATTTCGGTGGCAAAATTTGGCGAATTTCATGGATGGAAGGTGGGGAAACTTGGAGAGATGCTAGATCCACTCGAAACCAAGCAAATCCATGGATCAAAATGAACAAAACATCATCAAACCAACAAATCACAAAAAACTTGGGGGGCTATTTTTGGTGGGGATTTTCGAATTTAGGACGAAATCAAACAAAAAAGGCAAGAAAAAGAGGGGTAGGGGCTGCAAATTCGTGATCAACGTGGCTCAAGATACCAAGATGATGTAGGGTGGAACCCTGTACGGCTGATCTTTCACGAAAGGAGCGGATCCCGCGAAGAACACAGGGAAGAACGAAGGGAAATCACAAGGGGAAACACTCAAGAATAAGTCCAATCACACATCCACTAGACAACCAAACACACAAGATCCACAAGGTACATGACCAACAAAGGGAAAGATACAAGGTAAAGTCCATCTCCATGAGGAGGTCTTGAAGGGGGCCACCCAAGAGGGGGTCTTGAATCCAAGGTGGATCTTCTCCGTAGAGGCGCGCAGTCTCTCTCGTGGAGTAGATCCGTAATGGAGGAGCAAAGCTCTATCTCTAATGATCTACTACTTTGCTAACCCTAGAAAGGAGGTGGAGGTGGTCTATTTACTCCCTCCGTTCCTTGATATAAGGTGTATAGATTTTTGAGAAAGATCTCGAAATATAAGGTGTATTGCGTTGCACCACTCATTTGGATATTTTTTTTGGGATTTGATTACATTTCCTTATATCACGCAAGCTCCTCTATTTTCTCATGTCAATTAGTCAGGTGTAATCTCACCCAAAACTTGTGAAATTTTCCCTCCACATGAGTTCTTTAATTTCTGTGCCAAAAACTATACACCCTATATTTAGGAATGGAGGGAGTATAGTCTAAGCCACGAAGGGGTAAGTGGGAAAGGGATACATGGGCCTCAGGCCCGATTCTGCGCGCAGGCAGGCGGTAGTACCAGACATCGGGCGGTAGTACCGCTTGTAGGCGGTACTACCTGATAATCCCCAAGTGCAAGGAATCATCGTAGCACTTTCCAAAGATGGAAGTGATAAGTATGGAGTGTCGAACCCACAAGGAGCTAAAGGTAAGATCAATATTCTCTCAAGCCCTATCTACCACCGATACGACTCTACGTGCACCGAACATTTGCTTCAACTAGCAACGAGAAATAAAACTACGTTGTGGGTATGAGGAGGATAACTTTGCATGGTATCGGAGAGCTAAAACATAAAGTAGGTGCTGTTATCATAAAGTTAGAATATATTACTTAGTATTATAAATAGCGAGTGTGGAATAATGGTGGATCAGTGCGCGGAATTGTCCTAGGCAATTGTTAACAAGACCGGTAATCACTATTGCAGTTTTATATGAGGGAGAGGCATAAGCTAACATACTTTCTCTACTTGGATCATATGCACTTATGATTGGAACTCTAGCAAGCATCCGCAACTACTAAAGATTATTAAGGTAAAAACCAACCATAGCATTAAAGCATCAAGTCCTCTTTATTCCCATACGCAACAATCCCTCTTACTCGGGTTTGTGTTTCAGTCACTCACCAACCCACTATAAGCGAATCATGAACATATTGCAACACCCTACAGCGGGAGTCCCTCACGCTTGCGCAACACGGAGGGCACCATAGGACAGCACCAAAGTAAAACATACAACTCATACCAATCTAGATCATCAATCAACCCAAAGACAAAAGATATGTACTCAAAACATCATAGGATGGCAACACATCATTGGATCATAATATGTGGCATAAAGCACCATGTTCAAGTAGGGGATTACAGTGGTGTGCGGGAGAGTGTGAAGGAAATATGCCCTAGAGGCAATAATAAAAGTTATTATTTATTTCCTTATATCATGATAAATGTTTATTATTCATGCTAGAATTGTATTAACCGGAAACATAATACATGTGTGAATATATAGACAAACAGTATGTCACTAGTATGCCTCTACTTGACTAGCTTGTTAATCAAAGATGGTTATGTTTCCTAACCATGAACAAGGAGTTGTTATTTGATTAACAAGGTCACATCATTATTTGAATGATCTGATTGACATGACCCATTCCGTTAGCTTAACAGTTGATCGTTTAGTATGTTAATGCTTTCTTCATGACCCATACATGTTCCTATAACTATGAGATTATGCAACTCCGTTTACGGAGGAACACTTTGGTACTACCAAACGTCACAACGAATCGGGTGATTATAAAGGAGTACTACAGGTGTCTCCAAAGGTACTTGTTGGGTTGGCGTATTTGAGATTAGGTTTTGTCACTCCGATTGTCGGAGAGGTATCTCCAGCCTTCTCGGTAATGCACATCACTTAAGCCTTGCAAGCATTACAACTAATGAGTTAGTTGTGAGATGATGTATTACTGAACGAGTAAAGAGACTTACGGTAACGAGATTGAACTAGGTATTGGATACCGACGATCGAATCTCGGGTAAGTAACATACCGATGACAAAGGGAACAACGTATGTCGTTATGCGGTTTGACCGATAAAGATCTTCGTAGAATATGTAGGAACCAATATGGGCATCCAGGTTCCGCTATTGGTTATTGACCGAGAATGGTTCTAGGTCATGTCTACATAGTTCTCGAACCCGTAGGGTCCGCACGCTTAACGTTCGATGACAGTTCATAATGAGTTTATAAGTATTGATGCACGAAGGTTGTTCGAGTCCCGGATGTGATCACGGACATGACGAGGAGTCTCGAAATGGTCGAGACATAAAGATTGATATATTGGAAGCCTATGTTTGGACTTGGAATGGTTCCGAGTGAAAACAGGATGTTACGGAACACCGGGGTTACGGAACCCCGGGGTATATGGGCCTTCATGGGCCTTGAGGGAGAAGGAGAAGGGCCGGCCAGGTGGGCTGCGCCCCTCCCCTTCCAGTCCGAATAGGACAGGAGAGGGGCGCGCCCTTCCCCTTTCCCTCCCAATCCTACTCCAACTAGGAGAGGGGAGTCCTACTCCGGTGGGAGTAGGACTCCTCCTTAGTCGCGCCTCCTCTAGGGCCGCCACCTCCCCTTGTCTCCTTTATATCTGGGGCAGGGGCACCCCAATACACACAAGTTGATCTACGGATCTTGCCTTTGCCGTGTCGGTGCCCCTTCCACCATATTCCACTTCGGTCATATCGTCGCGGAGCTTAGGAGAAGCCTGCGCGGAGAAGTCATATCGTCGCGGAGCTTAGGCGAAGCCCTGCGTCGGTGGAGCATCAACATCGTCCTGCACGCCGTCGTCTTGTGGAACTCATCCCGACACTTTGCTGGATCGGAGTCCGGGATCGTCATCGAGCTGAGCGTGTGCGAACTCGGAGGTGCCGTCGTTCGGTGCTTGGATCGGTCGGATCGTGGAGACGTCGACTACATCAACCGCGTTGTTATAACGCTTCGCTTTCGGTCTCACGAGGGTGCGTGGGCGGACACTCTCCCCTCTCGTTGCTATGCCATCACCATGGTCTTGCGTGATCGTAGGAAAATTTTGAAATTACTCGTTCCCCAACAAAGGGCATCCGAGCCTGGTTTTATGCGTTGATGTCATATGCACGAGTAGAACACAAGTGAGTTGTGGACTATACAAGTCATACTGCCTACCAGCATGTCATACTTTGGTTCAGCGGTATTGTGAGATGAAGCGGCCCGGACCGACATTACGCGTGACGCTTCGCGAGACTGGTTTCACCGCTCCGAGCACTCGTTGCTTAAAGGTGACCGGCGGTGTCTGTCTCTCTCACTTTAGTTGAATCGAGTATGGCTCGCCGGTCCTTGAGAAGGTTAAACGGAGTCTATTTGACGAAATATCGTTGTGGTTTTGATGCGTAGGTAAGAACGGTTCTTGCTCAGCCCGTAGCAGCCACGTAAAACTTGCAACAACAAAGTAGAGGACGTCTAACTTGTTCTTGCAGGCATGTTGTGATGTGATATGGTCAAGGCGTGATGCTATATTTTATTGTATGAGATGATCATGTTTTGTAACCGAGTTATCGGCAATGGCAGGAGCCATATGGTTGTCGCTTTATTGTATGAAATGCAAGCGCCATGTAATTGCTTTACTTTATCACTAAGGAGTAGCGATAGTCGTAGAAGCAATAGTTGGCGAGACGACAACGATGCTACGATGGAGATCAAGGTGTCGCGCCGGTGACGATGGTGATCATGGCGGTGCTTGGCGATGGAGATCACAAGCACAAGATGATGATGACCATATCATATCACTTATATTGATTGCATGTGATGTTTATCCTTTATGCATCTTATCTTGCTTTGATTGACGGTAGCATTATAAGATGATCTCTCACTAAAATTATCAAGAAGTGTTCTCCACGAGTATGCACCGTTATAAAGTTCTTCGTCTTTGAGACACCACGTGATGATCGGGTGTGATAGGCTCTACGTTCAAATACAACGGGTGCAAAACAGTTGCGCACGCGAATACTCGAGTTAAACTTGACGAGCCTAGCATATAACAGATATGGCCTCGGAACACGGAGACCGAAAGGTCGGCGTGAATCATATAGTAGATATGATCAACATAGTGATGTTCACCATTGAAACTACTCCATCTCACGTGATGATCGGACATGGTTTAGTTGATTTGGATCACGTAATCACTTAAGATGACTAGAGAGATGTCGGTCTAAGTGGGAGTTCTTAAGTAATATGATTAATTGAACTTTAATTTATCATGAACTTAGTCCTGGTAGTATTTTGCAAATTATGTTGTAGATCAATAGCTCGCGTTGTTGCTTCCCTATGTTTTTATATGTGTTCCTAGAAAATTGTATTGAAAGATGTTAGTAGCAATGATGCGGATTGGATCCGTGATCTGAGGTTTATCCTCATTGCTGCGCAGAAGAATTATGTCCTTAATGCACCGCTAGGTGACAGACCTATTGCAGGAGCGGATGCGACGTTATGAGCGTTTGGCTAGCTCAATATGAGCGAATCTGAGGCGTTATGAGCGTTTGGCTAGCTCAATATGATGACTACTTGATAGTTTAGTGCACCATGCTTAACGGCTTAGAATCGGGACTTCAAAGGCGTTTTGAGCGTCATGGACCATATGAGATGTTCCAGAATTGAAGTTAATATTTCAAGCAAATACCGAGTTGAGAGATATGAAGTCTCCAACAAGTTCTATAGCTAAAAGATGGAGGAGAATCGCTCAACTAGTGAGCATGTGCTCAGATTATCTGAGTACTTCAATCGCTTGAATCAAGTGGGAGTTAATCTTCCAGATAAGATAGTGATTGACAGAATTCTCTAGTCACCATCACTAAGTTAGTAGAACTTCGTGATGAACTATAGTATGCAAGGGATGACGAAAAAGATTCTCGAGCTCTTCGCGATGCTAAAATCGACGAAGGTAGAAATCAAGAAAAAACATCAAGTGTTGATGATTGACAAGACCACTAGTTTCAAGAGAAGGTCAAAGGGAAAGAAAGGGAACTTCAAGTAGAAAGACAAGTAAGTTGTCACTCCTGCAAAGAAGCCCAAAGCTGGACCAAAGCCTGAAACTAAGTGCTTACACTGCAAAGGAAATGGTCCTTTGGGCGGAAATGCCCGAATATTTGGTGGATAATAAGGATGGCAAAGTGAACAAAAGTATATTTGATATACAGGTTATTGATGTGTGCTTTACTAGTGTTTATAGTAGCCCCTGAGTATTTGATACTCGTTCGGTTGCTAAGATTAACTTCAAGTAGAAAGACAAGTAAGTTGTCACTCCTGCAAAGAAGCCCAAAGCTGGACCAAAGCCTGAAACTAAGTGCTTACACTGCAAAGGAAATGGTCACTGGAAGCGGAAATGCCCTGAATATTTGGTGGATAATAAGGATGGCAAAGTGAACAAAAGTATATTTGATATACAGGTTATTGATGTGTGCTTTACTAGTGTTTATAGTAGCCCTGAGTATTTGATACTCGTTAGGTTGCTAAGATTAGTAACTCGAAACAGGAGTTCTGAGAATAAACAGAGACTAGTTGAAGGGAAGTGACGATGAGTGTTGGAAGTAGTTCCAAGATTGATATGATCATCATCGCACACTCCTATACTTTCGGGATTAGTGTTAAACCTAAATAAATGTTATTTGGTGTTTGCGTTGAGCATGAATATGATTTGATCATATTTATTGCAAAACGGTTATTCATTTAAAGTCAAAGAATAATTGTTGTTCTGTTTAAATGAATAAAAACCTTCGATGGTTATGCACCCAATGAAAATAGTTTGTTGGATCTCGATCATAGTGATACACATATTCATAATATTGATGCCAAAAGATGCAAAGTTAATAATGATAGTGCAACTTATTTGTGGCACTGCCGTTTAGGTCATATTGGTGTAAAATGCATGAAGAAACTCCATGCTGATGGACTTTCGGAATCACTTGATTATGAATCACTTGATGCTTGCGAACCATGCCTTATGGGCAAGATGACTAAAGACTCTGTTCTCCGGAACAATGGAGCGAGCAAATGACTTATTGGAAATAATACATACCGATGTATGCGGTCCGATGAGTGTTAAAGCTCACGGCAAGTATCATTATTTTCGACCTTCACAAGATGATTTGAGCAGATATGAGTATATCTACTTAATGAAGCACAAGTCTGAAACATTTGAAAAGTTCAAATAATTTCAGAGTGAAGTGGAGAATCATCGTAATAAGAAAATAAAGTTTCTACGATCTGATCGTGGAGGAAAAATATTTGAGTTGCGAGTTTGGCCTTCAGTTAAAACAATGTGGAATAGTTTCACAGCTCACGCCACATGGAACACCATAACGTAATGGTGTGTCCGAACGTCATAACCGCTCTTTATTTTGATATGGTGCGATCAATGATGTCTCTTACCGATTTACCAATATCGTTTTGGGGTTATGCATTAGAGACAGCTGCATTCACGTTTAATAGAGCACCATCTAAATCCGTCGAGGCGACACCGTATGAACTACGGTTTAAACAGTAAACCTAAGCTGTCGTTTCTTAAAGTTTGGAGTTGTGATGCTTATGTGAAAAGGTTTCATCGATAAGCTCGAACCCAAATCGAGAAGTGCGTCTTCATAGAATACCCAAAGGCAACTATTGGGTACACCTTCTATCACAGATCCGAAGGCAAGTTTTTCGTTGCTAAGATGGATCCTTTCTAGAGAAGAAGTTTCTCTCGAAAGAAGTGAGTGGGAGGAAAGTAGAACTTGATGAGGTAATTGTACCTTCTCCCTTATTGGAAAGTAGTTCATCACGAAATCAGTTCGGTGATTCCTACACCAATTAGTAAGGAAGTTAATGATGATGATCATGAAACTTCAGATCAAGTTGCTACCAAACATCGTGGGTCTTCGAGTAAGATCCGCACTGAGTGGTACGGTAATCATGTTCGGAAGTCATGTTACTAGACCATGATGAACCTACGAACTATGAGGAAGCGATGATGAGCCCAGATTCCATGAAATGGCTTGAGGCCATGAAATCTGAGATGGGATCCATGTATGAGAACAAAGTATGGACTTTGATGGAATTGCCGATGATCGGCAAGCCATATTATATAAATGGATCTTCAAGAGGAAGACAGATGCTGATAGTAGTGTTACTATCTACAAAGCTAGACTTGTCGAAAAAAGTTTTTGACAAAGTTCAAGATGTTGAATACAATGAGATTTTCTCACTCGTATCGATGCTTAAAAGTCTGTCCGAATCATGTTAGCAATTGCCACATTTTATGAAATCGGCAAATGGATGTCAAAACTGCATTCCTTAATGGTTTTCTTAAAGAAGAGTTGCATATGATGCAACGGAAGGTTTTGTCAATCCTAAAGATGCTAACAAAATGTGCAAGCTCCAGCGATCCATCTATGGACTGGTGCAAGCATCTCGAGTTGGAATATATGCTTGATGATTTGATCAAAGCATATGGTTTTATACAGACTTTTGGAGAAGCTCTGTATTTACAAGAAAGTGAGTGGGAGCACTACAGCATTTCGATAAGTATATGTGAATGACATATTGTTGATCGGAAATAATGTAGAATTATTCTGCAAAGCATAAAGGAGTGTTTGAAAGGATTTTTTTCAAAGAAAGACCTCGGTGAAGCTGCCTACATATTGAGCATCAAGATCTATAGAGATAGATCAAGACGCTTGATAAGTTTTTCAATGAACACATACCTTGACAAGATTTTGAAGTAGTTCAAAATGGAACAGTCAAAAAAAGAGTTCTTGCCTGTGTTACAAGGTGTGAGATTGAGTAAGACTCAAGACCCGACCACGGCAGAAGATAGAAAGAGAATGAAAGTCATTCCTATGCATCAGCCATAGGTTCTATAAAGTATGTCATGTTGTGTACCAGATCTATTGCATACCCTACCACTAAGATTGGCAAGGAGTGCAATAGAGATCTAGGAGTAGATCAATGGACAGCGGTCAAAATTATCCTTAGTAGAATAAGGATATATTTCTCGATTATGGAAGTGAAAAAGGTTAGGTAAAAAGGTTACGTCGATGCAAGTTTTAACACTAATCTAGATGACTCGAGTCTCAATCTGGATACATATAGAAAGTGGGAGCAATTAGCTAGAGTAGCTCCGTGCGAGCATTGTAGACATAGAAATTTGCAAAATACTTACGGCTCTGAATGTGACAGACCGTTGACTAAAATTATCTCACAAGCAAAAACATGATCATACCTTAGTACTCTTTGGGTGTTAATCACATAGCGATGTGAACTAGATTATTGACTCTAGTAAACCCTTTGGGTGTTGGTCACATGACGATGTGAACTATGGGTATTAATCACATACAGATGTGAATATTAGTGTTGAATCACATGATGATGTGAACTAGATTATTGACTCTAGTGCAAGTGGGAGATGAAGGAAATATGCCCTAGAGGCAATAATAAAAGTTATTATTTATTTCCTTATATCATGATAAATGTTTATTATTCATGCTAGAATTGTATTAACCGGAAACATAATACATGTGTGAATATATAGACAAACAGTATGTCACTAGTATGCCTCTACTTGACTAGCTTGTTAATCAAAGATGGTTATGTTTCCTAACCATGAACAAGGAGTTGTTATTTGATTAACAAGGTCACATCATTAGTTGAATGATCTGATTGACATGACCCATTCCGTTAGCTTAACAGTTGATCGTTTAGTATGTTAATGCTTTCTTCATGACCCATACATGTTCCTATAACTATGAGATTATGCAACTCCGTTTACGGAGGAACACTTTGGTACTACCAAACGTCACAACGTGAATCGGGTGATTATAAAGGAGTACTACAGGTGTCTCCAAAGGTACTTGTTGGGTTGGCGTATTTCGAGATTAGGTTTTGTCACTCCGATTGTCGGAGAGGTATCTCCAGGCCTTCTCGGTAATGCACATCACTTAAGCCTTGCAAGCATTACAACTAATGAGTTAGTTGTGAGATGATGTATTACGGAACGAGTAAAGAGACTTACGTAACGAGATTGAACTAGGTATTGGATACCGACGATCGAATCTCGGGTAAGTAACATACCGATGACAAAGGGAACAACGTATGTCGTTATGCGGTTTGACCGATAAAGATCTTCGTAGAATATGTAGGAACCAATATGGGCATCCAGGTTCCGCTATTGGTTATTGACCGAGAATGGTTCTAGGTCATGTCTACATAGTTCTCGAACCCGTAGGGTCCGCACGCTTAACGTTCGATGACAGTTCATAATGAGTTTATAAGTATTGATGCACGAAGGTTGTTGAGTCCGGATGTGATCACGGACATGACGAGGAGTCTCGAAATGGTCGAGACATAAAGATTGATATATTGGAAGCCTATGTTTGGACTTGAATGGTTCCGAGTGAAAACAGGATATTACCGAACACCGGGGTTACGGAACCCCGGGGTATATGGGCCTTCATGGGCCTTGAGGGAGAAGGAGAAGGGCGGCCAGGTGGGCTGCGCGCCCCTCCCCTTCCAGTCCGAATAGGACAAGGAGAGGGGCGCCCCTTCCCCTTTCCCCTCCCAATCCTACTCCAACTAGGAGAGGGGAGTCCTACTCCGGTGGGAGTAGGACTCCTCCTTAGTCGCGCCTCCTCTAGGGCCGCCACCTCCCCTTGTCTCCTTTATATCACGGGGCAGGGGCACCCCAATACACACAAGTTGATCTCACGGATCTTGCCTTTGCCGTGTCGGTGCCCCTTCCACCATATTCCACTTCGGTCATATCGTCATGAGCTTAGGAGAAGCCTGCGCCGGAGAAGTCATATCGTCATGAGCTTAGGCGAAGCCCTGCGTCGGTGGAGCATCAACATCGTCCCACGCCGTCGTCTTGTGGAACTCATCCCGACACTTTGCTGGATCGAGTCCGGGATCGTCATCGAGCTGAGCGTGTGCGAACTCGGAGGTGCCGTGACGTTCGGTGCTTGGATCGGTCGGATCGTGGAGACGTCGACTACATCAACAGCGTTGTTATAACGCTTCGCTTTCGGTCTACGAGGGTACGTGGACGGACACTCTCCCCTCTCGTTGCTATGCCATCACCATGGTCTTGCGTGATCGTAGGAAATTTTTTGAAATTACTACGTTCCCCAACAGAGTGGACCGCGTAAAAGAGATGAGGATGGTGATGATGATGAAGACGATCACCATGGCGATGATTCCCCTCCCGATGGCACTCCGGCGCCACCGGAAGAGAGGAGGAGAGTTTCTCCCCCTTGTGCTTCTTCCTCCATGGCCTCCACCTTCGGTCCTTGGCCTTCATGGTGATGAAGACCCCTCCGGATACTCCTCCATGGCCACGGTGATGATGGCCCCCTCGGCAGGTGCCGAGAGGGCCTAGATTGATTTCTCGTGGCTCTGAGGGCTTGCGGCGGCGGAACTTCTGATCCAATCTCTGTTCGGAAGTTTTAGGGTACGAGAGTATATATGGGTGCAGGGGGTACATCGGAGGAGCTACGGGGGCCCCATGAGGCAGGGGGCGCGCCCTAAGGGGGGGGGGGCCACCCTCGTGAGCACCTCCCGTATCTCCTGACATAGAGTCCAAGTCTATCCGCTGGCTTTCCTTCCAAAAGTAACTTCTCCAGTTGATTTCGTTCCGTTTTGACTCCATTTGATATTCCTTTTCTTCGAAACACTGAAATAGGAAAAAAACAGCGAATCTGGGCTGGGCCTCCGGTTAATAGGTTAGTCCCAAAAATAATATAAAAGTGGATAATAAAGCCCAATATTGCCCAAAACAGTAGATAATATAGCATGGAGCAATCAAAAATTATAGATACGTTGGAGACGTATCAGGCATCCCCAAGCTTAATTCCTGCTCGTCCTCGAGTAGGTAAATGATAAAAAGATAATTTTTGATGCGGAATGCTAGTAAGTGCTTAAGTTTGATCGATGATAATTCTAATCACTTTTTCTAGCATCATTACATGTCATAACGGTGGCTCATCTCATCAAACTTTTCATGATCAAGTAACAAGCAATTCACAAGTTTAAAGCATGGATCATAAACTTTCTTGAAAACTAACAAACGATATTCTCGGTCATCAAACAATTACAATTCATCCTATTTTTGGGAAGAGTCTATGTCAGAGCTTTTGATTCAGCAAACTTCACATACTCAACTATCATTTAATCTTTCACAATTGCTAACACTCACGCAATACTTGTGGTTATGGAGTTTTAATCGGACACAGAGAAAGATAGGGGCTTATAGTTTTGCCCCACAACCTTTTGCCTCAAGGGTAATGTCAACAATAATAACTCATGCTCCCCTACATCCAATTAGATATATATATCATGTTCTTTCCAACATGCTGGGCTTGCCAAAGGATAAAATGAAAAAGGAAAGGTGAAGATCACCGTGACTCTTGCATATGGTAGACGATAATAATAAAAGATAGGCCCTTCGCAGAGGGAAGCAGAGGTTGCCATGCGCTTTTATGGTTGGATGCATAAAATCTCAATGTGAAAGAACGTCACTTTATATTGCCCCTTGTGATATGAACCTTTATTATGCAGTACGTCGCTTTTATTACTTCCACATCACAAGATCGTATAAAGCTTATTTCTCCCACACCAATCAATCATACATATTTAGAGCAATTTTTATTGCTTTGCACCGATGACAACTTACTTGAAGGATCTTACTCAATCCATAGGTAGATATGGTGGACTCTCATGGCAAAACTGGTTTAAGGATTTTGGAAGCACAAGTAGTATCTCTACTTGGTGCTGAGAATTTTGGCTAGCATGAGGGGGAAAGGCAAGCTCAACATGTTAGAGGATCCATGACAACATATTTTATCTCAAATATAAGAAAACATAACTCATTACATTGTCTTCCTTGTCCAACTTCAACTCTTTAGCATGTCATATTTTAATGAGTGCTCCCAATCATAAGATATGTCCATGATAGTGTATTTGTATGTGAAATCCCTCTCCCTTCAATATTCTTTCATGAATTGTTCAAGTGACCAATTCTATGTTTGCTAACTTTCAATAAGTTTTACTACCCATACTTATTACGTGTGAAGTCATTACTCCCCATGTTATAAGCATGTGAGACATATATAAATTCAGATTTATGACATTCAATTTATTCAACCCTTTACTCATAGGATATACATGAAGCTCATGGGCAAATGACAAACTACTCCAAAAGATATGAGTGAAGAACACTGAGTAGTCAAGTAATTAACTAGCCATGGGAGGATTCTTTTCATTTAGTAGTTCAGATCCAACGATTTTATTCAAACAGCAAGTAAAATTGAAAATACGCTCCAAGCAAAACACATATCATGTGACGAATAAAAATATAGCTCCGAGTAAAGTATACCGATAGTTTTGAAGACGAAAGAGGGGATGCCTTCCAGGGCATCCCCAAGCTTAGGCGCTTGAGTCTTCCTTGAATATTACCTTGGGGTGCCTTGGCCATCCCCAAGCTTAGGGTCCTTCCACTCCTTATTCTCCTCATTTCGATATCTCACCCAAAACTTGAAAACTTCAATCACACAAAACTTAACCAAACTTCGTGAGATATGTTAGTATGATAAAGAGCAAATCATACACTTGGGTACTGTCAAAGACAAGGTTCATAATTGTTTTCACACAATTCCTACTGTACCATATCATTTCAACAATTTATATTGATGAATATAAGTCATAGAAACTAGAAAACAAGCAAACTATGCAATGAAAACAGAATCTGTCAGAAATATAACAGTCTGTAATGATCTGAACAATAACCATACTTCTGCTACTCCAAAAATTATGAAATAAATTGGTGGACGTGAGGAATTTGTCTATTAATCTTCTGCAAAAATAATCAACTTAAAAGCACTCTTCTGTAAAAAATGACATATATTCTCGTGAGCGCAAAGTTTCTGTTTTTTACAGCAAGATCACATTAACTTTCACCCAAGTCTTCCCAAAGGTCTTACTTGGCACTTTATTGAAACAAAAGCTATAAAACATGATTACTACAGTATCTTAATCATGTAGACACACAAAAACAGTAAGGTTACATATTGGGTTGTCTCCAAACAAGTGCTTTTCTTTAATGCCTTTTAGCTAGGCATGATGATTTCAATGATGCTCACATAAAAGATAGGAATTGAAGCATAAAGAGAGCATCTTGAAGAATATGACTAGCACATTTAAATCTAACATACTTCCTATGCCTAGGGATTTTGTGAGCACACAATTTATAAGAACAACAATCAACGAGCATAGGAAGGCAAAACAAGTATAACTTCAAGACTTTAAGCACATAGAGAGGAAACTTGATATTAATACAACTCCTACAAGCATGTATTCCTCCCTCATAATAATTTTCAGAGGCATCATGGATAGCAACTTTGTTGTCATACTCAATTGGAACCTCTTCCAAAATAGTGGAATCATTACTAACTAAAGTTGACACTCTTCCAAATCCACTTTCATAAATATCTCACTAAGATTCAACATCCTCCAAAAATAGTGGGATCACTAATTCCTAAAGTTGACACTCTTCCAAACCCACTTTAAATGATAGTATTATTCATACTCCAAAAGATATAAGCGAAGTTCATGGATCATTCTACAACTAACCAATATCCAAGCTCAAAATGTATAAGTGAAGCACGCGAAGCATTCTATAAAACCATACTCAAAAGATTTAAGTGAAGCACAAGGAGCAATTCTATAAGATCATACTTAAAAGATTTAAGTGAAGCACATGAAGTATTCTATAAATCTATGAAGGTACATCTCATGCTAGCATGGTTCTTGAAGAAAAAAGAAAAACACAAAGGACACAAATCGTGTGAACAAAATAAAACCCGAGGTATACCGATAATTGTTGAAGAAGAAAGATGGGATACCAACCGGGGCATCCCCAAGCTTAGATGCTTGAGTATCCTTGGAATATTTACTTGGGGTGCCTTGGGCATCCCCAAGCTTTAACTCTTGCCTCTCTTTATTCTTCTCATATTGATAGCTCCTCGACCTTCGGACACTTCATTCACACAAAACTTTAACAAAAACTTGTGAGATCCGTTAGTGTAATAAAGCAAATCACTACCTTTAGGTACTGTAATGAAATCATTCTTTATTCGTATGGGTGTTAAACCTACTGTATTCCAAGTTCTCTATGGTTCATACCTCCCAATACTAGCCATAGATTCATCGAAATAAGCAAACAACACACGCAAAACAGAATCTGTTAAAAACAGAACAATCTGTAGTAATCTGGAAGTTTGGCACACTTATGTAACTCCTAAAATTATAAACTAAATTTGAAAATTTGAACAATTTGTACAGAAGTACTTTGCAAAAAGAATAAGAACCATTTGACTTTCCAGTTAAAAATGTAACTTCATGCACTACAGCCAAAGTTTCTGTTTTTGTTCTGCACATAGCAAACAAGCAATCTAAACATCCTAAAACCAAGCTTGGCACATTATTTTTATAATACAATGAATATATACAAGGGGATAATTATTTACAGAGAAACTTCCATGAAAAATTCTACATTGTTTCCGTGAGCATGAACACAAGTGTTCAAGGTCGACCCTCACTTCTTCAATGCAAAACCTTCCAATCACTTCTCTTTTTGAAAAACTTTTTAGGCAAGAGAGGCAAGTAATATATTTTTTTGTATTTTCATTTTTAAATTTTTTGTATGTTTCACCCACAACTAAACAGATACAAAAAAAAGGAAAAACAAAATCTACTTAGTGAAGAAAGCAAACAAGCACACACGAGAATATCAACCCCACGCTATTGCTCCCCGGCAACGGCGCCAGAAAAGAGTTTGATAATCCCCAAGTGCAAGGAATCATCATAGCACTTTCCAAAGATGGAAGTGATAAGTATGGAGTTTCGAACCCACAAGGAGCTAAAGGTAAGATCAATATTCTCTCAAGCCCTATCTGCCACCGATACGACTGTACGTGCACCGAACGTTTGCTTCCACTAGCAACGAGAAATAAAACTACGTTGTGGGTATGAGGAGGATAACTTTGCATGGTATCGGAGAGCTAAAACATAAAAGTAGCTGCTGTTATCATAAAGTTAGAATATATTACTTAGTATTATAAATAGAGAGTGTGGAATAATGGTGGATCGGTGTGCGGAATTGTCCTAGGCAATTGTTAACAAGACCGGTAATCACTATTGCAGTTTTATATGAGGGAGAGGCATAAGCTAACATACTTTCTCTACTTGGATCATATGCACTTATGATTGAAACTCTAGCAAGCATCCGCAACTACTAAAGATCATTAAGGTAAAACCCAACCATAGCATTAAAGCATCAAGTCCTCTTTATTCCCATACGCAACAATCCCTCTTACTCGAGTATGTGTTTCAGTCATTCACCAACCCATTATAAGCGAATCATGAACATATTGCAACACCCTATAGCGGGAGTCCCTCACGCTTGCGCGACACGGAGGGTACCATAGGAAAGCACCAAAGTAAAACATACAACTCATACCAATCTAGATCATCAATCAACCCAAAGAAAAAAGATATCTACTCAAAACATCATAGGATGGCAACACATCATTGGATCATAATATGTGGCATAAAGCACCATGTTCAAGTAGGGGATTACAGTGGTGTGTGGGAGAGTGGACCGCGTAAAAGAGATGAGGATGGTGATGATGATGGTGATGTTGATGAAGACGATCACCGTGGCGATGATTCCCCTCCCGATGGCACTCCGACGCCACCGGAAGAGAGGAGGAGAGTTTCTCCCCCTTGTGCTTCTTCCTCCATGGCCTCCACCTTCTAGTCCTTGGCCTTCATGGTGATGAAGACCCCTCCGGGATACTCCTCCATGGCCACCGGTAATGATGGCCCCCTCCGGCAGGGTGCCGGAGAGGGCCTAGATTGATTTCTCGTGGCTACAGAGGCTTGCGGCAGCGGAACTTCTGATCCAATCTCTGGTTTGGAAGTTTTAGGGTACGAGAGTATATATGGGTGCAGGGAGTACGTCGGAGGAGCTACGGGGGCCCCACGAGGCAGGGGGCGTGCCCTAAGGGGGGGGGGGCGCCCCCACCCTCGTGAGCACCTCCCGTATCTCCTGACGTAGAGTCCAAGTCTATCCGGTGGCTTTCCTTCCAAAAGTAACTTCTCCAGTTGATTTCGTTCCGTTTTGACTCCGTTTGACATTCCTTTTCTTTGAAACACTGAAATAGGCAAAAAAACAGCGAATCTGGGCTGGGCCTCCGATTAATAGGTTAGTCCCAAAAATAATATAAAAGTGGATAATAAAGCCCAATATTGCCCAAAACAGTAGATAATATAGCATGGAGCAATCAAAAATTATAGATACGTTGGAGACGTATCAGTACAGCTTGTAGGTGGTAGTACCGCTCGTTCTGGGTCTTCTTCCTCCTTCTCTTCCATGCTTCTCTCGCGGATGGTGTAGTTGTACACTCGTGCTCGCACTCCTCCTCCTCGTCCATGGTGTTCCGACAATACCTATGTATGCACACGAGAGGAGTGTCAAGTAGTATATCATCCTCGAAGGGGTCAAGTGAACATGCGTAAAGGATATGATTCACCTTTGTGTATGTGAAGTAGATGTCGCATGTGTCACTTGCCGAACGGACTCTTGACATGGTGATGTCCGTAGGATGCTCCGCATCATCTTAGCTCTGGGTTCAATCTTGCAGTGCTTGATCCTAGTGAAAAAAGGGGAACCGACACGTATTGAATTGTTGCCATCGAGGATAACAATATGGGATTTAAATCATATTGCTTGAGTTTATCCCGCTACATCATGTCATCTTACTTAATGCGTTACTCTGTTCTTATGAACTTAATACTCTAGATGCAGGCAGGAGTCGGTCGATGTGTGGAGTAATAGTAGTAGATGCAGAATCGTTCCGGTCTACTTTACACAGACGTGATGCCGATATTCATGATCATTGCCTTAGATATCTTCATAACTTTGTGCTTTTCTATCAATTGCTTGGCAGTAATTTGTTCACCCACCGTAACATTTTCTATCTTGAGAGAAGCCTCTAGTGAAACCTATGGCCCCCGGGTCTATTTTCCATCATATAAGTTTCCGATCTACAATTTTAGTTTCCGGTTTATTTCCTTTGCAATCTTTTACTTTCCGTTCCATAAACCAAAAATACCAAAAATCTCTATCAGATCTCACTTTGCAAATAACCGTGAAGGGATTGACAACCCCTTTATCGCGTTGGGTGCAAGTTGGTGTTTGTTTGTGCAGGTATTCGGTGACTTGTGCGTTGTATCCTACTGGATTGATACCTTGGTTCTCAAAACTAAGGGAAATACTTACTCTACTTTGCTGCATCACCCTTTCCTCTTCAAGGGAAAAATCAACGCAAGCTCAAGAGGTAGCAGGAAGAATTTCTGGCGCCGTTGCCGGGGAGATTTACGCCAAGTCAATCAAGATTTGACCTCCCGTCAACTTGCCAATTTCTAGCACCGTTGCCGGGGAGATCTACGCCAAGCCAAGACATACCAAGTACCCATCATAAACTCTCATCTCTTGCATTACATTATTTGCCACTTCTAAAACAATTTTCGAAAATATTTGCCTTTTCTTCGCCCCTCTTTTGTTTGGTTTCTTTGTTTGCTTTTTGTGTGCTCGTGTGTTGAATTGCTTGCTTTGTCACGATGACTCAAAAGAATACCAAATTGTGTGACTTTTCCAACACCAATAATAATGATTCTTTTAGTACTTCGATTGCTCCTGCTACTAATGCGGAATCTTGTGAAATAAACACCGCTTTGCTGAATCTTGTTATGAAAGATCAATTTTCCAGCCTTCCCAATGAAGATGCCGCACCCCATCTTAATAATTTCGTTGATTTGTGTGATATGCAAAAGAAAAAAGATGTGGATAATGATATTGTTAAATTGAAGCTATTTCAGTTCTCACTTCGAGATCGTGCTAAAACTTGGTTTTCATCTTTGCCTAAAAATAGTATTGATTCATGGAATAAGTGTAAAGATGCTTTTATTTCCAAGTATTTTCCTCCCGCTAAGATCATCTCCCTTAGGAACGATACTATGAATTTTAAGAAACTTGATCATGAACATGTTGCACAATCTTGGGAGAGGTTGAAATTGATGATACAAAATTGCCCTACTGCATGGTTTGAATTTGTGGATGATTATACAAAAAAATTATGCCGGATTGAATTTTGCTTCTATATATCTTTTAGATTCGGCCGCGGGAGGTACTTTTATGGAAATTACATTAGGAGAAGCTATCAAACTCCTAGATAATATTATGGTTAATTATTCTCAATGGCATACCGAAAAATCTTCCACTAGTAAAAAAGTGCATGCAATTGAAGAGATTAATGTTTTGAGTGGAAAGAAGGACGAGCTTATGAAATTATTTGCTAGCAAGGGTGCTCCTATTGATCCTAATGATATGCCTTTGTCTACTTTGATTAAGAATAATAATGAATCTATGGATGTGAATTTTGTTGGTAGGAACAATTTCGATAATAACGCGTATAGAGGCAATTTTAATCCTAGGCCATTTCCTAGTAATTCCTCTAATAATTATGGTAATTGATACATCTCCAACATATCTATAATTTATGAAGTATTCATGCTGTTATATTATCATTCTTGGATGTTTTACAATCATTTTATAGAAATTTATATCATTTTTTGGGACTAACCTATTGACCCAGTGCCTAGTGCCAGTTGTTGTTTTTGCTTTTTATTACATCGCAAGAAATCAATATCAAATGGAGTCCAAACACAACGAAACTTTTTGGAGATTTTTTATGGACCAGAACACCCAGGATGGGTCAGAGCAGCACCTGGAGGGTGCCCCGAGGCCCAGGTGGGTTGTGCCCACCTCGGTGGCCTCCCGCACCCCCTCTTTACCCTATAAATTCACAAATATTCCAGAAAACCTCGAGGTTAACCTAGATTAGAAGTTCCGCCGCCGCAGGCCTTGTTAGCTACCGAAAACCAATCTAGACCCTTTCTGGAACCCTGCTGGAGGGGGGAATCATCTTCGGTGGACATCTTCATTATCCCGGCGGCCACCACGATGAGGAGGGAGTAGTCCACCCTCGGGGCTGAGGGTTTGTACCAATAGCTATGTGTTTAGTCTCTCTCTCTCTCTCTCTCTCTTGTGTTCTTGAGATTGCACGATCCTAATGTATCGCGGGCTTTGTTAATATAGTCGGATCATATGGTGTTTTCCCCTCTCTATCTTGTTGTGATGAATTGAGTTTTTCGCTTTGAGATTTCGTTGTTATTGGATTGAATACTTTTATGGATTTGAGAGCACTTGATATATGTCTTGCATATGAATACTCGTGGTGACAATGGGGTATCGTATTGATTCACTTGATATATGTTTTGGCAATCAACTCGCGGATTCCCGAGGTGACATTGGGGTAATCTACGCATAGGGGTTGATGCACGTTCTTGTCTTTGTTTCTCCGGTAGAAATCTTGGGGCACTCTTTGAGGTTCTTTGTGTTGGATTGAGTATTATGAATATGAAATTATATAGTGTTATTTTAGAACAAACTCTTGGATAGAGCGACCGGAAAGAATAGCTTCGAGGTGGTTTTGTACCGTACAAATAATTTCTTCTTATGTTCTCCGCTAGATAGGAACTTTGGAGTGATTCTTCATCGCACTTTGAGGGGTGGTTATCTGATCCAATTATATTAGCACTGTTGAGAGATTGCACTAGCGAAAGTACGGACTCTAGGCCTCATTTTTAAGCATTAAAATACTGCTTTTGTGCCATTTACTATTTGCTACCTTGCTATTTTTATTTATTCAAATTATAATAATTTTAGTGATTTGCTACAGTAGAGAATGATAAGGTGTTTTCATTGGTTTATACTAACTTATCTCACGATTTATTGTTGAGTTTTGTGTGGATGAAGCTTTTGAGATTTAGGAAAACCGTTATATGAAAGGAATTAAGGAGACACAAAAAGCTCAAGCTTGGGGATGCCCAAGGCATCCCAAGATAATATTTCAAGAAGTCTTAAGGATCCAAGCTTGGGGATACCCCAGTAGGCATTCCACCTTTCTTCATCAACAATTATCGGTTAGTATCGGTTGAACCTAAGTTTTTGCCTCTTCACATGAGTTGTTCCATTCTTAGAATTTCATTTTATTTTGTTTTGCTTGTTGTGTTAATAAAATACTTATATCTGAAACTTCTAAATAAGATAGAGTCCTCAAATAGTTGCCAGGGAGGCTAGGTAAGCGGCACGCATATCCCATCAACGAAGCTCTTTTCTATGTAATTGCTCTAGTTCTTCACTTACATCTTATTGAGCATGATGTTCTTTAGTATTTTTGAAGAAACTCTCTCTTGCTTCACTTAAATTAATTTGAGAGAAAGAAATATTATGCTCATGATCTTCACTTATATGTTTTTGGAGTAGCTCGTCATTTACTCTTGTGCTTCACTTATATCCTATGAGTAAATTGTTGAATGAATTGAATATCATGAAGTTGAAATAATATCATGCCTAGTGGTAGCTTCACATTGGTTTTAGAAAGTGAAATATTTTGAAGCTTGACAATCACAATATTGGTCATACAAGCAATTCATGAATAATTAGTAGAAGGAAGAGAACTTTCACATGCAAATATACTATCCTATAAATCTTTTGTGATTGTGAGCCCCCATCAAAATATTATATGCCAAAATTTTCGACGTTGGACAAGGAAGACAACGTAATGGTTTATGTTTGTTCATATTCACAAAGAAGTTATATTGTCATAGATCCTTCAACATGTGGTGCTTGCCCCCCATCTTTGCTAGCCAAAAATTTCGCACCAAGTAGAGATACTACTTGTGCATCCAAAAACCCTTAAACCCAAATCTTATTTTCAAGAGTCCACCATACCTACCTAGGTATTGAATAAGATCCTTCAAGTAAGTTGCCATCGGAGCTAAAAGGCGATAAAAATTGCTTCTAAAAGTGTGAGATCATTTGTGTAAGACAAAATTGAGCGTTGTACGAACTTGTGATGATGAAGAATAAAAGCGACAGACTGCATAATAAAGGTTGCCATCACAAGGGGCAATACAACGTAACATTCTTTTGCACTAAGGGGTTGAGCATATAAACAAATAAGCGCATGGCAACCTCTGCTTCCCTCTGCAAAGGGCCTATCTTTTACTTTTATGTATTTACTTTTATGCAAGAGTCAAAGTTTTTCTCTCTATTCCTTTTTATTTTTCTCCTTTGGCAAGCATCATGTGGTGAGGAAAGATCTAGGCACATATGTCCAGTTGAATGTGGGTAGCATGAGTTATTATTGTTGACATCACCCTTGAGGTGAATACATTGGGAGGCGAAATTATAAGCCCCTATCTTTCTATGTGTCCGATTGAAACGTTTTGCTCAAATGTATAAGGTGAGTGTTAGCAATCATAGAAGACTATATGATAATTGAGTATGTGGAGCTCTTACTTAAACTCTGCTGAATAAGTTGAATTACAATTGCTTGGTGACCGAGAACATAGGTTCTTGGGTTTCAAGAGAATTCATTGTTTGAACCTTAACATGTGAATTGGTTGCTACTATAACATGAGAAGTTTTATAAGAAATATTTGATGTTAAGATGCTAGGAAAAGTGATTGAAATTATCATTGATCAAACTTATGCACATTGCTAGCATTCACACTTCATAAATTATCTCTTTTATCATTTACCTACTCGAGGACGAGTAGGAATTAAGCTTGGGGATGCTGAAACGTCTCCAACGTATCTATAATTTATGAAGTATTCATGCCGTTATATTATCATTCTTGGATGTTTTACAATCATTTTGTAGCAACTTTATATCATTTTTTGGGACTAACCTATTGACCTGTGCCCAGTGCCAGTTGTTGTTTTTTGCTTGTTTTTTTACATCGCAGGAAATCAATATCAAACGGAGTCCAAACACCACGAAACTTTTTGGAGATTTTTATGTACCAGAACACCTAGGATGGGCGAGAGCAGCACCTAGGGGTGCCTAAGGGGCACAACCCACCAGGGCGCGCCTGGGGGCCCAGGCGTGCCCAGGTGGGTTGTGCCCACCTCGGTGGCCTCCCGCACCCCCTCTTTACCCTATAAATTCACAAATATTCCAAAAACCCTCAGGGATAACCTAGATTAGAAGTTCCGCCGCCGCAGGCCTCGGTAGCCACCAAAAACAAATCTAGACCCTTTCTGGTATCCTGCTGGAAGGGGAATCATCTCCGGTGGCCATCTTCATCATCCCGACGGCCACCATGATGAGGAGGGAGTTGTCCACCCTCGGGGCTAAGGGTTTGTACCAGTAGCTATGTGTTTAATCTCTCTTTCTCTCGTGTTCTTGAGATTGCACGATCTTGATGTATCGCGGGTTTTGTTAATATAGTCGGATCATATGGTGTTTTCTCCTCTCTATCTTGTTGTGATGAATTGAGTTTTTCCCTTTGAGATTTCGTTGTTATTAGATTGAATACTTTTATGGATTTGAGGGCACTTGATATATGTCTTGCATATGAATACTCGTGGTGACAATGGGGTATCCAATTGATTCACTTGATATTTGTTTCGGCACTTAACTCGCGGATTCCCGAGGTGACATTGGGGTAATCTACGGATAGGGGTTGATGCACGTTCTTGTCTTTGTTTCTCTGGTAGAAATCTTGGGGCACTCTTTGAGGTTCTTTGTGTTGGATTGAGTATTATGAATCTGAAATTATTTAGTGTTATTTTAGTACGAACTCTTGGATAGAGCGATCGGGAAGAATAGCTTCGAGGTGGTTTCGTACCTACAAATAATATCTTCTTATGTTCTCCGCTAGATAGGAACTTTGGAGTGATTCTTCATCTCACTTTGAGGGGTGGTTATATGATCCAATTATATTAGCACTGTTGAGAGATTGCACTAGCGAAAGTACGGACCCTAGGCCTCATTTTTAAGCATTGCAATACCGTTTTTGTGCCCATTTACTATTTGCTACCTTGCTTTTTTTATTTATTCAGATTATAAAATATATTTCTACCATCAATATTACACTTTTATCACCATCTCTTCGTCGAACTAGTGCACCTATACAATTTGCCATTGTATTGGGTGTGTTGGGGACACAAGAGATTTCTTGTATTTGGTTGCATGGTTGTTTGAGAGAGACCATCTTCATCCTACACCTCCCACGGATTGATAAACCTTTGGTCATCCACTTGAGGGAAAATTGATACTGTCCTACAAACCTCTGCCCTTGGAGGCCCAACACAAGTCTACAAGAATAAAGTTGCGTAGTAGACATCAAGCTCTTTTCTGGCACCGTTGCCGGGGAGGTGAGTGCTTGAAGGTATATCTTTAAATCTTGCGATTGAATCTTTTAGTTTCTTGTTTTATCACTAGTTTGGTTTATAAAAGAAAACTACATAAAAATGGAATTGAGGTTGCATCATATTATTGATCATCTTTATAATATATTTTTGAAAATGATGGTTCGGAAAATTGTGCTCAATTGTTAGAAGAAGAAGTCAATAAAATGTTTGGCACAAAATATTTAAATGATGAGCATGATTGCAATGTTGTTAGTATGAATTCTTTGAATATCCATGATGCTAATGATATGCAAAGCCATAAGCTTGGGGATGCCATATTTGATGAATATGATATTTTTAGTCCCCCAACTTTTGATGAGAAAATTTATTATGATGATTGCATGCCTCCTATTTATGATGATTATATTGATGAAAGTGGATTTGGAGAGGTCGTGACTTTATTTAATGATGAATCCACTATTTTGGAGGAGGTTGCAATTGATTATGACAACAAAGTTCCTATATATGATAAATATGGTGATGACATGTATGCTATATTGAATAATTATAAACATGAAACTTGTCATCATGATTTCAATTTCCAATCACATGACAGTTATTTTGTTGAGTTTGCTCCCACTACTTTTCATGAGAATAAATTTGCTTATGTGGAGAGTAATAAATTTTCTATGCTTTTGTGTCATGAAAAGAATGCTTTTATGTTATGGTTATATTGTTGAATTTCTTCATGATGCTACTGAAAATTATTATGAGGGAGGAACATATGCTTGTAGGAAATGCAATAATATCAAGTTTCCTCTCTATGTGTTGAAAATCTTGAAGTTATGTTTGTTTTGCCTTCCTATGCTAGTTCTCTTGTTTCCATAAATTGTTTGCTCACAAAATCCCTATGCATAGGAAGTGGGTTAGGCTTAAATGTGCTTGCCATGTGTTTCATGGTGCTCTCTTTATGTTTCAATTCTTATCTTTTATGCGAGCATTATTGAAATCATCATGCCTAGCTAAAAGGCATTAAAGAAAAGCGCTTGTTGGGAGACAACCCAACACTTTTACCTAATGTTTTTGTGTGTTCACATGATTAGGCTACTGTAGTAATCATGTTTTATTGCTTTTGTTTCAATAAAGTGCCGAGTAAAGCCTTTGGGATCATGTTGGGTGATAGTTGATTTGATCTTGCTGAAAAACAGAAACTTTTGCGCTCACGCAAATAATTCTATTTTTTAACGGAAGATTGCTTTTGAGTTGATTCTTTTTGCAGAAGATTAATATACAAATTTCTCATGTGTTCTAATTTTTTTCATAATTTTTGGAGTAGCAGAAGTATGGTTTGAGTACAGATTACTACAGACTGTTTTGTTTCCGACAGATTTTGTTTTTGATGCATAGTTTGCTTGTTTTCTAGTTTCTATGGCTTATATTGCTAAAATATAAATTGTGGAAATGATATGCTACAGTAGGCATTGTGTGAGAACAATTATGAATCTTGTCTTTGACAGTACCAAAAGTGAAATGGTTTGCTCTTTATCATACTAACCTATCTCACAAAGTTCTGTTAAGTTTTGTGTGATTGAAGTTTTCATGTTTTGGGTGAGATGTCGATATGAGGAGAATAACGAGTGACAGCACCCTAAGATTTGGGATTCCCAAGGCATCCCAAGGTAATATTCAAGGAAGATCCAAGCAACTAAGCTTGGGGATGCCCCAGAAGGCATCCCCTCTTTCGTCTTCAACATTATCGGTAACCTCACTTGGAGCTATGTTTTCATTCGTCACATGATATGTGTTTTGCTTGGAGCATCAATTTATTTTGTTAGGATTTTCTTGTTGTTATTTAGAACAATTGTTTGCATATTTATTTTCAATAAAAATGCCAAGGATAGCCTTTACCATGCTTATTTTGCAAGTATACATGTTGCTGTTTCAAAATAGAAAGTTTATCGATGTTGCAAAAATTTCCTAGAAAATTCAGAATGTGATAAAATGCTAGAACTTTTTGCAAAATAAGCTATGATAAATTTTCTAAAGTATGGTAAGTTTTTAAGAATTTTTGTAGTTAGGTAAGTATGATGAATATTGCATTCTTTACAGACTGTACTGTTTTGGCAGATTGCTGTTATGTTTGCATTGTTTGCATATGTTTGCTTGTTTAATGATTCTATCTGAGGATAGGAGTATTAAATATACAGAGGCATTTAGTGCGCAATGTTGAATAATAATTTTAGTGATTTGCTTCAGTAGATAATGATAAGGTGTTTGCATTGGTTTATACTAACTTATCTCACGAGTTCTTGTTGAGTTTTGTGTGGATGAAGCTTTTGAGATTCAGGAAAACCGTGATATGAAAGGAATTAAGGAGACACAAAAGCTCAAGCTTGGGGATGCCCAAGGCATCCCAAGATAATATTTCAAGAAGTCTCAAGCATCTAAGCTTGGGGATGCCCCGGTAGGCATACCACATTTCTTCATCAACAATTATCGGTCAGTATCGGTTGAACCTACGTTTTTGCTTCTTCACATGAGCTGTGCCATTCTTAGAATTTCATTTTATTTTGTTTTGATTTCTGTGTTAATAAAATACTTATATCTGAAACTTTTAAATAAGATAGAGTCCTCAAATAGTTGCCAGGGTGGCTAGGTAAGCGGCACGCACATCCCATCAACGAAGCTCTTGTCTATGTAATTGCTCTAGTTCTTCACTTACATATTTTTGAGCACGATGTGCTTTAGTATTTTTGAAGAAACTCTCTCTTGCTTCACTTAAATTAATTTGAGAGAAAGAAATATTATTCTCATGATCTTCACTTATATCTTTTTGGACTAGCTCATCATTTACTCTTGTGCTTCACTTATATCCTATGAGTAAATTGTTGAATGAATTGAATATCATGAAGTTGAAATAATATCATACCTAGTGGTAGCTTCACATTGGGTTTAGAAAGTGAAATATTTTGAAGCTTGACAATCACAATATTGGTCATACAACTAATTCATGAATAATTAGTAGAAGGAAGAGAACTTTCACATGCAAATATACTATCCTGTAAATCTTTTGTGATTGTGAGCCCCCATCAAAATATTATATGCCAAAATTGTTGATGTTGGACAAGGAAGACAACGTAATGGTTTATTTTTGTTCATATTCACAAAGAAGTTATATTGTCATAGATCCTTCAACATGTGGTGCTTGCCCCCCATCTTTGCTAGCCAAAAATTCCGCACCAAGTAGAGATACTACTTGTGCATCCAAAATCCCTTAAACCCAAATCTTATTTTCAAGAGTCCACCATACCTACCTAGGCATTGAATAAGATCCTTCAAGTAAGTTGTCATCGGTGCAATAAGGCAATAAAAATTGCTTCTAAAAGTGTGAGATCATTTAGTGTAAGAGAAAATTGAGCGTTGTACGAACTTGTGATGGTGAAGAATAAAAGCGACAGACTGCATAATAAAGGTTGTCATCACAAGGGGCAATACAACATGACGTTATTTTGCACTAAAGGGTTGAGCATACAAACAAATAAGCGCATGGAAACCTCTGCTTCCCTCTACGAAGGGCCTATCTTTTACTTTTATGTATTTACTTTTATGCAAGAGTCAAAGTTTTTCTCTCTATTCCTTTTTATTTTTCTCCTTTGGCAAGCGTCATGTGGTGAGGAAAGATCTAGGCACATATATCCAGTTGAATATGGGTAGCATGAGTTATTATTGTTGACATCACCCTTGAGGTGAAGACGTTGGGAGGCGAAATTATAAGCCCTATCTTTCTATGTGTCCGGTTGAAACGTTTTGCTCATGTGTATGCGGTGAGTGTTAGCAATCATAGAAGACTATATGATGGTTGAGTATGTGAAGCTATTACTTAAACTCTGTTGAATAAGTTGAATTACATTTGCTTGGTGATTGAGAACATAGGTTCTTGGGTTTCAAGAGAATTCATTGTTTGAACCTTAACATGTGATTTGGTTGCTACTATAACATGAGAAGTTTTATAAGAAATAATTGCTATTAAGATGCTAGGAAAAGTGATTGAAATTATCATTGATCAAAGTTATGCACTTTGCTAGCATTCATACTTCATAAATTATCTCTTTTATCATTTTCCCACTCGAGGACGAGTAGGAATTAAGCTTGGGGATGCTGATACGTCTCCAACGTATCTATAATTTATGAAGTATTCATGCCTTTATATTATCATTCTTGGATGTTTTACAATCATTTTATAACAACTTTATATCATTTTTGGGACTAACCTATTAACCCAGTGCCCAGTGCCAGTTGCTATTTGTTGCTTGTCTTTTACATCGCAGGAAATCAATATCAAACGGAGTCCAAACACCGCGAAACTTTTTGGAGATTTTTATGGACCAGAACACCCAGGATGGGCCAGAGTAACACCTAGGGGGTGCCCCGAGCCCCCAGGCGCGCCCAGGTGGGTTGTGCCCGCCTCGGTGGCCTCCCGCACCCCCTCTTTACCCTATAAATTCACAAATATTCAAAAAACCCTCGGGGTTAACCTAGATTAGAAGTTCTGACACCGCAGGCCTCGGTAGCCACCGAAAACTAATCTAGACCCTTTCTGGCACCCTGCTGGAGGGGGGAATCATCTCCAGTGGCCATCTTCATCATCCCGGCAGCCACCACGATGAGGAGTGAGTAGTCCACCCTCGGGGCTTGGGGTTTGTACCAGTAGCTATGTGTTTAATCTCTCTCTCTCTCTCTCTCTCTCTCTCTCTCTCTCTCTCTCTCTGTGTTCTTGAGATTGCACGATCTTGATGTATCGCGGGATTTGTTAATATGGACGGATCATATGGTGTTTTCCCCTCTCTATCTTATTGTGATGAATTGAGTTTTTCCCTTTGAGATTTCGTTGTTATCGGATTGAATACTTTTATGGATTTGAGAGCACTTGATATATATCTTGCATATGAATACTCATGGTGACAATGGGTTATCGTATTGATTCACTTGATATATGTTTTGGCACTCAAATCACGGATTCCCAAGGTGACATTGGGGTAATCTACGCATAGGGGTTGATGCACGTTCTTATCTTTGTTTCTCCGGTAGGAATCTTGGGGCACTCTTTGAGGTTCTTTGTGTTGGATTGAATATTATGAATCTGAAATTATTTAGTGTTATTTTATTACGAACTCTTGGATAGAGCGATCGAGAAGAATAGCTTTGAGGTGGTTTCGTACCCTATAAATAATTTCTTCTTATGTTCTCCGCTAGATAGGAACTTTGGAGTGATTCTTCATCGCACTTTGAGGGGTGGTTATATGATTCAATTATATTAGCACTGTTGAGAGATTGCACTAGCGAAAGTACGGACCCTAGGCCTCATTTTTAAGCATTGCAATACCGTTGTTGTGCCTGTTTACTATTTTCTACCTTGCTTTTTTTATTTATTCAGATTATAAAAATATATTTCTGCCATCAATATTACACTTTTATCACCATCTCTTCGCTGAACTAGTGCACCTATACAATTTGCCATTGTATTGGTTGTGTTGGGGACACAAGAGATTTCTTGTATTTGGTTGCAGGGTTGTTTGAGAGAGACCATCTTCATCCTACACCTCCCACGGACTGATAAACCTTTGGTCATCCACTTGAGGGAAAATTGCTACTATCCTACAAAACTCTGCGCTTGGTGGCCCAACACGAGTCTACAAGAATAAAGTTGCGTAGTAGACATCAGTAATTCCTACAATAATTCTTATGGAAATTATAATAATATTCCCTCCGAATTTGAGAATAGTGTTAAAGAATTTATGAGTTCGCAAAAGAATTTCAATGCTTTGATTGAAGAAAAATTGCTTAAGATTGATGATTTGGCTAGGAACGTGGATAGAGTTTCTCTTGATGTTGATTCTTTAAAACTTAGATCTATTCCACCCAAGCATGATATCAATGATTCTCTCAAAGTTATGAGAATTTCCATTGATGAGTGCAAAGAAAGAACCGTTAAGATGCGTGCAAAGAAAGATTGGTTTATAAAAGCGTGTTCTTCTAGTTTCTGTGAAAATAATGATGAAGAACTTAAAGTGATTGATGTGACTCATATTCAATCTTTGCTTTCCAATATAAATATTGATAAAGATGGGACTGGAGATGGGTCAACTTTAGTTGGAAGGCGTCCCAGTGATTCGGAGTTTTTAGATCTTGACGCAAAAATTGATAAAAGTGGGATTGGAGAGGTCAAAACTTTAAGTAGCAATGAACCCACTCTTTTGGATTTCAAGGAATTGAATTATGATAATTGTTCTTTAATAGATTGTATTTCCTTGTTGCAATCCATGTTGAATTGTCCTCGTGCTTATAGGCAAAATAAACTTTTACTAAACATACCGTTGATGCCATGATGCAATCTTTTGAAGAAAAGCTTGAATTGGAAGTTTCTATCCGTAGAAAACTTTATGATGAGTGGGAACCTACTATTAAGATTAAGATTAAAGATTATGAGTGCCATGCTTTGTGTGATTTGGGTGCTAGTGTTTCCATGATTCCAAAAACTTTATGTGATGTGTTAGGTTTTCGTGAATTCGTTGATTGTTCTTTAAATTTGCATCTTGCGGATTCAACTATTAAGAAACATATGGAAGGATTAATGATGTTATTATTGTTGCAAATAGGAATTATGTGCCCATAGATTTCATTGTTCTTGATATAGATTGAAATCCTACATGCCCTATTATTCTTGGTAGACCTTTCCTTAGAACGATTGGTGCAATTATTGATATGAAAGAATTAAACATTAGATTTCAATTTCCGTTAAGGAAATACATGGAAAACTTCCCAAGAAATAAAATTAAATTACCTTATGAATATATTATGAGATCCACTTATGGATTGCATACCAAAGATGATAACACTTAGATATATTCGTGCTTTATGCCTAGCTAAGGGCGTTAAACAATAGCACTTGTTGGGAGGCAACCCAATTTTATTTTTTTTAATTTTTAGGTTCTATTTTGCAATAAATATTTCATCTAGCCTCTGGTTAGATGTGGTTTTGTGTTTTAATTAGTGTTTGTGCCAAGTAAGACCTTTGGGATAGCTTACGGCGATAGTTGATTTGATCTTGCTGAAAAACAGAAACTTTTGCGCTCAGTCCCAGAATTTTAGAAATCACATAAACGTGATAAAATTCTGAATGTTTTACAGAAGATTGATATGCAAATTGCCCCTGTTTTCTATTTTTTCAGAATTTTTGGAGTTACAGAAGTATTCGAACTATCCAGATTACTACAAACTGTTATGTTTTTGACAGATTCTGTTTTCTTTGTGTTGTTTGCTTATTTTGATGAATATATGGCTAGTATCCGGGGGTATGAACCATGGAAAAGTTGTAACACATTAGATATTACACCAATATAAATAAAGAATGAGTTCACAACAGTAACGAAAGTGGTGATTTGTTTTCTTATGCAAATAGAGCTTACGAGATTTTCTGTTGACTTTTATGTTGTGAAGTTTTCAAGTTTTGGGTAAGGATTTGATGGACTATGGAATAAGCAGTGGCAAGAGCCTAAGCTTGGGGATGCCCAAGGCACCCCAATGTATATTCAAGGATACCAAGAGCCTAAGCTTGGGGACACCTCGGAAGGCATCCCCTCTTTCGTCTTCGTCTATCGGTACCTTTACTTGAGGCTATATTTTTATTCACCACATGATATGTGTTTTGCTTGGAGCGTCTTGTATGATTTGAGTCTTTGCTTTTTAGTTTGCCACAACCATCCTTGATGTACACACCTTTTGAGAGAGACATGCTTGAATCGTGATTTATTAGAATACTCTTTGTGCTTCACTTATATCTTTTGAGATAGACAATATTGCCGTAGTGCTTCACCTATATCTTTTAGAGCACGGCGGTGGTTTTATTTTATAGAAATTGATGAACTCTCGTGCTTCACTTATATTATTTTGAGAGTCTCTAAACAGCATGGTAATTTGCTTTGGTTATAAATTTAGTCCTAATATGATAGGCATCCAAGAGGGATATAATAAAAACTTTCATATAAAGTGCATTGAATACTATGATAAGTTTGATTCCTTATGATTGTTTTGAGATATAAAGATGGTGATATTAGAGTCATGCTAGTGAATAGTTGTGAATTTGAGAGATACTTTTGTTAAAGTTTGTGATTCCCGTAGCATGCACGTATGGTGAACCGTTATGTGATGAAGTCGGAGCATGATTTATTTATTGATTTTCTTCCTTATGAGTGGCGGTCGGGGACGAGCGATGGTCATTTCTTACCAATCTAACCCCCTAGGAGCATGCGTGTAGTACTTCATTTCGATAACTAATAGATTTTTGCAATATGTATATGAGTTCTTTATGACTAATGTTGAGTCCATGGAATATACACACTCTCACCCTTCCACCATTGCTAGCCTCTCTTGTACCGCACGACTTTCGCCGGTACCAACGCCCACCATATACCTTCCTCAAAACAGCCACCATACCTACCTATTATGGCATTTCCATAGCCATTCCGAGATATATTGCCATGCGACTTTCCACTGTTCCGTTTATTATGACACGCTCCATCATTGTCATATTGCTATGCATGATCATGTAGTTGACATCATATTTGTGGCAAAGCCACCGTTCATAATTCTTTCATACATGTCACTCTTGATTCATTGCACATACCGGTACACCGCTGGAGGCATCCACATAGTCATATTTTGTTCTAAGTATCGAGTTGTAATTATTGAGTTGTAAGTAAATAAAAGTGTGATGATCTTCATTATTAGAGCATTGTCCCATGTGAGGAAAGGATGATGGAGACTATGATTCCCCCACAAGTCGGGATGAGACTCCGGACGAAAAAAAAGAAAAATAGAGAAGGCCCAAATAAAAAAATGAGAGAAAAGAGAGAAGGGGCAATGCTACTATCCTTTTACCACACTTGTGCTTCAAAGTAGCACCATGATCTTCATGATGGAGAGTCTCCAATATTGTCACTTTCATATACTAGTGAGAATTTTTCATTATAGAACTTGGCTTGTATATTCCAATGATGGGCTTCCTTAAATTGCCCTAGGTCTTCGTGAGCAAGCAAGTTGGATGCACGCCCACTTAGTTTCTTTTTGAGCTTTCATAAACTTATAGCTCTAGTGCATCCGTTGCATGGCAATCCCTACTCACTCACATTGATGTCTATTAATGGGCATCTCCATAGCCCGTTGATACGCCTAGTTGATGTGATACTATCTCCTTCTTTTTGCCTTCTCCACAACCATCGACTATTACACCTATAGTGCTATGTCCATGGCTCACGCTCATGTATTGCGTGAAAGTTGAAAAGTTTGAGAACATCAAAAGTATGAAACAATTGCTTGGCTTGTCATCAGGGTTGTGCATGATTTGAATGTTTTGTGTGATGAAGATAGAGCATAGCCAGACTATATGATTTTGTAGGGATAAGCTTTCTTTGGCCATGTTATTTTGAGAAGACATAATTGCCTTGTTAGTATGATAGAAGTATTATTGTTTTTATGTCAATATTGAACTTTTGTTTTGAATCATTCGGATCTGAACATTCATGCCACAATAAAGAAATTACATGGATAAATATGTTAGGTAGCATTCCACACAAAATATTCTGTTTTTATCATTTACCTACTCGAGGACGAGCAGCAATTAAGCTTGGTGATGCTTGATACGTCTCCAACGTATCTATAATTTTTGTTTTCTCCATGCTATTATATTATCTGTTTTGGATGTTTTATATGCATTAATATGCTATTTTAGATTATTTTTGGGACTAACCTATTAACCTAAAGCCCAGTGCCAGTTTCTGTTTTTCCCTTATTTTAGAGTTTTCCAGAAAAGTAATACCAAACGGAACGAAACTTTCACGATGATTTTTCTTGGACCATAAGACATCCAGAGGACTTGGAGTGCACGTCAGGGAAGCCACGAGGCACCCACAAGGTCGGAGGGAGCGCCCAGGGGGGTAGGGCGCGGCCCCCACCCTTGTGGGCCCCTCATGACTCCACCGACCTATTTCTTCTGCCTATATATTCTCAAATATTCCAGAACCTACGAGGAGAGCCACGAAAACATTTTCCACCGCCGCAACCTTTTGTACCTGTGAGATCCCTTCTAGGGGCCTTTTCTAGCGTCCCGCTGGAGGGGGATTCGACCACGGAGGGCTTCTACATCAACACCATTGCCTCCCCGATGAAGCGTGAGTAGTTTACCTCAGACCTACGGGTCCATATCTAGTAGCTAGATGACTTCTTCTCTCTCTTTGGTTCTCAATACCATGTTCTCCTCAATGTTCTTGGAGATCTATCCGATGTAATAGTCTTTTGCGGTGTGTTTGCCGAGATCCGATGAATTGTGAATTTATGATCAGCTTATCTATGAATATTATTTGAATCTTATCTGAATTCTTATATGCATGATTTGATATCTTTGCAAGTCTCTTCGAACTATCAATTTGGTTTGGCCAACTAGATTGGTTTTTCTTTCAATGGGGGAAGTGCTTAGCTTTGGGTTCAACCTTGGGGTGCTCGATCCCAGTGTTAGAAGGGGAACCGACACGTTTTGTATTGTTGCCATCGAGGATAACAAGACGGGGTTTTCATCATATTGCTTGAGTTTATCCTGCTACATCATGTCATCTTACTTAATGTGTTACTCTATTCTTATGAACTTAATACTCTAGATGCAGGCAGGAGTCGGTCGATGTGCGGGGTAATAGTAGTAGATGCAGAATCGTTTCGGTCTACTTGACACGGACGTGATGCCTATATTCATGATAATTGCCTTAGATATCATCATAACTTTGCGCTTTTCTATCAATTGCTCGGTTATAATTTGTTCACCCACCGTAATATTTTCTATCTTGGGAGAAGCCTCTAGTGAAACCTATGGCCCCCGGGTCTATTTCCATCATATAAGTTTTCGATCTACAATTTTCATTTCCAGTTTATTTCCTTTGCAATGTTTTACTTTTCGTTCCATACACCAAAAATACAAAAAATATTACTTAACCATTTATCCATCTCTATCAGATCTCACTTTGCAAATAACCATGAAGGGATTGACAACCCCTTTATTGCGTTGGGTGCAAGTTGGTGTTTGTTTGTGTAGGTATTCGGTGACTTGTGCATTGTCTCCTACTGGATTGATACCTTGGTTCTCAAAACTGAGGGAAATACTTACTCTACTTTGCTGCATCACCCTTTTCTCTTCAAGGGAAAAACCAACGCAAGCTCAAGAGGTAGCAGTAGCACAAAACAATGGTTTGTTAAATGTTATGTAAATGGGCTAAGATCTCACCTGAAATACTAGTTTAGGCCCTTGAGACCCACAAATATCATTGACGTTTACTTGTTAACTGTTGATTTGGAGCAAGGAGCACTTGCCGAAGCAAAATATACTCAGTTATCTTCCTCTGGCAAGTATGCAACTTATTATACAAAATAATTCACCAGCAACCTAGACAAACCAACTAAAACAAAACTTCCAATAGTAACTCAGAGACTAAGGGAACCAATAAAATGTTGGATATGTGGGGACCAGTGGTACCATTGACACAAATGCAAGCAGGCTCCAGTTATACATCTGTTAACTCGTGAGGACCCCATAGAAAATCAACAACTCCCAGAAGAAATAGAACAATAGGAACAAGAGGAGAAATCACAAGGGGAAGAGCACTGCAGAATATACCCCTTAAAGCTATGCAATCTAAATTATCAGTTCTATTTCCATAGTACTAAATATTGGGGGCAAATAAGCAATTCACTTGTGGACTCTGGTAGCGACTCTACCTATATGAACTTGAAAGTTGCTCTCCAAAAAAGTTGTACAATTATCAAGGACCAAAATAAAGTGGTGTCCGTAGCTGGGGGAGGCAAACTCTAGTCAGGATCTTATATACTTGTCACTTCCATTACTGCTGGTACACATTTATTTCAGCAAGCATTCAGAATGTTAGATCTCCCTGGCCATGACATAATACTGGGTTGTGATTGGCCAGCAAAGCATAGTCGAGTATCTTTCAGTTACAACCAAGACAACTATCTCTCCCAAAGGACAAAAAGACACTAGTAACCATTCCAGCTTGTGATAACATAGCTACAACAACAAACATTGAGTTTTGTGAAGTGAAAAAATGTCGGAAGGGGGAGCTACGGCCTACATTTTGTACTCAGACATGACATTACCCTCAAGATCCCCTCTGCAGCCCAGTTGTCAAAAATAACACAGCTAGCGGAACAATGCCAAGAATTTTTCAAATAACCTACTGGTCTTCCTCCAAAAAGGGATTGTGACCATACTATTCCACTCAAGGAGGGCACTATACAAATACAAGACCATACAGAATATCTCACCCGCAAAAGGATGAATTGGAAATACAAGTGAAAAGTTTGCTCATGTCTAGGATCATAAGAGAGATCCATAGTCCCTACTCTTCTCCAACAATCCTAGTAAAGAAAAAAAGATGGATCCTAGAGGTTGTGCATTGACTATAGGTGATTAAATGCTGCCACAATAACAAACAAGTACCCAATACATGTAATTGAGGACCTCCTAGATGAACTCCATGGAGCAACAGTTTTTTCCAAACTGGATCTTAGATCTAGTTACCACCAAATCAGAATGCATGACAAGGCTATACCTAAAACTGGATTTAGAACCTACTTTGGGCACTATGAGTTCCTAGTCATGCCCTTTGGGCTAACTAATGCCGCTGGAACCTTTCAATCCCTGATGAACAACATCTTTGCAGATGTGTGAGGACATTCATATTGTTTTTTATGATATATTGGTTTTCAGCAACACACATGAAGAACATGTGGAACATCTATATATTGTTTTGGACCTTCTCAAAGAACACAAGCTGTTTGCCAGCTTTTCAAAATGTGTGTTTGCAGTGCCCCAAAATGATTACCTTGGACACACAATTTCTGCTGAGGGGTTACTACTGACCTCTCAAAGGTTGCTGCTACAACTGACTGGCCTACACCAACCATTGCCACTAGGTTAAGGGCATTTCTTGGTCTCTGTGGCTATTACAGAAGATTTGTTAAGGATTTTGGCACCATTGCTAGGCCCTCCATGATGTGTTGAAGAAGGAGCAACTTTGCTGGACTGAAACACAAGGGACAATATTTCAACGACTCAAAGTAGCTTTCACATATGTGCCCACATTGGCTATACCTGATTTCTCAGAGCCTTTTGTGTTAGACACTGATGCTTCAGGTACTGGTCTGGGAGCAATCATGATGTAGAGGGGGAGACCTGTAGCATACTACAGCTCTAGCTTATGCCCAAGAAATGTTGCACTTATCTACCTATGAAAAGGAGGCCCTAGCAATAATTGAGGCGTTAAAAAGGTGCAGACGGTATTTCCTTGGCAATGAATTGATAATTAGAACTGATCATCAAAGCTTGAAATTCATGACAGACCAAAGGATATCCTACAGTATTCAACAAAAACCAATGTTGAAGCTACTGGAATTTAATTTCCACCTGGAATACAAGAAAGGAAAATGAAATATTGTGGCAGATGCATTGTCCAGAAGAAACTCCTTAATGACCATTTCCCTAGTTACTCCTAAGTGGATAAAAGTTGTCGAAAATTCCTCTGGACCACGCACCTAGGCAACACGTTGTCCACCTCCATTACCTGCCTTCGTGGCGACGACCTCTCCCACGCAATAGCGGCACTGCAACTGTTCGCGGTCGCATTGGAGAACATCTGCCTCAAGATCCTGTTGGCTACCAGCTAGGTCAAGCCAGTGCACACAACGTCCGTTGTGCGGCATAAAACAATGAACTTATAAAAAATGCAATCGTCTTAAGGAAAAGACGAAAACGACCACGAAACAGACCGACTCGACACACACCAGCTAGCACAAACTAGGCTTGACGGACGGGTCTGTTAAACGATGAGAGAACACACAGTCGGGCGCACGGGCATGCTTGACTCAAACAGAATTACTCAGCTGGCAGGACCAAACCACCCCTGCAGGTCCGGCTGGCCCGTTGCGCATGGGGCCACCCCAACAGGCTTGTCGAGCATGAGAGGGGTACGGGGGGTGGGGCGAGAGGGCGCACGCGGGCGCGACCGAAAACGGCCAATGGTGCCCGCGATCCACCCGTCATGGAGCTCCGAGGCGGGTCATCCGGGTAGGGGCTGTCCGGACAGCTCGGATGGCACAGAGAGCCCCTGAAAGACCTCGCAGCACGCCACCTGAAAAGGGACGATGCGGAGGGTACTCCCGCCCTCGAATAAGACAGGTACTGCAACATTATTTATACATAGGACTAATATATATATATATATATATATATATATATATATATATATATATATATATATACACACACACAAGTAGTAAACGTAGTACGGAGTTTATGATTATGATATACTCCCTCCGTTTCTAAATATTTGTCTTTTAGATATTTCAATAAGTGACTACATATGAAGCAAAATGAGTGAATCTACACTCTAAAATATGTTTATATACATCCGTATGTACTTGTCCATTTGAAATCTAAAAAAAAAAAATATAGAAATCGGAGGGAGTATATTCCCCAACAGGAAACAGCTATAGTAAACTGAGACTCACACCGACATGTACACAAGCGTGGATCTTACAGTATATAGTAGGAGTACAAGATAAACCCGCACTACCATCCACAGAGGTAGTTTTATTCTGTTATTATACGAAGTAACTACTCGACAAGGTACCAACCCATCGAGATTGACAACGACACTCACACTTCAAGCGTATACATACGTACGTACCCAGGGCCAGGAAACAGCTAGAGAACTTTCCCACGCACACCGTACGTGACTGGCTTCGAACAACCTGGAATCCATGGCCGGGGAATACACGGTCTCAGGCGTCGGACCATGTCACGGGCACCTCGCCGATGTTGCTGTCGAGCCCGAGCGCCTTCCACACAGCTTCGGAGGTGTCCACGATGTTGGTCTTGCAGCCGTGGTTGGAGTCGCACTCATCCACCACCTTGGCCTGCACGGTGCGCCCGTTCTTCTTGCTGGTGATGTTGATCATCTTGCCGCACCGGCGTCCGCCCGCGTACCACCTCGTCGACAGCGCCACGATCATTTCCTTGTTGCTGTGAAACTTGCCGTCGCACTCCGACGGCGGGCCGCCCTCCTGGCCCTTCTCGAAGCCGTTCACCGTCATCACGCCTGGGGTGCCGCCGCCGCCGCCGCCGCCACCGGTGCCGCCCGGCGACGGGCAGTGGGGCTTCTTGTGCTTGTGCTTGTGCAGCATGCCCGGCACGGAGTCGTCCTCGCTGGCGCACGGGTCCGGCTTGGCGTGGTGCCGGGCCACGGCGCACGTCGACACATGCAGCAGGATTACAAGGATGGCCATGCCCACGACTACAAGCTTGGCGTTTGCCATTGCTAAACCTCCTGCCTGCTAAGTACTAGTAGTATTTGCTAGCCTAGCTTTGCACTTGACCTGGCGTGCGTACTTGGTTCTGATCAAGCTGCTTCGAGGAGTTTATATAGGCGCAGGCACGAGAATCAGCTTCAGGCCAAGCACGGGATGCGCCGTACTTAATTAGTCACACGTGTGCATGGCGGCATTTGTGTGGCTCCTAACCTGTCGGGTAAGAGACCCCAAAATATTCGTTTTGTGTAGATAGATGAGTTTTGCTGAGTAGGATACTCGCTCGGTGTTCTCGATACAGAACAAAAATGGCTGCGTTAGAAGACAACTGAATTGTAGAGAAGAGTTCGTTTGGATTACGTGGTGCCGCTGGTGTTACAGCGGTAATAACCGAGGGCAGAACAGAGCAGGTCGCTCTTGGCAGAGAGATCGTACCAAATTTTACTTCTCCAAGGAAAGGAAATTACAGGATCCAAGCGGATTAATCGTCAGGTACTACGATAATACATTAATACTACTACTAGATAACGGAGTCAAGTGTATGGTAGTTGTTGGTGAGTCCAATGTGTAACTGTTGTTTAATAATCACGTGAGCCGTCTTAGGGATGTTACACCAAAAACTACGATACATATTGGACACGCGAGAGCTTGCACTTCATGAAAGGGAGAACGAGATTTTTTATGTCAGAATAGGATTTTCAAAGAAATAATTCAACAACCTCAGCTTGCACATAAGCAAGAAAACAAACTACTCCAAAATGCAATAGCTACTACTCAAACATCTGTTGAGCCAAAATAAAAAAACTCATCCTAAATAGACATAGCCAACCATTCGGAAGACGCACGGGTTACGCTCCTTCCGAAAATCCCGAGTGAAATCTACAAAACCACCATAATGCATGCGTCATTAGCAAAAATAATTGCACAATACATATTTGTGACAAACTGCACATAACGCAACTTGACAGCATAGTTGCGAACCAACATGTGGTTGAGATGGTTAGGTGGACAGTGGTATCCCCAACCCACCAGGGTTCAAATCCTGGTGTTCGCATTATTCCTGAATTTATTTCAGGATTTCCGGCGATGCGCTTTCAGTGGGAGGAGGCGTTCCGTCGACGACGAGGCGCTTACGGTGGCTTCGTAAATCTCAAGATGATATGCCGGCTCAGTCGTTCGGAGGTGCTCATAGGGGTAGGGTGTGCGTGTGTGCGTTCATAGGGTGAGTGTATGCGCGTGTATATGAGCGCTTGTGTCTGTACTGATGCTAAAAAAAAACTTGACAGCATAGTTTAAAAATGGACCGGACAGCCGGTCTAACCGGAAAAAACCAGAACCGGCTTCGTTCACTTTTTTTTTCTTTTCTATTTGTGTTAGTGACCGGAATAGGCTTTATGGACCGTAACACCATACCCCTCCTCTAAGATGGTGATAGATTGATTCAAGACCATGATGAGATTCGGTCTCACGTCGACGATTTCTACAAAGACCTGTTCTCCCTTAGTCAGGGGCGGTGCGACCCTCGTCCCCTACATCTGGACCGCCCCCCAACTTGTGTCAGCCACGGAGAATGAGGCTCTCCTTGCGCCCTCGTTGGAGGAGGAGGTCCATCTAGCCATTAAGGGCATGAACCCGGACTCCGCACCCAGCCCCGACGGTTTGCTGGTTCGCGTCTTCCAAGCATTTTAGTTTCCTTGATGCCCTTAGGTTATGGCCATGTTCGAGGAGTTCTATGTGGGTGCCCTCGATATTTCCCGACTAAACTTTGGCATTATCTCGCTAATTCCTAAGGTGCCGGGAGCCTCTAACATCTGCCAGTTCTGGCCGATCACTGTCATTAATGTGATTTTTCGAATCTTGGCTAAGGTGCACGGCAATAGGGCACCCCTGGCGGATCGTATGATCAATCCTAACCAATCGTCTTTAATCCAAGGCCGTTTCATCCTTGATGGGGTCCTCGTTTTCCATGAGGTCCCCCGTGAGGTGAAATCTAGGCGCCAGAAAGTCGTGTTCCTGAAGATCGACTTCCATAAAGCCTTGACACGGTCCACTGGTCCTTCTTTCGGAAAGTTTTGCTCCGGAAAGGGTGACTGATGGGTGAACAGAGTCATCCAGTTGGTCTCTAGCAGCCGCACGGCAGTCAACATTAATTGAGAAGTGGGGTCCTTCTTCCTCGCCTTCTACGGGGCTAGGTAGGGCGACCCTTTTTCCCCATTCCTAGTTAACATAGTGGTCAACGCTCTTGCTGCCATCCTTGACGCCGCAAAGCTAGCCGGCCATATTCGAGGGGTTGTCCCATACCTCATCCCTGGCGGTGGGGTTTACCTCCTCCAATATGTCGATGATACGATCATCATGGTCGAGGGCTTGGACCTTGACATTGTCAAGTTCCTCCTGCTGTGTTCCCAACAGATGTCTAGCCTCACCATCAACTTCACTAAAAGCGAAGTCATGGTGTTAGGTTATTCTGATGACGAGAGGCTTAGCATTGCGAATCGTATGAACTACCCACTGGGATCCTTCCCCAAGTCCTACCCGGGGATCCCCATTAGTGACTCACGACTCTCTATTTCAGATCTTCGGCAGTTCGTAACCAAGTTCCAACACAAGGTTGAGCCTTGGCAAGGTAGGTGGCTCTCCAAGACTTCTCAGATGGTGTTGATTAACTCATCCTTGTCGAGCCTCCTCATGTTTATCAGGAGCTTCTATAGCCTTCATCAAACCCTCCATCACAAGATTATCAAATTTCAATCAAAATTCTTTTGGGAGGGTGACAGCGATAAGCAAAAATACCATATGGTACGATGGACGGAAATATGTTGTAACACCCCGGTGTAATGATGCTACAGTAACCCCTGGGGTTAAGTTAATCTTTTTGCTAAACATGTGCCTGATCATTATTGTCTCACGTTCTTTCAAATTCCAGTTGAATTCAAATTCAAATTCTGTGTGAAATTCAAAATGCTCAGACATGAAAACAAAAATGTTCATCATGTGCCAAATAATCCACAACTAATATTGGTGGTGAACCAACATTTTTGCAAAAGGTTTAAGTGGCCTAAGCTACTTAAAACGGTGACCTGAGCAATAAATTAAATGCCTTTTTAATTTATAAAATTGGCAATATTTTTCTAAAGTCTCACAATATTTTTGTGGCAGTGCAATATACTTCTTTGAAATTATTTTGGCCAATGGCATAATTTTTTGCAAAGTCTTTATTGGCTAAAAAGAAAAAGTAAAGCTGTTTAAAAAAAGGGGGGGAAAGGAAACCCCCTGCCCCTCGGCCTAAGGCCATAGAGACAGGCCCAGCCTGGCCGGCCCAGCTCCCCGAAGCCGCGCCTCCCTCCTGTTCCTCCGACCGGGCGCCTCGGCGCCACCCGACCACCTCATCGGCCTCGCCGGGAGAGGATAAGGCCCCGACGCCTCGGGCTCCCCTCTCCCCTCCCACTTGCCCTGCCGCCCCACACGCGCCAGTCCCTATCCCCTCTCCCCGCTCGCTCCGTCGCCTCGCCTCCTTCTCAGATCCACCGCTCGAACGCATCTGTCGCCGCGTGCCGTCGTCCTCGCGGTCCCCGTCGCCTCCGAGCCGAGCCATCATGTCGTAGCGCTCCGCCGCGAAAAGCTGCGTCGTCTGGTGCCCCTCGTTGGAGCCGGAGAGCTCCACAACGAGCGAAACTAGCCATCCCCTTCGCCCTTCGTGCGCGGCGAACCGTCATCTCCGGCGACTGCTGCTGCTGCTACTAACCTTCCAAGGGCTTTACGTAGCCGCCCGGTGAACCTCGCCTCTCTCCGCTCCGTCTTCCTGCCCTTGCCGCGCCCGTAGGTGACGTTCCCCACATGTCCGAGCTCGCCTCTGCCGAGCTCGTCGCCGGGCATGTTTCGGTGACCGAACGCCCGCGCAAGCGTGTCCGTCATGCTCGCCTGCACGCGTAGACGCCGTAGGTGCTCAGCACCGCTTGTATTGCTCGTCGTTGCGCTGTTTGCGAGCTCGCCGTGCCTCGGGTCTCCGCCGTCCATGTCGCCGGCGACGGCTCCGGCCACTCCTCGCCCGGGCCACCACCGCAGAACGATGCGCTTCATCCGCTCGATCGATCGAGCTAGGACACGAGCCCAGAGACGCCCTGTAGCCGAATCCCGACCACCTACCGAGCCGCCCCGCCGCTGTTTTGGTCACCGGCGGTGAAACCCCCGACCCAGCCGACGTGGACAGGCCTGGGGCCACCCCAGTGACGCTGCAGTGGGCCCCGCTGGCCCCATTGACTGGTTTGACCAGTCAACGCGCTGACGTGGCAGCCCCGTGTCTCTGACATGCGGGCCCCACCGCCTAGTTAATTAACTAAAACATTTAGTAAATGAAAACTAATTAGTTAACTAAATGAGACACTGACAAGGGGGGCCCACCCTCTAATTAACCCTCTGTTAGTCTAAATTAACACTCTTAAAGTCACGAGAGGTGACATGTGGGTCCCATCGACCCACATGTCGGGTTGACTGTCTGACCGCTGTTGACTTGCTGATGTCAGCATGGCGTCATGCTGACATCATATTCCTTTTCTATTAATGTAATAATTCTAGAAAATGGTTTAATCTTTAAAAATTCATAGAAATTAAACCGTAACTCGGATGAAAATGCTTTCTATATGAAAGTTGCTCAGAAAAATCCAACTAATCTGAATACGCGGTCCGTTCATCTGTCACATGCCCCTAGAATGCTGAACATAGAACCATCCCCTCTCTTTCATCTGTCTGGAATCCGCCTAACACCGGGATTTCATCCTCGGATGTTTATCCCCTCCGTCTACAACGTGTAGTATTATGTTAGGTCGACCCTAGTTCTGCTTATCGTCATGTCATGCTTAGCATTGCATCTGTTTACTTATTTACTGTTTCTTCCCCCTCTTCTCTCCGGTAGACCCGAGACCGGTGCCGCCCTTGTGATCAACTACGTCGACGATGACCCCTCCTTGACAGAGCTACCAAGCAAGCCCCCCCTTTGATCATCCCGATATCGCCTATTCCATTGTCTCATGCTTGCATTAGATGTTTGCTACTGTTATTGTTTGCTCCTATTCTGATGCATAGCCTGCTTTTGTAACCTGCTTATTGTTACCTACCTGCATATCCTAAACTGCTTAGTATAGGTTGGTTAGTGATCCATCAGTGACCCCCACCTTGTCCTTGTTGCCCCTGCTTCATCATCGAAGACCCGATCAACTGGATCGAAGACCAGGCCCCGACACCGCACATCACTTTCCCCTTAGTTGCTCGACACTACTAGGTTACTATCGAGTGCCGAGGGTGAGACCTCTTCAGCACTTCTGATGTTAACGTTGTAGTGTAGCTATTCGGTCGTGGTCATCGAGGGTGATTTCCTCCTTAACCACTTCTGATATGACTCTGTCGTGCAACCCCTCAAGTGTGAACCTCGGGGGTGGTTCCTCTTACGTTCACATTGATGATTACATTGAGTGGAATTCACCGGGAGTGATTCCTCGGGTTTTCCCCTTGATGTTTGGACACATAGTTATTATGGTTACTATGGCTTTACACTGAACCATGTTACTAAAGACGGGTCAGCCCTGAGGGGTACCCGCGCGAGCTTAATTGCGAGTGATGTGGAGACGGGTTGACCTGGAGGGTGCCCGTGAGATAATTACGAGGCGTGGCCGGGCATTCCTAGCCCTTGCCGCAAGTCCTCGAGGCAGAACAACGGGTCACATCTTTCGTGAGTCTCTGCTTGTTACCGCGCGTTCCTAATCCACTATGATTTGGATATTTGATCCGAGGGGCCTCTGGCCTGATAGCACTAACCATCACGTGGGCATAGCATGGGCGTTCTGCGTCGTATACATCAGCCGAAGCTCAATAGACGTCAGAGACTGAGCGGCGTGCATCGGGTTGGACTGGTAAGCTCGTGCCTTTTTAGGGAGGTAGCTAGGTCTGCTCACCGGCCGCGTACGCAACGTGTAGGAGTTCCCGGGGTGATGGCCCATGACCCCTGGGGGCATAGGTTTAGTCCGGCGTGCTGACCTCTCTATTAAGCCTAGGTCGGGTTGCGGCGTATTGTTTGGCCGAGGCCAGGCATGACCCAGGAAAGTGTGTCCGACCGGAGTTAATCGAGCGTGGTGGGTAAGTTGGTGCACCCCTGCAGGGAAGAGAACATCTATCGATAGCATGTCCTACGGTAACAGACACTTGGAGTTGTATCCCGATCGATACAACTAGAACTGGATACTTGTGATGAGAAATGGTTTGTGATGATAACTGGATAGTATGGCTCTGGGATGCCTTTCTCGCAGGGAGTCGGGAGAGGATCTCCGGCCGAGGTTGATAAAACTACTACTACTTTACTTTATGCTACTCTACTTCCTCATGTTGCTGCAAGATGGTGGTTTTCAGAAGATGCTAGTCTTCGATAGGACTAGGTTCTCCCCTCTATTCTGGCATTTCTGCAGCTCAGTCCACATATACAGCCTTCCTTTGATAATGTTGCATATGTAGCGTAGATCCTTGCTTGCGAGTACTTCGGATGAGTACTCACGGTTGCTTTGCTCCCCCTTTTTCCCCGTTCTTCTTCTTTCAGGTTGATGCAACCAGATGCCGAACCCGGGGCGGATGCCACCGCCAATGCACTGCTACTATGTGGAGACCGCCCGGCGACCGAGGAGTAGTTAGGAGGCTCCCAGGCAGGAGGCCTTGCCTTTTCGATCATTGTTGCTTTTGTGCTAGCCTTCTTAAGGCAAACTTGTGTAACTCATGTCTGTACTCAGATATTCTTGCTTCCGCTAACTCTTGTGTATTCGAGCTTATGTATTCAAGCCCTCGAGGCCCTTGGCTTGTAATATAAAGCTTGTATTATTTTAATTTGTGTCTAGAGTTGTGTTGTGATATCTTCCCGTGAGTCCTTGATCTTGATCGTACACATTTGCGTGTATGATTAGTGTACGATTGAATCGAGGGTGTCACAAGTTGGTATCAGAGCCGACTGCATGTAGGTAGTCCCCTTTCCAACTCCTTGGCCGAAGTTGAGTCTAGTCATTGAAAAACTTTTACTAACATGGTTGTGTGGCTTACGGGCCCATGTCGCCATTGGGTGGTATTAGGATCTTTTACTCCTCGTCTATACTCTGGGACTCTGATCTCTCTTCTATTCGGGTTAAACGAATTTACTAACTCTAGCATTAGGATCCCGTGACCACATTCACCCCAAAGTTGGATAAGCCATAGCTATTCCTTAGAATAGTATTTTGAATAGTGCACACGCTGTCGTGTTGACTACTATGTGGTATCCATCGTACCTCTTTCATTATGCATGTTTCATCATAAATGATCCTTGTCTTTGCAAATGCTCAATGCTGAACTACCCCCTGTTACATGTTAGCAGGATGGTTAGACCCGCTGGTCGTGGTCGTGGTGCCAACGATCCACCACTGCCCGAACTCTTTGCCGGAATGATGCAACAATTTGAGCTAAACCGCCAGTTCATGGAAGGAATGATGGCTCAGTTTCCTCGTCCGAATATGAATCAGTAGCCAGCCCCAATAACTCTACAGGACTTCTTGCACCTCAACCCAACCATCTACCGCAGCTCAACTCAACCCCTTCATGCTGATGACTGGCTCCGCGACATCATGTATGAAATGGAGTCTGCTAGTGTTGCCCCTACCAGCTATGTCACCTTCGCATCCTTCTTCCTCAAGGGTCCCGCTGCTCAATGGTGGGACAACCACAGATGTACCCTACCTGCTAAAACGGTCATCACTTGGCCGGATTTCCAAGCTGCCTTCCATGCCCGCTTCATTCCTCAGGGAATCATGGACAAGAAGAAGCGCGAGTTCCGGAACCTCACCCAAGGCAATAAGGCCGTAGATGCTTATCAGAAGGAATTTCTGGAATTGTCACGTTATGTTGCAGAAGACATTGCAACTGATGGTCGTAAGCAAGAAAAGTTTCGTGATGGACTTCACCCTGATATCAAGCTAGCACTGCTCGTTCATGACTTTGCTGATTTCGCCACCTTGGTGAACAAGGCTATTCAGGTTGAGACTGGTCTTCTGGAACACCAGGGATCCCTCAGGCGCAGCCGTGACGCTGGCTCATCTTCGGGCTTGTCAGCGCAGAAGCGCCGGATATGGATTCCCCACAACATGTATCGTCCAACTGCACCTGCACCAAGACAGTCCTATGCTGCACCTCGTCTGCCTCCTCCACTGCAGAGGCAGCCTCTTCGAGATGTACCATCCCAAGCTTCTGCTCCCAATCCCAATGATGGTCTGTGCTTCAGATGTGGCCGCCCAGGTCACCTTGCCAAAGAGTGCAATCAGAAAAAGAGTCAGCTGGCTCTGCCTTCAACTGGTCGTAACAATCAGCCCCATAACAACAATGCCAGACCTTATGGTCATGGTCAGGCTAATCATGTTAATCTGAATGAAGCTCAAGACCAGCCTGCCACTGTGACGGGTACTATTCTCGTTAATTCAGTACCGTCTTCTGTTTTATTCGATTCAGGAGCATCACATTCATTCATGTCAGAAAATTTTGCATACGCACACGACATGTGAGCCCATGAACACTCCAATAGTGGTACGCACCCCTGCGGGCCGATGTCAAACTAACATGATTGGTTGCGATGTTCCCGTTGAGATTGAAGGGTTGGAATTCCTTGTTTCTCCCATTATTCTGGAGTCCTCCAATATTGACCTCATTCTGGGAATGGAATGGTTGAAAGCGCATACTGCCTCTATCGTTTGCGCCACCAAGGTCGTTCACCTCCTACATCCTTCTGATGAGATTGTAACCTACCATGCTCAGCTTGTTCAAAACGCTGAAGCATGACTTTATGCTTTGAATGCGTTGAATGCAGCACCTCTTGAGGGAATTGAAAAGATTCCAGTCATTCGCGACTTCCAAGATGTCTTTCCAGAAGAACTTCCAGGAATACCCCCTGCTCGGGTTGTCGAGTTCATCATCGACTTGAAACCAGGTACCGTTCCTATCGCCAAACGACCCTACAAGATGCCACCTCATGAGCTCCTTGAACTTAAGGAGGAAATCGACAAATCTCTTCACAAGGGTTTCATTCGTCCAAGTTCCTCTGCTTGGGGAGCACCTTCTCTCTTCATCAAGAAGAAGGACGGAACAAACTGTTTGGTCCAAGACTATCGTCCTATCAACCAAGCTATAATTCAGAACAAATATCCCCTTCCTCGGATCAATGATCTGTATGATCAACTGGCTGGTTCATCGATATTCTCTAAACTCGACTTGAGGTTGGGTTACCACCAGATCCGTGTTCGTGAAGAGGATATTCCAAAGACCGCCTTCATTACTCGATATGGTTCATATGAGTACACCGTCATGTCATTCGGTTTAACCAATTCTCCAGCTACTTTCTCTCGTCTGATGAACTACATATTCATGGATTACCTCGACAAGTTCGTCGTAGTCTATCTGGATGATATGCTGGTTTATTCGAAGAACAAAGAAGAACATGCTGAACATCTTCGACTTGTTCTAGAGAAGCTTCGAGAGCATCAACTTTATGCCAAGTATTCCAAGTGCGAATTCTGGTTACCCGAAGTCACCTACCTTGGTCATCTTATCTCCAAGGATGGTATTGCCGTCAACCCAGAGCGTGTTCAGGCTATTCTTGACTGGACCCCTCCGAAGACTGTCAAGCAAGTCAGAAGCTTTCTCGGACTTGCCAGCTATTGCCGCCGTTTTGTCGAGAACTTCTCCAAGATCACCAAGCCACTGACTACTCTGCTTCACAAAGGCGTTAAGTTCGATTGGACAGACAAATGTCAGGAAAGTTTCCAGGCACTCAAGGACAAGCTGGCTTCTGCCCCAGTGCTTGCTCCCCCTGATTCTCGCAAGGACTTCATCATCTATTGCGACACTTCACGTCAAGGATTAGGATGTGTCCTAATGCAAGAGCGCAGAGTGATTGCTTATGCCTCCCATCAAGTGCGTCTTCATGAAGAGAACTACCCAGTTCATGACCTCGAGCTTGCAGCGGTTATCTTTGCACTGAAGCTATGGCGATAGTACCTTCTCGGTAATCGTTGCGAAATCTTCACCGATCATCACAGTCTGAAGTACCTGTTTACTCAGCCAGATCTGAACCTCCGTCAGCAGCGATGGATGGAAGCTATTGCAGACTACAATTGCGGTATATCCTATACCCCTGGTAAATCTAATGTAATGGCCGATGCCTTGATTCGCAAGTCATATTGCAACAATCACATGGTCTACAAAGCTCAACCCCGCCTTTATGAAGATCTATGAAAGCTGAACCTTCAACTAGTTCCACAGGGTTCTCTGAATAACCTTGTCTTGGAACCAACTCTTCTGAAAGCAATTAAGTCTGCTCAAGCCAAAGATGCTCATGTTGATCTGATGAAAAAGGATCTTGCCTTAGATAAATCCCGAGATTTCTCGCTTGCTGAAGATGGGACCTTATACTTCAGAGATCGCATTGTCGTACCCTGATTTGAGCTTATGACAGAGAAGGTGATGAAAGAAGCGCATGACACCCCTCTCTCTATTCATCCGGGAAGTACCAAGATGTACTTAGACATTCGTCATAAGTATTGGTGGTCTAAAATGAAGCAAGACATTGCTCGATATATCGAAGAGTGTGACGTTTGTCGTCGTGTCAAAGCAGAACATCAGAAACCGGCTGGACTTCTGCAACCGCTTCCGATTCCTGAATGGAAGTGGGATAAGATTCAGATGGACTTTGTCACTGGCCTTCCCAAGTCTCAGAAAGGTAATGATGCTATATTTGTCGTCATCGACCAATTCTCAAAGGTTGCTCACTTTCTGCCAGTCAAGGAGACTATCACTGCTAGTCAATTAGCGAACTTGTATATCTCCAGAATTGTGTCACTCCACGGCATTCCGAAGGAGATCAGTTCAGACAGCGGCAGTATTTTCACTTCTAAGTTCGGGGATAGTTTCCAAGAAGCAATGGGAACTCATATTACCTGGAGCACTGCTTATCATCCCCAATCCCAAGGCCAAGTCAAGCGAGTCAATCAAATTCTTGAAGACATGCTTCGGGCTTGTGTTATTTCTTTTGGCAAGAAGTGGGAAGAATCTCTCCCTTATGCGGAGTTCTCTTATAACAACAGTTATCAAGCCAGCTTGAAGATGACACCCTTCGAAGTGCTATATGGACGTAAGTGCCAAACCCCTCTGAATTGGTCAGAAACTAGGGAACAGACGGTCATTGGTCCAGACATTATTCAACAAGCTGAAGAGCAGGTTCGCATTGTCCAGGATAATCTCAAAGCGGCCCAGTCCCGTCAGAAGAGCAGCTATGACCGGAAACACTGGGGTTCAACTTATCAACCCGGTGAACAAGCTTATCTGCGTGTCACTCCTTTGAGAGGCACTCATCAGTTCGGAGTCAAGGGCAAGCTAGCTCCGCGCTACATTGGTCCCTTCCGCATTCTCGCCCGTCGTGGACTGGTGGCTTCCATGTGTCGCAACTTCGTCGATGCTTCAAGGATCCAGAACGTGAAGTGGAGCCGGAATTGACTGAAATTAAAGATGATCTCGCATACAAGGAGCATCCGATCTGCATTCTTGAAGAAGCTGAACATCGAACACGCCATAAGGTTACCAAGTTCCTCAAGGTGCAATGGTCAAATCATTCTAAGGATGAAGCCACTTGGGAACGCGAGGATAACCTCCGTGCTGAATACCCCTCCTGTTCCCTTCTACCTCTTAATTCTCGAGACGAGAAATTCTTTTAGAGGAGGAGAGTTGTAACACCCCCGTGTAATGATGGTACAGTAACCCTTGGGGTTAAGTTAATCTTTTTGCTAAACATGTGCCTGATCATTATTGTCTCACTTCCTTTCAAATTCCAGTTGAATTCAAATTCAAATTCTGTGTGAAATTCAAAATGCTCAGACATGAAAACAAAAATGTTCATCATGTGCCAAATAATCCACAACTAATATTGGTGGTGAACCAACATTTTTGCAAAAGGTTTAAGTGGCCTAAGCTACTTAAAACGGTGACCTTAGCAATAAATGAAATGCCTTTTTAATTTATAAAATTGGAAATATTTTTCTATAGTCTCACAATATTTTTGTGGCAGTGCAATATACTTCTTTGAAATTATTTTGGCCAATGGCATAATTTTTTGCAAAGTCTTTATTGGCTAAAAAGAAAAAGAAAAGCTGTTTAAAAAAAGGGGGGAAAGGAAACCCCCATGCCCCTGGGCCTAAGGCCACAGAGACAGGACCAACCTGGTCGGCCCAGCTCCCCGAAGCGCGCCTCCCTCCTGTTCCTCCGACCGGGCGCCTCGGCGCCACCCGACCACCTCGCCGGGAGAGGATAAGGCCCCGACGCCTCGGGCTCCCCTCTCCCCTCCCACTTGCCCTGCCGCCCCACACGCGCCAGTCCCTATCCCCTCTCCCCGCTCGCTCCGTCGCCTCGCCTCCTTCTCAGATCCACCGCCCGAACGCATCTGTCGCCGCGTGCCGTCGTCCTCGCGGTCCCCGTCGCCTCCGAGCCGAGCCATCATGCCGTAGCGCTCCGCCGCGAAAAGCTGCGTCGTCTGGTGCCCCTCGTTGGGCGGAGAGCTCCTGGCAGCGAAACTAGCCATCCCCTTCCGCCACTGTCGCCGGCGAACTTCGTCATCTCCGACGACTGCTGCTGCTGCTACTAACCTTCCAAGGGCTTTACGTAGCCGCCCGGTGAGCCTCGCCTCTCTCCCCTCCGTCTTCCTGCCCTTGCTTGCGCCCGTGGGTGGCGTTCCCCACATGTCCGAGCTTCGCCTCTGCCGAGCTTCGTCGCGCGGCATGTTTGGTGACGAACGCCAGCGCAAGCATGTCCGTCATGCTTCGCTTTGCCGCGTGAACGCCGTAGGTGCTCAGCACGCTTGTATTGCTTTCGCCCGTTCTGCGCTGTTTGCGAGCTTCGCCGTGCTCGGGTCTCCGCCGTCCATGTCGCCGGCGACGGCTCCGGCCACTCCTCGCCCGGGCCACCACCGCAGAACGATGCGCTTCATCCACTCTTCTCCCTCGCCTCTCGCCGGTGCGCGCGCCGCGTTGGACTGGTAAGCTCCTGCCTTTTTAGGGAGGTAGCTAGGTCTGCTCACCGGCCGCGTACGCAACGTGCAGGAGTTCCCGGGGTGATGGCCCATGACCCCTGGGGGCATAGGTTTAGTCCGGCGTGCTGACCTCTCTATTAAGCCTAGGTCGGGTTGCGGCGTATTGTTTGGCGAGGCCGGGCATGACCGAGAAAGTGTGTCCGACCGGAGTTAATCAAGCGTGGTGGGTAAGTTGGTGCACCCCTGCAGGGAAGAGAACATCTATCGATAGCATGTCCTACGGTAATAGACACTTGGAGTTGTATCCCGATCGATACAACTAGAACTGGATACTTGTGATGAGAAATGGTTTGTGATGATAACTGGATAGTATGGCTCTGGGATGCCTTTCTCGCAGGGAGTCGGGAGAGGATCTCCGGCGAGGTTGATAACACTACTACTACTTTACTTTATGCTACTCTACTTCCTCATGTTCTTTGCAAGATGGTGGTTTTCAGAAGATGCTAGTCTTCGATAGGACTAGGTCCTCCCCTCTATTCTGGCATTTCTGCAGCTCAGTCCACATATACAGCCTTCCTTTGATAATGTTGCATATGTAGCGTAGATCCTTGCTTGCGAGTACTTCAGATGAGTACTCACGGTTGCTTTGCTCCCCCTTTTCCCCCATTCTTCTTCTTTCCGGTTGATGCAACCAGATGTGAACCTAGGGCGGATGCCACTTTGCCGATGCACTGCTACTACGTGGAGACCGCCGACGACCAGGAGTAGTTAGGAGGCTCCCAGGCAGGAGGCCCTTGCCTTTTCGATCGTTGTTGCTTTTCTGCTAGCCTTCTTAAGGCAAACTTGTATAACTCATGTCTGTACTCAGATATTCTTGCTTCCGCTGACTCTTGTGTATTCGAGCTTATGTATTCGAGCCCTCGAGGCCCCTGGTTTGTAATATAAAGCTTGTATTATTTTAGTTTGTGTATAGAGTTGTGTTGTGATATCTTCCCGTGAGTCCTTGATCTTGATCGTACACATTTGCGTGTATGATTAGTGTACGATTGAATCGAGGGCGTCACATATATAAACCCTTGGGATTACTAGGGTGGCCTTGGGATTATGTCGCACAAGCGCATGAACATTGTGTTGTTGACCAAATGGTTGTGGAGCATTGGTAATAACAATGGGGTACTATGGTTGGACATTATTTGGGCCAGATACCTTCGGGGCCAACCGTTGGCCTTCTGTCAATGATCGGGAGGCTCCCAATTCTGGCAATCCATAATCCAACTGCTCCCTGTCCTTCGAATTGGGTCGTCGATATCGGTGGGGTCCGGATCATCGCCCCTGCTTTGCTTTGATCATTGGGCTAGTGCCAACCCCTTGCGTTTAGATTTCTGACCCTGTTCTGCATCTGCGTGATGCCCCATATCTTGGTTGAGGCAGCCCTGATGGATCAAGGGAACCTGGCTTTCCATCATGTTTTCCGCCCCTTGAAGTTGTGGCTTGGGACGATCTCCTGGACTATGTCGCGCTTCACACACTAAGCCAGAACCGGATGCGATCCCTTGGCGCCTTGAGAATAGTGGCCATTTCTTTACGAAATTGCTATATAGTTCTATTACAGCTGTGCCTGGACCGGGTCCTCTGTCCCAGCTCTGGTTGGTCAAGTTGCCACTGAAAATCCGGATTTTCTTGTGCCAATGGATCCATGGCCGTGTTCCTTCAGGGTGGAGGTACTCAAACATAATGGCCCGGTGGACGACATGTGCCCCTCTGTGACACGGAGGAAGATTCTAACAACGTCTTCTTCAAGCGTACCTTTGCTCAATTCCTTTGGAGCTACTTTCGTGAGGTTCTTGGTGGCGGTTGGTGCAATTCAAACTTTTTAGATCTCTTCGAGGAATTGCTAGCTTCTGCAATTGGGGCCCACCACATTAGGTGGCTGGTGAATGGGAGGCTTGCTTGGACACTTTGGACAATTCGTGATAAGCTTATCATTGAGTGATCTCCCTTGAGAAGACCAACTAATGCTATATTCAAACTCTATGGTTTCTTCTAGATATGGAAGCCGCTTAGCCGCTCCATCAACTGCGGCGCTCTATCTGTCATGGCCCCTGCCACCCCTCCCCAGATCCTGATTAGGTTGTTTTCCCTTTTTTTCTTCCTTGGGCTTGTTGAGTTGGTGTCCTCAACAGAACCTTATGTGTGCTACTTTGTGTGTGTCTCTCTGTGTGTGTGTGCGCGCACGCGCGCTTTGTATCCTCTCTGTGAACTATGTATGGCTCGTGGTGCTTTGCTTTACATATAAAGCAGGGCAAAAGCCCTTATTCGATAATAGAAAAACTAGGTGATCCTGGTGGGAATCGAACCCCGGTCACCAAAGAAGCAGGCCACAGACTTGAGATCGGCCCACAAACCATCTTGCCTCATGCAAATGGAACATCAACTTTTTTACCTACTTTCACATCTCTTTTTTTAAAGCAACGGTTGAACCAGTGAAAAGGCGGCCCGACCAGTGAAAACCAGAATCGATAGGCTCACCGGTACGATCACCGGTTCGGGTATTTAAACTATGCTTGGTAGGTGACAAAAAGTACTGAAAGTATTTATTATCTCATTTTTACGTGCCAAAGTGCCCATATGGAAAATACGCTGATGGCGTGGGACAAACGACGGTTAACGGCCCGACCAGTCTAAGCTGACCAAATCACTACGACAAGTCTTAGTCTCTCCCCTCTCGCTCTCTCTTGTGTTCCAGCGACTCCTCTCACCCATTGTGGCGGTAGGACCAGGCAGCGGCAGGGGGCACAATATCCCTCGGTTGCGCTGGAGGAAGTGAGAAGGCAGGCTAGATGATTCATAGAAGGGTGATGAATGTTGCGGCAGCTGTGTGTTATAGTCTTCACTTCGATTGCCGGAGGTCATGGCGGTGGCCGCACTCGCCCGTAGGGTGGTTTATACTCTGACTGGTAGCCATTGTTGGACCAATGTATTCAGTGACGTCGAGTGAGTTCTCTGTCAGTCCCCTCTCTGTCAATTTTTGCATTAGGTTTAGAGCTAGGATTTGGGGATTTAGGGTTTCTGATTTTGGAGAGTGCTCAATTTAGATCTATTGGTTGCTAATTAGAGGTGTGTAGAACTGATATAACACGTCCTGGTGTAGGTAATTTAGGGAATTATAGTTCTATAGCACATATTTGTGAATGCAATGCACTAATTTAGGTTATTAGTGCTTAGTGTATGCACTAATTGAATGCAATGCACTATTTTGTAGCACATATTTGTGAATGCAATGCATTGTATATTGTTGATGCATTAGTCATAATTATTCACTTATTGGACAGACAATGTGCAGCTCTCACATTTCATATATTAATCCGTTAGCTTTATGAATGCAGAGGGCTTTGGAACAAATTGTCTTTATTACATTAGGCAATAGGGGAATAACATATCAGAGTTAGAGCTTTCACTACTAGGGAAAACCCTATATGTAGATGCTTAATAGTAGCACGAGGTAGGGAGCCCGCGCTCCTGTTAAGTAGTAGCAATGCAGGGACACACCCAGCGCTACAAGTAAAACCTAGTAGCAGTGCGGGTTCAGGTACCCGACGCTACTACTAAGTGGTCCCCATGGTACCCCCGGGGTAGGTCATAGTAGGAGTGTTGGCTATATTGCCCGCGCTGCAACTAATCCCATAGCAATAGCGTGGGCCCTATACCCAATGCTTCTACTATTTATACAGGGGCCAGCTTGTGGGCCTCACTTAGCAACAGCTCCGGCCCATACACCCGTGGTACAGGAAGTGGCTTTAGCAGTAGCGCGGGCCACTTTCCCTGCACTACTGCTAAGCGTGCTAGCCAAAACAGCCACCTTTCCTTCTCCCATAGCTTTCTTTCCTCTCCCACTTGCTTTCTTCTCTCTTCCTTCAGTTCTCCCCTCCTCCCTCTCTATCCTTTGTCCCTCTACCATCTCCATTAATGGTTCCCCTTTCCTGTCTTCCTCTCACTAGCTTTCTTCTCTCTCTCTCCCTTCTTCCCATATCTCTTGCCACTCCACACCATTGACTCACTACCTCTCTCCCCCTCTCCACTAGTTAGACTCATCTCCTCCCCAAGTAGATCTACTCATTTAATCCCATTGTTAGAGTCTGAAGCAAAACGAAGCCTCCCTGTGCGTTTGGATTCTGGACCGTCGGATCGAAATCTCCTTGCGATACAAGCCGTCGGATCTCAGGCCAGATCGCCGTGGGCCATCTGATATTTACCCGATCGTCCTGGGTTGTCGGATAAAATTCCAATGGCAACAGAATGTAAATACCATGCCCTCACCAGGGCATTCCGGTCATTTCGTGTCGTGGGGGTATAAAAGGGGGGCGCTCCTGTGGTGGAGACCTAGCCGCCTCCTCCTATCTCCCTCCCTCCCGCAGCCGCCTCCCTCTTTACCTCCCGTGCGCCTCCTCTCCTCCCACCCACATCGCCGCCACCGCCACCCACCTCCTCGAACCGCGATGAGCAGCAGCGGAGGGAGGACGAGGAGCACGACGGCGGCGGCAGCGGGGAGGAGCAGCAGCAGGGCAAGGCGGCGCAGCAGCAGGCCGTGGGCGAGATTAATTTCGCGACGCGGCTTCTTCTCCACCGCGTCGATCCGACTCGTCGCTCCTCTGCGCGCAGCCCCGGCTAACCCTGGCGCCAGGGTCGTCGGTGCACAACCTCGTCATGGATGTCGGCACTGTCCAGATCCGCCACGCCATGGAGACCGAGCACAGGCACATGCCGACGGTGGATCTGCTGCTCGCCCCCTCTCTCCTCTGACGGTGGTATGGTAGGAATCGTGTCCCTCCTCCTCCTCTTCTTTCTCCCTCTGACCCCGTCTCATCTCTTCCTGTAGATAGGTAGGTAGACAGGAGGTGCAGCAGCTGGGCTTCCACAAGAAAGGAAGCTCGCTCTAGGTTTGCTTCTTCTTCTCCACCGGTGGTTAAGGAGAGGAGAGGATTTCATGCCATGGAAGGTACACTCCCCTCTCCCCTCTCTCACTCTCTCTCTCTCTCCTACCATCTGGTTGCTTCATTTTTTTCTTCCCGATCCGAGCATCTGATGCGTGTGTGCGTGTGTGCAGTTTGGGATGCCCTCCCCAAGAAAGATGGATGCATCAGGCGATTGGTTGATGATTCCTTCTTCCTCTTTTCTTCGTCTCAGCATCTGGTGCGTGCCAAAGTAGTTCTTTTTTTGGGGTTCAGTTTATATGCATGTGCAACCAGGGAGATGTATGTATGTATGGATGGATGCGCTGCTTACCATTGGAAGGAATACACTTTCTTTCCTTACTAAATTTGACCAATGAATCAACCTTCCTGTAGATCAAGGAGAGAATGAATGAATTTACAACTTCTTATTAAAAATGATTAATGACCAACTTCTCTGAGATTTGTTATTTTGGTCAACGAATTTATATGAATAATCACACTGTCAATTGGTTTCTTACTCACGCCTGCCTGCATAACTGACTATTGCTTTGTCGTGCGAGTTTGCAAAGGCAGGCGCTTCTGAGTGACCTTTCTTTGTGTGACGACAGTGGATGATAGCATCGGCTACAAAACCGCAATGTTGAGGTCTGTTCCTCACCATCGAGCCCAAAGTTATGTATGTCATGATAGGGTTGCACTTTCTATGTACAAGAATTGCTCCTATCCTGTGTTTTGTATCCTTGCTGGACATGTTGCTACGGTTTATGTGGTGCTTTCTTGCACAGTAAATCATTTGGGGGTAGCTAGATGCTTTTGTGTGTGGTTAATTAGGATTCTACTCCTCAATTGATGATCTACTATTGATATGCTCCCTACTTCAATTAGTGCTCTAAGTGGTTAAATGAACCGCTAAGTTTCAGCTACTATAACCATGTTGAACCGAATAGTCCCGCTGCACTACTATGCTTGATGCAATATTAAGAGCAGCACAACACTACACCTCCTTTGGATAGATATGCTTACTTGAAACTACACTTCTGTTTGTGCTTTGGTATTAGTACATGAGTGGTTGCTCTATTTCATAAGACTTGAACATGCTTGAGTTTGCTCTATTTGCATGATCAAGATGCCCATGGCTCCAAATCTTACATTGTTTCTCTCATCTTGATGGCGGGTGCAGATAGGGAGGGGATGGAGGAGCTGGACATGGATATAGAGAAGGCGGGCAGACCCGAGCTCGTCCACCCCTACTGCTACGAGGATTGTGGCCCTCATCCTTGATGAGGAGCACCCCTTCGAGCCTAACACCATGGTTTGTACCCCCCCCCCAAGTAACTTGTTGGTTCTTGGATTGTTAATTAGGGGCACCAAGGATGGAGTTCGTAATATAATTTGAGTATGAGTGGCATTGAGATATAGTTTTCACAAGTTATTGTCTAGCAATGATTCTTTATGTACAAAAGGGTAGTATGTAACATCCCAAATTTTCCTATTTGGAATGTTTTACAATAATAGCTAAGCATCCTATGCATCCTGTTTGAATTTGAATACCATTTGAAGTTTGAGAGAGTTTTGAATTTGAAATTTGAATTCAAACTTTGGCATGTGGGAAACAATTCCAAAACCAAGCTGATAAATACTTGATCAAAAGTATGAGAGGAGCAAACATGACACTCCAAAAATATCAGAGGAAACATTGCCAAAAGAATTGGAATTCAAATCTGAGTTTTATTTGAATTTGAAGAAAATGGATTTTCATAAAGTTGGGATTTTGCCTTTGGAAAAATGTTCAAATGAAAGGAATATTCCCTGATCATTTTGGTATATATATACCCTATATAAAATATTATTAGTTTAGGTTTTATTTTGTTTTGGTTTTATTAAAAAATAAAGAAAAAGACTTTTGGGCGCCCGGCCGAGCCACCCAGCCCAGCCAGCGCCACCTCACCTCACCCCCTCAGAATGGCCCGATAACCGGCCCACTAGGCCACAGCCAGCCAGCCACACACCCGCGCCCCTGCTTGAAACCCCGAGGTCCGGCCACCCGACCGAAAACCCCCTCCCCTCTCTCACTGACCCGTGGCCCCCACCCTCTCTTCTTCCCCCTCGCCCACGTTTCGAACCTCGCGGAGATCGCGGATCCCAAGGATCCGGATCCCCAATCACCCCGATGCCCTTCCGCCTCGGCCGAGGCCTGGCTATAAGCCCGAGCCCCGCACCCCATTCCCCCCTTAGCCTCATGGAGCCCTCTCCTTCTCCCTCCAGGCTCATGGAGCACCGAACCCCTCGCCGCCAAAACCCTCGCCGTCGCCGCCTGGTGCCCCAGACCTCCCGACACCACCGAACCTTTCCCAGAGCTCCCGCACCTCCCGGCGTCTCCCAGGCTCGCCGACCCCCCCAACGCCTCGGAGCACTCCGCCCCCGCCGCCCGGCGTCGCCGAGTCCGTGAGTCCCGAATCCCCTCCCGTCAGATCCCAATCGTGCGTACGATTAGAACCCCAGAAGAATACGTTTTATTAGAAAACCGGCCGGCCATGCGGTTTATTTTTAGTTAGGTTTATTTATTTAGGCGGTTCGTTTTAGTTAAACCCTAGGCCCATTTAGTCTATCGGCGCCTAGTGCCTGATTTAGGCCCATTAGGCATTTTCTTTTATTTAGATTTTCTGTTTTAGCGATTTGTTCCAAATTTCAAAATGTGTATCTTTTGTTCTGTTTAATATTTTTAGTGATTCTTTTTTGTTGGATTGCAAATTTTATGTAGTTTCTGAAAAACATATATTTAGCTATGTTAAAAATATTTAAAAATGCTTTAATATTGTTTTAGTCAGAATAGCAAATCTGCTATAGTTTTAGTTAGAAAAATTATTTTTGCATGATTCTTTTTGCAATCACTTTATTTTGATATTGCCAAACCCTAGAAATTAACTTTGGTATTTTAGGATTAATAAAAAAATTTATTTTAGGCAGAATCCTATTAACCCTAATTAATTGATTTGTTCCTGTTTTCTTAATTAATAAATTAGCAAATTAATTTATTTTTAACTTGAGATTAGTTATTCTAGGTTAGTTTCTGTCATTCCATTAGATGAACTTTTATTTATAATTAATAAAAGTTTTAAATTAATTTTCTAATAGAAATTGGATTAGGCCTAAATTGAGTTTTATAATAGCTAATTAATTAATTCTTTTTGCTCCTAGTTGCTTAGTTAATCCTTTTCTGTTAAGTTAACCTAAAACCATGATTAGGTCATATTGAGGAATTTTGTTAAATAAAAACTATTTTTGCTATTGTTTGGAATAGGGAAAAACTTTGAATTTGATTTCTTTGAGTTTTCCTTTTGATTTGGTTTTGATTGTTTTGTTGTGCTATGTTACTTTTGTTATCTTGTGTGATCCTCTTGCTTTGTGCTTATTATGTTATTGTTTGTCTCGGTAGAGTTCAGTCTGAAGCTTGCTACTCGACTCTTTAGCTTCGAGGATCATCGGCAAGGCAAGTTTTGATCATGTTATTTCTATACCTATGTTTTTGTGCATTAGTAGTTGTCACCACCCACCATTGCATGCAGTAGTGAAAATCTTGAAGTCATTAAACTTGAGTAGTATCATGTGGTAGGATGAACCAATCCCTTGTTACCATGGCCGGGGCGTAGTAGTTATTTTGCTATGCTCGTGAGCGGGATTTGGGATGAGTGAAATTCATAAGTAAGATGTGAGAGTCAATGATGATGATGATGACCCCATGGACTACAATGATCAAGATGGACTTGGAAAATCACTCTTGGGTGGAGGGCGGTTGGCGGGCACCTGGAGCACCAGTGGTGGCGGGATGCATGGAGAAGCGCCATGACATCTTGCGAGCTTCACCCAGCCACGAAGAGAAGGATGGATGCCCCATGACCGGAAGCTTACATGCAGCCGCAAGCCAATATGGGCTCTGGCTGGGTTGACCCTTGTAGTGAAGCTGGCTGGGCGGTACTACGAGAAGTAGACGAGCGGTAGGGTTGGATGGGTACCGCGGTGGCGGAAGAACTCTTTGGAAGACCTGTTTCATTCGTCCGTCTTCAAACACCATGAAGTGCGAAGACTTTAAAGGAGGAATGATTCTTGCGGGAAAGTCATAAACCTCTGCAGTGTTATAACCTAATCGATTAGCCGTGTCCCGATTCACGGACATTTGAGCATCTGGACCTTGGAAGTATTCGGATATCTCAACACTAAAATTAATGGATTAATTTGATGGGTTTATGACTTAATAATAATTTGGGAGCGAGATATTGGTTGGCGGAACCATCTCAATAACTACCAACAATTTGTAGTAATTTGCAAATAAGTCCTTTGTAGTAGGATAAAATTGGCTTTCATAAAATGATGAAACTTAGAGCTCCACACCAAATATGCATATAGAGTTAGTAACTTTATTATTGTTGTTCTTCATAACTTGCGACTTATTCCAAAAGCTGACCTACATGGCTGCAACGTATTATGTTGCGAGATATATTCGATCGGAGTGAGGCTACGCTCGCGCTTAGCGATTGCCCTTGAGTCGGATGGACTCGCTTTACCTCGGCCTTCCGCAGCATTTTAGTTTATTTCTCATGAGTTGGCCTTGAGCGAATTTATTCCTTGTAATAAAGACTCTATATGAGAATCGATTAATGATATTCAGGTGTGATTGAACTTTGATTACTTTATCGATGTCTTGTGAGTACCGGCATGATCTTGGGATGAATGCAGACGGAGATTTGACCGATTTTGGGTCAGGTCGCTCTGAGAGATGGTATCGAGCACCTGCGTGACCGTGGGATCGTAACCCCTAGGATCGGAAAGCCATAGCGAGACCATTTACTTTGAACCCCTTTTCATTCTATACTTCTTCTCGATCTATTCGACTCTTCTCTCCTTTGCAACAATCTAGATGGCCGTCGAGTTCACCCAGTTTTGCTCCGGAGTTACGCCACCCGATGAGGCGATGCCCTTTGGAAGGAAGCTGGTCGGATGGTGAAGCTGCTGAAGATTGCTCGCCCTCGATCCTTTGGAAACCCACTAATGCACTTCCGCGGACACCGCTCTGAGTTGAGGTGCATATCCGGAGGGACCTTTGGAGGGCCTTGCGGAGCCTATCAACTTTGAGTTCACGAGTTCAACTGGATCATCGGAAGAGGCGTGGCGATCTACGAGCACTTGGACATCTCGAGAGGAGTCTGGGACTGAGCTCGATCACTCGGACCTCGCCATGGTTTCTCGCGGGGCAAGGAATGGAGATATCATCCGTACCATTGAGGGCGATTCCACTCTCTCATACATCCGGGACTTGGAGTGTCTTCTCGGGACACGGAGATTGAGCTCGCCGTAACTTCGAAGACACACGGAAGCTTTTGTTCCATGAATGGGCTGGAGGAGAAGGCTCGCGCAGACTTCCTTGGCCATGAGGAAGAAATCACGACTTCATGGAGATTGTCGACGACCGAAGATGAAGCTTGCGCGATTGAGGAAAAGATGGACTTGGGAGAGGACCTTTACCCGCAGTGGAGATGAAGGGCCCTCGTGAGCAATGATCAGGATTTGAGGGAGTACCACTGAAGGAAACCCCAAGAGGGGCGCCAGCGATGAAGACTTTTAGTCGACCACCATGTTATCTTTTATTTTCTTTTTAAATCGATCAGTTAGGCGATGTTTTCCTTGATTTAGTCATGAGCTTTGTAATCGAGTTTGAACCATGTTTGAGTGGAATGAATAAATGATTGGTGTGTTATGATTGTGCATTCATATGGGTAGTGTTATTTCTCATAGACCCTTGTTCTATTCTAAATTTTCTCATCCACTCCAAAACACGGATGCCTCAGGGGCGTGACCTTTGGTTTCCGCGGAGCTCACCCAGCTGCTCCAGCAGCGAGAATGCGTGATGCAGCTCTGATTCAGAATCGAGAACAACCCGCCAACAATCCGCCACCACCACCACCCACGTGGACAACTTGACTCGATTTACGAGATTGAATCCGCCAGATGTTCTCTAGTAACCTTGAGCGATTGTGGTGACGGTAGCTCCATAAGATTGGAAGAGCTAGTCACCGTTGGATGCTGCGATCTTTGAGAAGGTGCGCTTTGCAGCGCATCAACCTGGATGGACCTGCAGCTTCTTGGTGGGAGAATTACACCACTTTTCCTTTGGGTGGCATCACTTGGGATCAATTCAGCGGGCCTTCGCCTTTGCTCATGTCTCATCTGGAGCCATGAGTGCGAAGAAGCGTGAGTTCGAAACTTGCGCCCGAGGAATCGTCTTGTGGCACGATGCGTGGAGGAATCAGCAAGCTTGCTCGCTATGCCCCGACGATGTGGCCCCGATGCATAGCGGGAGAAGTTCCTTGAGGACTAAATGATGAATTGAGCATGCAGCTTATTGTGGCTACTTTCAACAACTACCGGGAGCTGGTAGACAAGGCCACCATCTGGAAGGCAAGCAGCAGCGAGATAGAGAGCCGCAAGAGGAAGTACAGCCGGGGAAGCACAATTGGGAGCTCGGCGAAACCCGCTATGCACCGTACTCGGGAGGCACATCCATCACAACCATGGAGGTCATAACCATGGTGGAAATGGAAACAACCGCAGCCGGGACAACAAGTCAGGCCATGGCAATGGCAATGGCGATGGTAATGGCAATCAGCACCGTTCTGCCCGGCTCCGAAGGATTTGAGCCACATCACCGCTTCAAGTGCGGAAGGCGGGGCACTCGCCACCGACTGCCGGAGGCCAAGCGGAAGAGCAGGAATGGCAATGGAGGCTCGTGAAGAAGCCCAATCCCTTCCCTCGTGCTCAAGTGAATCACATCGGCGTGGAGAGCGTCTATGGTCAACCGGAACAACGTGGTTGGTAAGTTTTATTGAATTCACATTCAGTTTTGGTTACTGTTTGATTACGGTGCAGCGCATTCATTCATATCAAGGGTAGTTGTGGATAAGTACGGATTCGCACTAGAACCCTTAGAAGCCCCCTCCGCGTCGGTTCGCGGGAGGAGAAATGATGGCAGGTTTAAGTTGTCCTGCGAACCTCAACATCGGGAACCACAAATTTCCGTAGAACTCATAGTGTTGGAAACACAGACCTTGGATGTAATCCTAGGCATGGATTAGTTGTCAAAGTATGAAGGAAACATTGGTATGCCGGCAAGTCTATTCTGCTCACCACCGGGCGAGAAAAGGATCAAGTATGTAGCCGAGCACAGCCGGATGAAGAATCAGGTGCATTCCCTCACGGGAGTTGTTCAGGAGGAAGTGCACATGGTGCAAGAATTTCGATGTGTTCCGGAGGAATTACGGGAATGCCACGGACGAGAGACATTGAGTTTCGATCGAGTTATTGCGGCACAGCCCCAATATCCAAGAGACCTTATCGGATGCCACGAATGAGTTGAAAGAGATCAAGGAGCAAATAAATGAGTTATTGGAGAAAGGATATATTAGTCCAAGCTCATCACCTTGGGGAGCCCAGTTCTTTTGGTAGAGAAGAAGGATGGAAGCTTGAGGATGGTTGTGGATTACCGTGCATTGAGCAGAGTAACCATCAAGAACAAGTACCCTCTGCCCATGATCAATGACTTGTTTGATCAGCTTGTTGGAGCCAAGGTATTCTCTAAGATCGATCTTGATCGGGGTATCATCAATTGAAAATTCGTGAAAAGGATATACCCAAAACAGCATTCACCACGGTATGGTTTATCTGAGTATACCGTCATGTCATTTGGATTGACTAATGCTCCTGCATACTTCATGAATTTGATGAACAAGGTGTTCATGGAGTACTTGGACAAGTTTGTCGTGGTGTTCATCGATGACATATTGATATTCTCCAAGAGCGAGGAAGAGCATAAGGAACATCTGCGTCAGTTACGGAGAAACTTGAGAACATCAGTTGTATGCCAAATTCAGCAAATGTGAATTTTGGTTGAAGGAAGTTGGATTCCTCGGACATGTTATTTCAGGAGAAGGAATAGCAGTTGATCCCGCCAAGGTTGAATCGGTCACCGAATGGCGTCACCTACCTCGATCAAGGAGATCCGCATTTTCTCGGACTTGCGAGGATATTATCGGAGGTTCATTGAGAACTTCTCGAAGATTGCCAAGCCCATGGTGAGCTGTTGAAGAAGGAAGCCAAGTATGTTTGGACGAGGAATGTGAGGCCAGTTTTGAGGAATTGAAGAAGCGGTTGGTCACAGCTCCGGTGTTGATATTGCGGACATACATAAGGAATACCAGGTCTATTGTGGCGCTTCTCGTCAAGGACTCGGAGGAGTATTGATGCAAGAAGGTAAGGTTGTAGCGTATGCCTCCAGACAGCTACTGCCTCATGAGATGAATTATACCACGCATGATTTGGAGTTAGCGGTTGTTGTGCATGCACTCAAGACTTGGAGACATTTCCTCATTGGAAATCGTTGTGATGTCTACAGATCACAAGAGTTTGAAATATATCTTCACGAAAGGAATTGAACCTCGAGCGGAGGAGATGGCTAGAGTTGATAAGGACTATGACATGAGATTGCATTACCACCCGGTAAAGCCAATGTTGTAGCAGATGCCTTGAGCCGTAAGAGTTATGTGAATACTCTTACGCGGGAGGATTACCCGAGAGTTGGTCGATGACCTCGAGATCTCCGGCGGAGATAGTTCGAAAGGATTTGTCGCAACTCTGGAAGTTCAGTCCACCTTGACCGAAAGGATTCGTGAAGCCAGAAGTCGGACAAGGAAATCGATGAGATTAAGCAAAGATGGAGGATGGAAAAGCTAAAGGATTCGAAAGGATGAACATGGAACTATATGGTTTGAGGATCGTATTTATGTGCCCAATGATCCGAGCTCGGGAAGCTAATTCTTGAGGAAGCTCATGATTCCCGTACTCAATTCACCCGGCAACACCAAGATGTACCGGATTTGAAGCAAAGTTTACGGTGGACGGTATGAAGAAGGACATTGCGAGTGCGTGGCCGTATCGATGTTTGTCAGCGTGTAAAGGCAGAACATCGAAGCCAGCAGGTTACTTCAACCTTTGCGATTCCGATTGGAAATGGGAGAAACTTGGTATGGATTTCATCACGGGATTACCGGGACCCGTTCAGGTTATGATTCTATCTGGGTGGTAGTTGATCGTTTGACTAAGGTAGCTCACTTCATTCCGTGAAGACTACCTATACCAGTGCCAAGTTGGCCAAGATATACATGACCAGGATCGTATGTCGCATGGAGTTCGAGGAAAATGCGTGTCGGATAGAGGCAGGTTTACCTCAAAGTTTTGGAAGCAATTGCATGAAACTTTGGAGTGCGAGGCTGGAATTCAGCACAGCTTTTCATCCATGAGACAGATGGACCAGACCGAGAGAGTCAATCAGATTACGGAGGACATGTTGAGAGCTTGTGTGCTAGACTATGGGTCTAGCTGGGATGATAACTTGCCTTCGCAGAATTCTCGTACAACAACAGTTATCAAACCGGTTTGAAGATGGCACCCTTGAAGCTCTATACGGAAGGAGGTGTAGAACACCATTGCTGTGGGATAGCGTTGGAGATCGATCACTTTTGGTTCGATCTTATCAAGGATTCGAAGAAAGTCAAGCTGATTCGAGACCGGCTCAAGATTGCCGATCCGACGGAAGAGTTATGCCGACGATGGCGCAAGGAGGTGACTTACGAAGTGGGAGACCGAGCCTATCTTCGTGTATCTCCACTTCGTGGAATCAAGAGGTTTGGAGTCAAGGAAAGTTAGCACCCGATTCATTGGCCCTACAAAATCCTCGAGCGTCGTGGAGAAGTTGCATATAAGTTGGAATTGCGGAAGGATTGTCCGGAGTTCATGATGTCTTTCACGTTTCTCGGTTGAAGAAGTGCCATGCAGACATGGCGATGTTCCGTTGAGAGACACGGTGCCCCTAGAGGCCATACAGCAGCGGTGATTTAACTTACAAGGAGACACCCGTCAAAATTCTCGAGGCTGCAAGCGAGTTACCCATGAGCAAAGTCATCAAGTTTTGCAAGGTCTTTGTGGAGTCACCACACGAGGAAGAAGCCACACAGGAGCGAAGAAGATCTTCGTCGAGACCATCCGCACCTATTGCTAGCCAACCCGAATCTCGAGTGAGATTCATCTTAAAATGGTAGGTTTGTAACATCCCAAATTTTCCTATTTGGAATGTTTTACAATAATAATAAGCATCCTATGCATCTGTTTGAATTTGAATACCATTTGAAGTTTGAGAGAGTTTTGAATTTGAAATTTGAATTCCAAACTTTGGCATGTGAAACAATTCCAAAACCAAGCTGATAAATACTTGATCAAAAGTATGAGAGGAGCAAACATGACACTCCAAAAATATCAGAGGAAACATTGCCAAAAGAATTGGAATTCAAATCTGAGTTTTATTTGAATTTGAAGAAAATGGATTTTCATAAAGTTGGGATTTTGCCTTTGGAAAAATGTTCAAATGAAAGGGAATATTCCCCTGATCATTTTGGTATATATATACCCTATATAAAATATTATTAGTTTAGGTTTTATTTTGTTTTTGGTTTTATTAAAAAAATAAAGAAAAAGACTTTTCGGGCGCCAGCCAGGCCACCCAGGCCCAGCCAGCGCCACCTCACCTCACCCCCTCCCCGCAACTGGCCCAGCCAACCGGCCCACTAGGCCACAGGCCAGCCCAGCGCACACACCCCGCGCCCCCTCGCCCGAAACCCCCAGGGTCCGGCCACCCGACCAAAACCCCCTCCCCTCTCTCACTGACCCGTGGCCCCCACCCTCTCTTCTTCCCCCGCCCACGTTTGAACCTCATGGGAGATCGCGGATCCCGAGATCCGGGATCCCCAATCACCCCGATGCCCTTCCCCCTCGTGAGGCCACAGCTATATAAGCCCGAGCCCCGCACCCCATTCCCCCCTTAGCCTCGCCGAGCCCTCTCCTTCTCCCTCCCGGCTCATGGAGCACCGAACCCCTCCCGCCGCCAAAACCCTCGCCGTCGCCGCCACAGGTGCCCCAGACCTCCCGACACCACCGAACCTTTCCCAGGCTCCCCGCACCTCCCAGGCGTCTCCCAGGCTCGCCGACCCCCCAACGCCTCGGAGCACTCCCGCCGCCGCCCGCGTCGCCGAGTCCGGTGAGTCCCGAATCCCCTCCCCGTCAGATCCCAATCGTGCGGCCACGATTAGAACCCCGAAGAAATACGTTTTATTAGAAAACCGGCCGGCCCTTGCGGTTTATTTTAGTTAGGTTTATTTATTTAGGCGGTTCGTTTTAGTTAAACCCTAGGCCCATTTAGTCTATCGGCGCCTAGTGCCTGATTTAGGCCCATTAGGCATTTTCTTTTATTTAGATTTTCTGTTTTAGCGATTTGTTCCAAATTTCAAAAATGTGTATCTTTTGTTCTGTTTAATATTTTTAGTGATTCTTTTTTGTTGGATTGCAAATTTTATGTAGTTTCTGAAAAACATATATTTAGCTATGTTAAAATATTTAAAAATGCTTTAATATTGTTTTAGTCAGAATAGCAAATCTGCTATAGTTTTAGTTAGAAAAATTATTTTTGCATGATTCTTTTTGCAATCACTTTATTTTGATATTGCCAAACCCTAGAAATTAACTTTGGTATTTTAGGATTAATAAAAAATTTATTTTAGGCAGAATCCTATTAACCCTAATTAATTGATTTGTTCTGTTTTCTTAATTAATAAATTAGCAAATTAATTTATTTTTAACTTGAGATTAGTTATTCTAGGTTAGTTTCTGTCATTCCATTAGATGAACTTTTATTTATAATTAATAAAAGTTTTAAATTAATTTTCTAATAGAAATTGGATTAGGCCTAAATTGAGTTTTATAATAGCTAATTAATTAATTCTTTTTGCTCCTAGTTGCTTAGTTAATCCTTTTCATTAAGTTAACCTAAAACCATGATTAGGTCATATTGAGGAATTTTGTTAAATAAAAACTATTTTTGCTATTGTTTGGAATAGGGAAAAACTTTGAATTTGATTTCTTTGAGTTTTCCTTTTGATTTGGTTTTGATTGTTTTGTTGTGCTATGTTACTTTTGTTATCTTGTGTGATCCTCTTGCTTTGTGCTTATTATGTTATTGTTTGTCTCGGTAGAGTTCAGTCTGAAGCTTGCTACTCGACTCTTTAGCTTCGAGGATCATCGGCAAGGCAAGTTTTGATCATGTTATTTCTATACCTATGTTTTTGTGCATTAGTAGTTGTCACCACCCACCATTGCATGCAGTAGTGAAAATCTTGAAGTCATTAAACTTGAGTAGTATCATGTGGTAGGATGAACCAATCCTTGTTACCATGGCCCGGGGCGTAGTAGTTATTTTGCTATGCTCGTGACGGGATTTGGGATGAGTGAAATTCATAAGTAAGATGTGAGAGTCAATGATGATGATGATGACCCCATGGACTACAATGATCAAGATGGACTTGGAAAATCACTCTTGGGTGGAGGGCGGTTGTGGGCACCTGGAGCACCAGTGGTGGCGGGATGCATGGAGAAGCGCCATGACATCTTGCGAAAGCTTCACCCAGCCACGAAGAGAAGGATGGATGCCCCATGACCGGAAGCTTACATGCAGCCGCAAGCCAATATGGGCTCTGGCTGGGTTGACCCTTGTAGTGAAGCTTGGCTGGGCGGTACTACGAGAAGTAGAGCGAGCGGTAGGGTTGGATGGGTACGGCGGTGGCGGAAGAACTCTTTGGAAGACCTGTTTCATTCGTCCGTCTTCAAACACCATGAAGTGCGAAGACTTTAAAAGGAGGAATGATTCTTGCGGGAAAGTCATAAACCTCTGCAGTGTTATAACCTAATCGATTAGCCGTGTCCCGATTCACGGACATTTGAGCATCTGGACCTTGGAAGTATTCGGATATCTCAACACTAAAATTAATGGATTAATTTGATGGGTTTATGACTTAATAATAATTTGGGAGCGAGATATTGGTTGGCGGAACCATCTCAATAACTACCAACAATTTGTAGTAATTTGCAAATAAGTCCTTTGTAGTAGGATAAAATTGGCTTTACATAAAATGATGAAACTTAGAGCTCCACACCAAATATGCATATAGAGTTAGTAACTTTATTATTGTTGTTCTTCATAACTTGCCACTTATTCCAAAAGCTGACCTACATGGCTGCAACGTATTATGTTGCGAGATATATTCGATCGGGGTGAGGCTACGCTCGCGCTTGGCGATTGCCCTTGAGTCGGATGGACTCGCTTTACCTCGGCGCTTCCGCAGCATTTTAGTTTATTTCTCATGAGTTGGCCTTGAGCGAATTTATTCCTTGTAATAAAGACTCTATATGAGAATCGATTAATGATATTCAGGTGTGATTGAACTTTGATTACTTTATCGATGTCTTGTGAGTACCGGCATGATCTTGGGATGAATGCAGACCACGGAGATTTGACCGATTTTGGGTCAGGTCGCTACATAGTAGGTTTTGTAGACAGTATTTATCGTGAAACCTGGAGATAGAAAAAGAGCTTTTCACATTGGTTGCTGCTGAATTAGTTGTGAAAACAAGTTGATAAGAAAATCACCGCCACTGCTCCTTCCCTGTCCCACGCCATCCAGCAGAGCTGTGCATTTATCCGCAAAACAAGTTGATAAGAAAATCATTAGCGCATCAAGTCATCTTCTCGTCGCGTGCTCTATTGCTCTTTCAGGCATAAATTAAGAAGGCATGAGGCACACTCTGAAATACTGAAACATTAGTAAATCACGCGCATACTGAAACAAAGAAATTTCTAATTTGGTTTGAGCTGTGAATCATCAAATCATGCGTACAAAGTACTACCATGACTAGAACTATTGAAGTCGGGTGTGTCTTTATGCATATGTTGATCATTTGAAAATCTATGTTTCTAAAAATCTATATTTCTTTCTGGCGCAGAATCTAGCCACTTCATGTACTCAATTGCAGCGGCCATGTCGTGACCATGGCGTGTGGAGTTCTTTCACAAGCACAACCTCTAGCCAGTGAGCTCATTCTCCAACTTAGTTTTATGTTCTTGCTCTTTTTTAGTGTATTGATAATAAATGCTGATTGAATTTGGCATCTCTCCCTTAAATAGTTGCTCATTCTGCTAGCATAAAATTACTCACCCAGTGTTTTGCTGTCTGAATGAAATACACATGCACCATTTAAATTTTATGATCTGCAGTTCTAATTTCTTTTATAGGCTTGGCTGAGTTCACTTTATTTTCTAAGAAATTGCGTATTCGATTTGGCACAGAGCTACTACATTGTTTTGATTTGGCACTTGGTTGTTTTTCAGCTCTGATCTACTGTAACTGGATCTATTTGTTTGTGCCTTACAAGTGCAACTGGTTGATGGTAAAGCTATGCTACATATTTTGCTCTTCACAAACAGGCAGCCCTATGTTGCTACAGTTGTCTGCCTCTATGCCTTTGAAGTATGGTATTATTTGTCAATTTGTGTAAGCATGAGGGTACAAATGAGTTTAGTTAGCTTTCTATTGTTTTCAACCTATGATTCCTGCAGTATTTAGATGTGCATGCTAGGTTTAATAGAAACAATATCCTTCGCCCCTTATCTCTTCATCATCATGGTGAACCTCTCCTTGTGATTGATACGTCTCCAACGTATCTATAATTTTTTTATTGTTCCATGCTATTATATTATTTGTTTTGGATGTTTATGGGCTTTATTAAACAGTTTTATATTATTTTTGGGACTAACCTATTAACCCGAGCCAGTGCAGGTTTACTTTTTTCCCCTTGTTTGATGTTTATGCAGAAAAGGAATATCAAACGGAGTCCAAACGGAATGAAACCTTCGGGAGCGTGATTTCCAGGAGACTTGGAGTTCAAGTCAAGGAAGCTTCAAGGTGGCCACGAGGCAGGGAGGCGCGCCTGCCCCCCTGGGCGTGCCCCCCACCCTCGTGGGCCCCTCGTGGCTCCCCTGACCGACTTCTTTCACCTATATATATCCATATACCCTAAACCATCTGGGAACAGAATAGATCGGGAGTTCCGCCGCCGCAAGCCTCTGTAGCCACCAAAAACCAATCAGGACCTGTTAAAGCACCTACTGGGAGGGATCCTCACCGGTGTCCATCTTCATCGTCCCGGCGCTATCCATGATGAGGAGGGAGTAGTTCACCCTCGGGGCTGAGGGTATGTACTAGTAGCTATGTGTTTGATCTCTCTCTCTCTCGTGTTCTTGAGGTGATATGATCTTGATGTGTCGTGAGCTTTGCTATTTTAGTTGGATCTTATGATGTTTCTCCCCCTCTACTCTCTTGTAATGGATTTAGTTTTCCCCTTGAAGTTGTCTTGTCGGGTTGAGTTTTAAGGATTTGAGAACACTTGATGTATGTCTTGCCGTGCTTATTTGTGGTGACAATGGGATATTCACGTGATCCACTTGATGTATGTTTTGGTGATCAACTTGCTGGTTACGCTTGTGAACTTATGCATAGGGGTTGTGTAGCCGGATGGTTATCTGTGATAAACCCCCCGGTTTTGTTAATTAACTAATCGTTGTTTGAATCTGTCAAAAAAAAAGAAAGAAAGAAAGAAAAGAATAAACCGGGAGGATAACCCCCCTCCGGCCCAACCAGCCCTGCCCATCTCCTCTCCCCCCAGGGCGGCCCACGGCCCAGCCGCCCCCACTAGACCCCACCGGTGGCTAACCTAGCCACCGCCCCCCCCCTCGCGCCTCCTCGCCCCCCTCGTCCCGGCCGATCTAGATCGGGCGGCGCCACCGACTCCCACCTCCCGTCGGCGATCCACCTCGCCGCCGTTCCCCCTTGCCCCCGCCGCCACGGTCCTCCCTCCTCCTCCACGCCTTGGGAACTCCCCTCCTCCCCTCGTGCGCCCTCCCACCGAGCCCGGCCGCCCGCGACCATGGTCCGGCTCGGCTCTGCCTCCCTGGAACGCCTCCCGGCCCCTCCCGCCCGGCCTGCCCGACCTCCACCGAGCTCACGGTCTTGGCCTGCCCCCCCTGTGAGGCCCCCCCTTTCTCCTCCCTCTCCTCGTCGGCGTCCGCTCGGCCGTGCCGCCTGTGGCGCCCTCGGCTCCCGGCTCCGGCCGCCCAGCCCGCCAAGCCCCCCCGACCCCCTCGACCTCTCTCCCTGCGGATCCGGCCCGTGGCCTCGGCCCGGCTCGCCCGGCCACCTTGTGCCCCCCTCTCCCCTTCCTTCCCCTCGTCGGCGACCCACACGGCGCCGCCCAAGCCCCGAGCCTCTCCCCTTCCTCCCCGTTCGGCGCCCTCTCCGCCGCCCGACCGAACCCTCGACCCTCCCTCCTCCCATGGCCTTTCGGCCCGGCCGAGCCCATAATCGACCGCCGTCGCCCCCTCTCACCGGCGTCGCTCGCCGCCAGGGCGTGGTAACGCCCGGCCGCTTGGCCGCCAGCGCCCGATCCGCCCACGAGGTCGCCGCCCGACAAGCCGTGTCGTGCCGAATCGGTGGCGCCACTGCCAGCGTCGCCGCGCCCGTTTGACCACGTGCCATGACGAGGCCCCACCCCAAAAAAACGAAAAAAGGAATGTTTTAATAAAACAGAGCGAAAAATGGAAATAAAGGAACTAAACTAATTACTAAATAATTAATTAATTAATTAATTAAGCAATTAATTAATCTAATTAATTCGGATTAATTAACCCAATCATTAGCTAAATTAATTAGATAATTAATTAAGTTAATTAATTCTAAACTAATTAATACTAATCATTAGTTAACTTAATTAACTAAGATTAATTAACCTGATTAGGTTAATTAGGCTTAGTGAATGACATGTGGGACCCACTGGCGGGGTTGACTTAGTCAACCTGTTGGTGATAACGTCGGCATGACCTCATCTTGATGTCATAAATCTTTTTCGAAATTAATTAAATAATTAATTAAAATTCCAGAAATTAATAAAACCTTTTATAAATCATAACTTTTAATCCGTAATCGGATTAAAATAATTTCAACATGAAAGATCTTTGAGAACGACGAGGCGAGTTGATTCGCAGTCCGTTCGTCCACCACGCGTCTCTAACCTATCAAACCTGTAAACTTTCTCCTCCGGTTCATCATGCGGCGAGGACGTCCGGAGACAGGATAACTTCCGGATGCTTTCCCCTAAACCAAAGACCCTCTTACCACGTTAGGGCACGCCTAGCATCGCTTCTTGGCATGTCATGCATCGTTATGCATCTGTTACCGTATATTCATTGTTTCTTCCCCTCTTCTCTTGATGACTACTGAGACCGAGCAGCGGTGGCAGTTCGACTACAGTCTTGTGACCCTCTCTCTTGCCGAGAGCAACCAGCAAGCCCCCCTTTTGATCATCCCGATATCGCCCATTCCATTCTCTTATTGCTTGCACTAGATTTTTGCTACTGTTATTGTTGCTCCTATTACATTGCATAGCCTGTTTATTGTAACCTTGCTTTGTTACCTACCGCTTATCCTAAACTGCTCGGTATAGGTTGGTTAGAGACCCATCGATGACCCCACCTTGTCCTTGTTGCCCTGCTTCATCATTGAAGACCCGATCAGCGGGATCGAAGACCAGGCCCGACACGCACATCACTTCCCTTAGTTGCTCGACACTACTAGGTTACTATCGAGTACCGAGGGTGAAACCTCTCACACCTCGATATTAACCTGTAGTATAGCTATCCGGTTGTGGACATCGAGGGTGATTTTCCTCCTTAACCACTTCGATCTGACTGCGTCGTGCAACCCCTCAAGTGTGGACCTCGGGGTGAATCCTCTTATGTTCACCTTGGCGACTACATTGAGTGGAATACACGGGGTGATTCCTCGTGTTTTCCCCTTGATGTTTGGACTCACGGTTGCTTGGACTTTTACCATCGTTACTTGGAAAGGCGAATTCGACCACGAGGGTACCAGCGCGTGTAATTGCAGTGATGTGGAGCGGGTTGACACGGAGGGTGCTGCGAGATAATTACGAGGCGTGGCGGGCATTCCTAGCCCTTGCCGCAAGTCCTCGAGGCGGGCAAGCGGGTCACATCTTCGTGAGTCTCGCTTGTTACCGCGTTCCTAATCCACTCGATTTGGATATTTGATCCGAGGGCCTCGGCACCGATAGCACTAACCATCACGTGGGCTAAGTTTGGGCGTTCTGCGTCGTATACATCAGCGAAGCTTATTAGGCGTCGGCGTCGGGCGGCGCGCGCGGATTGGGCTGGAGCGCTGTTAGGCTAGGTGCGCTTCGGCCGCCCTAAGCGTCTTGAGGAGTTCGGGGAGATGGCCCATGACCCCTGGGGCATAGGTTTAGTCGGCGTCTGGCCTCTCTATTAAGCTTAGGTCGGGTTGCGGCGTATTGTTTGACCGAGGCGGGCATGACCACGGAAAGTGTGTCGGCGGAGTTAAGCGGCGTGGTGGGTAAGTTGGTGCACCCTGCGGAAGAAAACATCTATCGATAGCCTGTCCTCTGATAGCGACGCTTGGAGTTGTATCGATCGATACAACTAGAACTGGATACTTGAGATGAGACATGGATATGAGCAATGGATTGCGATGAGAATTGGTTTATGATGATAATGGATAGTATGGCTCGGGATTTCTTTCTCGCAGGAGTCGAGAAAGGATCTCGGCGAGGTTGATAACACTACTGCTACTTTAAGTTATGTTACCCTACTCCCTCTTGTTTGCTGCAAGATGGTGGTTTCGGAAGATGCTAGTCTTGGTAGGACTAAACCTTCTCTCTTTTACGGCATTTCTGCAGTTCAGTCCACGATATGGCCTTTACACATATATCCATGCATATGTAGTGTAGCTCCTTGCTTGCAGTACTTTGGATGAGTACTCACGGTTGCCTTGTTCCCCTTTTCCCTATCTCTACTCGGTTGCTGCTATCGACGATGGAGCCGAGATCGAGGCCACCGCCTCGGCGACTACTACTCGGGCGCCTACTACTACGTGCAGCCCGGCGGCGACCGGGAGTGACCTAGGAGGATCCCAGGCGGGAGGCCTGTCCTCTTCGATCTGTATCCCGGTTTGTGCTAGCCATCTTATGGCACCTTGTTTAACTTATGTCGTACTCAGATATTGTTGCTTCCGCTGACTTCGTCTATGATCGAGCACTTGTATTCGAGCCCTCGAGGCCCTGGCTTGTATTATGATGCTTGTATGACTTATTTTATTTGTAGAGTTGTGTTGTGATATCTTCCGTGAGTCCTTGATCTTGATCGTACACATTTGCGTGCATGATTAGTGTACGATTGAATCGAGCGTCTGAGATTGGTATCGAGCCATTGCTGTAGAATCCCCTTCCACACTCCTTGGCGAAGTCGAGTCTAGACATTGTAAAACTTTTACTAACTTGGCTGTGTGCCTTACGGGCCCACGCCGCCATCGGGTGGTATTAGGATCTTTTACTCCTCGACCTTTACTCTGGGGCTCTGAACTCTCTTCTACTCGGGTTAAACGATTTTGCTAAATATCACTAGGATCCCGTGACCGCATTCACCCCGAAGATGGATATAGCCTTAGTTGTTTTGGAATTGTATTTGAACAATTTCCACCTGTCATTTGACTCCTTTGAAGCGTCTTTGTTTTCAGATGGAACCCACGAGGCAGGTCGTGCGCCACACGATGGCCATTGGTGCCTCGGGATCACTGCGGTGCTAGCCGAGATGATGACCTATCGGGTTATCGCCGGCACCCGAGTACTGCGTCTATGAGGAGTACCAGACTATAACCGGGAGCGATGCCGCCATCGTCCACCTCTACTCTCGGAGTACGAGTCCACTCTTGTCTGCACACCGCACATGGTGTTGGAGTGACCATCGATATGGCAGTCCACGATGCTGCTTATGCTGCACGACACGTCTTCGTGCGAGTATCGAGAGTTGGACACCTCCCCTTCGTGCACATTGCTATCGCGTCGATGTTGGTGAGGAGGTTACTACACCTGCTGCCTACACCATCGCCACCAGAGAGCCCTTCCACCATCGTAACTTTGTTCGCATGCGATGGGCTGGATCGAGCTAACCGAGCTCTTCGCCACGAGTTGTACATCACCCGTCGGCACCTCTACCGTGCTCGACGCTGATGCACCCTTTGTCCGTTCGGAGAGCTGCGCGTTCTGCGATCTACCCCACCAGACCGTGATGCCCGGGGTGTTGGTTGGCGGGCGTGGGAGGCTACTCTCCGCACTTGGCCCCTTTCGCCACTCGGGCGTCGGATTCAGCACCAGAGTATCCGGCCCTCGTGTCACCGACGTGGAGGACTATCCTTTGCCGCACTACCAGCTTTGAGCTCTGACTACCTCCGCATGCCGTGTGGGACTGATGTAGACTTGCTTGTTAGTGTTTGATGTATTCGCCATGAGCTGCGTGCCGCCTATGATGTAGTAGTCTATGTAATCGGACTCTATGTATCGAACTCTATGCATGATTCCTTTTGTAAGATATGCCAACTACTATGTAGTTTCCATAATGCTACTTTCATTATCGTGTTTCATCATGAATGATTCTTGTCTCTTGCTTATCTTCTCAAATGCTGAACTACCCTGTTATATAATAGCAGGATGGTTAGGCCAGCAGGTCGTGGTCGTGGTACCAACCTTCCACCACCGCTTTGAGTACATGGCTGGTATGATCCAACAGCTCGAGATGAATCGCCAGTTCATGGAGAACATGATGGCTCAGTTCCCTCGCCCCAATATGAACCAGCACCCAAACGGAACAACTCTGCAGGAATTCATACGCTGAACCCCAGCGTATACCGTAGCTCAACTCAGCCATCGGATGTCTTGATGGTCGCTCCGTGACATCACCTATGAGATGGAGTCTGCTAATGTAGCCCCGCCAGCTATGTCACCTTTGCTTCCTTCTTCTGAAGGGACCCGAGCTCAATGGTGGGACAGCCACCGTCGTACTCTGCCAGTTGGGACACTCATCACTGCCAGACTTCGAGCTGCCTTCGCGCCCGCTTCATTCCTCAAGGGTCATGGACGGAAGAAGCGTGAGTTCATAACCTCACCCAAGGCAACAAGACTGTTGAAGCCTATCGGCGAGAGTTCTTGGACTTGTCTCGCTATCTTTGAAGAGGATATTGCAACCGATGCACGCAGACAAGAGAAGTTCCGTGACGGACTTCAAGGCGACATCAAGCTCGCACTTCTAGTGCACGACTTTGCTGATTTCGCCACCTTGGTGAACAAAGCTATCAATGTCGAAACTGGTGCGCAGGAATACCAGAGCTCTAACAGCGCAACCGTGACACGGCTCATCTTGGGCCCGTCCTCGCAGAAGCGCAAGATATGGATTCCCAATAGCATGTACCAGCCCAATGCATACGCTTCAAAGCGAACTATGCTACACCTCGTGCGCCTACAACTAAGCAGCGAAGCTTCCAGCTCCACCACCCCAAGCTCTGTTCCCACTCCCAATAATGGCTTATGCTTCAAAGGACAGCGAGGGCACCGTGCTAGAGAATGCAACCGAACCGAATCAATCGGCCCTTCCAAAGAGCTGGCCGTGAAACACCTGTAACCGCAACAACACCGGCAAGTCTTATGGGCAAGCTCAGGCCAACCACGTTGAACTGAACGAAGCTCAAGACCAGCCTGCCATCGTGATGGGTACACTCCTCGTAAATTCAGTACACGCATCTGTTTTATTCGATTCAGGGCATCGCATTCATTCATGTCGAAGATTTTGCATTCATGCATGGCATTAAGCGAAGACATGAATGCTTCACTATTAGTACACACCCCGCTGGCCAATGTCGGACTTCCATGATTTGCAACAGCGTCCCGTTGAAATCGAAGAATGGAATTCCTTGTCTCTCCTATCGTGCTAAAGTCTTGTAGCATTGACCTCATTTTGGGGATGGATTGGTTGAAGGCGCATCGGCGTCAATCGTTTGCGCCACTAAGACCGTCCATCTGCTGCACCCTTCGATGAAATCGTAGCTACAATGCTCGTGCGGTTCAAAATGCCGAGGCAAGGCTCTATGCATTGAATGCATTGAGCGCCGCACCCTCGAGGGAATTGAAAACATTCACTGTCGTTTGCGATTTCCAAGACATCTTTCTGAAGAACTTCCAGGATTCCCCGCTAGGGCTGTCGAATTCGTCATCGACTTGAAACCGTGCACCACTCCTATAGCCAAGCGTCCCTACAAGATGCCGCCGCATGAACTCCTTGAGCTAAAGGAGGAAATCGACAAATCTCTTCAAAGTGGTTTCATCCGCCCAAGTTGCTCTCCTTGGGGAGCACCTTCTCTCTTTGTCAAGAAGAAGGATGGGACAAACCGATTGGTTCAAGACTACCGTCCTATAAATCAAGCTACCATTCGAATAAGTATCCTCTTCCTCGGATCAATGATCTTTATGATCAACCGGCTGGTTCGTCGGTGTTCTCGAAACTTCGACTTGAGGTTGGGTTACCACCAGATCCGTGTTCGTGAGGAGGATATCCCCAAGACCGCATTTGTGACTCGTTATGGTTCATACGAGTACACCGTCATGTCCTTCGGCTTAACCAATGCTCCAGCCACCTTCTCTCGCTTTGATGAACTATATATTCATGGATTACCTCGACAAGTTAAATGCGTGGTTTATCCGGATGATATCCTGATCTATTCCAAGAATGAAGAAGAACATGCTGAACATCTTCGTCTTGTCTTTGGAAAAGCTACGAGAGCATCAACTCTATGCCAAGTTCTCCAAATGTGAATTCGGCTTCCGAAGTAACCTATCTTGGGCATGTCATTTCTAAGGATGGTATTGCCGTCAACCCGAAGGAGTTCAGGCTATTCTCGATTGGACTCCCCGAAGAACGTTAAGCAAGTCGAAGTTTTCTCGGTCTCGCCACTATTGCCGTCGATTCGTGAGAACTTCTCCAAGATTGCCGAGCCTCGACTAATCTATTGCATAAAGGCGTCAAGTTCCAATGGATGATAAGTGTCGAAAAGTTTCCGGGAACTCAAAGACAAGTCGACAACTGCCCGATGCTAGCTCCTCCCGATACTAAGAAGGACTTCGTCATTTATCGCGACGCTTCCGTCAAGGATTAGGCGGTGTCCTAATGCAAGAGCGCAAAGTGGTTGCTTATGCCTCTCGACAGTTATGCCCTCACGAGGAGAACTACCCAGTTCACGACCTCGAACTTGCTGCTGTCATTCATGCGCTAAAGCGATGGCGACATTACCTTCTCGTAATCGTTATGAGATCTACACCGACCACCAAAGTCTGAAGTATCTTTTACTCAGCCAGACCTGAACCTCCGTCGGCAGAGATGGATGGAGACTGCTGCAGACTTTGATTTGGGAATCTCCTATACGCCGAGCAAGGCTAATGTGATGGCTGATGCTTTGAGCCGCAAGTCTTCATCGCAACCACCTTGAGTTCACAAAGTTCAGCCCTCACTTGTTGAAGAATTCAGCAGTGAACCTCCATATTGTTCCTCCGGTGCTCTCGCTCCCCTCCTCGGAGTTCCGCAAGATGAATCTCCGTGTTGTTCCCCGAGGATCCTCTTTACCCTGGCTGTTGAACCCGATCTCTTGGGCACCATAAAGACAATGCAGGGATCTGACTCTGAGGTCTACAAGCTTAAACAAGACGTCAGGAAAGGAAATCCCTCATCCTTCACTATTGCTGATGATGGCGCCTTGTACTTCAAAGGCCGCCTAGTGGTGCCTTGCAAGAAGGACAACCTGGATATGACCCGGAAGGTTATGCAAGAAGCTCATGATACGCCTCTATGTATCCACCCTGGCAGTACCAAGATGTATCAAGACATTCGTCAGAGATTCTGGTGGTCTAATATGAAGCAGGACATTGCTCGCTATGTTTCTGAGTGTGACGTTTGCCGTCGTATCAAAGCAGAACATCAAAGGCCTCTTTGGAACTCTGCAGCCTATCTCTATTCCCGAATGGAAATGGGACCATGTTGAAATGGACTTAAATCCTTTGGATTTCCCAAATCGCAGAAAGGTAATGATGCTATTCTTGTCGTCATTGACCGGCTTTCTAAAGTTGCACATTTTCGGCGGTCAAAGAAACGATCACTTGCTAGCCAGCTTGCAACGCTCTATATGTCCAGAATTGTTTCACTTCACGGTATTCCACTTTGGTTATCGGTTCGGACCGTGGCAGCTTATTCACTTCAAGATTCGGGCAAGTTTCAAGAAGCTATGGGGACTCATTTATCTTTCAAGATGCTTTTCATCCGCAGTCTCAAGGGCAAGTTGAGCGTGTCAACCAAATTCTCGAAGACATGCTTGAGCTTGTGTCGTCTCATTCGCAAGAAATGGGAGGAATCTCTCCGTATGCTGAGTTCTCTTATAATAATAGCTTTCAAGCTAGTCGAAAATGGCCCCTTGAAGTGTTATATGGACGAAAGTGCGAACCCTCCGAACTGGTCGAAATCGGGAACGTCCACTCTTCGGTCCGGATATTATCCAACATGCCGAAGAACAAGTCCGCATTATTCGCGAGAATCTCAAGACTGCTCAGTCGCGTCAAAAGAGTAATTATGACCGTCATCACAAAGACATGGTCTATCAACCGGGCGAAAAGGCTTATCTTCGCGTTACACCAATGAAGGGTGCTCACCGCTTCGGGATCAAGGGCAAGCAAGCTCCTCGCTATATTGGCCCTTTCACTATTCTGGAAAGGCGTGGAAAAGTGGCTTATCAACTGGAGCTTCCGTCGAACCTTTCTCAGGTTCACGATGTGTTCCACGTGTCCCAACTCCGACGCTGCTTCAAGGACCCAATCCAAGCAGTGGACCATGAAGTGCTCGAATTGCAACAGGACCTCTCCTATAAAGAGCATCCGGTCCGCATTCTCGACCAAGCTGAACGCCGCACCCGTCAGAAGGCGATCAAGTTCCTCAAGGTCCAGTGGTGAATCACTCAAGACGAAGCCACACAGGAGCGAGGATCGTCTACGAGATGAATATCCCGCACTCTTTCCTTCTACCTCCTAAATCTCGGACGAGATTTCTTGTAATGGAGGAGATTTATAACGCCGGATGGTTATGCAACAAGAAACCCCCCGGTTACATTAATTAACTAATCGTTGTTTCAATCTGTCAAAAAAAAAAGAAAGAAAGAAAGAAAGAAATAAACCGGAGGGATAACCCCCCCTCCGCCCAACCAGCCTGGCCCATCTCCTCTCCCCACCGCCCACCGCCCAGCCGCCCCACTAGACCCCCACCGTGGCTAACCCTAGCCACCGCCCCCCTCGCGCCTCCCTCGCCCCTCGTCCCGACCGATCTAGATCGGGCAGGCGCCCTGACCACCTCCCCTGTCGGCGATCCACCTCGCCGCCGTTCCCCCCCGGCCCCGCCGCCCACGGTCCTCCCTCCTCCTCCACGCCCGGGAACTCCCTCCCTCCCCTCAGGCGCCCTCCCACCGAGCCGGCGACCGCGACCATGGTCCGGCTCGGCCTGCCCTCCCTCGCCGGAACGCCTCCCGGCCCCCTCCCGCCCGGCCTGCCCGACCTCCACCGAGCTCACGGTCTTGGCCCCCCCCCCCTTGTGAGGCCCCCCCTTTCTCCTCCCTCTCCCTCGTCGGCGTCCGGCTCCGGCCGTGCCAGAACGGCCTCCCTCCGGCTCCCGGCTCCGGCCGCCCAGCCACCGCGCCCCTCCCCCGACCCCCTCGACCCTCTCCCCTGCGGATCCGGCCCGTGGCCTCGGCGGCCAGCTCGCCCGGCCACCTTGTGCCCCCTCTCCCCTTCCTTCCCCGTCGGCGACCCACGGCGGCGCCACCAGCCCCGAGCCCCGCCCTCCCTTCCTCCCCGTTCGGCGCCCTCTCCGCCGCCCGACCAACCTCGACCCCCCTCCTCACAGCGCCTGGCCCGGCCGAGCCCATAATCGCCGCCTCGCCCCCCCCCCCTCGGCGTCGCTGCTTGGCTGGGCGCGGCCTGGGCCAGCTGGCCGCCCAGCCCCCGATCCGCCTCGAGGTCGCCGCCCGACCGGGCGGGTCGTGCCGAATCGGGCGGCGCCACCGCCCGCGTCGCCATGCCCGTTTGGACCACGTGCCACCGACAGGGGCCCCACCCCAAAAAAAAAACGAAAAAAGGAATGTTTTAATAAAATGAGCGAAAAATGGAAATAAAGGAACTAAACTAATTACTAAATAATTAATTAATTAATTAATTAAGCAATTAATTAATCTAATTAATTCCGGATTAATTAACCCAATCATTAGCTAAATTAATTAGATAATTAATTAAGTTAATTAATTCTAAACTAATTAATACTAATCATTAGTTAACTTAATTAACTAAGATTAATTAACCCTGATTAGGTTAATTAGGCTTAGTGAATGACATGTGGGACCCACCTGGCAGGGTTGACTTAGTCAACCCTGTTGGCTGATGACGTCAGCATGACCTCATGCTGATGTCATAAATGCTTTTTCGAAATTAATTAAATAATTAATTAAAATTCCAGAAATTAATAAAACCTTTTATAAATCATAACTTTTAATCCGTAATCCGGATTAAAATAATTTCAACATGAAAGTTGCTCAGAACGACGAGACGAATTCGGTTACGCAGTCCGTTCGTCCACCACGCGTCTCTAACCTATCAAACCTGTAAACTTTCTCCTCCGGTTCATCATCGTCTCGAGGGACGTCCGAGAGGCAGGATAACTTCCCGGATGCTTTCCCCCCTAAACCAGTACCCCTCTTACCACGTTAGGGCACGCCTAGCATCGCTTCTTGGCATGTCATGCATCGTTATGCATCTGTTACCGTGTATTCATTGTTTCTTCCCCCTCTTCTCTTCGTGAGACTACGAGACCGACCCAGCTGCGGTGGCGACTTCGACTACTGATCTTGTGACCCTCTCTCTTGCCGAGCAACCAGGCAAGCCCCCTTTTGATCATCCCGATATCGCCCATTCCATTCTCTTATTGCTTGCACTAGATTTTTGCTACTGTTATTGTTGCTCCTATTACATTGCATAGCCTGTTTATTGTAACTTGCTTTGTTACCTACCGCTTATCCTAAACTGCTCGGTATAGGTTGGTTAGAGACCCATCGGTGACCCCCACCTTGTCCTTGTTGCCCTGCTTCATCATTGAAGACCCGATCAACGGATCAAGACCAGGCCCCGACACCGCACATCACTTCCCTTAGTTGCTCGACACTACTAGGTTACTATCGAGTACCGAGGGTGAAACCTCTACAACACCTCGATATTAACCTGTAGTATAGCTATCCGGTTGTGGACATCGAGGGTGATTTTCCTCCTTAACCACTTCCGATCGACTGCTGTCGTGCAACCCTCAAGTGTGGACCTCGGGGTGAATCCTCTTATGTTCACCTTGACGACTACATTGAGTGGAATACACGGGGTGATTCCTCGTGTTTTCCCTTGATGTTTGGACTCACGGTTACTTGGACTTTTACCATTGTTACTTGGAAAGACGGGTCGACCACGAGGGTACCAGCGTGTTAATTGCAGTGATGTGGAGACGGGTTGACTGGAGGGTGCCGCGAGATAATTACGAGGCGTGGCGGGCATTCCTAGCCCTTGCCGCAAGTCCTCGAGGCGGGCAACGGGTCACATCTTTCGTGAGTCTCGCTTGTTACCGCTTCCTAATCCACTACGATTTGGATATTTGATCCGAGGGGCCTCTGGCCTGATAGCACTAACCATCACGTGGGCTAAGTATGGGCGTTCTGCGTCGTATACATCAGCCGAAGCTTATTAGACGTCAGCGTCGGAGCGGCGCGCGCCGGATTGGGCTGGAACGCCTGTTAGGCTAGGTCTGCTTCCGGCCGCCCTCGCAACGTCGCAGAGTTCGTGGAGATGGCCCATGACCCACAGGCATAGGTTTAGTCCGGCGTGCTGGCCTCTCTATTAAGCTTAGGTCGGGTTGCGGCGTATTGTTTGACCGAGGCCGGGCATGACCCTGGAAAGTGTGTCCGGCCGGAGTTAAGCGAGCGTGGTGGGTAAGTTGGTGCACCCCTGCAGGGAAGAAAACATCTATCGATAGCCTGTCCTACGGTAACGGACGCTTGGAGTTGTATCCCGATCGATACAACTAGAACTGGATACTTGAGATGAGACATGGATATGAGCAATGGATTGCGATGAGAATTGGTTTATGATGATAACTGGATAGTATGGCTCTGGGATTTCTTTCTCGCAGGGAGTCGAGAAAGGATCTCTGGCCGAGGTTGATAACACTACTGCTACTTTAAGTTATGTTACCCTACTCCCTCTTGTTTGCTGCAAGATGGTGGTTTCCGGAAGATGCTAGTCTTCGGTAGGACTAGGCCTTCTCTCTTTTCTGGCATTTCTGCAGTTCAGTCCACTGATATGGCCTTTACACATATATCCATGCATATGTAGTGTAGCTCCTTGCTTGCGAGTACTTTGGATGAGTACTCACGGTTGCCTTGTTCCCCTTTTCCCTATCTCTACTCGGTTGCTGCTATCGACGATGGAGCCCAGGATCGAGACGCCACCGCCTCGGCGACTACTACTCGGGGCGCCTACTACTACGTGCAGCCCGCCGATGACGACCGGGAGTGACCTAGGAGGATCCCAGCAGGAGGCCTGTCCTCTTCGATCTGTATCCCGGTTTGTGCTAGCCATCTTATGGCACCTTGTTTAACTTATGTCGTACTCAGATATTGTTGCTTCCGCTGACTCGTCTATGATCGAGCACTTGTATTCGAGCCCTCGAGGCCCCTGGCTTGTATTATGATGCTTGTATGACTTATTTTATTTGTAGAGTTGTGTTGTGATATCTTCCCGTGAGTCCTTGATCTTGATCGTACACATTTGCGTGCATGATTAGTGTACGATTGAATCGAGGGCGTCACAGGTTGGCACACGTTTTCGTCTTGACTCTCTGGTAGAAACTTTGGGGCACTCTTTGAAGTACTTTGTGTTGGTTGAATAGATGAATATGAGATTGTGTGATGCATATCGTATAATCATACCCACGGATACTTGAGGTGACATTGGAGTATCTAGATGACATTAAGGTTTTGGTTGATTTGTGTCTTAAGGTGTTATTCTAGTACGAACTCTATGATAGATTGAACGGAAAGAATAGCTTCGTGTTATTTTACTACGGACTCTTGAATAGATAGATCAGAACGAATAACTTTGAGGTGGTTTCGTACCCTACCATAATCTCTTCGTTTGTTCTCCTCTATTAGTGACTTTGGAGTGACTCTTTGTTGCATGTTGGGGGATAGTTATATGATCCAATTATGTTATTATTGTTGAGAGAACTTGCATTAGTGAAAGTATGAACCCTAGGCCTTGTTTCCTAGCATTGCAATACCGTTTGTGCTCACTTTTATCATTAGTTACCTTGCTGTTTTTATATTTTCAGATTACAAAAACCTATATCTACCATCCATATTGCACTTGTATCACCATCTCTTCGCCGAACTAGTGCACCTATAGAATTTACCATTGTATTAGGTGTGTTGGGGACACAAGAGACTCTTTGTTATTTGGTTGCAGGGTTGTTTGAGAGAGACCATCTTCATCCTACGCCTCCCACGGATTGATAAACATTAGGTCATCCACTTGCGGGAAATTTGATACTGTCCTACAAACCTCTGCACTTGGAGGCCCAACAACGTCTACAAGAAGAAGGTTGCGTAGTAGACATCAAGCTCTTTTCTGGCGCCGTTGCCGGGGAGGTGAGTGCTTGCAGCTATATCTTTAGATCTTGCAATTGTATCTTTTAGTTTCTTGTTTTATCACTAGTTTAGTCTATAAAAGAAAACTACAAAAAAATGGAATTGAGGGTGCCTCATATGCTTCATCTTTTTAATATCTTTCATGAGAATAAGGATTCCGATAATTGTGCTCAATTGCTAGAAGAATAATTACATAGAATGCTTGGCATAAAATATGTGAATGATGAGCATGATTGCAATGTTGTTAGTATGAATTCTTTGAATACCCATGATGCTAATGATATGCAAAGCCACAAGCTTGGGGATGCTATGTTTGATAAAGATGATATGTTTTGTCCCCCAAGTTTTGGTGAGCAAATTTATTATGATGATAGCATACCTCCTATTTATGATGATTATATTGATGAAAGTGGGTTTGGAAGAGTGTCAACTTTAGGAAGTAATGATCCCACTATTTTGGAGGATGTTGAATATTATTGTGATAATTATGAAAGTGGATTTGGAGAGGTCATGACTTTATTTAGTGATGAATCCACTATTTCGGAAGAGGTTTCAATTGATTATGAGAACAAAGTTGCTATCTATGACGATTATTGTGATGACTTGTATGCTATAAAGAATAATGATAACCATGAAACTTGTCATCATGATTTTAGTTTTCAATTGGATTATGCCTCACATGATAGTTATTTTGTTGAGTTTGCTCCCACTACTATTCATAAGAAGAAATTTTCTTATGGGGAGAGTAATAAAATTTCTATGCTTGTAGATCATGAAAAGAATGCTTTAGGTGTTGGTTATATTGTTGAATTCATTCATGATGCTACTGAAAATTATTATTAGGGACGAATATATTCTTGTAGGAATTGCAATAATATCAAGTTTCCTCTCTATGTGCTTAAAGTTTTGAAGTTATGCTTGTTTTGCCTTCCTATGCTAGTTGATTATTGTTCCCATAAGTCGTTTGCTCACAAAATCTCTATGCATAGGAAGTGGGTTAGACTTAAATGTGCTATTCATATTCTTTATTATGCTCTCTTTGTGTTTCAATTCTTATGTTTTATGTGAGCATCATTGAAATCATCATGCCTAGCTAGGGGCGTTAAACGATAGCGCTTGTTGGGAGGCAACCCAATTTTATTTTAGTTTCTTGCTTCTTGGTTCTGTTTAGGAATAAATAATCCATATAGCCTCTGGTTAGATGTGGTTTTATGTTTTAATTAGTGTTTGTGCCAAGTTAAACCTATAGGATCTTCTTGGATGATAGTTATTTGATCTTGCTGAAAATTCCAGAAACTTTCTGTTCACGAAAACAATTGTTAAAAATTGCCATAACGTGATATAATACTTATTCCAATTTCAGCAGATCAATAAACAAATTATTTAGGCCTTCCTATTTTGGAAGAATTTGTAGAGTTCCAGAAGTTTGCGTTAGTTACAGATTACTACAGACTGTTCTGTTTTTGACAGATTCTGTTTTTCGGGAGTTGTTTGCTTATTTTGATGAGTCTATGGCTAGTAAAAGAGTTTATAAACCATAGATAAGTTGGAATACAATAAGTTTAACACCAATATAAATAAATAATGAGTTAAATACAGTGCCTTGAAGTGGTGTTTTCTTTTCTTTCGCTAACGGAGCTTACGAGTTTTCTGTTAAGTTTTGTGTTGTGAAGTTTTCAAGTTTTGGGTAAAGATTCGATGGACTATGGAATAAGGAGTGGAAAGAGCCTAAGCTTGGGGATGCCCAAGGCACCCCAAGGTAAATCCAAGGACACAAAAAAGCCAAAGCTTGGGGATGCCCCGGAAGGCATCCCCTCTTTCGTCCTCATCCATCGGTAAATTTACTTGGAGCTATATTTTTATTCACCACATGATATGTGTTTTGCTTGGAGCGTCACGTCATTTTATTTTGTTTTGCTTGCTGTCTGAATAAAATACCAAGATCTGAACTTCTTAAATGTTAGAGAGTCTTCACATAGTTGCATAATTATTCAACTACTCATTGATCTTCACTTATATCTTTTGGAGTAGTTTGTTGTTTGCTCTAGTGCTTCATTTATATCTTTTAGAGCACAATGGTGGTTTTATTTTGAAGAAATATATGAACTATCATGCTTCACTTATATCATTTTGAGAGTCTCTAAACAGCATGGTAGTTTGCTTTGGTAATGAATTTAGTCATAATATGATGGGCATCCAAGAGGGATATAATAAAAACTTTCATATAAAGTGCATTGAATACTATGAGAAGTTTGATTCTTTATGATTGTTTTGAGATATGAATATGGTGATATTAGAGTCAAGCTAGTTGAGTAGTTGTGAATTTGAGAAATACTTGTTCTAAAGTTTGTGATTCCCGTAGCATGCACGTATGGTGAGCCGTTATGTGATGAAGTCGGAGCATGATCTATTTATTGATTGTCTTCCTTATGAGTGGCGGTCGGGGAGGAGCGATGGTATTTTCCTACCAATCTATCCCCCTAGGATCATGCGCTTAGTACTTTGTTTCGATAACTAATAGATTTTTGCAATAAGCATATGAGTTCTTTATGACTAATGTTGAGTCCATGGATTATACGCACTCTCACCCTTCCACCATTGCTAGCCTCTCTAAATACCACGCACCTTTCGCCGGTACCATACACCCACCATATATCTTCCTCAAAACAGCCACCATACCTACCTATTATGGCATTTTCATAGCCATTCCGAGATATATTTCCATGCAACTTTCCACCGTTCCGTTTATTATGACACGCTCCATCATTGTCATATTGCTTTGCATGATCATGTAGTCGACATCGTATTTGTGGCAAAGCCACCGTTCATAATTCTTTCATACATGTCACTCATGAGTCATTGCACATCCCGGTACACCGCCGGAGGCATTCATATAGAGTCATATTTTGTTCTAAGTATCGAGTTGTAATTCTTGAGTTGTAAGTAAATAAAAGTGTGATGGTCATCATTAGTAGAGCATTGTCCTAGTGAGGAAAGGATGATGGAGACCATGATTCCCCCACAAGTCGGGATGAGACTCCGGACGAGAAAAAAAAAGAGAGGCCATAAAAAAAAGAGAAGGCCCAAAAAAACAAGAAAAAAATGAGAGAAAAAGAGAGAAGGGGCAGTGCTACTATCCTTTTACCACACTTGTGCTTCAAAGTAGCACCATGATCTTCATGATAGAGAGTCTCCTATGTTGTCACTTTCATATACTAGTGGGAAATTTTTATTATAGAACTTGGCTTGTATATTCCAATGATGGGCTTGCTCAAAATGCCCTAGGTCTTCGTGAGCAAGCGAGTTGGATGCACACCCACTTAGTTTCTTTTGTTGAGCTTTCATATACTTATAGCTCTAGTGCATCCGTTGCATGGCAATCCCTACTCACTCACATTGATATCTATTGATGGGCATCTCCATAGCCCGTTGATACGCCTAGTTGATGTGAGACTATCTTCTCCTTTTTGTCTTCTCCACAACCACCATTCTATTCCACCTATAGTGCCATGTCCATGGCTCACGCTCATGTATTGCGTGAAGATTGAAAAAGTTTGAGAACATCAAAAGTATGAAACAATTTCTTGGCTTGTCATCGGGGTTGTGCATGATTTAAATATTTTGTGTGATGAAGATAGAGCATAGCCAGACTATATGATTTTGTAGGGATAGCTTTATTTGGCCATGTTATTTTGAGAAGACATGATTACTTTGTTAGTATGCTTGAAGTATTATTATTTTTATGTCAATATTAAACTTTTGTCTTGAATCTGATGGATCTGAATATTCATGCCACAACAAAGATAATTACTTAGAGAATTATGTTAGGTAGCATTCCACATCAAAAATTCTATTTTTATCATTTACCTACTCGAGGACGAGCAGGAATTAAGCTTGGGGATGCTGATATGTCTCCAACGTATCTATAATTTTTGATTGTTCCATGCTATTATATTATCTGTTTTGGATGTTTATGGGCTTTATTAAAACCATCGGGGAACAGAATAGATCGGGAGTTCCGCCGCCGCAAGCCTCTGTAGCCACCAAAAACCAATCGGGACCCTGTTCCGCACCTCCTCACGAGCGGGATCCTCACCGTGGCCATCTTCATCATCCCGGCGCTATCCATGAAGAGGAGGGAGTAGTTCACCTTCGGGGCTGAGGGTATGTACCAGTAGCTATGTGTTTGACCTCTCTCTCATGTTCTTGAGGTGATACGATCTTGATGTATCGCGAGCTTTGCTATTGTAGTTGGATCTTATGATGTTTCTCCCCCTCTACTCTCTTGTAATGGATTGAGTTTTCCCCTTGAAGTTGTCTTGTCGGATTGAGTCTTTAAGGATTTGAGAAAACTTGATGTATGTCTTGCCGTGCTTATGTGTGGTGACAATGAGATATTCACGTGATCCACTTGATGTATGTTTTGGTGATCAACTTGCGGGTTCCGCTCGTGAACTTATGCATAGGGGTTGGCACACGTTTTCGTCTTGACTCTCCGGTAGAAACTTTGGGGCACTCTTTGAAGTACTTTGTGTTGGTTGAATAGATGAATATGAGATTGTGTGATGCATATCGTATAATCATACCCACGGATACGTGAGGTGACATTGGAGTATCTAGGTGACATTAGGGTTTTTGTTGATTTGTGTCTTAAGGTGTTATTCTAGTACGAACTCTATGATAGATTGAATGGAAAGAATAGCTTCGTGTTATTTTATTACGGACTCTTGAATAGATAGATCAGAACGAATAACTTTGAGGTGGTTTCATACCCTACCATAATCTCTTCGTTTGTTCTCCTCTATTAGTGACTTTGGAGTGACTCTTTGTTGCATGTTGGGGATAGTTATATGATCCGATTATGTTATTATTGTTGAGAGAACTTGCACTAGTGAAAGTATGAACCCTAGGCCTTGTTTCCTAGCATTGCAATACCGTTTGTGCTCACTTTTATCATTAGTTACCTTGCTATTTTTATATTTTCAGATTACAAAAACCTATATCTACCATCCATATTGCACTTGTATCACCATCTCTTCGCCGAACTAGTGCACCTATACAATTTACCATTGTATTGGGTGTGTTGGGGACACAAGAGACTCTTTGTTATTTGGTTGCAGGGTTGTTTGAGAGAGACCATCCATCCTACGCCTCCCACGGATTGATAAACCTTAGGTCATCCACTTGAGGGAAATTTCCTACTGTCCTACAAACCTATGCACTTGGAGGCCCAACAACGTCTACAAGAAGAAGGTTGCGTAGTAGACATCAGTGATTGGGATGAAGTTGTATAAGTATAGGCACATCATGCCAGTAGGTTCTTTGGTGTCACTTCAATGGGTAACTTCACATGTTTTCGTATGTTTGTATTCAGAGTTGATCCTTTTTCTTCTCTGGCATTTTTTGTGTGTTATGGTGAGGATTGCCTGATATTGATATTGTTATGGAAAGATCTTTTTACAAGATTCTAATAGAATGAAAAAAACACAAAAAGTATAAACTTGATGCAAAGAAATACCATTCGAGAATGTCTGTTCTTTTCAGAAGTGTCATTTAATTAATATTATTCTTTGGATGTCGTGGTATAGAAACAAGGTATCCAAGTATTGAAGCACATCCTACTTATTTCTTTGAACCTGCTGTAGTCTTGCTTTTTCCCCTGATATTCTTTTTCTTTCTTGTCAGTGTAAATGTATTTTCTTTCATCTACTCACATATTTCATTTGGAGTTCCATTTGGATATGTGCTAGATATTTATTAGGAGTTGGTATGTTCTTCGTTGTATAAAACATTCTGATAGTACTATCATATATGGGGATGTCAGTATCTTTCCTGCTTCTAATCAGAAATCTTTTGAGTGCACTATCTTTTCTTGTTCTGATCAGAAATTTTATGAATTTCTTATGCATGCAGTGATGCACGTTGATGTTTTATTGTTGTCTTTCGAGGAAAAGGGGGATGACCCCATCTCTCTTCTGATCAGAAATCGTTGGCATTTTTCATGCTTATAGTGGTGCAGGACCTTGCTGCTTCATTGTATTCTGCCTGATCCCACTTCATCTAGGTCAGGTACCTCTGTGTGTGTGTGAGTGAGTGCCAGTGAAAGTGCATTACCTACAATTGGTGCTTTCTGTGGTAGGCACCCTTTTACCAGTGGAAAATAATATCTTTTCCCTTGAGTGATATGCAGATAACTAATCAACTTAGATTTTAAAATGAAGTTGGCTACTTTGGAAAAGTATTCCATGTTTTCTGTTTTGCCTTCCATGTAGTTTCATCCTTCTAAATAAAAAAAATTCTTATAAAATATTAGTTACTTGAGTAATCAATCAGGAGGATAAACAAATGTCACCTGATGTTGATAATGATTGGGTCTAGCCATTGGTTATTGAAAGCTACAAACTTAGTTGAGCTATCTTTTGGCTGAAAAAATATAGGTTTCACATCATTGGACTCTACTCGAACAAACTTTAAAATGTATTGGATCTGGTTATTTAATTATATGGATTAGTTTCTGTGTTGTGCTGATGAGGACTCTTTCGTCATCTAATTTATTTATGCTCTATGATTTCTAGGTCTACCATAATTGGCTCATAGGACAAGCTATAATCTGGAAACAGATATCACAACACGCAAGTAAATCGGATGGCAGGCATCTCTAAATAGATATTTATCTTATAGTCTACTATATAGTTTACTACTATGTTGTGCAAAAACATTGTAAATAAATTATCCTGAACCACCACTATGGGTGTCCTTTTAGTGTTGTACTGGACCTCAATACTTTTGGTATCATGCTATTGGTACACATGTATATAAAATGAATCAATGGCGTGTAATTTATCTTCATGCTTTGGACCTTTGCATTATGGGTAGGGATGCATATTTGGAACCTCTGGGGTACCTTCGGACCCTACTTAGTTCAACTAAATGGACTAACTTTTCAGAATTCACCTCACTTTTGAAGAAAATAGTTAATTTGGTTGAGTTACCCTCCATCCGGTTCCAAATTTGTGTCCTTAATCATGTGTAACATATTATTTTATTTACCAGGTAGGATACGACAGAATGAAGGTCGGGTGCGGCAGGCCGCACATCCTACCCAAACTTCAATATCACCTGTGGATATGCCTTTGAATGTCACATCTAATTGCTTTATCATCCACAACATCCAGGATGCATAGATGGGTATGACGTTGCTCAAAGGCGAGCATACATGACCGTGTTGAAAGAGTTTTGCCCCTTGCCTGCCTGAAATGTTGATGATGCCTCTCTGTCCTATCACTCCCATGTCCATTATGGTGATTATCTATTGCCATTTTTATGTGTTCTGAACTGGTGCATAGGCTCTTGCTCCTGATCGGTTTTTGCAATGTCTATTACCTGCATGTCATGATAGCTCTTCCTTGAAGGAGTACCATCTCTATATGAACTTTTTTGTGTTCGAATTTTTTATACTTGAAATGCTCCAGTAGTTGTATAAACGGATTGAACATCTATACCTGGCAGCATTAGCTGCCGGGTGCGGGAAGCCGCACTTCCTACCTAGTGAAGTAACATAACTACCTCCCTGATACGTCTCCAACGTATCTATAATTTTTGATTGTTCCATGCTATTATATTATCTGTTTTGGATGTTTAATGGGCTTTATTATACACTTTTATATTATTTTTGGGACTAACCTACTAACCAAAGGCCCAGTGCAAATGGCTGTTTTTTTTTTGCTTATTTCAGCGTTTCTCAGAAAACGAATATCAAATGGAATGAAACCTTCGGGAGAGTTATTTTTGGAACAAACATGATCCAGGAGACTTGGAGCGGACATCAAGGAAGCAACGAGGCGGCCACGAGGCAAGGAGGCGCGCCTAGGGGGGTAGGCGCGCCCCCCACCCTCACGGGCCCTTCGTGGCTCCACCGACCTACTTCTTTCGCCTATATATACTCATATACCCCGAAAACATCCGACAGCACCACGAAACCCTATTTCCACCGCCGCAACCTTCTGTACCCGTGAGATCCCATCTTGGGGCCTTTTCCGGCGCTCTGCCGGAGAGGGAATCGATCATGGAGGGCTTCTACATCAACACCATAGCCTCTCCGATGATGTGTGAGTAGCTTACCACAGACCTTCGGGTCCATAGTTATTAGCTAGATGGCTTCTTCTCTCTCTTTGGATCTCAATACAAAGTTCTCCTCGATTCTCTTGGAGATCTATTCGATGTAATTCTTTTTGCGGTGTGTTTGTCGAGATCCGATGAATTGTGGGTTTATGATCAAGATTATCTATGAACAATATTTGGTTCTTCTCTGAATTCTTATATGTATGATTTGATATCTTTGCAAGTCTCTTCGAATTATCAGTTTGGTTTGGCCTACTAGATTGATCTTTCTTGCAATGGGAGAAGTGCTTAGCTTTGGGTTCAATCTTGCGGTGTCCTTTCCCAGTGACAGCAGGGGCAGCAAGGCACATATTGTATTGTTGCCATCGAGGATAAAAAGATGGGGTTTATATCATATTGCTTGAGTTTATCCCTCTACATCATGTCATCTTGCCTAATGCGTTACTCTGTTCTTATGAATTTAATACTCTAGATACATGTTGGATAGCGGTCGATGTGTGGAGTAATAGTAGTAGATCCGGAATCGTTTTGGCCTACTTGACATGGACGTGATGCCTATATACATGATCATGCCTAGATATTCTCATAACTATGCGCTTTTCTATCAATTGCTCGACAGTAATTTGTTCACCCACCGTAGATTATGCTATCTTGAGAGAAGCCACTAGTGAAACCTATGGCCCCCGGGTCTATTTCCCATCATATAAGTTTCCGATCTATTTTATTTTGCAATCTTTACTTTCCAATCTATATCATAAAAATACCAAAAATATTTATCTTATTATCTTTATCAGATCTCACTTTTGCAAGTGGCTGTGAAGGGATTGACAACCCCTTTATCGCGTTGGTTGCAAGGTTCTTATTTGTTTGTGTAGGTACGAGGCGATTTGCGTGTATCCTCCTACTGGATTGATACCTTGGTTCTCAAAAACTGAGGGAAATACTTACGCTACTTTGCTGCATCACCCTTTCCTCTTCAAGGGAAAACCAACGCATGTTCAAGAGGTAGCGAGAAGGATTTCTAGCGCCGTTGCCGGGGAGGTGTACACCAAGTCAAGTCGAGACATACCAAGTACCCATCACATACTCTTATCCCTCGCATTACATTTTTTGCCATTTGCCTTTCGTTTTCCTCTCCTCCGCTTCACCTTTGCCGTTTTATTCACCCTCTTTTTTCGTTCGCCTCTTTTTGCTTGCCTCTTGTGTGCTTGTGTGTTAGATTGTTTGTCACAATGGCTCAAGCCAATACTAAATTGTGTGACTTTTCCAATACCAACAACAATGATTTTCTTAGCAATCCGATTGCTCCTATTACCGATGCTGAATCTTGTGAAATTAATGCTGCTTTGCTGAATCTTGTCATGAAAGATCAATTCTATGGCCTTCCTAGTGAAGATGCTGCTACCCATCTAAACAACTTTGTTGATTTGTGTGATGTTCAAAAGAAGAAAGACGTGGATAATTATATTGTTAAATTGAAGCTATTTCTGTTTTCGCTTAGAGATCGTGCTAAAACTTGGTTTTCGTCTTTGCCCAAAAATAGTATTGATTATTGGAATAAGTGCAAAGATGCTTTTATCTCTAAGTACTTTCCTCCCGCTAAGATCATCTCTCTTAGAAATGATATTATGAATTTTAAGCAACTTGATCATGAGCATGTTGCACAAGCTTGGGAGAGGATGATATTAATGATATGTAATTGCCCTACACATGGTTTGAATTTATGGATGATTATACAATTTTTTTATGCTGGATTGAATTTTGCTTCTAGAAATCTTTTAGATTCGGCCGCGGGAGGCACTTTTATGGAAATCACCTTAGGAGAAGCTACTAAACTCCTAGATAATATTATGGTTAATTATTCTCAATGGCACACCGAGAGATCTACTAGTAAAAAGGTTCATGCGATAGAAGAGATTAATGTTTTGAGTGGAAAGATGGATGAACTTATGAAGTTCTTTGCTAATAATAGTGTTTCTTCTGATCCTAATGGCATGCCTTTGTCCACTTTGATTGAGAATAATAATAATGAATCTATGGATGTGAATTTTTTTGGTAGGAACAATTTTGGTAACACGCGTATAGAGGAAATTTTAATCCTAGGCCGTTTCCTAGTAATTCCTTTAATAATTATGGTAATTCCTACAACAACCCTTATAGAAATTTTAATAAGATGCCCTCTGATTTTGAGAATAGTTTTAAAGAATTTATGATTTCGCAAAAGAATTTCAATGCTTTGCTTGAAGAAAAATTGCCTAAGATTGATGAATTGGCTAGGAACGTGGATATAATTTCTCTTGATGTTGATTCTTTGAAACTTAGATCTATTCCACCTAAGCATGATATCAATGAGTCTCTCAAAGCTATGAGGATTTCCATTGATGAGTGCAAAGAAAGAACCGCTAGGATGCGTGCAAAAAAGATTGCTTTATGAAAGTGTGTTCTTCTAGTTTTCATAATAATAAGGATGAAGATCTAAAAGTTATTGATGTGTCTCCTATTAAATATTTGTTTTCCAATATGAATCTTGATAATGATGGGACTGGAGATGAGTCAACTTTAGTTAAAAGCCATCCCAATGATTTGGAGTTTTTAGATTTTGATGCAAAAATTGGTAAAACTGGGATTGAAGAGGTTAAAACTTTACATAGCAATGAACCCACGATTTTGGATTTCAAGGAATTTAATTATGATAATTGCTCTTTGATAGATTGTATTTCCTTGTTGCAATCCGTGCTAAATTCTCCTCATGCTTATAGTCAAAATAAAGCCTTTACCGAACATATCGTTGATGCTTTAATGCAATCTTATGAAGAAAAACTCGAATTAGAAGTCTCTATTCCTAGGAAACTTCATGATGAGTGGGAACCTAATATTAAAATTAAAATTAAAGATCATGAATGCTATGCTTTGTGTGATTTGGGTGCTAGTGTTTCCATGATTCCGAAAACTTTGTGTGATGTGTTAGGTTTCCGTGAATTTGATGATTGTTCTTTAAACTTGCATATTGCGGATTCCACCATTAAGAAACCTATGGGAAGGATTAATCATGTTCGTATTGTTGCAAATAGGAATTATGTGACCGTAGATTTCATTGTTCTTGATATAGATTGCAATCCTACATGTCCGATTATTCTTGGTAGACCTTTCCTTAGAATGATTGGTGCAATTATTGATATGAAGGAAGGGAATATTAGATTCCAATTTCCATTAAGGAAAGGCATGGAACACTTTCCTAGGAATAAAATTAAATTACCTTATGAATTTATTATGAGAGCCACTTACGGATTGCATACCAAAGATGATAATACCTAGATCTATTATTGCCTTTATGCCTAGCTAGGGGCGTTAAAGGATAGCGCTTGTTGGGAGGCAACCCAATTTTATTTTTTTCTTGATTTTTACTTCTGTTTAGTAATAAATAATTGATCTATCCTCTGGTTACATGTGATTTTATGTTTTAATTAGCGTTTGTGCCAAGTAAAACCTATAGAATCTTCTTGGATGATAGTTATTTGATCTTGCTGAAAAAGTTAGAAACTTTCTGCTCACGAAAACAATTGTTAAAAATCACCAGAATGTGATAAAATACTGATTCCGATTGCAGTAGATCAATAAACAAATTATTTAGGTCTTCCTATTTTGGTAGAAGTTTTGAGTTACAGAAAGTTTGCGTTTGATATAGATTACTACAGACTGTTCTGTTTTTAACAGATTCTGTTTTTCGTGTGTTGTTTGCTTATTTTGATGAATCTATGGCTAGTATCGGGGGTATGAACCATAGAGAAGTTGGAATACAGTAGTTTTAACATCAATATAAATAAATAATGAGTTCATTACATTACCTTAAAGTGGTGGTTTGTTTTATTTCGCTAACGGAGCCCATGAGATTTTCTATTGAGTTTTGTGTTGTGAAGTTTTCAAGTTTTGGGTAAAGATTTGATGAACTATGGAATAAGGAGTGGCAAGAGCCTAAGATTGGGGATGCCCAAGGCACCCCAAGGTAAAATCCAAGGACAACCAAAAGCCTAACCTTGGGGATGCCCCGGAAGGCATCCGCTCTTTCGTCTTCGTCCATCGGTAACTTTACTTGATGCTATATTTTTATTCACCACATGATATGTGTTTTGCTTGGAGCGTCTTGTATGATTTGAGTCTTTGCTTTTTAGTTTACCACAATCATTCTTGCTGTACACACCTTTTGGGAAAGACACACATGATTCGGAATTTATTAGAATACTCTATGTGCTTCACTTATATCTTTTGAGCTAAATAATTTTGCTCTAGTGCTTCACTTATATCTTTTTAGAGCACGATGGTGGTTCTATTTTATAGAAATTATTGATCTCTCATGCTTCACTTAAATTATTTTGGGAGTCCTTTAGAACAGCATGGTAATTTGCTTTGGCTATAAAATTAGTCCTAATATGATAGGCATCCAAGATGGATATAATAAAGACTTTCATATAGAGTGCATTGAATACTATGAGAAGTTTGATACTTGATGATTGTTTTGAGATATGAAGGTGGTGATATTAAAGTTGTGTTAGTTGAGTAATTGTGAATTTGAGAAATACGTGTGTTGAAGTTTGCAAGTCCCTAGCATGCACGTATGGTAATCGTTGTGTAACAAATTTGAAACATGAGGTGTTCTTTGATATCCAAGCATCTAAGCTTGGGGATGCGCCAGAAGGCATCCCCTCTTTCGTCTCCAATCGTTTGGTAATATCACTTGGAGCTATATTTTTATTCATCACATGATATGTGTTTTTCTTGGAGCATCGTGTATTATAGTTCTATTTTTTTGTTTCCACAATCATTGTTTCCTGACCACCAATTATGAGAGGAACACATTCATCACAATTTATCGAATGCTCATTGAACTTCACTTATATCTTTTGAGTTGAGGCAATTGCTCATGTGCTTCACTTATATCTTTAGAGCACGATGATACTTATATTTTATAGAAATCAATTGCACTCCCATGCTTCACTTATATCTTTTTCAGAGTTGAATAGATAGTGGTAATTTGCATGAGTTATATATTTGGTCCAAAAATGATAGGTATACAAGAGTGATATAATAAAAACTAGCATGTAGATAACTGAATATAATGCATTTATAAATGATATTTAGGTTATGATATTAAGGTTTACTAGGGGATAATCATTGGTTAGCAAAAATATTGATGCTAAGGTTCGTGATGTCCTATTCATTATAGTGTTGGTCATGCCATGGCATCCATGATAAATTTCATTGAGTTCTGACATTTTATGAATTTTGAGGGGTTTTCCAGGTGAAAAGGCCCTAAAACACTAGGCGAACGTGACGCAACGTGTGTTTGGTTTCTGAAGTCCTTCAAATTTTGCATGGAGGCATGCCATGAGTATGCCCACGTGCTGGCAAAATTTGGTGTCATTTCATGCATGGCAACAAGCACACCATGTTCAAAGGTGGTGGTTCAGGTAGGCCGACATGGCAAGGCTGGATGCACTTTTTCACATCAATAAAGTGGACCAAATTTTTTCCACACACTGGCATCACCATGCCAATCATCCATGATAAATTTCATTGAGTTTTGACATTTTATGCATTTTCTAGTGTTTTCTCGGTGAAAAACCATAAAGCACTAGCCGAACGTAACACAACATGTGTTCGGTGTCCGAATTCCTTCAAATTTTGCATGGAGGCCTGCCATGAGCATGCCCACATGCTAGCAAAATTTGGTGTCATTTCATGCATGGCAAAGACGCACAACATGTTCAAAGGTGGTTGCTCGGGTAGGCCAGTGGGGCAAGTCTGGATGCACTTTTTCTCACCTCGGTAAAATGAACCCAAATTTTTCCACGCACTAGAATCACCATGCCAATCATCCATGATAAATTTCATTGAGTTCTAACATTTTATGCATTTTGAGGGGTTTTCCAGGTGAAAAGCCATAAAACACTAACCGAACGTGACACAACGTGTGTTCGGTTTCCGAGTTCCTTCAAATTTTGCATGGAGGCCTGCAATGAGTATGCCCACGTGCTGTCAAAATTTGGTGTCATTTCATGCATGGCAAGAAGCACACCATGTTCAAAGGTGGTGGTTCGGGTAGACCGGTAAGTTAAGTCTAGATGCACTTTTTTTCCACAACAATAAAATGGACACGAATTCTTTCTACACACTAGCATCACCATGCCAAGCATCCATGATATATTTTATTGAGTTTTGACATTTTATACATTTTCTCGGGTTTTCCAGGTGAGAAAACCCTAAAATTCTAGTCGAACGTGACACGAAGTGCGGTGTTAGAATTCCTTCAAATTTTCCATGGAGGCCTGCCATGAGCATGCCCACATGCTGACAAAATATGGTGTCTTTTAAAGCATGGCAAGAAGCACACGATGTTTCAAAGGTGGTGGTTCGTGTAGGCCCGCAGGGCAAGGCTGGATGCACTTCTATTTCACATCAATAAAATGGACCCAATTTTTTCCACACACAAGCATCACCATTCCAAGTATCCTTGATAATTTTCATTGAGTTCTGACATTTTATGCATTTTCTAGGGTTTCCTTGGAGAAAAAAACCATAAAACACTAGCCGAACGTAACGCAACGTGCGTTCAGTGTCTGAATTTCTTCAAAGTTTGCATGGAAGCATGCCCGCATTGTCAGTGTGCTAAAGTTTGGGTACTTTAGTACCCTAGACTTGTGCATAGGCAGTGGCAGCCTTTCCCAAGGGCAAGGCTTACCGGAGGATAATTCAGATCAAACTCAAGACTAATAGATGAAGAGATAAAGAAGACATCCAAGCCAACAATCACAAGCACTGAAGGTCAAGCTTGGAGTTGCCGGCAAGATTCATGGACGGCAAGGTAATGAAGACCCGGTAAGCTCCGAGCCCGACAAGATCCGACTACCTTGCCACCGCTCTACCTTAGTGACTAGCTTGTCACTTGTCGTATGGGTCTCGAGCGTGCGGGTAGTTAGGTGAGTCTTGTCTGGGCACGTGGCAGCTCAGTGCCGAAGAGTACAACATTAATGAAACCCGTCCCAGGAGCGTGTCAAGGAAATATGAGGTAGATGGGCGAATAGCACAGAAGGAGAGAAGATCCTTGCCGGGGAGCTCCATCAAGGCGACACCTGACGACGCAATTAATGTGTTTGTCCTAACCCGTCAAAGTTACGTATTTGGCACTGTAGACACTATTTACCTTATGTAAAGACCGTTTTGCTACCATGGTAGCCCATTTCTCTATAAAAGGAGGCCCACGGCTGCCTTTACAAGGGTCGACACTTTGCCCAATTACACACATAGCTGCACTTCCCGCGCAATCTTGCAGGACAGTGACGCTCCTTGTACTTGTGCACAAATATCAAATACATAAAAGCAGGAGTAGGGTTTTACGCTTCACAGTGGCCTAAACCTGGGTAAACTACTGTGTTGATTGCTGGATCTGCTCTTTGTGCTTGACGATCCCTCCAGTCGAACCGCAAAGGTATCACCATGATCCCATAGATGGTCATACGCACGAGATATATGCTGGCCAAATTTTGTGTCATTTCATGCATGGCAAGAAGCACACCATGTTCAAAGATGGTGGTTCGGGTAGGCCGGTGGGACAAGTCTGGATGCACTTTTATTCACATCAATGAAATTAACCCAAGTTTTTGCCACACACTAGCATCACCACAAGCATCCATGATAAATTTCATTAAGTTCTGACATTTTATGCATTTTCTAGGGTTTTCCCATGAAAAACTCTAAAACACTAGCCGAACATGACGCAACATGCGTTCCCTGTCTGAATTCCTTCAAATTGGCATGGAAAGCCTGCAATGAGCATTCCAACATGCTGGCAAAATTTGGTGTCATTTCATACATGGCAAGAAGCACACCATGTTCAAAGGTGGTGGTTCGGGTAGGCCGGTAGGGCAAGTCTGGATGCACTTTTTCACATCAATAAAAATGGATCCAAATTTTTTTGCACGCACTAGCATCACGATGCCAAGCATCCATGGTAAATTTTATTGATTTATGACATTTTATGCATTTTAGGGTTTTCCCGGCGAAAAAACCCCAAAACACTTACCGAACGTGAAGCAACGTGCGTTCGGGCTCTGAATTCCTTCAAATTTTGTATGGAGGCCTGCCATGAGCATGCTCACATGCTGGCAAAATTTGGTGTCATTCCATGCATGTCAGGAGGCACATCATGTTCAAAGGTGGTGGTTCGGGTAGGCCGGTACGACAAGTCTTGATGCACTTTTTTCACATCAATAAAATGGACCCAATTTTTTTCCACACACTAGCATTACCATGCCAAGTATCCATGATAAATTTCATCGAGTTATGACGTTTTATGCATTTTAGGGTTTTCTCGGTGAAAAAACTCAAAAATAGTAGCCGAATGTGACGCGTGTGTCCAGTGTTCGAATTCCTTCAAATTTTGTATGGAGGCCTGCCATGAGCATGGCAAAATTTAGTATCATTTCATGCATGTCAAGAAGCACATCATGTTCAAAGGTGATGGTTCGGGTAGGCCGGTAGGGCAAGCTTTTGTTATTTGCAATTTCTGTCATTATAAATCAACATGCACATTTTTTTTATCCGAATAATTTCCTAAAATTTGTCAACAATTTCTGAATTTCAAATTGTGTATGAAAATTCTATAAACCTAAAGCCTTTTTCCAATTTTGTTAATAAATTCCCAAATATTGATCTTGTACACAAATTGCAAATAACATACTATTTTTAAAAATTATCAACATTTTTAAACACAAACATTTATTAAATATATGAACAAAAATATATAAATGGGATTTTTTTTGAAATTCCAGACCATTTTTATAATTTGTATTAAATATCTAAAGACAATTTTGGTATTCCAAAAATATTTCAAAATTAAAACATGTTTTAAAATGAATAATAAAGTTCAAAAATAAAAAGTTGAAATTAATGGAAAAAATAAATAATGAACAAATAGATAGAAAAAATACGCTTAGGCCTTGCCCAACCGGGCGACGACATTATTTCCATCGGGGGACTATTAGGCCGGCCCAAACATTCGCCGATTTGAAAAAAGTTCATCCATTTTGAAAAAGAATGTTTATGAAATTGAAAAAAATTATGGGCTTTTATAAAACATTTGTAAAAGTTGAAATAGTTCCTGGATACCGAAAAAAGTTCATGACTTTGAAAACAAAGTTTGCGAATTTAAGAAAATGTTCACTAATTTAAATGGAAAAAAATTCGGGTGGGGCATTCGGGTTGGCGGGAAGGTTCCGTCTCAGAGTACCTCTTCTCTACATCATTCAAATGGACCAAATTTTTGCTAGGGCCTTGTATCACCATTCCAAGGCACCATGCCAAGTTCTGTCATTTCGACAATTCTGCATTTTCAAATAATTTTTGTGCTTTCAAAATTTATTTGGAATTTAAGAAATAATCCTGTATTAAAAATTTTACTATAAAAAACAAAAAATGCTCATGGAAATTCAGATTAAATTTTTTCAGTTTTTTATTCATATATTTTTATTTTTGCTTGAAATTTCAAATTTCATAGTGTATTTCAAAAAATGTTCGTGTTCAAAAGTTTCTCTGCTCTTTTTAAATATGTTTGTGTTATTACATTCCGAGCAATTTTGAAAGGCACGAACATTTTTTTGACATGTCTGAACATCTTTTTAAAATGTGAATATTTGTACGTTATGAACAAAATTTTGAAAAGGAACTTTTAAATTTAAAATAAATAAATAATAAGGGTCAACATTTTCTTAAAGAAAAGGAAGAGAACTAATAGACAAACGAAATCTCTACCTAATAATAAAGGCAGGATTGCTTCTGGCCGTCCATCGTGTAATTGCCCCTAGAGTGAATTACCCCCCTATGCCATGGGTAAGTGGAAAAAATGATTCTTTTTCTCTTTATAAGTTGGTCGTTGCTTTTGATTCAACACGCAGCGATCCCCATGTATGACAAGTGCCTGGCCACCCCAACTGGTTGGAGGCTTGCTCTTCCACCCTGGAGACCGAGTTCAATCCCACATCAGAGCTTCTCCACTAGCGCCCCTAGGAGCACTTTTTCGTCGCCGGCGGCCAAAAAAATACCCACTCGCGCCCCACGACCTCAATTATAGCCGGATATGGGCAAAAGTATGGTCGGCGCTCCCACCCCAAACCCAGGATCCTGGGGGCGGCTGGGGACGCTGCATGCACAAGCCCACTGTCAGCCCCTCTCTCTTCTTTCTCTCTTTTCTCTCTCCTCTCTCCACTCCCTTTTCTTTCACAGCTACCGCACACAGCGCGCATGGCCGGGGCGGGGCTCGCGCTCGCGCGGTCAAGAAGAGGAGGGCGGTCGGGGAGGATGCGTCGGCGGGGAGGACGAGGAGGGTCGGGGCGAGGCGGAGGAGGGAGGCGGCGGCGAAGGCGGCCTTGATGCGCTTGGAGGAGGGCAGCGAAGGGAGGCGCGGTCGGGTCGAGCGCCGCCGCTTTGTAGGACTTGGAGGCGGCGAGGAGGCGGCGAGCGGCGAGGCGGCGGCGAGGACGCACGGCGCCGGAGCACGGGCACAGCGGCGGACGGTGGCAACGAAGCGGCTTGATGCTGCGAAGGGGGAGAGGAGGAGGAGCAGGCGACGTGGACGCGGCCGCGATCTCCCCCTTCCAGCCTTCTTCCTTGAGTCCTCCTGCACGCCACATTGAGTCCTCGGGAGGCTGGGCGACGCTGCCGGGCGAGAGGCGCGACCTGGGCGCAACGCTGGAAGCTGGGGGAGCTGCCTGGGGCGGGCGGCGGGCGCGCAGGCTGGCGGCCAGGCAGGGGAGGTGCACGCCGGCGAGGAGCCCGGTCCTTCTCCTCCCTCGTCCGCTGATCGCCAGCACCCGCTCCTCCTTGTCGGCCCCCGCTTCTCGCCTCCTGGGGGCGCAACGAGTGGAAAAATTCACGCCCCCAGGCCAAAGTTCTCGCTGACAACCCCCCGGGAGGCGAAAAAAATGCCTCATGGGGGGCTCAACGACTGGAGATGCTCTTAGTCCCCTTTTTCTCTCAGGAGTGGTGGGCATAGGATATTGGGCACACTATTCTAGCTAGCTGACCGATTGGATCGGCCCAGCGGCCTTCAATACTTATTTTTTTTCACCTTTTTACATTCGTTTTGTTTTTTATTTTGATATACTCTAAATCTTTCAATTATAAAAATCACTTATATGCAAATTTTGAAAAAATGTTAACCATGCATTAAAAAAATGTCAACCTTGTATAGAAAAATAGTTTCCATCATATAAAAAATATACAGTGCGTATGGAAAATAATAATATAATTTTCATATTTTTTAAAATTCTTTTGTCATGTATTTAAAAATGTTAAATGTCCATCGGGTTTTTATTTATAAGAAAATTGTATACAAATACAATGTGTTAACAAAGTAGAAACAAAAAATATAAGTTTTCAAATCATGTATTTGGACAATGTCAAGCTTGTATATAAAAATGTTCCTGATGTATACAAAAATGTAAAATGTGTATAAAATGTAGACATCAAAACTAAATATGTTTTGAAAAATGTTGACCAAGAAATTGAGAAATATTAAACGTGTATATATTACAGTGTTGCTTTTTTTGCGGGATATATTACAATGTCGTTGATACAAGCTTTACGTAAACCAATGCCTTAACTTTGATTTTCATATTGTTTTAAATCGTTTTCATAATGATTTTTTTTAAAATATCGATGTTGATATGCAACCTTAAACATTTGGTATGCATGTCCTTACAAATTGGTTGTTTTCAATGAAGCTTTCTAATATGTTTGCAACCAAATTAAGATTTCACTTGGATTACAAATACAAACACATATATCAGCAAGACAAAAATAATGCTCTTATGCATATGCAATCATTAATTAATAGAACGTACTTTGCTATTTTCATCGTAATGCAAATATTTATTGCACATCACCGAGGAGGAACGACAACAAATGCGTAAAGAGATACCTACAACTAGGTAGATACTTTTATTGTCTAATAAATTGGAAACCCCTTGAGTACACTTCAAAAATTATCGCATCTCTATGTTTTTGCGCAACACCACTTATGATGTTGTTTTCATATGGCCTCATGCAAGATTTCAAGAGATTTATCGATGTCTCAAGAGTGTGTATGAGAGGTAATTTTTTCTTCCATTGCAACTCACGGGCATGTTTGCTAGTAGTGATAAAAGAACCGATTCAACAATGGGCTGGCCCAGTCCCGAAGTGAAGTAGAAGAAAAAAAAAGTAAAGACAAACAAGCATTAGGATGCCCTAATTGGTTAGTGTGGTCCTCCTTGGATCAAGAGGTCTTGAGTTTGGTTCATGCACAAGCTGCGTATCAACACGGGTGAAAAGGCCATCCTATCCTTTATTATGAAGGGGTATAGAGATCTCAGCCGTCAATGTGTTTAGGAGGGTATATCAAAGCAAAAGTTTTATTCCTAATACGAGAGTAGTATGATTATGCTCCTAGTACAATTACAGCATAGTATGATTATATCATATATTCCCACAATAGAAAACAGCGATAGTAAACTTAGACTGACACCGACACGTACACACGCGTGGATATTAGTAGTGCAAGATAAACCCGCACTACCATCCACAGAGGTAGTGGTTTTATTCTGCAACGAAGTAACTACTCGACAAGCTACCTACCCATCGAGATTGACAAAGACACTCGCACTTCAAACGTATACATACGTATACGTACCCAGGTCCAGGAAGCAGCTAGAGACCTTTTCCACGCACACCGTACGTGACTGGCTTCGAGCAACCTGGAACCCATGGCCGGCGGATATGGCCTCAGGCGTCGGACCATGTCACCGGCACCTCGCCGATGTTGCTGTCGAGCCCGAGCGCCTTCCACACGGCCTCGGAGGTGTCCACGATGTTGGTCTTGCAGCCGTGGTTGGAGTCGCACTCGTCCACCACCTTGGCCTGCACGGTGCGCCCGTTCTTCTTGCTGGTGATGTTGATCATCTTGCCGCACCGGCGTCCGCCCGCGTACCAGCGCGTCGACAGCGCCACGATCATGTCACCGTTGCTGTGGTACTTGCCGTCGCACTCCGACGGCCCGCCGCCGTCCTGGCCCTTCTGGAAGCCGTTCACCGTCATCACGCCTGGGGTGCTGCCGCCGCCGCCGTTGTGGCCCAGCGTGGTGCAGTGGGGCTTGTTGTGCTTGTGCTTGTGAACCATGCCCGGCACGGAGTCGTCCTCGCTGGCGCACGGGTCCGGCTTAGCGTGGTGCCGGGCCATGGCGCACGTCGACACCTGCAGCAGGATTACAAGGATGGCCACGCCCACGACTACAAGCTTGGCGTTTGCCATTGCTAACCTCCTGCCTGCTTAAGTATTTGCTAGCCTAGCTTTGCACTTAACTTGCCGTGCGTACTTGGTTCTGATCACGCTGCTTCGAAGAGTATATATAGGCGCACGTACGAGAACCAGCTGCAGGCCAAGCACGGGATGCACCGTACTTTGTCACACGTGTGCTGGCAGCATTTGTGTGGTTCCTAACCTTCCGGGCAAGAGCCTCCTTTTTTTAGATGAGTACAAGGAATTTTACAGAGTATGATACTCTCTCGGTGTGCTCGATACAGACCCGAAATGGCTGCGTTAAAAGACAACTGAATTGTAGAGATGAGTTCGTTTGGATTACGTGGTGTCGCTAATGTTATAGCGGGAATAACCGAGGACAGGACGCAGCAGGTCGCTCTTGGCAGAGAGATCGTACCAAATTTTACTTCTCCACGCAAAGGAAATTCCAAGACCCAAGCGGATTAATCGTGATGTACTACGATATGACTGGATAAGACTAGGAGGGTGTTTGTTTCCAGGGACTTATTGCTTAGAGACTTAAAAAAGTCCCTATAAATCCCATCTAAACCAAACAGGAGGGACTTATAGGGACTTAAAGTGGGCATTTGGGACTTATGAAATAAGACTCTCAAGTAGGGACTTATAGGGACTTATAGTTGTAATATGGTTTTATAGGGACTTATAAGTTTCAGAAACCAAACAAGTAGGGACTTTTTAGGGACTTGTGACTTATAAGTTGGGACTAAAAAAAGTCGTAGGACTTATGAACCAAACAGGGTCCTAGGACTTAGGTGTATCGTATCTTGTTGGTGAGTCCAATGCGTAACTGTTGTTTAGTAACGGTTAACGGAGATGGTAACTTTCCCCGCAAAAAAGAAAAACCGAGATGATAACTTGGCTGACGTTTCCCAGAAAAGTTTTTCCAGCAAACGCAATTTTTTTGTTGTTGTGAGAAGCAAACGCTGTTTTAACCGTTCGATCTTGCTGCCCGGATCTGAGCGCAACTCTGGTGCCAGGTCATCTTCTGGAAATCATTCGCGCAGTCATCACTTTGCGAATGAGCTCACTCATTCAACACGCTCGCTATTCCCCTTATCCCCTCTCTGATCTCGCTTCGCTCTCATCATTCATGTCCAGAGTGAGAGAGGGAGATGACGAGGCGCTCGATGGTGATGGGCATGACGGCGAGGATGAGGTGGAGCCATAGCAGCAGGGAGAACTGGGGATGTGGGAGATTGTGGTGGCAGCGAACTGGTCGGCGACAACGTCCCTGTCTACCATTGTGAGCGCAGTGTGGCGCGGTGCAGCGTGGCGCAGCATGCAACAGCGCGTCCATGGAGCTCGTGCCAGAGCCAACCTCCCGCTCCTCCCGGAGCTGCCTCATGTCGCTTGGATCCCCACCAATGCTCCGCCATCGCATAACGTCGGATGTTGCGTCGGTGAGCCCTACACCGCCTCCTCCTTCCTCTCTCTCTCTCTCTCTCTCTCTCTCTCTCTCTCTCTCATATCCCCGTTGTCGTCGATAATGATGGATCTACGGTAAATGTGATTCTAGGGTCGTCGAGTTGTGGAGCGATGAATCTAAGGACAAGTTATTCTAGGGTCATCGAGTCGTTAACGATTATGAATCTAGGGTCATCGAGTCATCCTCAATAATGAATTTAGGGTAAAAGTGATTCTAAGGTCAGCAAGTCATCGTCTATTATGAATCTAGGGTAAACATGATTCTAAGATCACCAAGTCGTCAGCAACGACGAATCTAGGGTAAAAGTGATTCTAGGGTCATTTAGTCCTCGATGATGATGGATCTAAGGTCAAAGTGATTCTATGGTCATCGACTCGACGATGATGAATTTAGGGTAAAATCTAGGGTCATCGAGTCGTCAACGACGATGAATCTAGGGTAAAAGTGATTCTAGGGTCATCGAGTCATCGACAATGATGAATCTAGGGTAAAGGTTCAAGGTTCACTGAGTCGTCGACGACGATGAATCTAGGCTATAAGTGATTGTAGGGTCATCAAGTCATCGACGATGATGAATCTAGATTAAAAGTGATTGTAGGGTCATCAAGTCATTAATGATGATGAATCTAGGGTAAACAAGATTCTAGGGTCGTCGAGTCGTCGATGACGATGAAATCTAGGGTAAAAGTGGTTGTAGGGTCATCGAGTCATCGACAATGATGAATCTAGGGTAAACGTTCTAGGTTCACTGAGTCGTCGACGACGATGAATCTAGGCTATAAGTGATTGTAGGGTCATCAAGTCATCGACGATGATGAATCTAGATTAAAAGTGATTGTAGGGTCATCAAGTTATTAATGATGATGAATCTAGGGTAAACAAGATTCTAGGGTCATCGAGTCATCGATGACGATGAAATCTAGGGTAAAAGTGGTTGTAGGGTTATCGAGTCATTGACAATGAGGAATATGAATCTAGGGTCATCACATCATATAACATCACTTTCATGCTCTAGCATCACAAATATATAACAGAAACTAGCACCACAGTTTCATCAAAGTGTAAACAAATGCCTCAAAAATATATAACACAGACTGTATAACACAAACTTTCAAACTCTCTTGTATCACAGTTTCATTAGAGCATGGCACAAATATATGTAGATAGCATAATGTGATCATATCATAGGTAACATATTACATAACATCAGTCCACAATCATATAGTTTAGGATAGGATCAGCCTCAACAACATAGTAGATAGCATAATCTTATAAACACAGTCTTAAGGTAGATATCAACATGGAGATAGGGTAAAATGTCACGATCCAACTAACTCTCAGCCACTCAGCTGAATGACATCAGGCTTAGCACAAACCCTGGATTTTCTTCAGCTTGCCCGTGTGAAGTCCGCCCAATGTTAGTACGTCAACAATTGCATACTCCAGCTTCTTCATATCCTTTTTGATCTCATCCCTCCCCTGATTCCACTCATAATTATCGATGGCTCTATTTTACACCTATTTTAAAGCTCATTTGTTGCTTAATAAGTCCATATATCATGTCCCATTGAGCCAATTGCATGCCAATTACGCATAATTTCCAGCTTGCACTCTTTTCACTGTGAGCATTGCATTGTTTTATTTTTTATTATTTTTCTTTGTTTTGGTGCGTCTATAGGTGTTTTTGACCATCCATGGACCTAGCAAGATGAAAGGTAAAAAGTTGGGATCAAATACAACAGATATACCGGCACCAGATAAAGGTTGTTTATGGATTTTGCAAAAAAAAAGAGATTTCCCAACAAGCCTAAATTGAAGATCCAATACCAAAGTTGTATCAGGGTCATTCATCAGAATCAAACAAGCCCGGGAACGTAAAAAATCGGAGTTCTTATGAGGAAATGGTGATCAAAATACAAAACTCCATGTGCGCGGTCCAGAGAAGAAGGCGGTGTCTAGTACGACCTTGCATGGTCGTACTGCCGCTTGTACCAGGTGTCAGGAGCTACAGAAACAACTCCAATCCTCATGATTCTTTGTGGATTCTGTCCCCATTTGTTCTGGGGACTTCCTTGGCAAACAAGTGAGGTATTGGGAGAGGATTAGACTCATCTAGAGTGTCACGCCCAAGATGCGACCCTATCCTAAAGGAACTCGAAGGTCCCACCAAGGATAGAAGCGCATCTTGAAGACGCTTTTGCAAGGTGGATATCATTACATCAACATTACATAATAGATAGGGATACATACAAAAGGCATACAATGCCACATGAATACAACATCACAATACAAGAGATCAACATCCGGCTACGGATGAAACATAAACAGAAGCTCAAACGACATCCACCCTGCTAGCCCAGGCCCGACCGGAACCTATCCCCGATCAAGAAGCGTAAGAAGAACTCCAAAACAAGCAAACATCGCTCTCACGCCATGATCATCGTGACAACCTGTACCAAGAATCGGTGGTGTAGTAATCAGTGAGCCATGAGGACTCAACAATCCCATTACCATGGGTATCAAGACTAGCAAAGCTTAAAGGGAAAGGAAGGGTAAAGTGGTGAGGTTGCAGCAGCGGCTAAGCATATATGGTGGCTAACATACGCAAATGAGAGCGAGAAGAGAAACAAAGGAACGGTCGTCAACTAGCAATGATCAAGAAGTGATCCTGAACTCCTACTTACGCCGACATAACCCGAAACCGTGTTCTCCTCTCGATCAACCCCAAAAGAGACACTCACGGTTACGCACACGGTTGGTGTATTTTAGAAGAGTTTGCTTCAAGTTTACTACAACCGGATATCAACAAATTCCCATCTGCCACATAACCGCTGGCACGGCTTTCGAAAGTTTATACCTGCAGGGTGTCCCAACTTAGCCCATGATAAGCTCTCGCGATCAACGAAGGATATTCCTTCTCCCGGAAGACCCGATCAGTCTCAAATCCGGCTACAAGACATTTCGACAAAGAATAAAACAAGACCAGCAAAGCCGCCGGATGTGCCGACAAATCCCGATAGGAGCTGCACATATCTCGTTCTCAGGGCACACCAGATGAGCAGTCCGTACAACTAAAACCAGACCTCAAGTTTCCTTGAGGGGGCGCTGCAAAGCGCTCTAGTTTGGGCCAACACTCAGAGGAGCATTGGCCCGGGGGGTTAAATAAAGATGACCCTCGGGCTCGCGAAAACCCTGGGGAAAAAGGCTTAGGTGGCAAATGGTAAAACCAAAGTTGGGCCTTGCTGGAAGAGTCTTATTCAAAGCGAACTATCAAGGGGGTCCCATAAATCAACCAACCGTGTAAGGAACGCGAAATCAAGGAACATAACACCGGTATGACGGAAACTAGGGCGGCAAGAGTGGAACAAAACACCAGGCATAAGGCCGAGTCTTCCACCATTTACCAAGTATATAGATGCATTAATTAAACAATAGATATTGTGATTGAAAGTACATGTAGTCCCCATGTGTGGTTTTGGTAATTAAATGACAATCCTAATGGACTAATGCTTGCACTGAGATATACATTTGAAGGAAAGTTCCATTTGCAATGCATGAAGAATATTGGATGAATTGGTGGATGAAATCCACCAACATCTATATATGCATTGAGACTTGATAATGAATGACAATTCCTATGAAGAAACAATGACATCAAGTTATATAGGAAGGTTTGTTCCATGGGTGATGCAAGAAGGATATTGAATGGATTCGGAATGAATGCCATATACATGTAGTTGTGCATCAAGATTAATCATGGAGCAAAGATTAAGGTTGACCAAGATGAAGATCAAGATTGAATTCAAAGATGGTCAACACATAAGCGCAAATCATGTGCCACGTGAGATCTTGTGGTATGGTAAGAATTTTTCAATTGCGCTTTGTGTACTAACCCATACTATGTGTTGCCTATGTTTTTGAGAGGAGATTCTCATGGGCTCGCATCGAGAGAGATTTCAAGTGCCTATGAGAGGATGACATCAAGTGTTGATGATCATGGTTGACAAGGGCAAGTTCAAGATAACTATCCCAAAGGATTACATGCTTGAAGCTTGTGGATGATCACATGATGGACACATGAAGATAAATACAAAGCAAAGCTTCCCACATTGTGTATGGGGGAGCTACTTGAAGACTTCACCAATGTCTTGCCATTCAACTTGATCCAAGAAGAAACTTCAACTTCAAGCTCAAGTGAAAGGCTCGAGTCAAAGGTATTAGTTCCTTCGACGTTAGTGTTGTGGAGTGATGAACACCGAAGGAACACATACACTCAAGAATGGATTCTTGATAGCTATGTAGTGTAGACCTTTTATGATTCTTGAGTTATAGGGATCCCGCACTATTAAGAGGGGATCAAAGGGGTTCGTGTTAGATTTGCTCAAATCAACATCTTCTCTACACAATTCCACTCATATCCTATATACCAAAGAAAATCCAAAGCCAAATAGGTTACCCAAATACATGATAAAACCTTTGCATATTTTGCATCCTCCATTTTGGTTCATCTTGGGTGGTTCTCTATGTGAGGACCTGGGTTTTTTTCATAGCTTCATAACGAGCCCAAGATCATCAAAATCGGAGTCCGAATGTAAAAGTTGTGCCTGTTTCAGTTTCTAGGCTGCAGCAGTTTGGTTTGGCCAGATCATCCGGGTCCTCTCCCATATCATTCGGGCTTTGCCCGGATCATCCGGGTTCCTGCCCGGATCATCCGGGTTATTCGTAAAATTCATCACAGAAGCTTATTCCGCTAGCCGAAAGTGGATTATCATCATATCTATCAATCCAATGCTCTTCTTTGTGGTAACTTGTACTTGCATTGTAGTTTTGTAACTAGCATGTGCTTGTATATGTTGTGCTTCCTAATATACTTGATTCGTGTTATCTAGCATGCGTAAGTTGCCATGCACATCATATAGTTGTGTGTGTGGGTTCGAGCCTTTATTGCTTCATTAGTTGAATCTTCATTGGTGTTTTTGAGATATTAATGGATCATCACATTATGGGGGAGTGCTATGATTTACGCATATCACAAACCTTAAATATGTATATATGTAGGATACCACCTAGTATTGTTAGTGCAATATTATCTAGTTACTATGTGGTATGTAAAGTTCATTTGAAACTCAAATCCTCATCCATTAATTATCCTTAGTTGGGTTTCATTTGCCTCTTATGGATAATACATGGATTATCACATTATGGGGGAGTGATATACTTTGTACATATCACTTCTCGTGTGAACATTAACAATAGAGGTTTGCCAGTTTGCCACTTAGAATTTATATTTGAGATTATCTTATATCTCTGTGGCATGCAATGCTTTGTTTGAGTATGGTATTCTTGTGCGGTTTTGCCCATGGTTATCTTAAAAATCGATTTGGAAAATCATTTGAATAGATCCATTCTAATTGTTGCTTTGCATGATGATCTATCTAATTGAATGTTAATAATATGCTATCCAAGCATTGTGTTTATTTCTAAACTCTCATGTTATGCTTGTGTTAGTATAGATGATCATGTACTTATTTGGTTTCTACACCAAATGTCAAATTGAAACACCATTTTGTTCGAGTTCATCTTATCGTTTGTATGGAGTTATGGTAGTTTGTTATCTCATTGTTTATAGTGTCCTATATCTACTTGAGTGAGATATTCCCATGAGTATGTGTGCAATGCATATCTTATATGCTCATTGTTTTTTTTTCTTGGTTCATATGTTGAACTTTGTGTGCTATCATATGTTGATTTGTCACTTTGAGCCATTTTGGACAACATGAATGACTAGTGATGTTATTGGAAGTATTAACGGTTATGTGTTCATTTGTCCAATTTGTATCTCCTCGATTTTGGGAGGCTTGTGCATGTGTATTTACTATGTGTAAATTCGCATGCCTTGTTTGCTTTATTTGATCCAATATATATATGGTAAATCCATCAAATTCTTAATAGCTAAGATGTGCATGATATTCAAATTCATATCGATATGCACATATTTTAGTGATGATACCCTATGTTTTGTAGTTATGCTAACTACTTTGGACCCAATAAGTTTGGGGACCATATTGTACTTAAATTGTTTTAGGTACATTTGAGAAGCATTGGGTGCTTGGCTTATTCATGAAAGTGGTGGCACTATGAGGAAATTAGAGCCAAGCTCGAACCATTACCTACTACATCATTCCAATGCTATCACGGTAACAAGTATCTACTTCATGCATACACTTCTTGCATTCAACCTTGTGTAGGTTGCATCATGGCATGAATTTCTTGACTCGTTCTTGTCATACTTGTTTCCTTTCTCAAAGAATCGCAACAATGATCTCTTGTTGCTAGTTGTGATGTCTTTGATGATTGTGTGTTTGGAGTTCATTAATATACGATAAGATTACATTAAGCCATGTGCTATACTTTCAAGCAAAGATCTCATTGTTATATTTTCTCGCTCCGCTTGGATATCTTATTCTTTCCTTTTGTAACTATTTCATGTGTACATCCTTCTTTGTGGATGTATATCATCATGATTGTCATCTACCTAGAATCTTATACACGTGAGCCAAGTTACATCCCTAGTTGATATTCCTATTCTTTCATGCCCACCGTTTCATTCTCTTTTATATCTTTGGTGGCTCCGTGGACGCATTTGTTGTATGAGTGCGTGTCTTACCTCTTTGCATCTTAGTGCACTCATGTTTGGTGAAGATTGTTGTCCTCGTGCTTGTCTTGACAAGCCTATTATTTCCTATCTTCATCATGGGTTGTCACAAGCTTTGATTTTTAATTTGCTACTAGTGAGCTTGTGAATCCATTTGCTTGATGTGTGTGTGACCTTCTTAATTTCGTGTGTGTGGGAAGGACATGTCTTGCACCTTGTATCTCATTTACTCAAGACTATGTTGATGCTTAATTCTCATCCTTATACTGGTCATCTCAAGTGCTTTGACATGACTCACACATATCATTTTGGTTGTGCCTATTCTTAGGTTGCCTCATTTATATGTTGCTCAACCATAAGTTTGTTGCAAATGCTAGGCTTCTTTTCTTATCTATGCTTGCTTGCAATTGTTTTGTGTTCCTATTGATTTTGGGGGAGTGATGATCCTTTTTTGTGCACTTGTATCCAAATACAAAAATTCTAAATAGTGCACAAATCATGGGAGCTTCTATTGTCCTTAGAACACTCCTCTTCCCAAATCGTAGTATTCGCTTATCCTTTTGGCTCATCGGATCTTTTGATTGCTTGCTTCACTTTGTGTTATGCAAATGAGATCAATTTGTGCCATGTGCTTTGTGCCATGTGCCTTGCTATTATGACTAGGCTCAAGTTGTATAATAGTGGATTCACTTGTGGATATCATGTTCTTATCAATTGCAACCTTTCTTTTTGTGTATACGAGTTTCTTTGTGGATACATATCATGATTATTATAGGCCACTTAGAAATTTTTATACATGAAAAGTTCATATCTTCGTATCTGATTGCATTCTATAGATTTCGAGCTCCTTTAATTGTTCATCATTGAATATGTGCATTTGTTTTCACTCACATTTTGTTATATGCACACATCAAGGAGGAACTCATACTATATTGGTCTGCTAGATGTTTTGTCTTCCATTTTGGCATTTGTTGCCAATGGGGGAGAAGTTTAGAGGGTTTAAGATAAATATCTTTCCTAGTTCTTGTTGTCACTCATGCATATCTACCCTTGTTATATATTCTTATTGCATGGATGCGTCTTGTATATAGAGAAATCTTCTCCTAGTTTATGTCAACCAATATATGCAATGACATTCAAAGTTCATTCACAAATTCATATATTATGGGGGAGTTTGCTCTATATACTATGGGTGTACTATCATCAAATGCTTGTGTAGTGTATTGATGATACTACAACCATCCCAAGTATACAATTTATCTTTGGATAAATTTCATGACTGTCTAAAAATTCATTATATAAACCCTCTTGTTGAGATTGTCATCAATTACCAAAATGGGGAAGATTGAAAGTACATGTAGTCCCCATGTGTGGTTTTGGTAATTAAATGACAATCCTAATGGACTAATGCTTGCACTGAGATATACATTTGAAGGAAAGTTCCATTTGCAATGCATGAAGAATATTGGATGAATTGGTGGATGAAATCCACCAACATCTATATATGCATTGAGACTTGATAATGAATGACAATTCCTATGAAGAAACAATGACATCAAGTTATATAGGAAGGTTTGTTCCATGGGTGATGCAAGAAGGATATTGAATGGATTCGGAATGAATGCCATATACATGTAGTTGTGCATCAAGATTAATCACGGAGCAGAGATTAAGGTTGACCAAGATGAAGATCGAAGATTGAATTCAAAGATGGTCAACACACAAGCGCAAATCATGTGCCACGTGAGATCTTGTGGTATGGTAAGAATTTTTCAATTGCGCTTTGTGTACTAACCCATACTATGTGTTGCCTATGTTTTTGAGAGGAGATTCTCATGGGCTCGCATCGAGAGAGAGATTTCAAGTGCCTATGAGAGGATGACATCAAGTGTTGATGATCATGGTTGACAAGGGCAAGTTCAAGATAACTATACCAAAGGATTACATGCTTGAAGCTTGTGGATGATCACATGATGGACACATGAAGATAAATACAAAGCAAAGCTTCCCACATTGTGTATGGGGGAGCTACTTGAAGACTTCACCAATGTCTTTCCATTCAACTTGATCCAAGAAGAAACTTCAACTTCAAGCTCAAGTGAAAGGCTCAAGTCAAAGGTATTAGTTCCTTCGACGTTAGTGTTGTGGAGTGATGAACACCGAAGGAACACATACACTCAAGAATGGATTCTTGATAGCTATGTAGTGTAGACCTTTATGATTCTTGAGTTATAGGATCCCGCACTATTAAGAGGGGATCAAAGGGTTCGTGTTAGATTTGCTCAAATCAACATCTTCTCTACACAATTCCACTCATATCCTATATACCAAAGAAAATCCAAAGCCAAATAGGTTACCCAAATACATGATAAAACCTTTGCATATTTTGCATCCTCCATTTTGGTTCATCTTGGGCGGTTCTCTATGTGAGGACCTGGGTTTTTTTTCATAGCTTCAAAACGAGCCCAAGATCATCAAAATCGGAGTCCGGATGTAAAAGTTGTGCCTGTTTCAGTTTCTAGGCTACAGCAGTTTGGTTTGGCCGGATCATCCGGGTCCTCTCCCATATCATCCGGGCTTTGCCCGGATCATCCGGGTTCCTGCCCGGATCATCCGGGTTATTCGTAAAATTCATCACAGAAACTTATTCCGCTAGCCGAATCATCCGGCTACCCACCCGGATCATCCGGGAATTGCCCGGATCATCCGGCTATGTTCCCGGACATCCGGGTATCTACTTCACCACATTGTATATTGACCTTCCCGGATCATCAGGCATTGCCCGGATCATCCGGTATGCGCCGAGATCATCCGGCAGGTCAACAACTGCGGAAACGGCTCTATTTTCCTTGGGGTATAAATATCCTCTCCCACTCCGGGAGGGTTGAGCACTTCATCCCATATCGTCCCAAGAGCACAAGTGGCTCCTCTCACTTCTCCTACACCAAATCTTAGATCCCGGAGAGATTAGTGAGTGTTCTTGAGAGTTGTCCCAATCAAAAGATAGATCCTCTCCTCTCCCTCTTGTGACCAAAGCAATTGTGATTTGAGCAAGTCTTGAGCATTTCCTTGATCTTGTTACTCTTGGAGGTTGGAGACTCCTAGGCGGTAGGAGTGCTCCGGTGAGGAATCAACTTGTGATTTGTCCCCCGGAAAGTTTGTGAAGGTTTGGAGGCCGCCTCAAGGTCTACCACTAGTGGTTGAGAATCGCCTTCGTGGTGATATCTCAAGGAGAATAGGGTGAGCCTTCGTGGTGTTGGTGTGCCTTCGTGGTAACATCCACCTCTCTAACGGTGACTAGCTTCCCTCCAAGGAAGTGAACATCGGGATACATCCTCGTCTCCGTGTCTTCGGTTAATTCTAACCCTAGCCACTACTTGTGGTTTACTTTGGTCTCTTGACCTTGCATTCACTATATCTTGTTGTCCTCATTATATTGTGTTGGTTACCATATCGTAGAGATTATCTAGGCCAACACTTTATAGTCCGCTATTCATACTTGCTACTATTGTTCTATCGTGTGCTTAGTGTGAATTGCTAGCTTGTAACATTCATTTCCATATCTTGTGACATAACTTGTGTAAGCCTCTATTGCTTACTTGTGGTTGTGTGTATTATTCATTTATATATCTTGTGATATACATTGAGTAAGTTTGTGTAACTTACTTGTGCTTACTCATATCCTTGTTGTTCTCATCTTGTTTATCCTAAGTTGTTGGTGCACTTAGTTAGCCTGGTATATTTAGGATTTGTGCTTGAAAAGTATCCTCTTAGTTTATTTCCGCATTAGGATATAGCCAAATCAGATAACATTTTAAAACGCCTATTCACCCCCCTCTAGGCTTACATCGTGGTCCTTTCAATTGGTATCAGAGCCCGGTCTCTCCTTATTAGGCTTCACCGCCTAGAGAGTAACGATGTCGACTAGTGAACTAGTGCACAAAAACACTTTTGATTTGGATGGCACAAATTATCACCTATGGAGAATTCGCATGCTTTGTCACTTTCGGCCATGGGTCCAAATGCTTTCTAATTGTTCTTATAGGAATTTCTATTGCTAAGGATGGACATTCTCCATCTATTGAGGATATGTATCTTGATTGTGATACTTCTCTTGTCATTCATCAAGCTTTAACCTTTGAAGTGTTTAAGGCAGTCACAACTTGCAAGTTGGCTCATGAGACTTGGACCAAACTTGAAGATATATATGGTGGGTCCAATCTTGATGAAGATAATATTCTATTTGGGGAATTGATGGAGGAGTTCTCCACATTTTTAAATCATGAAGAGCTCTCTATTACTTCCACCTCCGATTACTTGCACACTTCAATATCTTGCACTTCACCAACATGTGGCATGCCACAAGGTAATGACATGGTGAGTGAATAAATATCTTGTGATGATGGTGTTAAGCTCATTTGTGATGATATGCTTGATCTCCCATGTTGCCATGATAGAATGCCTTGGTTTCTCTAGTTGTTCTATGACTAACCATGTAGAGGAAACCAAGAAAGATGAGGCATGCTTGATTGATGAAGAACTCTTGTCTTCAAAAGAATCATCATCAACCCCTTTGTTCACATGTGCCTCATGGCAAGAGGTAATGACGAGGTATCATCTTCTCTTAGTGATAATGATGATAGTTGTAATGAGGATGATGATGATGACTTGACTCAAAATCTCTATGATATTGGGAAAACTCTTCATAAAGCTAAAATAACACTTATGAAAGGTTCCAAGATGTTCTTGCTTGCTTTGAAAAACGTAATGATTTATTTCTCAATGAGCAAGCTAAAAGTGAACATCTTGAACATGAACTTGCTAAGGCTCATGAAACGCTTAGTGACTTGAGGTCTTCAAAAGAAGAGATTAAAGTTACTCATTGTAAGCTTAAAGACGATTTTGAGCTCCTTCTCCTTGAATGCAATAGTGTCAAGGGAGAGCTCATAAAACTCTCTAAGTCTCATGAGGAGCTTCAATCAACTCGTGAGAAGTCACTAAGTGCTACTTGCTCCTCTCATATTGATAATGATGTTTGTGCTACTAACTCGATTTCATGTGAAGCATCAATTTTGAAGGAGAATGTTGAGCTATGTGCTCAACTTGCTTTGCTAATAAGAAATTATGGGAAATTGGAAGAAAGTCATGCAAAGCTCTCGGGCACTCATGAGGATCTTTTAAGCTCTCATAGTAAGATAAAGTTAGCTCACGAGGCTATGGTCTCCGAGGTAAAATCTTGTGAGTCTCATGTGAACATTATCACATCTACTCTAAATGCTTTATTGCCATGTGCTAATCCTTGCAATTCATCCACCTCTCATATTATATCCACTCATAATGAATTGCTCACCATGCCTTGTTGCTCTAACAATGAAGCTTCCACTTCCTCTAGTTCTTTTGTTAATACTAACCTTGTAGAGGAAAATAAAGAGCTCAAGGCCCAAGTCACTAGTTTGAAGAAAGACTTGGAAAATGTTGTGATAATATCTTGAGTGTGCAAAGGACCCTCAAGAAAAAACAGGACTTGAGTTCATCTCCAACAAGAAGAAGTCCAAGAACAAGAAGAAGGGACAAGATCAAGTCAAGAATTCGCCAACATTACTTGCTTCAAGTGCAAGAATGTTGGACACCATGTGAGATCTTGTCCATTGAAGAAGAAGGCTTCAAATGTGAAGCATCAAGGAAGTGGCCTCAAGTTCAATATCAAGATAATGAAAGGCCTCTTCCCATGCCTAACCAAGATAATGCTCTCCAAGTTGAAAAGGTAAAGAAGAAGAGAAAGGGGAGCACATGTTGCTATATTTGCCGTAAGAAGGGACACATAGCTTCATATTGTCACAACGGTAACATATCTAAGCCTCCTATAGTCAATAATCATTATTCGCTAAGGAAGGATCTTGGTGGCAATGTGTTTGCCAAGTTTGTGGGTTCCCAAAGAAGTTTGAAAATGGACAAGACCATTTGGGTTGCCAAGCCTATTGTTACTAACTTCTTAGGACCCAACTTGGTTGGGGACCATCAAGCTCAAACTTGATCAATAGGTGTGTGGATGGCATTGGAGACTTGGCTACTTCATGAAGAAAAACTATTTTCACCATATGTTATGGTTAATGCCAAGTCAAGTGGATTATCATCATATCTATCAATCCAATGCTCTTCTTTGTGGTAACTTGTACTTGCATTGTAGTTTTGTAACTAGCATGTGCTTGTATATGTTGTGCTTCGTAATATACTTGATTCGTGTTATCTAGCATGCGTAAGTTGCCATGCACATCATATAGTTGTGTGTGTGGTTTCGAGCCTTTATTGCTTCATTAGTTGAATCTTCATTGGTGTTTTTGAGATATTAATGGATCATCACATTATGGGGGAGTGCTATGATTTACGCGTATCACAAACCTTAAATATGTATATATGTAGGATACCACCTAGTATTGTTAGTGCAATATTATCTAGTTACTATGTGGTATGTAAAGTTCATTTGAAACTCAAATCCTCATCCATTAATTATCCTTAGTTGGGTTTCATTTGCCTCTTATGGATAATACATGGATTATCACATTATGGGGGAGTGATATACTTTGTACATATCACTTCTCGTGAACATTAACAATAGAGGTTTGCCAGTTTGCCACTTAGAATTTATTATCTTATATCTCTGTGGCATGCAATGCTTTGTTTGAGTATGGTATTCTTGTGCGGTTTTACCCATGGTTATCTTAAAAAATCGTATTTGGAAAATCATTTGAATAGATCCATTCTAATTGTTGCTTTGCATGATGGTCTATCTATTTGGAATGTTAATAATATGCTATCCAAGCATTGTGTTTATTTCTAAACTCTCATGTTATGCTTGTGTTAGTATAGATGATCATGTACTTATTTGGTTTCTACACCAAATGTCAAATTGAAACACCATTTTGTTCGAGTTCATCTTATCAGTTTGTATGGAGTTATGGTAGTTTGTTATCTCATTGTTTATAGTGTTCTATATCTACTTGAGTGAGATATTCCCATGAGTATGTGTGCAATGCATATCTTATATGCTCATTGTTTTTTTTCTTGGTTCATATGTTGAACTTTGTGTGCTATCATATGTTGATTTGTCACTTTGAGCCATTTTGGACAACATGAATGACTAGTGATGTTATTGGAAGTATTAACGGTTATGTGTTCATTTGTCCAATTTGTATCTCCCTGATTTTATGAGGCTTGTGCATGTGTATTTACTATGTGTAAATTCGCATGCCTTGTTTGCTTTATTTGATCCAATATATATATGGTAAATCCATCAAATTCTTAATAGCTAAGATGTGCATGATATTCAAATTCATATCGATATGCACATATTTAAGTGATGATACCCTATGTTTTGTAGTTATGCTAACTACTTTGGACCCAATAAGTTTGGGGACCATATTGTACTTAAATTGTTTTAGGTACATTTGAGAAGCATTGGGTGCTTGGCTTATTCATGAAAGTGGTGGCACTATGAGGAAATTAGAGCCAAGCTCGAACCATTACCTACTACATCATTCCAATGCTATCACGGTAACAAGTATCTACTTCATGCATACACTTCTTGCATTCAACCTTGTGTAGGTTGCATCATGGCATGAATTTCTTGACTCGTTCTTGTCATACTTGTTTCCTTTCTCAAAGAATCACAACAATGATCTCTTGTTGCTAGTTGTGATGTCTTTGATGATTGTGTGTTTGGAGTTCATTAATATACGATAAGATTACATTAAGCCATGTGCTATACTTTCAAGCAAAGATCTCATTGTTATATTTTCTGTCTCCCGTTTGGATATCTTATTCTTTCCTTTTGTAACTATTTCATGTGTACATCCTTCTTTGTGGATGTATATCATCATGATTGTCATCTACCTAGAATCTTATACACGTGAGCCAAGTTACATCCCTAGTTGATATTCCTATTCTTTCATGCCCACCGTTTCATTCTCTTTTATATCTTTGGTGGCTCCGTGGAAGCATTTGTTGTATGAGTGCGTGTCTTACCTCTTTGCATCTTAGTGCACTCATGTTTGGTGAAGATTGTTGTCCTCGTGCTTGTCTTGACAAGCCTATTATTTCCTATCTTCATCATGGGTTGTCACAAGCTTTGATTTTTAATTTGCTACTAGTGAGCTTGTGAATCCATTTGCTTGATGTGTGTGTGACCTTCTTAATTTCGTGTGTGTGGGAAGGACATGTCTTGCACCTTGTATCTCATTTACTCAAGACTATGTTGATGCTTAATTCTCATCCTTATACTGGTCTTCTCAAGTGCTTTGACGTGACTCACACATATCATTTTGGTTGTGCCTATTCTTAGGTTGCCTCATTTATATGTTGCTCAACCATATGTTTGTTGCAAATGCTAGGCTTCTTTTCTTATCTATGCTTGCTTGCAATTGTTTTGTGTTCCTATTGATTTTGGGGGAGTGATGATCCTATTTTGTGCACTTGTATCCAAATACAAAAATTCTAAATAGTGCACAAATCATGGGGAGCTTCTCTATTGTCCTTAGAACACTCCTCTTCCCAAATCGTAGTATTCATTTATCCTTTTGGCTCATCGGATCTTTTGATTGCTTGCTTCACTTTGTGTTATGCAAATGAGATCAATTTGTGCCATGTGCTTTGTGCCATGTGCCTTGCTATTATGACTAGGCTCAAGTTGTATAATAGTGGATTCACTTGTGGATATCATGTTCTTATCAATTGCAACCTTTCTTTTTGTGTATACGAGTTTCTTTGTGGATACATATCATGATTATTATAGGCCACTTAGAAATTTTTATACATGAAAAAGTTCATATCTTCGTATATGATTGCATTCTATAGATTTCGAGCTCCTTTAATTGTTCATCATTGAATATGTGCATTTGTTTTCACTCACATTTTGTTATATGCACACATCAAGGAGGAACTCATACTATATTGGTCTGCTAGATGTTTTGTCTTCCATTTTGGCATTTGTTGCCAATGGGGGAGAAGTTTAGAGGGTTTAAGATAAATATCTTTCCTAGTTCTTGTTGTCACTCATGCATATCTACCCTTGTTATATATTCTTATTGCATGGATGCGTTTGTATATAGAGAAATCTTCTCCTAGTTTATGTCAACCAATATATGCAATGACATTCAAAGTTCATTCACAAATTCATATATTATGGGGGAGTTTGCTCTATATACTATGGGTGTACTATCATCAAATGCTTGTGTAGTGTATTGATGATACTACAACCATCCCAAGTATACAATTTATCTTTGGATAAATTTCATGACTGTCTAAAAATTCATTATATAAACCCTCTTGTTGAGATTGTCATCAAGTACCAAAATGGGGGAGATTGAAAGTACATGTAGTCCCCATGTGTGGTTTTGGTAATTAAATGACAATCCTAATGGACTAATGCTTGCACTGAGATATACATTTGAAGGAAAGTTCCATTTGCAATGCATGAAGAATATTGGATGAATTGGTGGATGAAATCCACCAACATCTATATATGCATTGAGACTTGATAATGAATGACAATTCCTATGAAGAAACAATGACATCAAGTTATATAGGAAGGTTTGTTCCATGGGTGATGCAATAAGGATATTGAATGGATTCAGAATGAATGCCATATACATGTAGTTGTGCATCAAGATTAATCATGGAGCAAAGATTAAGGTTGACCAAGATGAAGATCGAAGAATGAATTCAAAGATGGTCAACACACAAGCGCAAATCATGTGCCACGTGAGATCTTGTGGTATGGTAAGAATTTTTCAATTGCGCTTTGTGTACTAACCCATACTATGTGTTGCCTATGTTTTTGAGAGGAGATTCTCATGGGCTCGCATCGAGAGAGAGATTTCAAGTGCCTATGAGAGGATGACATCAAGTGTTGATGATCATGGTTGACAAGGGCAAGTTCAAGATAACTATCCCAAAGGATTACATGCTTGAAGCTTGTGGATGATCACATGATGGACACATGAAGATAAATACAAAGCAAAGCTTCCCACATTGTGTATGGGGGAGCTACTTGAAGACTTCACCAATGTCTTTCCATTCAACTTGATCCAAGAAGAAACTTCAACTTCAAGCTCAAGTGAAAGGCTCGAGTCAAAGGTATTAGTTCCTTCGACGTTAGTGTTGTGGAGTGATGAACACCGAAGGAACACATACACTCAAGAATGGATTCTTGATAGCTATGTAGTGTAGACCTTTTATGATTCTTGAGTTATAGGATCCCGCACTATTAAGAGGGGATCAAAGGGTTCGTGTTAGATTTGCTCAAATCAACATCTTCTCTACACAATTCCACTCATATCCTATATACCAAAGAAAATCCAAAGCCAAATAGGTTACCCAAATACATGATAAAACCTTTGCATATTTTGCATCCTTCATTTTGGTTCATCTTGGGTGGTTCTCTATGTGAGGACCTGGGTTTTTTTCATAGCTTCAAAACGAGCCCAAGATCATCAAAATCGGAGTCCGGATGTAAAAGTTGTGCCTGTTTCAGTTTCTAGGCTGCAGCAGTTTGGTTTGGCCGGATCATCCGGGTCCTCTCCCATATAATCCGGGCTTTGCCCGGATCATCCGGGTTCCTGCCCGGATCATCCGGGTTATTCGTAAAATTCATCACAGAAGCTTATTCCGCTAGCCGAATCATCCGGCTACCCACCCGGATCATCCGGAATTGCCCGGATCATCCGCTATGTTCCCGGACATCCGGTATCTACTTCACCACATTGTATATTGACCTTCCCGGATCATCTGGCATTGCCCGGATCATCCGGCATGCGCCCAGATCATCCGGCAGGTCAACAACTGCGGAAACGGCTCTATTTTCCTTGGGGGTATAAATATCCCTCTCCCACTCCGGGGGAGGGTTGAGCACTTCATCCCAAATCGTCCCAAGAACACAGGTGGCTCCCTATCACTTCTCCTACACCAAATCTTAGATCCCGGAGAGATTAGTGAGTGTTCTTGAGAGTTGTCCCAATCAAAAGATAGATCCTCTCCCTCTCCCTCTTGTGACCAAAGCAATTCGTTATTTGAGCAAGTCTTGAGCATTTCCCCCTTGATCTTGTTACTCTTGGAGGTTGGAGACTCCTAGGCGGTAGGAGTGCTCCGGTGAGGAATCAACTTGTGATTTGTTCCCCGGAAATTTTGTGAAGGTTTGGAGGCCGCCTCAAGGTCTACCACTAGTGGTTGAGAATCGCCTTCGTGGTGATATCTCAAGGAGAAAAGGGTGAGCCTTCGTGGTGTTGGTGTGCCTTCGTGGTAACATCCACCTCTCTAACGGTGACTAGCTTCCCTCCAAGGAAGTGAACATCGGGATACATCCTCGTCTCCGTGTCTTCGGTTAATTCTAACCCTAGCCACTACTTGTGGTTTACTTTGGTCTCTTGACCTTGCATTCACTATATCTTGTTGTCCTCATTATATTGTGTTGGTTACCATATCGTAGAGATTATCTAGGCCAACACTTTATAGTCCGCTATTCATACTTGCTACTATTGTTCTATCGTGTGCTTAGTGTGAATTGCTAGCTTGTAACATTCATTTCCATATCTTGTGACATAACTTGTGTAAGCCTCTATTGCTTACTTGTGGTTGTGTGTATTATTCATTTATATATCTTGTGATATACATTGAGTAAGTTTGTGTAACTTACTTGTCCTTACTCATATCCTTGTTGTTCTCATCTTGTTTATCCTAAGTTGTTGGTGCACTTAGTTAGCCTGGTATATTTAGGATTTGTGCTTGAAAAGTATCCTCTTAGTTTATTTCCGCATTAGGATATAGCCAAATCCGTATAAGATTTTAAAACGCCTATTCACCCCCCCCCCCTCTAGGCGACATCGTGGTCCTTTCAATTGGTATCAGAGCCCGGTCTCTCCTTATTAGGCTTCACCGCCTAGAGAGTAACGATGTTGACTAGTGAACTAGTGCACAAAAACACTTTTGATTTGGATGGCACAAATTATCACCTATGGAGAATTCGCATGCTTTGTCACTTTCGGGCCATGGGTCCAAATGCTTTGCGAATTGTTCTTATAGGAATTTCTATTGCTAAGGATGGACATTCTCCATCTATTGAGGATATGTATCTTGATTGTGATACTTCTCTTGTCATTCATCAAGCTTTAACCTTTGAAGTGTTTAAGGCAGTCACAACTTGCAAGTCGGCTCATGAGACTTGGACCAAACTTGAAGATATATATGGTGGGTCCAATCTTGATGAAGATAATATTCTATTTGGGGAATTGATGGAGGAGTTCTCCACATTTTTAAATCATGAAGAGCTCTCTATTACTTCCACCTCCGATTACTTGCACACTTCAATATCTTGCACTTCACCAACATGTGGCATGCCACAAGGTAATGACATGGTGAGTGAATAAATATCTTGTGATGATGGTGTTAAGCTCATTTGTGATGATATGCTTGATCTCCCATGTTGCCATGATAGAAATGCCTTGGTTTCCTCTAGTTGTTCTATGACTAACCATGTAGAGGAAACCAAGAAAGATGAGGCATGCTTGATTGATGAAGAACTCTTGTCTTCAAAAGAATCATCATCAACCCCCTTTGTTCACATGTGCCTCATGGCAAGAGGTAATGACGAGGTATCATCTTCTCTTAGTGATAATGATGATAGTTGTAATGAGGATGATGATGATGACTTGACTCAAAATCTCTATGATATTGGGAAAACTCTTCATAAAGCTAAAAATAACACTTATGAAAGGTTCCAAGATGTTCTTGCTTGCTTTGAAAAACGTAATGATTTATTTCTCAATGAGCAAGCTAAAAGTGAACATCTTGAACATGAACTTGCTAAGGCTCATGAAACGCTTAGTGACTTGAGGTCTTCAAAAGAAGAGATTAAAGTTACTCATTGTAAGCTTAAAGACGATTTTGAGCTCCTTCTCCTTGAATGCAATAGTGTCAAGGGAGAGCTCATAAAACTCTCTAAGTCTCATGAGGAGCTTCAATCAACTCGTGAGAAGTCACTAAGTGCTACTTGCTCCTCTCATATTGATAATGATGTTTGTGCTACTAACTCGATTTCATGTGAAGCATCAATTTTGAAGGAGAATGTTGAGCTATGTGCTCAACTTGCTTTGCTAACAAGAAATTATGGGAAATTGGAAGAAAGTCATGCAAAGCTCTCGGCACTCATGAGGATCTTTTAAGCTCTCATAGTAAGATAAAGTTAGCTCACGAGGCTATGGTCTCCGAGGTAAAATCTTGTGAGTCTCATGTGAACATTAGCACATCTACTCTAAATGTTTTATTGCCATGTGCTAATCCTTGCAATTCATCCACCTCTCATATTATATCCACTCATAATGAATTGCTCACCATGCCTTGTTGCTCTAACAATGAAGCTTCTACTTCCTCTAGTTCTTTTGTTAATACTAACCTTGTAGAGGAAAATAAAGAGCTCAAGGCCCAAGTCACTAGTTTGAAGAAAGACTTGGAAAAATGTTGTGATAATATCTTGAGTGTGCAAAAGGACCCTCAAGACAAAACAGGACTTGAGTTCATCTCCAACAAGAAGAAGTCCAAGAACAAGAAGAAGGGACAAGATCAAGTCAAGAATTCGCCAACATTACTTGCTTCAAGTGCAAGAATGTTGGACACCATGTGAGATCTTGTCCATTGAAGAAGAAGGCTTCAAATGTGAAGCATCAAGGAAGTGGCCTCAAGTTCAATATCAAGATAATGAAAGGCCTCTTCCCATGCCTAACCAAGATAATGCTCTCCAAGTTGAAAAGGTAAAGAAGAAGAGAAAGGGAGCACATGTTGCTATATTTGCCGTAAGAAGGGACACATAGCTTCATATTGTCACAACGGTAACATATCTAAGCCTCCTATAGTCAATAATCATTATTCGCTAAGGAAGGATCTTGGTGGCAATGTGTTTGCCAAGTTTGTGGGTTCCCAAAGAAGTTTGAAAATGGACAAGACCATTTGGGTTGCCAAGCCTATTGTTACTAACTTCTTAGGACCCAACTTGGTTGGGGACCATCAAGCTCAAACTTGATCAATAGGTGTGTGGATGGCATTGGAGACTTGGCTACTTCATGAAGAAAAACTATTTTCACCATATGTTATGGTTAATGCCAAGTCAAGTGGATTATCATCATATCTATCAATCCAATGCTCTTCTTTGTGGTAACTTGTACTTGCATTGTAGTTTTGTAACTAGCATGTGCTTGTATATGTTGTGCTTCCTAATATACTTGATTCGTGTTATCTAGCATGCGTAAGTTGCCATGCACATCATATAGTTGTGTGTGTGGTTTCGAGCCTTTATTGCTTCATTAGTTGAATCTTCATTGGTGTTTTTGAGATATTAATGGATCATCACATTATGGGGGAGTGCTATGATTTACGCATATCACAAACCTTAAATATGTATATATGTAGGATACCACCTAGTATTGTTAGTGCAATATTATCTAGTTACTATGTGGTATGTAAAGTTCATTTGAAACTCAAATCCTCATCCATTAATTATCCTTAGTTGGGTTTCATTTGCCTCTTATGGATAATACATGGATTATCACATTATGGGGGAGTGATATACTTTGTACATATCACTTCTCGTGTGAACATTAACAATAGAGGTTTGCCAGTTTGCCACTTAGAATTTATTATCTTATATCTCTGTGGCATGCAATGCTTTGTTTGAGTATGGTATTCTTGTGCGGTTTTACCCATGGTTATCTTAAAAAATCGTATTTGGAAAATCATTTGAATAGATCCATTCTAATTGTTGCTTTGCATGATGGTCTATCTAATTGGAATGTTAATAATATGCTATCCAAGCATTGTGTTTATTTCTAAACTCTCATGTTATGCTTGTGTTAGTATAGATGATCATGTACTTATTTGGTTTCTACACCAAATGTCAAATTGAAACACCATTTTGTTCGAGTTCATCTTATCAGTTTGTATGGAGTTATGGTAGTTTGTTATCTCATTGTTTATAGTGTTCTATATCTACTTGAGTGAGATATTCCCATGAGTATGTGTGCAATGCATATCTTATATGCTCATTGTTTTTTTTCTTGGTTCATATGTTGAACTTTGTGTGCTATCATATGTTGATTTGTCACTTTGAGCCATTTTGGACAACATGAATGACTAGTGATGTTATTGGAAGTATTAACGGTTATGTGTTCATTTGTCCAATTTGTATCTCCCTGGATTTTGGGAGGCTTGTGCATGTGTATTTACTATGTGTAAATTCGCATGCCTTGTTTGCTTTATTTGATCCAATATATATATGGTAAATCCATCAAATTCTTAATAGCTAAGATGTGCATGATATTCAAATTCATATCGATATGCACATATTTAAGTGATGATACCCTATGTTTTGTAGTTATGCTAACTACTTTGGACCCAATAAGTTTGGGGACCATATTGTACTTAAATTGTTTTAGGTACATTTGAGAAGCATTGGGTGCTTGGCTTATTCATGAAAGTGGTGGCACTATGAGGAAATTAGAGCCAAGCTCGAACCATTACCTACTACATCATTCCAATGCTATCACGGTAACAAGTATCTACTTCATGCATACACTTCTTGCATTCAACCTTGTGTAGGTTGCATCATGGCATGAATTTCTTGACTCGTTCTTGTCATACTTGTTTCCTTTCTCAAAGAATCACAACAATGATCTCTTGTTGCTAGTTGTGATGTCTTTGATGATTGTGTGTTTGGAGTTCATTAATATACGATAAGATTACATTAAGCCATGTGCTATACTTTCAAGCAAAGATCTCATTGTTATATTTTCTGTCTCCCGTTTGGATATCTTATTCTTTCCTTTTGTAACTATTTCATGTGTACATCCTTCTTTGTGGATGTATATCATCATGATTGTCATCTACCTAGAATCTTATACACGTGAGCCAAGTTACATCCCTAGTTGATATTCCTATTCTTTCATGCCCACCGTTTCGTTCTCTTTTATATCTTTGGTGGCTCCGTGGAAGCATTTGTTGTATGAGTGTAACATCCCAAAATTCTAAATTTTGGAATGTTATAATAAATAAATAACTATGGCTGCTGTCTGATTGTTTGACTGATTGATTGAATGGAATTGAGTAGAAATTGAAACTTTTGAAAGTTGAATGAGAGGGAATGAATGACTTTCCCAAAACTTTCCCCTTTGCATTTTTGGATCCCAATTGAACTCAAGTTCATTGCAACACCAAAAACCTAGAGTGAAGATGACATGACTTCTTCCATGTTGAAATGAAAAGGGTTTTGGGAAATTTGAATTTCATTTGGGGATATTTCAGATTCAAAACTTTATGCAACTCAATGATTTTCATGAGGGAAGATAAAATGACTTCTTCAATTATATGAAATAGGAGTTGGAAGTTATAATGAATCAAGTTGAAAATCATTTGAAAGTGCTTTGAAACCCTCTTTCAAATTTTGAGTTTTGAATTTGAATTTCAAACTTGGCATGTGGGAAACATTTCAAAAACTAAGCCTGATAAATACTTGATCAAAAGTATGAGAGGAGCAAACATGACACTCCAAAAATATCAGAGGAAACAATGCCAAAAGATTTGGATTCAAATCTGAAATTTATTTGAATTTGAAAAAATAGATTTTATGAAGTTTGGATTTTGACTTTGGAAAAATGTTCAAATGAAAGGAATATTCTCCTGATCATTTTGGTATATATATACCCTATATAAATTATTTATAGTTTAGGTTTTATTTTTGTTTTGTTTTAATTAAAAAATAATAAAGAAAAACCCCGGGCGCCACCAAAGCACCCCTGCCCAGCCAGCCAAACCCCATCACCAACCCACCACCCACAGCCCACAGCCAGCCAGCCGCCCAGCCCCTCTCTCTCCCCTCGCCGAACCCTCTCCCGATCGGTCGACCGCCTCGCCTCTCTCTCTCATCGCCTCATGGACCCACCCTTCTTCCTTCCCCGCCCACGCCACGCTGACCGCCGGAGATCACGGATCCCGAAGATCCGGATCCCGATCGCCTTCGATCCCCTTCCTTCCCGACGAGGCCCCGCCTATAAAGCCCCCTCCCCACTCCGTTTTCCCCTCGCCCCTCGCCGACCTCCTCTCCTTCCGCTCGTGCTCGCTGGAGACCCGAGCATCTCCTCGCGCCATTGTCGCCGCGACGACGCCCCTAGCCTCCCGAGCTTCCCGACCCCACCGAACTCCTCGCGGCCTCCTCAAGACCAAGACGGCGACTCTCGAGCTCACCGACGCTGAAGCCCCGACGCACTCCCGCCGCCGCCGCCGCCGTCGCCGGACTCCGGTACGTCGTCGGGATCATCCTCCCCCGTCCGATCTAGATCAACGGCCACGATTAGAACCCCCGAAGGGGTATGAGTTTTAAAAAAGAACCGCCGGTTCGTCCGGTTTATTTGTTAGGGTTTTAGTCGTTTAGCCGCCCGCTTTTAATTTTAACCCGAGGCCCGCTTAGCCTATCTAACGCCTAGTGCATGATAGGCCCATTAGGCCCTTTTCTTTTATTTTGATTTTTCTGTTTTAGCGAGAATAGTTTCATTTTCAAAATTCATATCTTTTATTCTGTTTAATATTTTGAGTGATTCTTTTTTTGTTGGATTGCAAATTTTATGTAGTTTCTGAAAAACATATATTTAGCTATGTTAAAATAATTAAAATGCTTTAATATTGTTTTGGTCAGAATAGCAAATCTGTTATAACTTTAGCTAGAAAAATTATTTTTGCATGATTCTTTTTGCCATCACTTTATTTTGATATTGCCAAACCCTAGAAATTAACTTTGGTATTTTAGGATTAATAAATAATTAATTCTAGACAGAATCCTATTAATCCTAATTAATTGATTAGTTCTGTTTTCCTAATAAATTAATTAGTAAATTAATTTATTTTTAACTTGTGATTAGTTATTCTAGGTTAGTTTCTGTCACTCCATTAGATGAACTTTTATTTATAATTAATAAAAGTTTTAAATTATTTTCTTAATAGAAATTGGATTAGGCCTAAAATGAGTTTTATAATAGCTTTTTAATTAATTCTTTTTGCTCCTAATTGCTTAGTGAATCCTTTTCTGTTAAGTTAACCTAAAACCATGATTAGGTTATATTAGGAATTTTTGTTATATAAAAACTATTTTTGCTATTGTTTGGTGTAGGGAAAAACTTTGAATTGGATTTCTTTGAGTTTTTCTTTTGGATTTGGTTTTGGTTGTTTTGTTGTGTTATGTTACCTTTGTTATGTTGTGTTATGTGATCCTATTGCTATGTGCTTATCATAGTTATTGTTTGCCTCGGTAGAATTTCCGAGTGCTAAGATTACTACTACGAAACCCTAGTTCTTTCAAGATCGTCAACCGTGCAAGTTCACTTTGATCATTACTTTCATACCTATGTTTTATTGCATTTAGTGGCACCTTTGCAACCACCCTCAAGAGTGTTATTGAATCCTTGTAGTTGAGTAGTATGCATGAGGTAGGAACCCACCACCTGTTACCAAGCCCGGACGTTATTCATTTTAATGCTACGCTATAGTAGACGGGTTTGGTATGAGTGCTCGGAGTGGTGTGAGAATGGAGGCACTACGTCAATGACGACAACTCCGTGATGAAAATCTGCAAGGACTGCATCTTCAAGACCTCAAGACTTCAAGACTCGAGACAGGATTTTCAATACACACTACTGGGTGAAGGACGGTTGACGGGCAGCCCCGAGAAACCAGTGGTTGGCGGGATGCATGGAGAAGCGCCATGACATCTCGCGAAAGCTTCACCCAGACTCAAAGAGACGGAAGAATACTTCACGCCTGAAGCTTACCCGTGCAACCGCAAGTCATTATGGGCTCGCTTGGTTGACCTTAGTGGTGACTCGGCTGGGGCGGTACTAGCAGATGTAGAAGAACGGTAGGATCGGATGGGTACCGGACAAGGTCGAGGAACTCTTTGGAAGACTATGTTTGGTCATCTTGTTCTCAAACACTCTGAAGTGCGAGAACGTAAAAGAGGGATCGAATCTTGCGGGTAAAGTGTACAAACCTCTGCAGAGGGTTATAACCTAATCGATTAGCCGTGTCCCGATTACGGACAATTTGAGCCTCTGGACTTGGATCTATCTCGAACTCTCAACACCGGATGATAACTTAATTGTGGGCAACTTATGGTGACTTTGGGCTATGGGACATCGGTTGGCGGAACCATGTCATGATAGAAAACTCCATAGTACAGACTTCATTTATTCCTTTGATGTAGGGAAAATAAAACCAGCTTTTACGCAAATAAAACTCAGATACAGAGCCACAAAGCCCTACCGCATATAGTATAGTTTTATCATCTGTTTTCTCATATTGTGATCTTGCCGTACATTCAATGTATCGACCTACACGGCTGCAACGTATCATGTTGCGATATCTTCCTCGACGAGTAAGAGTTACGATACAGGGTTACGGTCTACACTCAACCTGTCGATGGCGTTGATGGGACTCCACACCCGATTGATTGTTTCCGCTGATTATTATGAGGTATATATCAGTTTTACGTTATTTATGCATGTGATTGCACTTTGATATATACATTGATGTACTGTGTGTGTGCCAAAGATACTGATCCGTGGATGGCACAAGAATACGTAGGCTTGACCGTCTGAGGTCGGTCGCTCTGAGATGGTATCGAGCACATGTTGACTGTAGGGACGTGACCCTAGAAACCGAAAAGCCCTAGGACAGGAAATTTCTAAAACTTTATTTTCAAAAGACTCTTACTTCTCATCTTCTCAGATTTTATCAAATAGACACTCTCACCTCAAATAGTTAGAATATACCCCTTTCCTTTTGACCACACGGAGGATCAACTGAAGCCGCTCCAAGAAGGATTTGATACCGGAGAACTGATGACCCCTTCAGAGTAAAGAGGATTTCTCCATTAGAATCTACAACAGTTGAAGACTCCGGAGACTTGAAGGATCTGAAGAATTATTTGACCTTTAGAAGACCAAACCCTGCTATACACCTCGTTAGATGCGATGATTTGTGAGCTGTCATTTGTTTGATGTTTTCCGACAGCCCCAAAATAAAACTTGTTTCTTCAAAACTATTGGTTGTATTGTGTGTATATCCCCCCATCTCTCTCACCTCACCCTAAAACCCTTGAACCCCATAGATGATGAATGAAGTTGGACTGATATTCTCTCGATCAAGACTCAGCGGAGGCGAGCTATGGATGCGAACATGGAGAGTCACTTGGGAACAATTTGGTTTCAAGGAAGTATGAGGTCCAATACGCTCTTGATTATTTCTACGAAGTGCTGCAACCTGTGGAAAATGCATCAAGCCATACAGGATTTAATGGAGCAAGAACTTGGGAGGATTTCAAGAAGACCTGTTGAGATCACGCCTTATCCGGAAGCACCATGATACACCAAGAAATAAACCTTGTGCCTGCAGGATTTGCGGAGAAATAGGACACACCGAGGAGGAACACAAGGAGGGATGCTCTCATTGTGAGGAGAAACACCCAGCTGAGGAATGCCCAACTAGTCGGTGACTTGCTTCCGTGTGAAGGAACCACCCACTACCCGTGCAGTGTCCCTTTACTCCACGGTGCAACGAACTATTCCAAGCAGGAAGATGGTATGAAAGAAGCCCTCAAGGAAGACCTAGAAGAACCAAGAATGAATGAAATTGTTGAAGACCGGATGGAGAAGGTCTCAACAGATTTTACTCCAATGCCTGCTATTCATGTGGAGAAGAAGGACATTTTCACAAGATAGCACCAAGGAAAGAAAAGAGTATCCGGATACTTCCGGCGAAGCAATAGAGTTTGACCCACGGGGAATAGAAGGATTGATCGAACGAGGAACCCTGTGAAGAGAAAACAAAGACACCCTCGTAACAACCTAATTTCTGCAAATAGGGACAAGAGTCATATCACCTGTTTTGAATGTAAGGACATCGGGCATTATGCCAATCAATGTCCCGAAGGAAGCAAGGAACTCAAGGAGCAGCACCATCTCCAAGAAGCCCAAAGACTTATCGAAAGTCATTTGTTTTCGCTGCAAGGAAGCAGGACATTATGCTACTAAATGTTCCGACAAAACAAAAGCTGGAGCTGAGTAGTTGGAATTTTGATTATGGATAATAAGAGTAGTAGAAAGCAATTGCATTTTCATGAGCTGAGTTATGTAATAGATTACTCAGAGATTGTAATAGTTCATGACTCAATAAAGTTGTAATGTCACATGCTGAAAATCTTAAGGAGTTGTGATGCATAAATTGGATATTGGAAATTGAGTTTGAAGTTTTGATAGGAATGTGTGCCCCAGGAGATAAGTACCTTACTCTGAGCATCATTTCTGTTTCACAAACTGCAGATGACGACCCTTTACGAGTCTTTCCTTAAAGGTCCGGAAACCATCATGACCCTGACAAGTGATCATGATTACCCGAAGATCCTGAAGGACATGATGAAGCATATTCACCTTGAAGGAGATGCAGTCTACAAAGGCTACCCCTTCATGCATAAGGGAGTGGAACTTTGGTATGTGGAGGTACACCTCCACCGTGTGAAAGGAGTTTGCCCAAAGAGGATGGGGCATTACTTCTTCATTTCACGTGTGCCACAAGCAACTTTCTTCGATGCTGTTCGTGAAGCAGCCATGGAAGCCATACGTCAGATCGGAGAAATACTTGAAGCAAGACTCCGTCATACTCAGAATACCTAAGTGAAGTGCATACGGAGATGATGGAGGCGAAGCTCAAGGCCACCACAATGAACCGTAAGATTGAAGAATTCAAGACACATGTCACACAATTCCAAAGGATCAAGAATCCTCGAGGAGGATAAATGAATAAAGTTGGAAGTAATGTCTGACCATACCAAATCATGTGGGTGGCAGCATTTGTAAACAAAGTACCTTTTGGAATTTGAATTTACGAAAATGGTTAAGGATGTAATGAAAGATTGATATGAGAATAATGAGATTTTATGGATAAACTTGTGCATTCTTTTGGTCATAGTACTCTGTAAAGCCACAGGATCAATGAAGAAAGAAATGTGATGTTCCTGACGGTCCATAGGAGGAAGCTGGACAAAATAAGTTGGAGTTTTGTTCTTGATATGATGGTATGAAGTAACAGAGTACTACTGGATTTAAGGAGGTGTAACAAGAGAGTTACTCCAAGGATGAGTTAAAGCTGCACTAGTGTTGAAGTGGGCCATAACCCACAGGCCCAGGATTTTGAAAGGAACAGATGTAACCTTGATGAAGGAATAAATTGGAGGAATCAGCATCCAATCAGCATACGCTTACGTAGGAGATTACGCAAAACCTAAGAGTGGTGAAGTAACGATAGATGTTTTGTTTGGCTTGCGAAACCATGGATTTACTCGAACCCAATTCGAGGACAAGAGAAATTCGCAATGCTTGTGAGTATGCCCAAGTGTTAGAATACGTGATTCACTGTTTACGTATGTGGTAATGATTCAAGTACGGGATGGATTGGCCCCCATACCGAAGACTTCTATCATGAACTATCATATGTTGATGGAAAATCAGAGAGCCTTGAAAAACTTAGAAGAGTGTCGACGCGATAAGCCATAAAACCATAAAATGGTAGGACGATGGAACCCCATTACAGGCAACCGTTGCCAAACGTAGGTTATACCGTGAGGTTCAACCTGCACCCGTTTTCTGCAGGAGAAAACCATAAATTGTAGACCACCATGAGTGTTTCGATAGCTGTCTAGAATGGACACGGACCTATCACTAAGAGGATCCATCTCGACGGACCACAACTTTGAAGAACCGACCCAAGGTTTCGAGGAAAACTTTACGCTCCTAACGTAAGAGCGTTAATGAAGGAGTTATTGTAAGATATGTGAAGATACATACATTGTCAGCACTCGGAGGAAGTATCTGAGTTTATTGGAACCGTAACCTTGATTTTAAGTGTGGTAGCCCACGACCTTTCTCGACTGAACATTTGCTAGAAGACCCCAACCCTAACCTTTTCTTGTTAGTTTCTTCAATCTCGAGGACGAGATTCATTTTAAGTGTAGGTTTGTAACATCCCAAAATTCTAAATTTTGGAATGTTATAATAAATAAATAACTATGGCTCTTTCTCGATTGTTTGACTGATTGATTGAATGGAATTGAGTAGAAATTGAAACTTTTGAAAGTTGAATGAGAGGGAATGAATGACTTTCCCAAAACTTTCCCCTTTGCATTTTTGGATCCCAATTGAACTCAAGTTCATTGCAACACCAAAAACCTAGAGTGAAGATGACATGACTTCTTCCATGTTGAAATGAAAAGGGTTTTGGGAAATTTGAATTTCATTTGGGGATATTTCAGATTCAAAACTTTATGCAACTCAATGATTTTCATGAGGAAGATAAAATGACTTCTTCAATTATATGAAATAGGAGTTGGAAGTTATAATGAATCAAGTTGAAAATCATTTGAAAGTGCTTTGAAACCCTCTTTCAAATTTTGAGTTTTGAATTTGAATTTCAAACTTGGCATGTGGGAAACATTTCAAAAACTAAGCCTGATAAATACTTGATCAAAAGTATGAGAGGAGCAAACATGACACTCCAAAAATATCAGAGGAAACAATGCCAAAAGATTTGGATTCAAATCTGAAATTTATTTGAATTTGAAAAAAATAGATTTTTATGAAGTTTGGATTTTGACTTTGGAAAAATGTTCAAATGAAAGGGAATATTCTCCTGATCATTTTGGTATATATATACCCTATATAAATTATTTATAGTTTAGGTTTTATTTTTGTTTTTGTTTTAATTAAAAAAAAAAAAAAAAAACCCCAGGCGCCAACCAGCCACCTCGCCCAGCCAGCGTAAACCCCAGCTGCCAACCCACCAGCCCATCCCACCAGCCCAATGAGCCCAGCCCAGCCCCCCTCTCTCCCCGCGCTCAACCCTCTCCCGATCGGTCGACCGCTCCCCTCGCCTCTCTCTCTCTCATCTCCTCATGGACCCACCTTCTTCCTTCCCCGCCCCACGCCACGCTGACCTCGCCGGAGATCACCGGATCCCGAAAGATCCGGGATCCCCGATCGCCCCCCGATCCCCTTCCTTCCCCCGACGAGGCCCCCGCCCTATAAAGCCCCCTCCCCGCACTCCGTTTTCCCCCTCGCCCCCTCGCCGGACCTCCTCTCCCTTCCGCTCGTGCTCGCCGGAGACCCGAGCATCTCCCCGCCGCCATTGTCGCCGCCGACGACGCCCTAGCCCTCCCCGAGCTTCCCGACCCCACGAACTCCTCGCTGGCCTCCCCGCACCAAGACGGCGACTCCTCGAGCTCACCGACGCTTGAAGCCCGACGACTCCGCCGCCGCCGCCGCCGTCGCCGGACTCCGGTACGTCGTCGGGATCATCCTCCCCCGTCCGATCTAGATCAACGGCCACGATTAGAACCCCCGAAGGGGTATGAGTTTATTAAAAGAACCGGCCGGTTCGTCCGGTTTATTTGTTAGGGTTTTAGTCGTTTAGCCGGCCCGTTTTTAATTTTAACCCGAGGCCCGTTTAGCCTATCTAACGCCTAGTGCACAGTATAGGCCCATTAGGCCCTTTTCTTTTATTTTGATTTTTCTGTTTTAGCAGAATAGTTTCTGTTTTCAAAAATTCATATCTTTTATTCTGTTTAATATTTTTGAGTGATTCTTTTTTTTGTTGGATTGCAAATTTTATGTAGTTTCTGAAAAACATATATTTAGCTATGTTAAAAATAATTAAAAATGCTTTAATATTGTTTTGGTCAGAATAGCAAATCTGTTATAACTTTAGCTAGAAAAATTATTTTTGCATGATTCTTTTTGCCATCACTTTATTTTGATATTGCCAAACCCTAGAAATTAACTTTGGTATTTTAGGATTAATAAATAATTAATTCTAGACAGAATCCTATTAATCCTAATTAATTGATTAGTTCCTGTTTTCCTAATAAATTAATTAGTAAATTAATTTATTTTTAACTTGTGATTAGTTATTCTAGGTTAGTTTCTGTCACTCCATTAGATGAACTTTTATTTATAATTAATAAAAGTTTTAAATTATTTTTCTTAATAGAAATTGGATTAGGCCTAAAATGAGTTTTATAATAGCTTTTTAATTAATTCTTTTTGCTCCTAATTGCTTAGTGAATCCTTTTCTGTTAAGTTAACCTAAAACCATGATTAGGTTATATTAGGAATTTTTGTTATATAAAAACTATTTTTGCTATTGTTTGGTGTAGGGAAAAACTTTGAATTGGATTTCTTTGAGTTTTTCTTTTGGATTTGGTTTTGGTTGTTTTGTTGTGTTATGTTACCTTTGTTATGTTGTGTTATGTGATCCTATTGCTATGTGCTTATCATAGTTATTGTTTGCCTCGGTAGAATTTCCGGAGTGCGAAGATTACTACTACGAAACCCTAGTTCTTTCGAAGATCGTCAACCAGGCAAGTTCACTTTGATCATTACTTTCATACCTATGTTTTTATTGCATTTAGTGGCACCTTTGCAACCACCCCTCAGTAGTGTTATTGAATCCTTGTAGTTGAGTAGTATGCATGAGGTAGGAACCCACCACCCTGTTACCAAGCCCGGGACGTTATTCATTTTAATGCTACGCTATAGTAGACGGGGTTTGGTATGAGTGCTCGGGAGTGGTGTGAGAATGGAGGCACTACGTCAATGACGACAACTCCGTGATGAAAATCTGCAAGGACTGCATCTTCAAGACCTCAAGACTTCAAGACTCGAGACAGGATTTTCAATACACACTACTGGGTGAAGGACGGTTGACGGGCAGCCCCGAGAAACCAAGTGGTTGGCGGGATGCATGGAGAAGCGCCATGACATCTCGCGAAAGCTTCACCCAGACTCAAAGAGACGGAAGAATACTTCACGCCTGAAGCTTACCCGTGCAACCGCAAGTCATTATGGGCTCTGGCTTGGTTGACCTTAGTGGTGACTCTGGCTGGGGCGGTACTAGCAGATGTAGAAGAACGGTAGGATCGGATGGGTACCGGACAGTGGTCGAGGAACTCTTTGGAAGACTATGTTTGGTCATCTTGTTCTCAAACACTCAAGAAGCGAGAACGTAAAAGAGGATCGAATCTTGCGGGTAAAGTGTACAAACCTCTGCAGAGGGTTATAACCTAATCGATTAGCCGTGTCCCGATTACGGACAATTTGAGCCTCGGACTTGGATCTATCTCGAACTCTCAACACCGGACTGATAACTTAATTGTGGGCAACTTATGGTGACTTTGGGCTATGGGACATCGGTTGGCGGAACCATGTCATGATAGAAAACTCCATAGTATAGACTTCATTTATTCCTTTGATGTAGGGAAAATAAAACCAGCTTTTACGCAAATAAAACTCAGATACAGAGCCACAAAGCCCTACTGCATATAGTATAGTTTTATCATCTGTTTTCTCATATTGTGATCTTGCCGTACATTCAATGTAATGACCTACACGGCTGCAACGTATCATGTTGCGTATATCTTCCTCGACGAGTAAGAGTTACGATACAGGGTTACGGTCTACACTCAACCTGCCGATGGCGTTGATGGGACTCCACACCCGTTTGATTGTTTCCGCTGATTATTATGAGGTATATATCAGTTTTACGTTATTTATGCATGTGATTGCACTTTGATATATACATTGATGTACTGTGTGTGCCAGCATACTGATCCAGGGATGGCACAGTAACACAGAGGCTTGACCGTCTGAGGTCGGGTCGCTACAATGAGTGCGTGTCTTACCTCTTTGCATCTTAGTGCACTCATGTTTGGTGAAGATTGTTGTCCTCGTGCTTGTCTTGACAAGCCTATTATTTCCTATCTTCATCATGGGTTGTCACAAGCTTTGATTTTTAATTTGCTACTAGTGAGCTTGTGAATCCATTTGCTTGATGTGTGTGTGACCTTCTTAATTTCGTGTGTGTGGGAAGGACATGTCTTGCACCTTGTATCTCATTTACTCAAGACTATGTTGATGCTTAATTCTCATCCTTATACTGGTCTTCTCAAGTGCTCTGACGTGACTCACACATATCATTTTGGTTGTGCCTATTCTTAGGTTGCCTCATTTATATGTTGCTCAACCATATGTTTGTTGCAAATGCTAGGCTTCTTTTCTTATCTATGCTTGCTTGCAATTGTTTTGTGTTCCTATTGATTTTGGGGGAGTGATGATCCTATTTTGAGCACTTGTATCCAAATACAAAAATTCTAAATAGTGCACAAATCATGGGGAGCTTCTCTATTGTCCTTAGAACACTCCTCTTCCCAAATCGTAGTATTCATTTATCCTTTTGGCTCATCGGATCTTTTGATTGCTTGCTTCACTTTGTGTTATGCAAATGAGATCAATTTGTGCCATGTGCTTTGTGCCATGTGCCTTGCTATTATGACTAGGCTCAAGTTGTATAATAGTGGATTCACTTGTGGATATCATGTTCTTATCAATTGCAACCTTTCTTTTTGTGTATCGAGTTTCTTTGTGGATACATATCATGATTATTATAGGCCACTTAGAAATTTTTATACATGAAAAAGTTCATATCTTCGTATCTGATTGCATTCTATAGATTTCGAGCTCCTTTAATTGTTCATCATTGAATATGTGCATTTGTTTTCACTCTCATTTTGTTATATGCACACATCAAGGAGGAACTCATACTATATTGGTCTGCTAGATGTTTTGTCTTCCATTTTGGCATTTGTTGCCAATGGGGGAGAAGTTTAGAGGGTTTAAGATAAATATCTTTCCTAGTTCTTGTTGTCACTCATGCATATCTACCCTTGTTATATATTCTTATTGCATGGATGCGTCTTGTATATAGAAAATCTTCTCCTAGTTTATGTCAACCAATATATGCAATGACATTCAAAGTTCATTCACAAATTCATATATTATGGGGGAGTTTGCTCTATATACTATGGGTGTACTATCATCAAATGCTTGTGTAGTGTATTGATGATACTACAACCATCCCAAGTATACAATTTATCTTTGGATAAATTTCATGACTGTCTAAAAATTCATTATATAAACCCTCTTGTTGAGATTGTCATCAATTACCAAATTGGGGGAGATTGAAAGTACATGTAGTCCCCATGTGTGGTTTTGGTAATTAAATGACAATCCTAATGGACTAATGCTTGCACTGAGATATACATTTGAAGGAAAGTTCCATTTGCAATGCATGAAGAATATTGGATGAATTGGTGGATGAAATCCACCAACATCTATATATGCATTGAGACTTGATAATGAATGACAATTCCTATGAAGAAACAATGACATCAAGTTATATAGGAAGGTTTGTTCCATGGGTGATGCAAGAAGGATATTGAATGGATTCGGAATGAATGCCATATACATGTAGTTGTGCATCAAGATTAATCATGGAGCAAAGATTAAGGTTGACCAAGATGAAGATCGAAGATTGAATTCAAAGATGGTCAACACACAAGCGCAAATCATGTGCCACGTGAGATCTTGTGGTATGGTAAGAATTTTTCAATTGCGCTTTGTGTACTAACCCATACTATGTGTTGCCTATGTTTTTGAGAGGAGATTCTCATGGGCTCGCATCGAGAGAGAGATTTCAAGTGCCTATGAGAGGATGACATCAAGTGTTGATGATCATGGTTGACAAGGGCAAGTTCAAGATAACTATTCCAAAGGATTACATGCTTGAAGCTTGTGGATGATCACATGATGGACACATGAAGATAAATACAAAGCAAAGCTTCCCACATTGTGTATGGGGGAGCTACTTGAAGACTTCACCAATGTCTTTCCATTCAACTTGATCCAAGAAGAAACTTCAACTTCAAGCTCAAGTGAAAGGCTCGAGTCAAAGGTATTAGTTCCTTCGACGTTAGTGTTGTGGAGTGATGAACACCGAAGGAACACATACACTCAAGAATGGATTCTTGATTGCTATGTAGTGTAGACCTTTTATGATTCTTGAGTTATAGGGATCCCGCACTATTAAGAGGGGATCAAAGGGGTTCGTGTTAGATTTGCTCAAATCAACATCTTCTCTACACAATTCCACTCATATCCTATATACCAAAGAAAATCCAAAGCCAAATAGGTTACCCAAATACATGATAAAACCTTTGCATATTTTGCATCCTCCATTTTGGTTCATCTTGGGTGGTTCTCTATGTGAGGACCTGGGTTTTTTTCATAGCTTCAAAACGAGCCCAAGATCATCAAAATCGGAGTCCGGATGTAAAAGTTGTGCCTGTTTCAGTTTCTAGGCTGCAGCAGTTTGGTTTGGCCGGATCATCCGGGTCCTCTCCCATATAATCCGGGCTTTGCCGAATCATCGAGTTCCTGCCGGATCATCCGGGTTATTCGTAAAATTCATCACAGAAGCTTATTCCGCTAGCCGAATCATCCGGCTACCCACCCGGATCATCCGGGAATTGCCCGGATCATCCGGCTATGTTCCCGGACATCCGGGTATCTACTTCACCACATTGTATATTGACCTTCCCGGATCATCCGGGCATTGCCCGGATCATCCGGGTATGCGTCCAGATCATCCGGGCAGGTCAACAACTGCGGGAAACGGCTCTATTTTCCTTGGGGGTATAAATATCCCTCTCCCACTCCGGGGGAGGGTTGAGCACTTCATCCCAAATCGTCCCAAGAACACAAGTGGCTCCCTCTCACTTCTCCTACACCAAATCTTAGATCCCGGAGAGATTACTGAGTGTTCTTGAGAGTTGTCCCAATCAAAAGATAGATCCTCTCCCTCTCCCTCTTGTGACCAAAGCAATTCGTGATTTGAGCAAGTCTTGAGCATTTCCCCCTTGATCTTGTTACTCTTGGAGGTTGGAGACTCCTAGGCGGTAGGAGTGCTCCGGTGAGGAATCAACTTGTGATTTGTCCCCCGGAAAGTTTGTGAAGGTTTGGAGGCCGCCTCAAGGTCTACCACTAGTGGTTGAGAATCGCCTTCGTGGTGATATCTCAAGGAGAATAGGGTGAGCCTTCGTGGTGTTGGTGTGCCTTCGTGGTAACATCCACCTCTCTAACGGTGACTAGCTTCCCTCCAAGGAAGTGAACAGCGGGATACATCCTCGTCTCCGTGTCTTCGGTTAATTCTAACCCTAGCCACTACTTGTGGTTTACTTTGGTCTCTTGACCTTGCATTCACTATATCTTGTTGTCCTCATTATATTGTGTTGGTTACCATATCGTAGAGATTATCTAGGCCAACATTTTATAGTCCGCTATTCATACTTGCTACTATTGTTCTATCGTGTGCTTAGTGTGAATTGCTAGCTTGTAACATTCATTTCCATATCTTGTGACATAACTTGTGTAAGCCTCTATTGCTTACTTGTGGTTGTGTGTATTATTCATTTATATATCTTGTGATATACATTGAGTAAGTTTGTGTAACTTACTTGTGCTTACTCATATCCTTGTTGTTCTCATCTTGTTTATCCTAAGTTGTTGGTGCACTTAGTTAGCCTGGTATATTTAGGATTTGTGCTTGAAAAATATCCTCTTAGTTTATTTCCGCATTAGGATATAGCCAAATCCGTATAAGATTTTAAAACGCCTATTCACCCCCCCCCACTCTAGGCGACATCGTGGTCCTTTCAATTGGTATCAGAGCCCGGTCTCTCCTTATTAGGCTTCACCGCCTAGAGAGTAACGATGTCGACTAGTGAACTAGTGCACAAAAACACTTTTGATTTGGATGGCACAAATTATCACCTATGGAGAATTCGCATGCTTTGTCACTTTCGGGCCATGGGTCCAAATGCTTTGCGAATTGTTCTTATAGGAATTTCTATTGCTAAGGATGGACATTCTCCATCTATTGAGGATATGTATCTTGATTGTGATACTTCTCTTGTCATTCATCAAGCTTTAACCTTTGAAGTGTTTAAGGCAGTCACAACTTGCAAGTCGGCTCATGAGACTTGGACCAAACTTGAAGATATATATGGTGGGTCCAATCTTGATGAAGATAATATTCTATTTATGAATTGATGGAGGAGTTCTCCACATTTTTAAATCATGAAGAGCTCTCTATTACTTCCACCTCCGATTACTTGCACACTTCAATATCTTGCACTTCACCAACATGTGGCATGCCACAAGGTAATGACATGGTGAGTGAAGAAATATCTTGTGATGATGGTGTTAAGCTCATTTGTGATGATATGCTTGATCTTCCATGTTGCCATGATAGAAATGCCTTGGTTTCCTCTAGTTGTTCTATGACTAACAATGTAGAGGAAACCAAGAAAGATGAGGCATGCTTGATTGATGAAGAACTCTTGTCTTCAAAAGAATCATCATCAACCCCCTTTGTTCACATGTGCCTCATGGCAAGAGGTAATTACGAGGTATCATCTTCTCTTAGTGATAATGATGATAGTTGTAATGAGGATGATGATGATGACTTGACTCAAAATCTCTATGATATTGGGAAAACTCTTCATAAAGCTAAAAATAACACTTATGAAAGGTTCCAAGATGTTCTTGCTTGCTTTGAAAAACGTAATGATTTATTTCTCAATGAGCAAGCTAAAAGTGAACATCTTGAACATGACTTGCTAAGGCTCATGAAACGCTTAGTGACTTGAGGTCTTCAAAAGAAGAGATTAAAGTTACTCATTGTAAGCTTAAAGACGATTTTGAGCTCCTTCTCCTTGAATGCAATAGTGTCAAGGGAGAGCTCATAAAACTCTCTAAGTCTCATGAGGAGCTTCAATCAACTCGTGAGAAGTCACTAAGTGCTACTTGCTCCTCTCATATTGATAATGATGTTTGTGCTACTAACTCGATTTCATGTGAAGCATCAATTTTGAAGGAGAATGTTGAGCTATGTGCTCAACTTGCTTTGCTAACAAGAAATTATGGGAAATTGGAAGAAAGTCATGCAAAGCTCTCGGGCACTCATGAGGATCTTTTAAGCTCTCATAGTAAGATAAAGTTAGCTCACGAGGCTATGGTCTCCGAGGTAAAATCTTGTGAGTCTCATGTGAACATTAGCACATCTACTCTAAATGCTTTATTGCCATGTGCTAATCCTTGCAATTCATCCACCTCTCATATTATATCCACTCATAATGAATTGCTCACCATGCCTTGTTGCTCTAACAATGAAGCTTCTACTTCCTCTAGTTCTTTTGTTAATACTAACCTTGTAGAGGAAAATAAAGAGCTCAAGGCCCAAGTCACTAGTTTGAAGAAAGACTTGGAAAAATGTTGTGATAATATCTTGAGTGTGCAAAAGGACCCTCAAGACAAAACAGGACTTGAGTTCATCTCCAACAAGAAGAAGTCCAAGAACAAGAAGAAGGGACAAGATCAAGTCAAGAATTCGGCCAACATTACTTGCTTCAAGTGCAAGAATGTTGGACACCATGTGAGATCTTGTCCATTGAAGAAGAAGGCTTCAAATGTGAAGCATCAAGGGAAGTGGCCTCAAGTTCAATATCAACATAATGAAAGGCCTCTTCCCATGCCTAACCAAGATAATGCTCTCCAAGTTGAAAAGGTAAAGAAGAAGAGAAAGGGGAGCACATGTTGCTATATTTGCCGTAAGAAGGGACACATAGCTTCATATTGTCCCAACGGTAACATATCTAAGCCTCCTATAGTCAATAATCATTATTCGCTAAGGAAGGATCTTGGTGGCAATGTGTTTGCCAAGTTTGTGGGTTCCCAAAGAAGTTTGAAAATGGACAAGACCATTTGGGTTGCCAAGCCTATTGTTACTAACTTCTTAGGACCCAACTTGGTTGGGGACCATCAAGCTCAAACTTGATCAATAGGTGTGTGGATGGCATTGGAGACTTGGTTACTTCATGAAGAAAAACTATTTTCACCATATGTTATGGTTAATGCCAAGTCAAGTGGATTATCATCATATCTATCAATCCAATGCTCTTCTTTGTGGTAACTTGTACTTGCATTGTGTACATTGAAAGTTACTAAGTCCCTTGCGTGTTTAAGTTTTGTAACTAGCATGTGCTTGTATATGTTGTGCTTCCTAATATACTTGATTCGTGTTATCTAGCATGCGTAAGTTGCCATGCACATCATATAGTTGTGTGTGTGGTTTCAAGCCTTTATTGCTTCATTAGTTGAATCTTCATTGGTGTTTTTGAGATATTAATGGATCATCACATTATGGGGGAGTGCTATGATTTACGCATATCACAAACCTTAAATATGTATATATGTAGGATACCACCTAGTATTGTTAGTGCAATATTATCTAGTTACTATGTGGTATGTAAAGTTCATTTGAAACTCAAATCCTCATCCATTAATTATCCTTAGTTGGGTTTCATTTGCCTCTTATGGATAATACATGGATTATCACATTATGGGGGAGTGATATACTTTGTACATATCACTTCTCGTGTGAACATTAACAATAGAGGTTTGCCAGTTTGCCACTTAGAATTTATATTTGAGATTATCTTATATCTCTGTGGCATGCAATGCTTTGTTTGAGTATGGTATTCTTGTGCGGTTTTGCCCATGGTTATCTTAAAAAATCGTATTTGGAAAATCATTTGAATAGATCCATTCTAATTGTTGCTTTGCATGATGATCTATCTAATTGGAATGTTAATAATATGCTATCCAAGCATTGTGTTTATTTCTAAACTCTCATGTTATGCTTGTGTTAGTATAGATGATCATGTACTTATTTGGTTTCTACACCAAATGTCAAATTGAAACACCATTTTGTTCGAGTTCATCTTATCAGTTTGTATGGAGTTATGGTAGTTTGTTATCTCATTGTTTATAGTGTCCTATATCTACTTGAGTGAGATATTCCCATGAGTATGTGTGCAATGCATATCTTATATGCTCATTGTTTTTTTTCTTGGTTCATATGTTGAACTTTGTGTGCTATCATATGTTGATTTGTCACTTTGAGCCATTTTGGACAACATGAATGACTAGTGATGTTATTGGAAGTATTAACGGTTATGTGTTCATTTGTCCAATTTGTATCTCCCTGGATTTTGGGAGGCTTGTGCATGTGTATTTACTATGTGTAAATTCGCATGCCTTGTTTGCTTTATTTGATCCAATATATATATGGTAAATCCATCAAATTCTTAATAGCTAAGATGTGCATGATATTCAAATTCATATCGATACATCCTCGTTTCCGTGTCTTCGGTTAATTCTAACCCTAGTCACTACTTGTGGTTTACTTTGGTCTCTTGACCTTGCATTCACTATATCTTGTTGTCCTCATTATATTGTGTTGGTTACCATATCGTAGAGATTATCTAGGCCAACACTTTATAGTCCGCTATTCATACTTGCTACTATTGTTCTATCGTGTGCTTAGTGTGAATTGCTAGCTTGTAACATTCATTTCCATATCTTGTGACATAACTTGTGTAAGCCTCTATTGCTTACTTGTGGTTGTGTGTATTATTCATTTATATATCTTGTGATATACATTGAGTAAGTTTGTGTAACTTACTTGTGCTTACTCATATCCTCGTTGTTCTCATCTTGTTTATCCTAAGTTGTTGGTGCACTTAGTTAGCCTGGTATATTTAGGATTTGTGCTTGAAAAGTATCCTCTTAGTTTATTTCCGCATTAGGATATAGCCAAATCCGTATAAGATTTTAAAACGCCTATTCACCCCCCCCCCTCTAGGCGACATCGTGGTCCTTTCAGTGATATCCCAACAAGTAAACATGTTCCAACAAGGAACAACATCTCCATGTTCCAACAAGGAACAAACTTCATCTTCACCTGCAACTAACAACGCTATAAGAGGGGCTGAGCAAAGCGGTAACATAGCCAAACAACGGTTTGCTAGGAAGGGGAAAAAGGTTAGAGGCTGACATGGCAATTTGGGAGGCTTGAGCAGCAAGTGGTAGGTAAAGCAGCATAGTGATAGAACGAAGCAACTAGCATAGCAATGATAGTAATGAGATCCAAGGTGACGGTTATCTTGCCTGAAATCCCGCTAGGAAGAAGAATGAGTCCATGAAGAAGATGAAGCCACAAAGACGAACCAAGCGTAGACGAACGAATCCTCACGATCGCAACGAAACGGGAACTATCAAGAAGAAGCACACAACATGGTAAACACACCACACATATACAAGGCATGATGCACAAACAAGCATGGCAAAAGTGCAAAATATATCAGCTTCACAGACTTAGTGAAAAACTGAACATGGCAGAATCAGCATCAGGAAGCAATGTTCAGAGCAAGCAAACAACATGCTACAGGAACTTATAATAGCAAAACAAGGCATGGCATGAATCTACTCAAAGCATAGAACAAAAGTCCCTTACTGACCATGAGCCAAAAGGGATCAGAAGATATGATGGCACCCACGTAAACATGGCAAGTTTCGTTAACAGATTCAGCAAACAGGGCATGACATTGACAGAATTATGAAGGCATCTTCGCAAGCTCGATGCACTCACTACAGAGCACTACATGATAAACTAAGCATACATCCATCAAGAAGACATGGCATAGAATCCATACATGGCCAGAACAACATCATAGCATACACGGATCAACTACAACAACCTTGGAAAAATTGAATAACATGTAAACAACCTGCCAGGAAACATTTTATAGCAAAAGTAGAGCTCGATTGACTCAAGCTATGGCACTCCATAATTGCAAACAAGGGCACGGATGTATAGAGCATAACCATATGTTCAAAACATCCTTACTGAAGTATCTCAAAATAAGCATGGATCTCTCTGTAGCATCAAGTTTACATGGCATAAAAATATCAGCAAAACAGGGGCTGAAATCAGCAACATCATGAAGCCTAGTTTTCATGCTTGTGCTAGTCACCACAGAGATCACAAAAATACATGGCATACACCCTTTTAAAGATGGCATGGCATATTACAAAACACATGTAGGACTCAAGTTCATAGGATGCACACATCAATCATGGCAAAAATGACAAAAGTGCATGTTCTGATAAGAATCTGAAACCAACATCACGTAGCCCTCTTCCAACAGCATTTCGGGCATCAAGATGAGCTCAAATGAAAACGATGCAATGAGATGAAATGATGTACTCATCGAGGCGAACATTTTGGTATGCTACACGCCCAAAACGGAGCCACGTGTGCAAAGTTATGGCATGATGAAAATGCAACAAAAATTATCACAGAATAAAAGACTTAGACGAAAAACGGGGGGAGAAGAAGTCAACCGAGACCGGATCTGGATCCGGGGCGCGCGAACCGAGGACGGCGCCGGAGTCTCGCCGGAGTAGGAGGGAGACGGCGGCCGGAGCTCGGGGAAGGAGCTTGGGCAGGCGACAGGCTCCGGCGGCGCTCCCATGGCGGCTCGGGCGCGGCGGCGGTGGCGGCGCCGAGGCGGCGGAGGCCGCGACGGTGGCGGAGGATTTAGGCGGCGGCGCGGGCGCGGCTCGGGACGGGCGGCGACAGGCTCGGGAGGGCCCCACACGGCCCGGGCGAACTGCGGGAGGCGGCGGCGATGTGGGCGCGGCGCCATGTGGCGCCTGCAGTTGGTCCGTGGCGGCGGCGGGTTTCGTCCGCGCGGACGGACGTGTCCGGCGGAGGAGGAAGCGGGCTAGGGTTTGGGATCCGGAAAATTTTCGGAGGGGAGGCTATATTTATAGGTAGAAGGAGCTAGGAAGCTCCAAATGAGGTGTAGTTTTCGCCCACACGATCGTGATCGAACGGCGATGGACATGGAAGTGACTTAGATGGGTTATTGGGCTGTTTTGAAGGGGTGTTGGGCTGCAACTTAAAAGAGGCCTTTGCGAGAGTGCGGTTAACCGTTGGAGTAACAAACGAGCTCCAAATGACTCGAAACTTGACAGGTGGTCTACCGGTGGTGTACCAAGGACACTTGACAAACCTCGGTCCATTCCGAGAAAGTTTAGTATCCGCTCACGGAAAAATGTAAAAGGGGACGCCGGGGGACATAGGAATGCCGGATTGCAAAACGGACAACGGGGAAAATGCTCGGAATCATGAGACGAACACGTATGCAAATGAGATGCACATGATGACATGATATGAGATGCATGACATAAACAAAATGCAAAACGAAAGACAAAAACCCAACAACGGAGGGAATCTCATATCACAATGCCGAAAATGGCAAGAGTTGGAGTTACAAATATGGAAAGTTACATCCGGGGTGTTACATAGAGCCCTTGGAATAAAGGAGAGAAGTTGCATCCATGGAGGAAGCACGAGGAAGTCTCCTGTATATACACCTCCAACCCTAGCCACCGGCTATGAGCGAACGCCATCTCTATCATCTCCTGTGCTGCTCCAAGATCAACTTCACCATAGAAGAAGGGCCTATCAAGAAGAAGAAAGAATAGGCTCCGCCAATTCTGCGTCGGCCTTCGGGCCAGTGGCATCTCCGCTAACGCCGCCATGTTCTTCCTCTTCCCCAACTTAGTGTTGGCTTGTATCGTGTCTCTCCCTTTTATGTTTACCCATTTCATGTTTGAGTAGTTGTACTAGTTTTATGTGATATGGATGAACCCTTGCATGATTAGAACTCGATTCCCTATAAAAGATCTGATATTCTCTTTTGATGTGCTGAATTAATTATTACTTTTGATGTTGTGTAAGACCGGTCACTCCGCATTTTCCCATTTGGACTTGAGAGATTTACTACCTTTTGCGATGGTGGTTGAGGACGTATTTAGTGACAATACGTATCTCCCTCCTTCCCTAATGATGTCCTGCAAGTGCACATGGTTTAGTTGTAGCCTTTTCGAAGTAAGAGTATCAATCCCATAGGGAGCATAGGAATTAGGTGTTGCCTCCTGTAGTGAATTATGGATTTGTGCCTACAAGTAATTGTAGACTCCAGACAAAGTGAGGGCAGAGATAAATAGTTGTTTTGGTGCAGAGCAAAAAAAATTAAAAGTAAATAACATAAAAGTAATAAGAAAACAACACCTTTAGTAACCAATGGAATTGGCAGAGGACTAAGGCATTCTCAGGGAGACCGGAATTCCCATTGGTATGTTTGTAATGCAACCTATGCATTGGCATAGTATGGTCTGGATACTTGAGCCGCTCTTGACGATTATGTTGGGTGGAGCCGGGTATAGTACATGTTCTACTCTAGATAGACTTCGTGCCACGCACGCCAGCACCATATAGTCTCCCCCTGCAGGTTATGGTTATGATAATTAAGGGTTACCTCATGGACGCATCATCTCTAATGGTTCATACTTTTTTAAAATGTTCATTTTCCCAATAAATGTTCACGTTTTCAAAAAAAAATATTTTTTGAAAAACATGCTTGTTTTTTCAATAAACATGTTCTTAAAATATGTTTAGAATTTAAAATGCGCATGTTTCCAAAAATTGTTCTCAAAATTTTAATGTGTTCAGGATAGTAATAGATTCTCGTGCTCGCTTTGTTGCTGTCAAATAGGAGCTCTCTTTAGTGGGTGCTGAAATATCACAAATGTCTGTCGCTCTACAGTGAGACACACATAACCTAAGAGTGTCTACAATCAGAGACCTCAAACAACCCTAAACATCCGGGGCAGACAACCCGGTCACAAAATCGCCAACTAACTGGACCTTCCAAAGCTCAAAGCTACACCATCTGTGAGGCAGATTTGGGGTCGCCTGGACGCGGTCGGGAGCCTCTGCCACTTCGGATCCGACAGGTCAGACCTACCACAATCCACTCCAAACTGACCAAGTCCACCAAATCAATTGCCCTCCTCCAACGTGCGTCCACCCTTTCACGTGTTTGAGCCATCGCCCTGCTCCGCCCATGCTTCTCGTCTGCGCCATCATCCTAGATGACGACGCGGAGTATCCCATTTCCCACCACCACCACGGACGATGTCTCAGCGGAGTCCATGGTAGGGTCCCAACCGTCGACTCTTGCAAGGCGGAGAACATGGCCTGTAGTGAACAGTGTGCCCGGCAGTGCGTACGAGAAGCCGTGGGGAAGGCCGGTGACATGCACTTGGGCAGGTCCGATCTGGCGGTCGCCTCCACACCGTCTACCGTGACCGTGAGAAGGAACAAGTCGTCTTCCCAGCTCATAGGCGGATCTAATTGCCTGATAACCTTGGCCCAAGCCCTTGTACACATGTATAGGCCAAGAAGGAAGAAGGACCCCCAGCAAAAAAAAAATGCCCTGAGTCCACAAACCCATGTTAAGTGTAAAGCCTTCCCACTACTTTGTGCAAGCCCAAAAAGTAGTAGCATAATTCCATGGGTAGCTCGATCATCTTCCTCCAAAAACATTTTGTCGTCCCTCTGTTCGCTTCATCGCCTGAACCGCTGCCAAAATTCCTCACTCCTCTCCTCCATAAAAATTTGATGCTTCCGTCTATAGAACCGATCTGTAAGTGGTATTAAAGTTTATTTATTCATTTAATTGGTCTGAAGGACCAACAAATTTAATATCTTAAATTTGCATTCTCCTATTATATTAGGGTTTGTTTGACGTGTTGATTTTTCTTATAATTTCTTGAAGATCTGGGTGGGTAATCACGCGGATTAGGGCTCGAGTAGCATCCGCATGATAATATGTCAAGAAAAATAGAGGTAGCCGCTTGTAATCAGAGCTTATTTTGTTACCATACATTGGTATATTTAAGTGAGCTTACAAAAAATTATTGTGGACATCTTAGATAATACGTCACATCCCCATAGATTTTTAGTCATATATTATTTATACTTTGTTTTCGAGGGGATACGTTAATGCTACTTATTTGTGTTGACACCGACAACCTTTTTTTTCTTGCTTCGCGCTTGGCCCAACCTGACTCCGTTCTGGCCTTCCAATAGGTGGGCATCCCTAATGGCTGACAACGTCGGGAACGCAGTGTACACCTCGTCGCAACTCCAACGGGAGTGGACAACGTCGGGAAATTCCGACGACGGGCATGCCCAGTTGTTGTCGACAAACTGGCAAACCAGGACAATTCACGTTCTTGCCCCATAACCATTGTATCGCTTGTCAACGTTCAAGGCTTTGGCAAGGATTGATACTATATGATGGACGTGCATGACTTTGCATGAATTTGAAGGTTTACATATGAGGGGGGATGGTTGTGGAGGCGAACAAATGAGGGGTGACAACTTAGACAAGTCTGTTTGGGGCTGCTCTAAGCTTAGGGTTTACATGAGACCGAAGAAAAACAACCATCGTCAAAATCTGCTCGGTTCCCTCGCCTCCAGCCACCACTTGGCAATGTGAGGTGTGGAGGGCACCTCAGATACGGTACATCTTTCAACATAAGTACGGTCATCCTCAACAACAATAACCTTTTGGTGATGGGCGCCATGTCATTGAAACTAAAACTCATCTGGTTCTTCCCATATTGTGATGATGCTTTACTGAGCACGCCACAGACCCAGTGTTATGATTCCTTGCGAAACTGATTTTCTTGAGTAAGATTTGTGTCCTTGCAGACCCGATTCTTGGATTTGTCGAGCTTTTGTCAATGTGTGCCTTGGTGCTTTTTTTTGTTCGGTTTTGTTTGAAACTAGATTCTTTCCTTTTACCACGACTTGGGCTTTTTACTCCATAAATAAATAAATAATCTATCTTCGAGACCGATGAAAAGGGGCACTTGAACAAAAATAAATTCTCCATACATAGTAAAACTATCATATGCCTTGGAAGTGGTATGAGGTGCTTGGAAAATAGTTGAAGTAATTGAATAGGAGGATCACTATGACTATAGCCCTTGGGGCTTAGGGTTTAGCATTATGGTAAAAATCTTATGTTATGGTAAAGATCTTGTGGTTCAAAAACCTACACTTCTAGAGGATCATCTTAAGTCTGATCATCGCTCATGGTTTCCTATCTTTTGGATGGACGAATCAAGGGTCTATCTTAAAACTTTATTGGTAATCAAGCTCGTGTAGTTGTACGAGTGGCTGTGTACTGTTGTTCCGGTCTAATTGCAGTGTCTTTGTTGGAGCCTTGGGACAATTTCATTTTCGAAAAATTATTAGCACGTAGAAGGTATATTTGTTGTAACTCTTAGTTTAGGAGTTGCTTTGCAATTTTTTAAATCTTTGATCCAAAGCAATGTACATGTATTGGTTATTGTGCTTGAATAAGGTTGCAAGTATTTCTAAAAAAATGGATGTTGAAATATTTATGATGTAGCCATGTGGCGGTGCCATTTTATATTATTTTTATGCACTAACCTATTTACTTAGCCACCAGGGTAGGCCCAGGCAAGCCATAAGTCACATACTTGCTACAATACTCAACAATACTTACTCCGTCTCATAATGAAGTGCATATAGATTTTTTGAAAAGTCAAGCCTAATAAATTTTGACCAAGTTTGCGGAGAAAAATATTTACAATTTAAATGCCAAACATAAATCTTTAATCATAAGATGTAGTTTTATATTTTATATTTTTTGTATTGTAGATATAAATAATTTTCCGTGTAAACTTGATGAAAATTTGTAAAGTTTGACTTTTCAAAAATTATATACGCATTGCATTATGGAACGAAGAGAGTACAAATTTTGCTACAGTACATGAAGGAACTCACACTCACAACCCACGCCACCGCCCAGGCAGCCTCCGCCATTGTAGGCAGCCACGGATGGAGCTAGGAATTTAGTGAACAAATTCATTAAATCCACATACTATTTGGGGCTAGTTTGAGACCATATTCATAGGAGGAATGTGTATTTGGAAGACTACAATTGTGCCCTATGTTCTGATGTCACTGAAGAAATAGTTGTCCACCTTTTCTGAGATTGACAGTTCGCCAGGAGATGTTGGCACTCCATAGTTCCAAACAAGTTAAGAGGCATCTCTGTATATAATGAAATTCATCTTTTCATGAATCACCTCACAACAGACATTGCTACTGATATTGTTATCATGGGTTACTGGGGTATCTGGATGAGCAGAAACGATAAAATCTTTAGAAGAGCTGCACCTTCTTTGGACACTTGGAAACACTACCTGAAAGAAGGACTTCAAGTTACAGAACTCAGAGCCAAAACTTCTAAGGCAGAGAAGACCAGATTTTGAAGAGAGCAGAACACTTAATTTACTCATGTTGTTCCCTAGAGCTGGCATTGGCTGATTTTCACTTTTGTCGCATTTATATATATACTTTTAATTAATGAAAATATACCATAGAACAATTGTTCTACGATTTTGGCTCAAACAAAAGTATGGAGGGAGCCATGGCCCCATCCCGCCCCCCGCTGGCTCCGTCTCTGAATGTAGCTAGAAAGAGCATAAAAGTGGCTCCTAGATTCGGGCGAGACTCAGACACAAACAGAATCAGTATTATGTTCTCGAAATTTGTGAAATCTTGGTTGGATTTGAGTGATTTTTAATTTAATTTGGTTCCTTGGGCTGAAATGAAGACGATAAGCGAAACTATCGAATTACAGTATTGGTGGCCGAAAACTGAATGAAGTGACGTTTGTAATAACCGTGAACAGCGAGAACATTACATATATTGACCGGCAAGGTTTACACAGTTGCATGCATGCATGGGCATGCTTATTTGTTCTGTCTTACTAATACGTGATGAAATGCACGGACGACGGTAGCTCGTGTCGCGTCTGGTAGCTCGTGTAGCTAGGTCACGCGTCGGACCACGTGACCGGCACCACCCCGTCGTCCGTGTCGAGCCCGAGCGCCTTCCACACGGCCGGCGACCCGTCGACGATGTTGTTCGCGCACGGGGTCTCGAAGTTGTGCTCCTCATCGCAGCCGTGCTTCGAGTCGCACTCGTCCACCACCGTGGCCGTGGCGGACCTCCCGTTGGCGGCACGGATCACGACGCGCTTCCCGCACCGCCCCCCACCAGCGAACCACCCGGTCGACAGCGCCACGACCATCTGGGAGTCTGGGTGGAACTTCTCGTCGCACTCGGACCTCCCTCCGCCGTCCCCGCCGTCGGCGAAGCTGTTGAGCGTGAGCGAGGCGCGGGTCCTTCCCGTGACGCGCGGGGAGCACGCGAACGTTCTATAGCGCCGCCCGTCTTCGCAGCACTCGGAGTCGTTCTCCGTGTTGCAGCTGCCGGACTCGCCGGCGATGGTGCCGCTTGGCTGGCATGTCTGGAGTAGAGCGCGGTGTGGAAAGCTGGTGGCGAGGGCTAGGGGAAGGGTCGTGAGGACGAGGAGGAGCGCGTAGGACACGGGACGAGTAGCCATGCTTGGTTCACTTTGTTCTAGTGCAGTGCTGCTGTGCGGCTGTGCTGTGTGTGGGTGCAAACTTATATAGCCGGATGGTCTTGTCGTCCATGGACAGAATGGTTTGGAAGGTTTGGGCACCTTCAAAAGTAAAATTTTTTGCTTGGCTAGCTCTTCAAGGTAGAATCTAGACGGCGGATAGATTGGCAAAGCGAGGATGGTAAAATTGTGATGTTTGCCCTCTCTGCAAGAGAGTGCAAGAGTGCGGGCCCCATCTCTTCTACAAGTGCCGCTACACCCGGCGCCTTTGGTCTCTGGTCATTGGAAAATTCTCCATGCTCGGGCTCGACACTTCCGCTTGGCCCTTGTTTGAAACCGTTCAACACTGGTGGGCAAGCACTTGCGTCGAAGGAATGCCAGATCGTCAAGCCAAGGCCTCCATCACCATGCTAGTCTCATGGACAATTTGAAACGAGCGGAACGCAAGAGTTTTTAAGCATAAGAGTGCCCCACCGCTAATCTTGCTTTCGTCCATCTCTACCGAGGCAAACCTTTGGGTCATCGCTAAGAAATTAGGGTCTTTTATCGCACGCGAGTAATCCGCATGTGGTGTATTTCGGTGACGTGTAACAAACTCTATTCTCTCTTATTTAATGAATGAGGCAAAGCTTTTGCCTCCGTTTCAAAAAAAAAAAGGTTTTGTTGATGGGTAAGTTGACTGTTCAATCGTCTGCCTGCTAGCTGAACTTTCAGTCTGTCCATGTGCGTGTACACATTTGCAGTCAGGAAGGAGCGCTACATTATCCATTTGTGTACTGAAATTCCGTTCTTTTTTTAAGAATTGAAAAAGATTGATATGACATTTTTTAACACAGTGCAGATGCAGATGCTCATACATACGCCCGTATACTCATCCCTATAAACACACGCACGGATATCTTATCCCTATGAGCATCTTCGGAAAACTGAGCCGGTACATCATCTTGAGATTTATGAAGTCGCCGCAGACGTCTTGATAGTCAACGAGAACGTCTCCTCCCACTGAACGCACATCGTCAGAAAGCCTGAAATAAATCCAGAAAAAACAGCAATGTCAAGTCTATAAATTAAACTTTACTAGTTGGGATACCACTGTCTTTTTAACCATCTAATCACAGATTAATCTAATTTACATGATAGGTATGACCTGGAACTATAGAGACAATAGAATTTGTTTGAATAGCTTGCAAGCAGTGCTTCACGCAATCTAGAAAACATTACTCCTCGAAACTAACTATGACTGAGAAAAATGATGGGATACCTGTGTTTTTTAGGGGAAATGATGGGATAAGTGTGAAAGGCTCTGTACTTTGAATATCTTCCGGACAAATGAAGGCCCAAAGGCCGGAGGTAGGCCCTGATCACGTGATGAACACGACGAAATAGGCGGGGTCCGTAGCGGATTTTCATTTAGCAACATGTATGTGTGGCCCGTCTATGAGACAAAAGCCGACCAGGCCTGAGTAGAAAACTGAATCGTAGAAAATGTCCATACATAGACATGCCTGTACGAACCGAAATTTCTTAGGTGAGGAAGCCGGCCGGCCAGTCCACATTGAGGCAGCGCTCTCTGTGATGTGACAACTAAAAGATGTAAACGTCTCAAAAAAAGATTTGATGTAAATGTCTAAAAAAACTAAAAGATGTAAAGTGAAAATTGCGCGGTACCGAAAAGTTTGCTCGTGCCTTGAGGCTGAGATGGCTTTGGCTTGAATGGAAAGAGCCGAGCAAACTGTGGGTAGGGCTGGTTAACCCTTGCACCGTGGAGGACTACGATTTCTTCTATGCCTCCACTACTATCATCATGGGCAATGGAGCCAAAACATCTTTTTGGGATTCGCCTTGGTTGCTTGGTCGCAAGCCCAAGAAAATTGCACCACTCATTTTTGAGGCCTCGAGGAGAAAGAACTGGAGGGTGCGGGAGGCTCTCAAGGGGAATGCCTGGATGCTCAAGATCAGACAAGACACCGTCATCACCGGTCACCATGTCCGCGAATTTTGTATCCTCTAGATGCTCATTCATAATTTCCAGCTCAACAATCACTCCGAGGACGACATTATATGGAAACACTCTACAGATGGTTTATACTAGACGTCAACCACGTATAAGGCGCAGTTCCTTGATTTGACTCTATCCCCATGAACTTCATGGTGTGGAAAGTGTGGGCATCCCCGAAAGTCAAATTCTTCGCTTGGCTGGCCTTGCAAGATCGGATTTGGACCGCCGACCGGCTTGAGTGGCGTGGTTGGCCTAACTGTGGCCTTTGCCCCCTCTGCAAACGAGAACAGGAGACGGGCATCCATCTCTTCGTCAAGTGCCGCTTCACTACTAGGCTCTGGCGTTTGATCATTCATAAATATGGCCTTGTGCATATGGACACTAATGACTGGCACCTTGCGGGATCCCTTTTGGAGTGGTTGGATAGGCGAACCAATTTGAGCAACCCGAATCGACGCGCCATGGCCTCTCTTACTATACTTGTGTCGTGGACAATATGGAATGAGAGGAACGCTAGGGTGTCCCGTCACAAGAATGCACCGCCACCAATCCTCCTAAAGCTTATTGTGGACGAGGCCAACCTTTGGGTTACTGCAGGGGCGAAGAAATTAGGAAAACTTGTATTACGCGAGTAATTGTCATGCCGTTCTCTCGGCCTTTTGTAACACTCTGCAACTCTATTCTCCTCCTATTTAATCGATGAGGCAAATCTTTTACCTCCGTTTTAAAAAAAAAATGCGCGGTACCGGTATCCACCAACTGTACGCTCTAGCCAATCAGTTAGTGCCATGTAACATCGTATATTCTCTTCTCATGTTGTATTTTTTTCATGTTTAAAAAATATTGGTATTTGAGAAGCTAGCCCCCACAACTGTATTCTACGTGCATGTATGACAGCAATGTGGCATAACACCCTCTCACTTCTCTCACATACTAAATTCACCGTTTCTTTCACTTTGTCTAATTTAAAACATTCATATAATTTAAACTATATATTAGTTTTTGAAACCTTTTTTATATTTAAACTCCTGTGTGAAAACATTTAAAATGAGATCAATCTTGGATATTTTTTAATCATGTTTAAATTCGAATGCATATTTCAAAATTTGAAAATAATCAATTTCACAATGACACATGGATTTTCACTTTTTGTAGTTACTCTTTCACAATTCAGAACATATATTTCACTTTTCACTGGTTTATTTCATAAAAATAAATCTATTTCACTTGCACATTTTCCAAAAAGATATTTCACTCTTTTGAAATAAAATGTTGCACACTTCCAAATAATCAGTTTCACAATGATACATTTTCACTTTTTTGAGTGACTCTTTTACAATTAAGAACTTACATTTCACTTTTCACTAGCTTGTTTCACAAAAATCATATCTATTTCAATTACACATTGTTGAAATAACATATTTCAATCTTTTGAAATAAATTGATACACATTTATAAAAAACAGTTTCATAAAAATCATATCTATTTCAATTGCAATTTTTCAAAAATCTATTTCACATTTCGAATATAATCAGCTTCACAATGATACATTACAATTTCACTGTGTGTGGTTACTATTTCATACTTTCAGAACCTACATTACAATTACATTTTGTGTGATACATTTAAATGTCACATCTATTTCAATTGCACATGTTTAGTGTGTGTGAAACAATTTTTTTCACATATCTGAAATATAATAGGGTTAAATAGATTTGTAGTGAAATGGGGGTTGTTTCACATATTTCTAGTGAAAAAAGTTTGTTTCACAAATTTTCTAGTAAGATAGGTTTGTTCAACATATGAAATGTGAAACATTGAAAATTAAACAAGCTGCAAATGTGCCCAATATTGGACTAGTTCTAAAGGTATTGGTACCAGGAGTTCAAATATATAAATTATTTCAAAAACAAACTTATATCTCAAATGATATTGACGATTTAATTTAGTCAAGATGTAATAAAATGATGGATTTGTATGTGAGAGAAGAGAGAGAGGAGGCACTGTCACAATGTTGCCATCCCTGCCATATCAACAACAAATGGTGGGGGGGCATAGTTGTATTATGTCTAGAATTCATTTGTATAGTAGAAATAAGAAAATAACATTTGTCCATAGGTCGGATCTTAAAGCATGCTTTGAACGATGAGATCCTTGCCGGTAGGTACCGCTACCGCGCAAACTGGCTTTCTGCTAAAAGATGGCAATGACGCCTAAACCCACCTCTCAGAGGTTGGTGGATTTCAAGCCCCGTTTGGTCCTTGTTTGGTAGAAGGGGGGTTGGGAGGGTTTGCAGGGGATTAATCCGCATGGTCCGAAATCCTCATAAATCCCACTAAGGCCATTTCTTTTTGAGAAAGATGAGATCTATTATAAAAGTTCATCGGAAGTACAAAGCATCTCAAACAAAATAAAAAAATACATTGAGATTTTCCCTCAAAAAATTTACATTGATATTCTGATACCACTGAACAACCATTACAACACCAGTATGAGCCGCCTATGCACCACTATCACCGTTGCTCTATCGGAGCCAGCTTGACCTTGTCAGTAATAGCCAGGGAGTCTACATGCACGTGCCCCTAAGGACCAGTGCCCTGGAGCGGCAGTCGTCGCCATAAACCCTTGCATATATCTGAAGCACCTGGCACCAAATTATTGGAAATATGCCCTAGAGGCAATTATATTATATTATTATATTTCTCTATTCATAATTAAAAGTTTATATTCTTGCTACTTATGAAATGCGTTGGGATTTCCCTGAAGAGGAAGGATGAAGTAATATAGTAGCAGAAAGTATTTCCCTCAGTAAATAAGCAAGATTTATCGAACCAATAGGAGATTTACACAGATGACCTTTAGCAGTACCTACACACACAAGAGCAAATACGTGCACCCAATGTGGGCAAGAGGGTTGTCAATCCCCTTGTACTCGTTAATTACGAGGATTAAATCTAATAGTAGGAGATATATAAATTGCAAAAAAAAATGAAAGTAAATAAATTGCAGCAAGGTATTCAAGGTTTTAGTAATATGATTTAAATGGACCTGGGGGCATAGATTTCACTAGAGGCATCTCTCTCAAGAACATATCAAATGTTGCAGCGGGTACATGAGTTACTGTTGGGCAATTGATAGGATAGCGCATAGTTATGATGTTATTCATGGCATGATCAGTACATAGGCAATACGTCCATGACAACTAGACCGACATCCATCTGCATCTACTACTATTATTCCACTTCGAGAGCGCTTCTATGCTTGCCTCTCTAGGTATTAAGTTCATCACTAACGGAGTAATGCATTAAGTATGATGACATAATCTAGACAAAATAAGATAAACTACTATGACCAATGAAGGAAATATGCCCTAGAGGCAATAATAAAGTTGTTATTTTATATTTCCTTATTCATGATAAAATTTTATTATTCATGCTAGAATTGTATTGACCGAAAACCTTAATACATGTGTGAATACATAAACAAGCACTGTGTCCCTAGTGAGCCTCTACTTGACTGGCTCGTTGATCAAAGATGGTTAAGGTTTCCTAACCATGGACATGAGTTGTCATTTGATAACGGGATCACATCATTAGGAGAATGGCGTGATGGACAAGCCCCATCCGTTAGCTTAGCATAATGATCATTCAATTTTATTGCTATTGCTTTCTTCATGTCAAATACATATTCCTTCGACTATGAGATTATGCAACTCCTGGATACCGGAGGAATGCCTTGTGTGCTATCAAACGTCACAATGTAACTGGGTGATCATAAAGATGCTCTACAGGTATCTCTGAAGGTGTTTGTTGGTTTGGCATAGATCGAGATTAGGATTTGTCACTCCGAGTATAGGAGAGGTATCTCTGGGCCCTCTCGGTAATGCACATCATAAGAAGCCTTGTGATACATCTCCAACGTATCTATAATATTTGATTGTTCCATACTATTATATTATCTGTTTTGGATGTTTTATATGCATTAATATGCTATTTTATATGATTTTTGGGACTAACCTATTAACCTAGAGCCCAGTGCCAGTTCCTGTTTTTCCCCTTGTTTTAGAGTTTCGCAGAAAAGGAATACCAAATGGAGTCCAAACGGAATAAAACTTTCGCGATGATTTTTCTTGGACCAGAAGACATCCAGAGGGCTTGGAGTGCACGCCAGGAAAGCCACGAGGCAGCCACAAGGTCGGGTGGCGCGCTCAGGGGGTAGGGCGAGCCACCCACCCTTGTGGGCCCTACGTGACTCCACCGACCTATTTCTTCCGCCTATATATTCTCAAATATCCCAAAACCTTCCAGGGGAGCCAAGAAACCACTTTTCCACGGCCGCAACCTTCTATACCCGTGAGATCCCATCTAGGGGCCTTTTCTGGCATCCTGCCGGAGGGGGATTCAATCATGGAGGGTTTCTACATCAACACCATTGCCTCTCCGATGAAGCGTGAGTAGTTTACCACAAACCTATGGGTCCATAGCTAGTAGCTAGATGGCTTCTTCTCTCTCTTTGATTCTCAATACAACGTTCTCCTCGATGTTCATGGAGATTTATTCGATGTAATACTATTTTGCCGTCTGTTTGCCGAGATCCGATTAATTGTGGACTTATGATCAGCTTATCTATGAATATTATTTGAATCTCCTCTGAATTCTTATATGCATGATTTGATATCTTTGCAAGTTTCTTCGAACTATCGATTTGGTTTGTCCAACTATATTGGTTTTTTTGCAATGGGAGAAGTGCTTAGCTTTGGGTTCAATCTTGCGGTGCTCGATCCTAGTGACACAAGGGGAACCGACACGTATTGTATTGTTGCCATCGAGGATAACAAGATGGGGTTTTCATCATATTGCTTGAGTTAATTCCTCTACATCATGTCATCTTACTTAATGTGTTACTCTGTTCTTATGAACTTAACACTCTAGATGCAGGCAGGAGTCGGTCGATGTGTGGAGTAATAGTAGTAGATGTAGGCAGGAGTCGGTCTACTTGATATGGACGTGATGCCTATATTCATGATCATTGTCTTAGATATCGCCATAACTTTTTGCTTTTCTATCAATTGCTCGGCAGTCATTTGTTCACCCATCGTAATATTTTCTATCTTGAGAGAAGCATCTAGTGAAACCTATGGCCCCTGGGTCTACTTTCCATCATATAAGTTTCCGATCTACAATTTTAGTTTTCTATTTACTTTGTTTGCAGTCTTTTACTTTCCGTTCCATTCCATAAACCAAAAATACCAAAAATATTACTTTACCGTTTATCCATCTATATCAGATCTCACTTTGCAAATAGCCGTGAAGGGATTGTTAAACCCTTTATCGCGTTGGGTGCAAGTTGGTATTTGTTTGTGCAGGTATTCAGTGGCTTGTGTGTTGTCTCCTACTGGATTGATACCTTGGTTCTCAAAACTGAGGGAAATACTTACTCTACTTTGCTGCATCACCCTTTCCTCTTCAAGGGAAAAACCAACGCAAGCTCAAGATGTAGCACCTTGCAAGCAAAGTGACTAATGAGTTAGTTACAGGATGATGTATTACAAAACGAGTAAATAGACTTGCCGATAACGAGATTGAACTAGGTATGAAGATAGCGATGATCGAATATCGCGCAAGTAACATACCGATGGACAAAGGGAATAACGTATGTTGTCATAATGGTTCGACCGATAAAGATCTTCGTAGAATATGTAGGAGCCAATATGAGCATCCAGTTTCCGCTATTGGTTATTGACCGGAGAGGTGTCTCGGTCATGTCTACATAGTTCTCGAACCCGTAATGTCCGCACGCTTAACGTGCGATGACAATTTGGTATTATACGAGTTATGTGATTTGGTGACAAAATGTTGTTCGGAGTCCCGGATGAGATCACAGACATGACGAGGAGTCTTGAAATGGTCGAGAGGTAAAGATTTATATATAGGACGATGGTATTTGGACACCGGAAGTGTTTCGGGACTTAATGGGAAGGAATGGGGCCACGGAAGGGGTTCCGGGCACCCCGAGCAAGATATGGGCCTTATGGGCCAAAGGAGGGGACAGACCAGCCCACAAGGGTGTTGGTCCGCCCCCTCCCTTGTTTGTCCAGCCCTAAGGAAGGAAAGGGGGAGGGCTAGCCCCTCATACCTTTCCCTCTCATGGGAGAAAGGAAAGTGGGGGGGGGGGCGCCACCCTCCCCCGCCTTTCCCCGCACTCCAAATAACGAAAGGGGGCGCGGCTTGGAGGGTACCCCAACTAGGATTCCTCCTACTTGGGCGCCTCTTTTGGCTGCTCCTCCCTCCCTCCCACCTATATATATGTGGGAGGGGGGCACCTAGCACATAACAGACAAATTGCCTAGCCGTGTGCGGCGCCCCCCTCCGCCGTTTACACCATCGGTCATATTTTCGTAGTACTTAGGCGAAGCGCTGCGAGGATCACTTCACCATCACCGTCTCCACGCCGTCGTGTTGACGGAACTAATCTACTACCTCGACGTCTTGCTTGATCAAGAAGGCGAGGGACATCACCGAGCTGAACGTGTGCAGAACGCGGAGGTGACGTGCGTTCGGTTCTTGATCGGTTGAAGCGCGAAGAAGTTTGACTACATCAACCTCGTTGAGAAACGCTTCCGCTTACGGTCTACGAGGGTATGTAGACACACTCTCCCCCTTGTTGCAATGCATCTCCATGAATAGATCATTGCGTGTGCGATTTTTTTTGTTTTCCATGCAACTTTTCCCAATAGTGGCACCTGAGCCAGGTCTATGCGTAGATGATATGTACGAGTAGAACACAAACAGTTGTGGGTGGTGATCATCATATGATACATCTCCAACGTATCTACTTTTCCAAACACTTTTGCCCTTGTTTTCGACTCTAACTTGCATGATTTGAATGGAACTAACCCCGACTGACGCTGTTTTCAGCAGAATTGCCATGGTGTTATTTTTGTGCAGAAATAAAAGTTCTCATAATGACCTGAAACTTCACGGAGAATATTTTTGGAATTAATAAAAAATACTGGCTAAAGAATCAACACCAGGGGGCCCACACCCTGTCCACGAGGGTGGAGGGCACGCCCTCTGCCTCGTGGCCCCCCTGAGGCTCCACCGACCTCAGCTCCAAATCTATATATTCACGTTCGGGGAGAAAAAAATCAGAGAGAAGGATTCATCGCGTTTTACGATACGGAGCCGCCGCCAAGCCTTAATCTCTCTCGGGAGGGCTGATCCGGAGTCCGTTCGGGGCTCCAGAGAGGGGAATCCGTCGCCATCGTCATCATCAACCTTCCTCCATCACCAATTTCATGATGATCACCGCCGTGCGTGAGTAATTCCATCGTAGGCTTGCTGGACGGTGATGGGTTGGATGAGATTTACCATGTAATCGAGTTAGTTTTGTTAGGGTTTGATCCCTAGTATCCATTATGTTCTGAGATTGATGTTGCTATGACTTTGCTTTGCTTAATGCTTGTCACTAGGGCCCGAGTGTCATGATTTCAGATTTGAACCTATTATGTTTTCATGAATATATGTGAGTTCTTGATCCTATCTTGCAAGTCAATAGTCACCTACTATGTGTTATGATCCGGTAACCCCGAAGTGACAATAATCGGGACCACTCCCGGTGATGAGCGTAGTTTGAGGAGTTCACGTATTCACTAAGTGTTAATGCTTTGGTCTAGTACTCTATTAAAAGGAGGCCTTAATATCCCTTAGTTTACAATAGGACCCCGCTTCCACGGGAAGGTAGGACAAAAGATGTTATGCAAGTTCTTTTCCATAAGCATGTATGACTATATTCGGAATACATGCCTACATTACATTGATGAACTGGAGCTAGTTCTGTGTCGCCCTATGTTATAACTGTTGCATGAGGAATCGTATCCGACAAAATTATCCATCACTGATCCAATACCTACGAGCTTTTCACATATTGATCTTTGCTTAGTTACTTTTCCGTTGCCACTGTTACAATTACTACAAAACTGCTACTGTTACCTTTGCCACCATTACCGTTACTTCCATACTACTTTGCTACTAAATACTTTGCTGCAGATACTAAGTCTTCCAGGTGTTGTTGAATTGATAACTCAACTGCTAATACTTGAGAATATTCTTTGGCTCCCCTTGTGTCGAATCAATAAATTTGGGTTGAATACTCTACCCCCGAAAACTGTTGCGATCCCCTATACTTGTGGGTTATCAAGACTATTTTCTGGCGCCGTTGCCGGGGAGCATAGCTCTATTCTTTGAGTCACTTGGGATTTATATCTGTTGATCACTATGAGGAACTTGAAAGACGAAAAAACGAAGATTTATCCCTGAACTATGAGAGGAGGTAAGGAACTGCCATCTAGCTCTGCACTTGATTCACCTTCTGTTATGAGTAAATTTGTGACACCTACACCTGCTATTGATTCTGATATGTCGCATTTTATTGATGACGCCACTTCTTCTATGCATGATATTATATGAAACTACTTCTATGTTGAAAATACTATGCCACTAGGTGAATTTCTTGATGAACAACTTGCTAGGGTTAGAGAGAATGTAATTATTGAAACTGATAATATTGATGAAAGTGATGATGAAGATTCTCCCCCTAGATATGAATTGCCTGATGTGCCTGAGGGTTATGTTATGGATGAACAAACCGCTAGAGACTTTTTTGCATGCAAAGATAGATATGATCTTAAGAAACTGTTAGTTAAGCTGAAAGAAAAGTCTTTGAATGCTAGAATGAAATATGACCCTGCTTTTTCTACTTCACCTATCTGTATTTCTGATAAGGATTATGATTTCTCTGTCGATCCTGAGTTAATTACTTTGGTTGAATCCGATCCTTTTTATGGCTATGAATCTGAAACTGTTGTGGCACACCTTACTAAATTAAATGACATAGCCACCCTATTCATTAATGAGGAAAAAATTTGTTACTACTATATCCTTAAGTTATTTCCGTTCTCATTAAAGGGTGATGCTAAAACATGGTTTAATTCTCTTGCTCCTGGTTGTGTGTGTAGTCCCCAGGATATGATTTATTACTTCTCTGCTAAATATTTCCCCGCTCATAAGAAACAAGCTGCCTTAAGGGAAATATATAATTTTGTGCAAATTGAAGAAGAGAGTCTCCCACAAGCTTGGGGGAGGCTTCTCCGATTACTTAATGCTTTGCCTGATCATCCTCTCAAGAAAATGAAATACTTGATATCTTTTATAATGGACTAACCGATGCTCCTAGAGACCACCTGGATAGTTGTGCTGGTTGTGTTTTGAGGGAAAGAACTGTTGATCAAGATGAATTGCTCTTGAATAATATGTTGAGTAATGATAATAATTGGACACTTCCTGAACCAATTCCTAAGCCAACTCCGAAGAAAAGGGGTATTCTATTTCTCAGTCATGAAGATATGCAAGAGGCAAAGAAATCTATGAAAGAAAAGGGTATTAAAGCTGAAGATGTTAGGAATTTACCACCTATTGAAGAAATACATGGTCTTGATAACCCGACACAGGTAGTAAAGGTAAATTCTCTCTATAGATTTGATGAAGGTGATATTCCTCGTTATAAGTCTACTAGCCAATGCTTACATGATTTTGATAATTTTATAGTTAAACAAGAAAACTTCATGGTAGAGATTTGAAATGAAATATTTATATGATTGAACACTTGAGTGATTATATGTCTAGCGTTAAAGGTGAACTTAAACTCATTAGTAAACATGCTTCTATGGTTACCACTCAAGTAGAACAAGTGCTTAAAGCATAAGATGATTTGCTTAGTGAATTAAATAATAAGAAAAATGATAATGTTGTTAGAGTTGTGACTAGAGGGGGTAAAATGACTCAGGAACCTTTGTATCCTGAGGGCCACCGCAAGAGAATTGAGCAAGATTCTCAGAGAACTAATGTTGATGCACCTAGTCCTTCTAAGAAGAAGAAAAAGAAAAATGATAGGACTTTGCATGCTTCTATTGAACCTATTATTAACACACCTGAGAATCCCAATGATATTTCTATTTCTGATGCTGAAACACAATCTGGTAATGAACATGAACCTAGTGATAATGTTAATGATGATGTTCATATTGATGCTCAACCTAGCAATAACAATGATGTAGAGATTGAACCTGCTGTTGATCTTGATAACCCACAATCAACGAATCAACGTTATGATAAGAGAGACTTCGTTGCTAGGAAGCATGGTAAAGAAAGAGAGCCATGGGTTCAGAAACCCATTCCCTTTCCTCCTAAACCATCCAAGAAAAAGGATGATGAGGATTTTGAGCGCTTTGCTGAAATGATTAGACCTATATTTTTGCGTATGCGTTTGACTGATATGCTTAAAATGAATCCTTATGCTAAGTATATGAAAGATATTATTACAAGTAAAAGAAAGATACCGAAAGCTAAAATTTCCACCATGCTTGCTAATTATACTTTTAAAGGTGGAATACCAAAGAAACTAGGAGATCCCGGAGTACCAACTATACCATGCTCCATTAAAAGAAACTATGTTAAAACTGCTTTATGTGATCTTGGAGCCGGTGTTAGTGTTATACCTCTCTCTTTATATCGTAGACTTGATTTGAATAAGTTGACACCTACTGAAATATCTTTGCAAATGGCCGATAAATCAACTGCTATACCTGTCGGTATTTGTGAGGATGTGCCTGTTGTGGTTGCAAATGTTACTATTTTAACGGACTTTGTTATTCTTGATATTCCCGAGGACGATAGTATGTCGATTATCCTTGGTAGAACCTTTTTGAATACTACAGGGGCTGTTATTGATTGCAACAAAGGCAATGTCAATTTTCATGTTAATGGTAATGAGCATACGGTACACTTTCCGAGGAAACAACCTCAATTCCATAGTATCAATTCTATTGGAAAAAATTCAACGATTATTATTGGAGGTTTTGAATTCCCTCTTCCTACTGTCAAGAAGAAATATGATATTCTTATTGTTGGGGACGTGCATATCCCTGTTGAGGTAACGTAGTGTTATTCGAAAATTCTCCGGTTTCATGCGAATCGGAAAGAGTTCGTTAAAAGACTCGATCAACCTTGTTAATGGATTCCTTTTGATGAGCAGAAGATGGATGAAGTTAGAAAGCACAACTTTCTGTACCCTCCTTTTACTTTCTGTTAATTAGATTGAATAAAGCAAAAATAGTATTTTCTGTCTGTTTTTTGAATTATCCTTGCAATAAAAAAATATCCCGAAAATAAAAGTTCTCCAAATGTCCTGAAAATGAAATATGATTTTTTTGTAGAATATTTAAGAATATCTGGCACTGAGGACACACCAGGAGGAGACACCACTTAGCCACGAGGGTCCAGGGCGCGCCCACCCCCCTAGGGCGTGCCCTGCCTCGTGGGACCCACGTGCGCCCCCTCCACTTATTCCAGCACCCACTCACTCCTTCTTCCTCCAGAAAAAAATCCTCCCACAGCTCAAACCCGTGTTCTAGCTCATCTTGCTGCCATTTTCGATCTCCTTGCTCAAAGCTCCATTCACAAAGCTGTTTTGGGGGATTGTTCTTCGGTATGTAACTCCTCCAATGGTCCAATTAGTTTTTGTTCTAGTGCTTTATTTATTGCAAATTTTTGCTGCTTAGGTGACCCTGTTCTTAAGCTTGCATGTCAAATTTATATGGTCCCAAGTAGTTTTAATGCATGATATAGCCTCTAGGCACTTGTGGGAGTAGTTGCTATCAATCTTGTTGAGTTTGGTTCACTTTTATTTTGAGTCACTAAAAATTTCAGAAATTTTCAGAGGAAGAAAATGTTGAAGAGATTGTTGAGAGGCTCTTCGAGCCGAAGCTCGAAGGATAAGCAGAATGAGGAAAATAAAAAGCCCAAATACAATCTTCCTCGCACTGCGGAGGTTTGACCATGCGAATGGCCTTGTGATGCGTTCTTGAGAGCTGTCGGAATTATGATGATTTTTATCACTTGGCTGAGAATGCAGGCCTCACCGACTTCCTCCACGACCAGCGCGAACAGTATCTCCTACTCACTAATATTTTCGTGCACAATTTTTATTTCCATGCTAAGAAATCACCACCTTCAGTGGAGTTAAATTTATATGATGAGGTTAGGGAGATGTCTCTATATGATTTTTGTCGGGTCTGTAAGATACCCTTTGCGGGCAGCATAGAGGAACCACATCGTAATGATGTGGAGGGGTTTATTGATACAATTGCTGTAGGGGAAACGAGGAAAGTTTCCGATGCAAGAATTACTAGTATACATTTTCCTGTTCTATGTTACTTTGCGATATTTGCTAGTAGATGCTTAATTGGTCGCGGGAACAGTGGAAATCCTAGTGCCCCTGATATTGTCATTTTGCGCCGTGCTTTGTTTCGTGATACAACTTTCAGCTTAGGCGCTATTATTGCTAAACGATTAAGTCTGAATCGTACAAAGGGCCCCATCTTCGGAGGCATCTTTGCTTCACGCCTTGCTGAACACTTTGAGATACCCATTAGGCATTATGAGAAAGAGGAAAAGTTGTTGCCCCCTGTTTTTCTAGATTATAAGAGTATGGTAGCACATGATTTTATTGTTAAAGATAAGAAGAAGATGCTTAAGTATAAATTGATATTTGATAAAATTACTATGAGGTTATTACTTTGCCTGCGCCCTCTTTGTTTAACCTACTTTCAGGCATGTACCTCATCTTGCCGGAGGACGTTTATGCACACCGAAGCCTGACACAAGTTCCAGAGCCTGAGCCTAAGCCACCACTTGACCCTTATTGGCAGTCTGTTTATCAGTGGGATCCGGAGGAGATCGCCAACGAGTGGCACCCAGAGGATACTCCTCCGTACGCTGGAGAGGGCAGCTTTGAGCCGTGGCCATAGACCAACTTAGGCCAAAATCCTAAGCCTGGGGGAGTAAGTATTTCTCACCGACATTACATTCATGTTCACACACTCATTCTAGTTGTCGGTGCTCATACTTTTTCATTGTACTATCCATGCTACTTTATTTTCTTTTCTAGCCTTCTTCTTGTCTGTTTGAAAAACCTTAAGAAAAACCAAAAAATTAGTTGTAGCTTTTTAGCTAGTTTACTTCCCATGCCTGTAGTAGTAGTAATTAAAAGAAAACCCAAAAAGATTTCTCGTTCTTCTTTGGCTTGTTGGGAGCTTTCCCGTGTAAATAGTTTTATTTCTTTTCTTTTCTTTGGGGGTCGAGAGGAGAAGACCTTGATGAAGATGTTGAAGTGGCTCTCATATGCATTATTATTGATTTAACCAAGAGCCCATATTACCTTGTCTTCTCCCTTGTATTAAATGCCTGCAGATTCCAACTTAGTCCAAAGCACGTGCACTATTATTATTATCCACACTGTTCGGTCGTGCGAGTGAAAGGCAATAATGACGATATATGATGGACTGATTGAGATGAGACAAGCTGGTATGAACTCGACCTATCTTGTTTTGGTAAATATGATTAGTTCATCGTTCTTGATTCAGCCTATTATGAATGAAACATATTTGTAATGACAGTTAGAGATTATAGTTGCTCATGTCATGCTTAATTAGCTAGGAGTTTATAATGGTTTACCTTGCGTGCCAACATGCTATTAAAATGGTTGTGATGTGGTATGATAGGGTGGTATCCTCCTTTGAATGATTCGAGTGGCTTGACTTGGCACTTGTTAACACATGTAGTTGAAACGAAATCAACATAGCCTCCACGATATTTATGTTCATACTGAATTATATCCTACTCATGCTTGCACTCAGTGTTGATCAATTTTAATGCATGTTCATGACTGTTGTCGCTCTCTAGTTGGTTGCTTCCCAGTCTCTTTGTAGCCTTCACTTGTACTAAGCGTGAATACTGCTTGTGCATTCACTTCCAAAAAACCCAAAGTTATTCCATATGAGTCCACCATACCTTCCTATATGCGGTAATTACCTGTCGTTCCAAGTAAATTTGTATGTGCCAAACTCTAAACCTTCAAATGAAATTCCGTTTTGTATGCTCGAATAGCTCATGTATCAACTAGGGTTGTCTATATATTCCATGCTAGGTGGGTTATTCTCATGAGGAGTGGACTCCGCTCCTCATTCACGAGAAAATGGCTGGTACCGGGATGCCCAGTCCCATGCTTAAATCAAAATAATTGCAAACAAAACTCCCCCAGGACTGTTGTTAGTTGGAGGCACCCGTTGTTTCGGGCCAGCCATGGATTGATGCTTGTTGGTGGTGGGGGAGTATAAACTTTACCATTCTGCTTGGGAACTGCCTATAATGTGTGTAGCATGGAAGATATCGAGATCTCTTGGTTGTTATGTTGACAATGAAAGTATGCCACTCAAAATATTATTTATCTCTGTTTCAAAACTTGAGCTCTGGCACCTCTAAAAATCCATGTTTCCCTCTGCAAAGGGCCTATCTATTTACTTTTATGTTGAGTCATCACCCTCTTATTAAAAAGCACCAGCTGGAGAGCACCACTGTCATATGCATGCATTACTATTAGTTTACATTGAGTATGACTGTGAATGGATCTCTTTTACCATGAATTACAATGTTTAGTCAGTCCTTGATCTTCAGGGGTGCTCTGCATCTATGTTTTGCGGTCTCAGAAAGGGCTAGCGAGATACCATCTTGTTATATCATATTATGACTGTTTTGAGAAAGTGTTGTCATCCGAGATTTATTATTATTGCTCACTAGTTGATTATGCCATTGATATGAGTAAACATGAGACCTAAGTGTTATTGTGAATATGTTTAGTTCATAATCTTTGCTGAAAAACTGAATGCTGGCTTTACATATTTACAACAACAAGAGCAAACAGAGTTTGTAAAAGTTTTTCTTTATCATTTTCAGTTTGTCAACTGAACTGCTTGAGGACAAGCAAAGGTTTAAGCTTGGGGGAGTTGATACGTCTCCAACGTATCTACTTTTCCAAACACTTTTGCCCTTGTTTTAGACTCTAATTTGCATGATTTCAATGGAACTAACCCGGACTGACGCTTTTTTCTGCAGAACTACCATGGTGTTATTTTTGTGCAGAAATAAAAGTTCTCAGAATGACCTAAAACTTCACGGAGAATATTTTTGGAATTAAAAAAAATACTGGCGAAAGAATCAGCACCAGTGAGGGAGTCCTGGGTTAGGGGGTGTCCGGATGGCCGGACTATACCTTTAGCCGGACTCTTGGACTATGAAGATACAAGATTGAAGACTCTGTCCCGTGTCCGGAAGGGACTTTCCTTGGCATGGAAGGCAAGCTTGGCGATACGGATATTTAGATCTCCTACCATTGTAACCGACTCTGTGTAACCCTAGCCCTCTCTGGTGTCTATATAAACCGGAGGGTTTAGTCCGCAGGAACAACAATCATACCATAGGCTAGCTTCTAGGGTTTAGCCTCCTTAATCTCGTGGTAGATCTACTCTTTTACTACCCATATCATCAATATTAATCAAGCATGAGTAGGGTTTTACCTCCATCGAGAGGGCCCGAACCTGGGTAAAAACATTGTGTCCCTTGTCTCCTGTTACCATCCGCCTAGAGGCACAGTTCGGGACCCCCTACCCGAGATCCGCCAGTTTTGACACCGACATTGGTGCTTTCATTGAGAGTTCCTCTGTGTCGTCACCTTTAGGCCCGATGGCTCCTCCGATCATCAATAACGATGCAGTCCAGGGTGAGACTTTTCTCCCCGAACAGATCTTTGTCTTCGGCGGCTTCGCACTGCGGGCCAATTCGCTTGGCCATCTGGAGCAGATCGAAAGCTATGCCCCTGGCCATCAGGTCAGATTTGGAAGTTTAAACTACACGGCTGACATCCGCGGGGACTTTATCCTCGACGGATTCGAGCCGCAGCCGGGCGTGCCGCACTGTCACGATGGGCATGATCTAGCTCTGCCGCCGAACAGTGCCCTGGAGGCCGCACCCGCTTCAGCTCCGACCCTTAATTCGGAGCCGACTGCGCCGATCAAGGATGGGTGGTTGGACACCGCCTCGGGGGCTGCAATCTCTACGGCGATTGAGCCGAACACCAGCCCTGTCCTCTGCAAGACTCGTGACTCCAAAGGACCGGACTCCTATCCGGACTCCGAGCCCTCCGCGCCCCTGCCGATCGAATCCGATTGGGTGCCGATCATGGAGTTCACCGCCTCGGACTTCTTTCAGCACTCGCCCTTTGGCGATATTCTGAAGTCACTAAAGTCTCTCTCTTTATCAGGAGAGCCCTGGCCGGACTACGGTCAGCAAGGTTGGGATATGGACGATGAAGAATTTCAAAGCCCACCCACCACCCACTTTGTAGCCACTGTCGATGATTTAACCGACATGCTCGACTTCGACTCCGAAGACATCGACGATATGGACGCCGATGCAGGAGACAATCAAGAACCAGCACCTATAGGGCACTGGAAAGCCACCTCGTCGTACGACATATACATGGTGGATACCCCAAAAGAAGGAGATGGCGATGGAACAGCGGGGGATGACCCCTCCAACAAACAGCCTAAGCGCCGATGTCAGCGGCGCCGCTCTTAATCCCGCCAAAGCAAAAATGGTGATTCCGGCACGGGAGATAATAATACCCCGGACAGTGCCGAAGAAAACCCCCTCCAACAAGATTCAGCACAGGAGGATGGAGAAGCCAGCCCTCATGAGAGAGCGGCAGACAGAGAGGTCGAGGACGATAATTATATGCCTCCCTCCGAAGACGAGGCAAGCCTCGACGACGATTTAATTCGTCGTGCCGAGGATCCGTCGAACAAGAGCGCTTTCAAACGCAGGCTTATGGCCACGGCAAGCAGCCTCAAGAAAAAACAGCAACAACTTAGAGCTGATCAAGATTTGCTAGCCGACAGATGGACTGAAGTCCTTGCGGCCGAAGAGTATGAACTCGAACGCCACTCCAAGAGCTACCCAAAGCGCAGGTTGCTACCCCGATTAGAGGAGGAAGCACCTAAACCTACATCACCAGCGCATGATATGGCCGACCGGCCACCTCGTGGCCGTGACAGAGAAGCCTCTCGGCCCTCCACTCAAGCCGCGCCCCGGCGCCGCTCAAAACATACTAAGGCACGGGAAAATGCGCCAGACCTGCGAGATATATTGGAGGACAAGGCAAGGCAAACAAGGTCGATTTACGGATCGCGCGGGCGCCCCACGGCACGTGATGGTGATCGCCACCCCGGATATAATAAATCCGGCCGGGCCGAACACAATAGACAAAGCTCGTTTGAGCTGCGTCGTGATATAGCCCAATACAGAGGCGCCGCACACCCACTATGCTTCACAGATGAAGTAATGGATCATCAAATCCCTGAGGGTTTCAAACCCGTGAACATCGAATCATATGATGGCACAACAGATCCTGCGGTATGGATCGAGGATTATCTCCTTCATATCCACATGGCCCGCAGCGATGATCTACACGCCATCAAATACCTCCCACTCAAACTTAAAGGACCAACTCGACATTGGCTCAACAGTTTACCAGCAGAGTCAATTGGTTGTTGGGAGGACCTGGAAGCCGCATTCCTCGACAATTTCCAGGGAACTTATGTGCGACCACCAGACACCGATGACCTAAGCCACATCATTCAGCAGCCAGAGGAATCGGCCAGGCAATTCTGCACATGGTTCCTAACAAAGAAAAATCAAATTGTCGACTGTCCGGACGTAGAGGCCCTAGCAGCCTTCAAGCATAATATCCGTGACGAGTGGCTTGCCCGGCACCTTGGACAGGAAAAGCCGAAATCTATGGCAGCACTCACGACGCTCATGACCCGCTTTTACGCGGGAGAGGACAACTGGCTAGCTCGTAGCAATAACTTGACCAAGAACCCTGGTAATTCGGATACCAAGGACAACAGTGGCAGGTCGTGTCGGAACAAGCAAAAGCACCGCATTAACAATGACAACACCGAGGATACGGCAGTCAATGCCAGATTCAGAGACTATAAATCCGGTCAGCGGAAAAAGCCATTCAAAAGAAATACTCAGGGCCCGTCCAGTTTGGACCGAATACTCGACCGCTTGTGCCAGATACATGGCACCCCCGGAAAGCCAGCCAATCACACCAACAGGGATTGTTGGGTGTTCAAACAGGCAGGCAAGTTGAATGCCGAAAATAAAGACAAGGGGCTGCATAGCGATGAAGAGGAGGAGCCCCGGCCGCCGAACAACAGTGGACAGAAGGGTTTTCCCCCACAAGTGCGTACGGTGAACATGATATACGCAACCCACATCCCCAAGAGGGAGCGGAAGCGCGCGTTAAGGGACGTATACGCGATGGAGCCAGTCGCCCCAAAGTTCAACCCATGGTCCTCCTTCCCGATCACTTTTGATCGAAGGGACCACCCCACTAGCATCCACCACGGCGGATTCGCCGCATTGGTTCTAGACCCAATTATCGACGGATTTCATCTCACTAGAGTCCTTATGGACGACGGAGGCAGCCTAAACCTGCTTTACCAGGACACAGTGCAGAAAATGGGCATAGATCCCCCGAGGATTGAGCCCACCAAAACGACCTTTAAAGGCGTCATACCAGGTGTAGAGGCCAGCTGTACACGCTCAGTTACACTTGAAGTGGTCTTCGGATCCCCGGATAATTTCTGAGGCGAGGAGTTAATCTTCGACATAGTCCCGTTCCGCAGTGGCTATCACGCACTGCTCGGGCGAACCGCATTCACCAAGTTCAATGCGGTACCGCACTACGCGTACCTTAAGCTCAAGATGCCAGGCCCTCGAGGAGTAATTACGGTCAATGGAACACACAACGCCCTTCCGAACGGCGAGCATACGGGCGCCCTCGCAGCGGAAGTACAAAGCGGCCTCTCAAGGTAGTTCTCTAGTCCGCCGTTAAACGTCCGGACACCGCTGCCGCGCCAGAGTAACCTACAACAAGACCGCTGCACGCCCGAGCAAGCGAGTAATGCGGCCCCAACCCCAGCCCTCGCGACAATGCGAAACCAGTGCTTCGCGTACATAACTACGCTCTTGAAATACCATGGGCACAGGGGGAGGGGCACCCTCACGGCACGCCCGAAACACGGCTTAAACCGTACTAGGGGCTGCCGCCCCTTTTTTAATTTTCTCTTACTTTCAGGACTCCATTCTTTGGAAGACCTGTCCGGCAGTACAAGCGCCGCACAAACGATGCAAGAACCAGGGAAGCAGAAAAGCTACGCCGCATTCCGGAACTCCCAGGTGGTCTCTATCACGAGCAGTATACCTGTTCCACATACCATTTCGCAGCCTGCCCCTGGAAAGGACATGTTAAATAGTCCAATCTTTTGCTTATCGCGCTATTTGTATCGTTCTGCTTTGATCGCTGCCTTTTTAATAAACAATGCAAAGCTTTTATCTGTTTTTGCATTCATCTTTTTATGAATATATGTTCATTAATGACATGTTGCACCCGTACACCTTGGTACGGCCAATACGCCAGGGGCTTAAATACCCCTCAATATGGTGTGAAAAGTTCGAACACTTTCACAAGTGCGGCACCCCGAACTTATAGCATTATATGCATCGGCTCTGAGTCATGTCTTGGGTCAATAGTTGGGTTTGCCCGGCTCCTATATTTTGGTACCTTACGTTCCGCTATATCGGCTAAGGTAGCACTAGGAGAACTATTGCGATTGTGCCCCAGTTGAGCTGGGCTAAGCACCTCAGTAGAGAAAGCTAAAACTGAGTGTCATGATAAAGCGAGAGACCGGTCGCTGTTCGAGAGGTTTTTCGAGTCCCTAAAGACTTATGCCGCTTAGAGCGAGGAGTCGGCTTTGTCCGGCCAAGGCGTGGATAGCTCCCCGAACTCGGTCTTCCGAATACTAGGGGCTTCGCCGAAATTTAGAATTATAGAATTCTATGGCTAAGTGAGAGTGTTCAAGCATTATAGTCCGATTGCCTTGTTCACAGTCTTTGGCGCCTCCTCTAAGGACCCAAACATGGGAAAAAGAGCGCCTGTGTTTATCCCAACACCCCAAACTAGTGGCATGGGGGCGAGAAGCGACGACTCGCCATCTCTCAATTTTGATAAACGGCCGCACAGAAGGTAATATTTTAAATTCAAAAAGCATTGCTCAGCGCATATGAACAAGTTTTCAGCGCACAGGAAATTACAAGCGAGTTTACTCAAAAATTACATCCCTGGAACATTCATCTGCCATAAGGCGGGCACCCTTCAGAACGCCCTCATAATATAGCTCGGGCTTGCGATGCTCTTTCCCCGGCGGTGGCCCGTCCTTCACAAGCTTCTCAGCATCCAACTTGCCCCAGTGCACCTTAGCACGGGAAATGGCCCTACGGGCACCTTCGATGCAGACGGAGCGCTTGATGACCTCAAGCCTTGGACAAGCCTCCACCAGCCGCCGCACCAGCCCGAAGTAGCTCCCAGGCAGAGCCTCTCCAGGCCACAACCGAACCATGAGGCCCTTCATGGCCTGTTCGGCCACCTTGTGGAGCTCGACCAGTTGCTTTAGCTGGTCGCTCAAGGGCACAGGGTTTCCGGCCTCAGCATACTGAGACCAGAACACCTTCTCCGTCGAGCTGCCCTCCTCGGCTCGGTAGAATGCGGCGGCATCGGAGACACTGCGGGGAAAATCTGCGAATGCTCCTGGAGAGCTCCGGATTCGGGTAAGTAACAAGTAATTCACTTTCACATGCTTGCTTTGCATAAAGAAAGCCTTACCCACCGCTATTTTCTTCACCGCATCCACCTCCTGAAGGGCCTTCTGGGCTTCGTCCTTGGCAGACTTGGCAGTTTCAATGGCCACCGCGAGCTCAGACGCTCGCGTCCTCGAGTCAAGCTCCAAACTCTCATGTTTTTTCATGAGAGCCTGGAGCTCTTGCCGCGCCTCGTCAACCTGCGCCTCATACTTCTCCCGCTCGGTGCGCTCCGTGGCCGCTCTCTTCTCGGCCTCGGACAGCGCCTACTTGAGGGTCGCCACCTCAGTTGTGGCCCCTACAATAAGCCACGTTAATCCTGTCATTTTTTGCAATTGCATCTTTTATATATTTTTCTATAAGGTATCTCTTACCTTCTTTCTCCTCGAGCTGCCGCTTGGCAAGGCCGAGCTCTTGCTCGGACCGCTCGAGGCCCTGCTTCAGTGTGCCCACCTCCACAGTCAGTGCGGCGGTCGCTAGCAGCAAAGCCTGCATACACATATTGACTCATTTTTTGTTAGACTCCTGCGAATTTTATTGGATCCTCTATTCGACTTTTCTTTCCGAATGCCAAACAGAGCATCAGGGGCTACTGTCTATGCGGTAATATTTTTACATATTCTTTACTTACCTCGAAGCCTGTTAGAAGGCTGACACAAGCTTCAGTCAGTCCGCTCTTGGCGGACTGAACCTTCTGGATCACCGCACTCATAATAGTGCGGTGCTCCTCGTCGATGGAGGCGCCGTTAAGCACCTCCAGCAGATTGTCCGCGCCCCGGTTGGGCGGGGGGCCACCGCTCAAGAGGGCTTGCTCCTCTTGGAAGGAGTTCGCCTACTGCAGTCCGGAACCGTTGAAGATTCCGGCGCGGTCTCCGGCTCAAAGCCGGACTTGGAGCCCTGGGGGTCTTATCCCCTTTACTCCTGGAGTCCGGGAAGTCGCCTTGCGGCGCCTCCAGGACCACCTCCTCCTGACTTGGAACCTGTCGGGACAACACTTCGGCGTCGTCCGTAGGGCGGGGGGAGGTAGCCGTCGGAAGTGAATTCACATGCGACGAATCCAGGGAGCCGCTCGACGACTCGTCGAGCCCGGCCTTGGGCGGACTGCATGATTGTATTCGACATAAGGAAAGGTTGTGCCATAAAGGAGTACTATGAATCACTCTGGTATCCGAATACTTACGATTTCGCCGGGCGCTTGGCCCTGTGCGGCCACTCCTCTTCGCCGTCGTTGGCGTCGGTGGAGTAGTCCGGAGGAAGGGTCTTCCCCTTCTTGGACCCCTCGGCCTCCCCTGTTGGGGCGGCCTTCCTCTTCTTTCCTCCCCCCGCTGGAGGGGGAGAGGGTTCTTCTTCCTCCTCCTCGTATTCACGGGAGGAGCACGTCTCGGATTCGTCGGATGAGGAATCTGACACCTCCAGGCGTCGGGCACTCTTTCGAGTCCCCATGGTCTTCTTCTTGGCCTTCTTCTCCGGCACCACATAAGGTGCCGGAGCCAGCAGCTTCGCCAAGCGAGCATTGGCTGGGTCTTCGGGCAAAGGAGCCGGACAGTCTATCTGTCCTGACTTCACCTACCAATCCTGTCAAAGGTAAGGGAGTTTAGATCCCGCATAGAGTCAGACTATGAAAAACTAACATCCTGCAAAAGGTAAAAATAGCTTACCGCACTAGCGTGACGCTGCGTGCTGAATCCGCGGTCCTCGGAAGCGGATGCAGGAGCCTCGGCGCCCTTAAAAAGCACCTTCCAGGCATCTTCGTACGTCGTGTCGAAGAGCCTGCTCAGGGTTCGGTGCTGCTCCGGGTCGAACTCCCACAGGTTGAAATCCCGTTGTTGACACGGGAGGATCCGGCGGACGAGCATAACCTGGACTACATTGACAAGCTTGAGCTGCTTGTTCACCAGGGTTTGGATGCATGTTTGCAGTCCAGTCACCTCTCCTTTGTTGCCCCACGACACGCCCGTCTCTTTCCAGGACGTGAGCCGCGTAGGGGGTCCGGACCGGAACTCGGGGGTTGCGACCCATTCAGGGTTGCGTGGCTCGGTGATGTAAAACCACCCCGATTGCCACCCCTTCAGGGTCTCCACAAAGGAGCCCTCGAGCCACAGGATGTTGGGCATCTTGCCCGCCATGGCACCTCCGCACTTCGGCTGGGTGCCGCGCACCACCTTCGGCTTGACATTGAAAGTCTTGAGCCAAAGGCCGAAATGGGGGCGGATGCAGAGGAAAGCCTCGCACACGACGATGAACGCCGAGATGTTGAGGATAAAGTTCGGGGCCAGATCGTGGAAATCCAGGCCATAGTAGAACATGAGCCCCCGGACGAATGGGTGGAGAGGAAAACCCAGTCCGCGGAGGATGTGGGGAAGGAACACTACCCTCTCATGGGGCCTTGGGGTGGGGAGGAGCTACCCCTCTTCGGGAAGCCGGTGCGCGATGACGTTAGACAAGTATCCGGCCTTCCTAGTTTTTTGATGTGTCCCTCCATGACGGAGGAGACCATCCACTTGCCTCCCGCTTCGGACATGGCTGGAGTAGGTCGAGGTGGGAAGTGCGGACTTGGGCGTTGGAGCTCGAGTGCGCGGAGAATGGATAGGCAAAGGAGGAAGAAGGCGTAGGTGAGAAAGGTGGATCCTTATCCCCTTATATGGGCGGATGCGGCTATGCGTCCCCACCAGCCTGATAAAACTCGCTTATCTCCCAAGCACCGCAATCAATGGCACGGTTGGGTTACCCACGTCCGTATTGATGAGAATCCCGTAAATAAAGGGGACACGATCTCTGCTTTGGCAAGAGGTGCCAAGGAAACCGCCTCGCGAAACTTGCTGAGGTGGAGCAGTGAAAACGATTCGAATAAAGGCTTGGCCGTGGTGTGATGTCACGCTACGGAATGCGTCAGCAGATTAGATTTGTGTAAATATTATTCTCTCTATGGCAGTATGTGGAAATTTATTTTGCAGAGCCGGACACTATCCTTTGTGTTCAAAATCTTCTATGAAGTACTTGGAGGAGGAACCCGCCTTGCAATGTCAAGACAATCAAGCTACCGGACTCGTCGTCATTGAAGCCTGGTTCAGGGGCTGCTTAGGGAGTCCTGGGTTAGGGGGTGTCCGGATGGCCGGACTATACCTTCAGCCGGACTCTTGGACTATGAAGATACAAGATTGAAGACTCCGTCCCGTGTCCGGAAGGGACTTTCCTTGGCGTGGAAGGCAAGCTTGGCGATACGGATATTTAGATCTCCTACCATTGTAACCGACTCTGTGTAACCCTAGCCCTCTCCGGTGTCTATATAAACCGGAGGGTTTAGTCTGCAGGAACAATAATCATACCACATGCTAGCTTCTAGGGTTTAGCCTCCTTGATCTCGTGGTAGATCTACTCTTGTACTAGCCATATCATCAATATTAATCAAGCAGGGGTAGGGTTTTACCTCCACCGAGAGGGCCCGAACCTGGGTAAAAACATCGTGTCCCTTGTCTCCTGTTACCATCCGCCTAGACGCACAGTTCGGGACCCCCTACCCGAGATCCGCCGGTTTTGACACCGACAACTAGGGAGCCCACACCCTGTCCACGAGGGTGGAGGGCGCGGCCACCCCCCTGGGGCGTGCCCCCTGCCTCATGGGCCCCCTGAGGCTCCACAAACCTCAACTTCAACTCTATATATTCACGTTCGGGGAGAAAAAATCAGAGAGAAAGATTCATCACGTTTTACGATATGGAGCCGCCGCCAAGCCCTAATCTCTCTCGGGAGGGCTGATCTAGAGTCATGCTCGGGCTCCGAGAGGGGAACCTGTCCGCCATCGCTCATCATCAACCTTCCTCCATCACCAATTTCATGATGCTCACCACCGTGCGTGAGTAATTCCATCGTAGGCTTGCTGGGCGGTGATGGGTTGGATGAGATTTACCATGTAATCGAGTTAGTTTTGTTAGGGTTTGATCCCTAGTATCCATTATGTTCTGAGATTGATGTTGCTATGACTTTGCTATGCTTAATGCTTGTCACTAGGGCCCGAGTGCCATGATTTCAGATCTGAACCTATTATGTTTTCATGAATATATGTGAGTTCTTGATCCTATCTTGCAAGTCAATAGTCACATACTATGTGTTATGATCCGGTAACCCCGAAGTGACAATAATCGGGACCACTCTCGGTGATGACCGTAGTTTGAGGAGTTCATGTATTCACTAAGTGTTAATGCTTTGGTCCGGTACTCTATTAAAAGGAGGCCTTAATATCCCTTAGTTTCCAATAGGACCCCGCTGCCACGGGAAGGTAGGACAAAAGATGTCATGCAAGTTCTTTTCCATAAGCACGTATGACTATATTCGGAATACATGCCTACATTACATTGATGGACTGGAGGTAGTTCTGTGTCACCCCCTATGTTATAACGGTTGCATGAGGAATCGCATCCGACATAATTACCCATCACTGATCCAATGCCTATGAGCTTTTCATAGATTGATCTTTGCTTAGTTACTTTTCCGTTGCCACTGTTACAATTACTACAAAACTGCTACTGTTACCTTTGCCACCGTTACCATTACTTCCATACTACTTTGCTACTAAATACTTTGTTGCAGATATTAAGTCTTCCAGGTGTGGTTGAATTGACAACTCAACTGCTAATACTTGAGAATATTCTTTGGCTCCCCTTGTGTCGAATCAATAAATTGGGGTTGAATACTCTACCCTCGAAAACTGTTGCGATCCCCTATACTTGTGGGTTATCATCATACTGCTTACCATCAATGTCTTATTTTGATTCGGCGGTATTGGTGGATGAGGTGGCCCGGTCCAACCTTACATGACCACGTTCATGAGACCGGTTCCACTGACAGACATGCAACTAGTTTTGCATAAAGGTGGCTGGCGGGTGTCTGTTTCTCCTACTTTAGTTGAATCGAATTTGACTGCGGCCGGTCCTTGTTGAAGGTTAAAACAGCAAACTTGATAAATCTCCGTTGTGGTTTTGATGCGTAGGTAAGAACGGTTCTTGCTAGAAGCCCGTATCAGCCACGTAAAACTTGCAACAGCAAAGTAGAGGACGTCTAACTTGTTTTTGCAGGGCATGTTGTAATGCGATATTGTCAAGACATGATGAGATATACGTTATTGTATGAGATGATCATATTTTTGTAAAAGTTATCGGCAACCGGCAGGAGCCTTATGGTTGTCTCTTTATTGTATGAAATGCAAACGCCATGTAATTTCTTTACTTTATCACTATGCGTTAGCGATAGCTGTAGAAGCAATTATTGGCAAGACAACCACGACGCTATGATGGGCATGAAGGTGTCGAGCCGGTGAAGATGGAGATCATGACGGTGCTTCGGAGATGGAGATCAAAAGCACAAGATGATGATGGCCATATCATGTCACATATTTTGATTGCAGGTGATGTTTATAGTTTATGCATCTTATTTTTCTTAGTACGACGGTAGCATTATAAGATGATCCATTAACTAAAATTTCAAGGTATAAGTGTTCTCCCTGAGTATGCACCGTTGCGACAGTTCGTCGTGTCGAGACACCATGTGATTATCGGGTGTGATAGACTCTACGTTCACATACAACGGGTGCAAGACAGTTTTGCACATGCGGAATACTCGGGTTAAAATTGACGAGCCTAGCGTGTACAGACATGGCCTCAGAACACTGGGGACCAAAAGGTCGAACGTGAATCATATAGTAGATATGATCAACATAGAGATGTTCACCATTGATGACTGCTCCATATCACGTGATGATCGGACATGGTTTAGTTGATTTAGATCACGTATCATTTAGATGACTTGAGGGATGTCTATCTATGTGGGAGTACTTAAGTAATTTGATTAATTGAACTTAATTTATCATGAACTTAATCCTAATAGTATTTGCATATCTATGTTGTAGATCAATAGCTCGCGATATAGCTCATATATATTTTTGATATGTTCCTAGAGAAAAGTTGAGAGATGATAGTAGCAATGATGCGGACTGTCGGTGTACAAAAGTAGGGGCCCTTTTTGCACCCCTTTACTTGTGTGTGGGCAGTTGCAACCGCGCACCCGCAGCCGTGCTTGGAGGGACAGAAGAGGAACCCAAGGCACAAGACCACCAGAGCCATGCTCAAGACCAGAAGCATGAGGAGTAGAGGGGCGAGGTGAAACTCCCCCGGCAAGGCCCTTGCCGGGGCGGCCTTCACAGCCCCGGCAAGAGCCTTGCCGGGGCAACTTACCCAACACCAATGAGGCTGTCACCCTTGAGTCTGAGAGTTCTGACGCCATCAACCACATTGGAACCAAGGCTCGGGAGGCGCCTCCATGGTGGCATGCAGATCTTTGTGAAGAAAAAAGGCATGCGAGGCCTAGGTAGGAACCAAAGGACAAGACGACAGTGGGGCCCCTTGTCGACGATGCCCACGAGGCCCCGGAAAGGCTCCTGTCGAAGATACTCACGAGGCCCCGCAAGACTCTTGCCGAGGGCACCCACAAGGCCCCGGCAAGACCCTTGTCAGGAATATCAGCAAGACCGCGGCAAGGCCTTGCCGCCCCGTCGCCGCCCCAGCTCAGTGGCCGACCCACCAACTGATCAGGTACCCACGTGGCAGTACGTGGCTCCTAAGCCAGCTAGTCGAGCGCCTACGTGGTGGCATGCAGATCTGCGTGAAGACCCTGCCACCAGACCAGCTCAGCAGCCTGCCAGCCAACATGGCGCTGCATGCCTCATTGACCTGGACGCGTGGCGAAGCAAGGCGAAGCGGCGACGGAGGTGGCGGGCCTCGCTGCCATCCCCGATAAAGTAAGAGGACACCTAAGTAGCGCATTTAATGTGTTTTGTCCTGTGATGTCAGACGATAAACTCGACCACTGTACAACTTTCCACCTCCTGTGTGCCACTGTGGTAGCCCCTTTGACTATAAAAGGAGGCCCGCAGCGTACTGAGAGAGAATTCGGACTTTTGGACCCTGCACGCTTTATAGCTAGTCCGAGAACACTAGATAAACACAAGCCAGCAGGAGTAGGGTATTACGCATCTCTTGTGGCCCGAACCTGGACAAATCTCCCGTGTTGATCTCTTAAACCCGCTCTTTCCACAGCCCCGCGCCCACCGACCATAGAAGGGATTCCCCGTGATCCCATAGGTTTCGTTTCCACTGACACTTTGGCGCACCAGGCAGGGGGCTGCGAGATGTGAAAATCCGGTTTGAAGGTTAACGCACCGACTTCATCGTCACCATGGCCCCCAAGAGAAAGGGGATCACAGTGATCGGCTCGTCCGGAGCCGGCCCATCCGCGCCAGCGCGAGCAGGCGGCCGGGTGGCCACTGATGGGGCCGGAGACGTGGCCCGCGAGCATCCATGACATTCTGGCGAGCGGAGCTAGGCGAGCGGCGTCGTTCGAGTCCGAGACGATGAGCCACACGCCACTGGGTCCGGGGGCGGGGCCGTGCTACCCGCGCGCAGCGCGGCAGCCTCTACGGCACCCCAGCTGGCACCCGTGCCGCGCCCTTCCCAGGCCGTGCGCGATGAGCAACACCGCGGTGCCGGAGCCCCCGGGCACCGCGATGTAAAGAGCCCCGTGCGCCATTCGCAGGACGCACCAGGCCGGCGTGCGCGCTCGGACGCCGGTGGAGGCGGCGTGCGACCGCGAGACCATGACAAAGCCCCTTCTAACCTGGTTAGAAGTAGGAGCGCGTCACAGTCTACATAGCTCTCGCCGCCGCCTACGCCAGCAGAAGCGCTGACGCGCGTGCAACTGCTCCTCGACTTCTCCCCTGCTGCGGAGAAGCTCGACGAGTGGAGGGCCACCATCCAAAGCCTTGTCAGCTTCGCCAACAAAGATGAGCCGCTCCCAGTGGGACCCTCACACCGGCGTTCCGTCGAGCCGGTGCATGCCGGCGGTGGGGGACCAGTGTAACCCCCCGGATTCGATGCGCCAGGTGTCCGCCAGTTTTTCGCCGTCATTGCCATGTCATTTGCTTGCGTGTCGCATTTTGCCATGTCATCATGTGCATTTCATTTTGCATACGTGTTCGTCTCATGCATCCGAGCATTTTCCCCGTTGTCCGTTTTCCAATCCGGCACTCCTATGTCTCCCGGCACTCCCTTTTACCTATTTTCGTGTGCGGGTGTTAAACGGTCTCGGAATGGACCGAGGTTTGTCAAGCGGCCTTGGTATAGCACCGGTAGACCCCCTGTCAAGTTTCGGATCATTTGGAGGTCGTTTGGTACTCCAACGGTTAACCGGGTAACCGCAAAGCCCTCTTTGAGTTGCAGCCCAACACCCCCTCCAAAGTGGCCCAAAACCCAGCAAACTCCCCTCCATGCTCTCGGTCGTTCGATCACGATCGCGTGGCCGAAAACCGCACCTCATTTGGACTCTCCTAGCTCCCTCTACCTATAAAACTAGATCCCCCCCGAAAATTCGCGGATGAATCCCCCGAAACCCTAGCTTCTTCCTCTCTCCGCGGCGGACATGTCCGTCCGCCGCCGGACAAACCGCGCCGCTGCCCGCGCCAAATCGGAGCGCGCCACGTGGCCCTCTGCTGCCCGCACCCGCCGGCTCCGCGGGCCAGCCGCGCCAGCGCCCGCCGCCCTCGGCCGCCCGCCGCCGTCCGGCCTCGCCCGAGCCGGAGCAGCCGCCCGCCAGGCCTCCCTCGGCCTCCCTCGCTGCCGGCCAAGCCTCCCGTCGCCCTAAGCCGCCCGCCCGCCCGGCGCCTCCCGCCAGCGACCACGCCCCCGCCGCCATGGAGCCCGCCGCCGCCCGTCGCGGATCCGCTGCGCCGCCCCGCCCTCCGCCGCCAAGCTCACGCGCGCCGCAAGGCCGGACCTCGCCTCCATCGGACCCCACCGGGCGAGCCCTCCGCCTCCTCTTCCACCAGATCCGCTGAGCTGGCGGATCCGCCTCGCCTCCTCCTCCTCCGCCGCCCGGCTCGTCGAGTTCCCTCGTCGCCCGGCGCCGACCTCGTCGCCGATCTGCACCGCCCGCCCCGAACGCCTAGATCCCCCAACCAAACGTCCCTGCTGCACCGTCTCGTCCCCGGGACCCCGAGATCCAGTTTGACCCGAGAGGTGATTTTCGTCTAAGTCCCTGAGATCTGCTAACATTTTCATGCATTTTCATCGCATCATAACTCTGCATCCGTAGCTCCGTTTTGGGCGTGTAATATGTCAAAATGTTCGTCTCTGAGTAGATCATTTCATCTCATTGCATCATTTTCATTTGAGCTCATCTTGGTGCCCGAAATGCTGTTGGAAAAGTGCTATGTGATGTTAGTTTCTGTTTCTTAGCAGAACATGCACTTTTGTCATTTTTGCCATGATTGATGTGTGCACCCTATGGACTTGAGTCCTACATGTGTTTTGTAATATGCCATGCCATCTTTACAGTGGTGCTTGCTATGTATTTTTGTGATCTATGTGGTGACTAGCACAAGCATGCAAACTAGGCCTCATGATGTTGCTGATTTCAGCCCTGTTTTGCTGATATTTTTATGCCATGTTAACTTGATGCTACCGAGAGATCCATGCATATTTTGAGATACTTCAGTAAGGATGTTTTGTTATACATGTCTTGCTCTATCCATCCATGCCCTTGTTTGCAATTATGGAGTGCCATAGCTTGAGTCAATCGAGCTCTACTTTTGCTATAAAATGTTTCCTGGCAGATTGTTTACATGTTATTCAATTTTGCCAAGGTTGTTGTAGTTGATCCTTGCATGCTATGATGTTGTTCTTGCCATGTATAGCTTCTATGCCATGTCTTCTTTCTGTTGGTTGACTTGACATGCCATGTATTGCTCTGTGGTGAGTGGTTCAAGCTCACCAACATGCCTACTCATCGTTGTTCCTGCCATGTATGAATCTGTAATATAACTTGCCATGTTTACATGGGTGCCATCATATTTTCTGATCCTTTTTGGCTTATGGTCAGTAAGGGACTTTTGTTCTATGCATTTAGTAGTATCATGCCATGCCTTTGTTTGCCATGATAAGTTCCTGTAACATGTTGTTCGATAGCTCTAAACATTGCAACCTGATGTTATTTCTGCCAATGCCTGAAACTTTTATTATTTGCAATCTTGCCATGTCATTTTGAGCACGTTCTAGTTGTTTCTAGAGATAGATCAGTGTTCATGTTTTGTAATGCTTTACCTGTACATCATGCCCATGCCTTTTGATTTCATATTGTGATGCTGTAGCTTGTTGTTTTGATGCTTGCAATATGCCTAGTTGCTGTTATGGACAGATTGTTGTCATGCCTTGTATAGAGTGTATGTGTTGAACCGTTGCTCCGTTTTGAGTGTGCTCTATATGAAACTTGCTTGATTTTGCATGTAGTTTCATATTATCATGTTGCATCCTTGTTTTGAGGTGTTTGCTTAATGTTTGTATGCATTTTGCATCAATGCCATGTTTAACTTGTTTTGCTCATATCTTCTAGACCGTAGCTCCGAATTAAATGAACTTTATATGTAACTTGACTAGAGTTTCGTGTAGATCATCATGGTGCATTTTAAATTGCTGTTTAACAACTTGAACATAAGGTTTGTTCAGATCTGGATCAATTTCGAAATTTGCATATGAGGACTTACCGGAATTGTTATATGTTGTTCCCGGCCTCATTTAAACTTGCTTTGATGTGTTGCTCTTGTTTGCATCATATCTTGCCATGATTAGCTTCATGTAGCTTTGTCATGCATCATGCTTGGTTGTGCATCATGTCTTGTCTATGTGTGGTGTGTTTACTATGTTGTGTGCTTCTTCTTAGTTCCTGTTTCGTTGCGAACGTGAGGATTCGTTCGTCTACGCTTGGTTCGGCTTCATCCGTTCGTCTTCTTCATGGACTCGTTCTTCTTCCTTGCGGGATTTCAGGCAAGATGACCGCTACCCTGGATCTCACTACTATCATTGCTATGCTAGTTGCTTCGTTCTTTCGCTATGCCGCGCTACCTATCACTTGCTGCTCAAGCCTACCTAATTGCCATGTCAGCCTCTAACCTTTGTTACCTTTCCTAGCAAACCATTGTTTGGCTATGTTACCGCTTTGCTCAGCCCCTCTTATAGCGCTGTTAGTTGCAGGTGAAGATGAAGTTTGTTCCTTGTTGGAACATGGAGATGTTGTTCCTTGTTGGAACATGTTTACTTGTTGGGATATCACAATATATCTTATTTAATTAATGCATCTATATACTTGGTAAAGGGTGGAAGGCTCGGCCTTATGCCTGGTGTTTTATTCCACTCTTGCCGCCCTAGTTTCCGTCATATCGGTATTATGTTCCCGGATTTTGCGTCCCTAACGCGGTCGGGTGATTTATGGGACCCCCTTGACAGTTCGCTTTGAATAAGACTCTCCAAAGAAGGCCCAACATTGGTTTTACCATTTGCCTCACCTAGCCCTTTTTCCCTTGGGTTTCGGAGCCCAAGGGTCATCTTTATTTTAGCCCCCGGGCCGTGCTTCTCTAAGTGTTGGCCTGAACCGAGCTGCTCATGGGCCCCCTCGAGCAACTCGAGGTCTGGTTTTACTCGTAGCTAGTCTCATCCGGTGTTGCCACGAGAACGAGATATGTGCAGCTCCTATCGGGATTGTCGGCGATCGGGCAGCTTTGCTGGTCTTGTTTTATTGTTGTCGAAATGTCTTGTAGCCGGATTCCGAGACTGATCGGGTCTTCCCGGGAGAAGGAATATCCTTCGTTGATCGTGAGAGCTTATCATGGGCTGTTGGGACACCCCTGCAGGTTTGAACTTTCGAAAGCCGTGCCCGCGGTTATGTGGCAGATGGGAATTTGTTAATGTCCGATTGTAGAAAACCCGGTTGATCTTAATTAAAATACACCAACCGTAAAGCGTAACTCGTGAGTGTCTCTTTTCGGGTTGATCGAGAGGAGAACACGATTTCGGGTTATGTTTGACGTAAGTAGGAGTTCAGGATCACTTCTTGATCATTACTAGTTGACGACCGCCCTTTGTTTCTCTTCTCGCTCTCATTTGCGTATGTTAGCCACCATATATGCTTAGTCGCTGCTGCAACCTCACCACTTTATCCCTTCCTTTCCCATTAAGCTTTGCTAGTCTTGATACCCATGGTAATGGGATTGCTGAGTCCTCGTGGCTCACAGATTACTACACCACCAGTTGCAGGTACAGGTTTGCGATGATCATGACGCGAGAGCGATGTTTGCTTGTGTTGGAGTTCTTCTTCTTCTTCTTCGATCAGGGGATAGGTTCCAGGTCGGCAGCCTGGGCTAGCAGGGTGGATATTGTTTGAGCTTCTGTTTATGTTTCATCCGTAGTCGGATGTTGATCTTGTATATGATGTTGATGTATTCTTGTGGCATTTGTGCCTTATGTATGTATCCCTATGTATTATGTAATGTTGATGTAATGATATCCACCTTGCAAAAGCGTTTCAATATGCGGGTCTATCCTTGGTGGGACTGTCGAGTTCCTTTTGGATAGGGTCGCATATTGGGCGTGACAACCAGAGACGCTGTGACCACGGTGCACTCCCCCCCCCCCCCCGCATCCGTGACAGCAACCACCTGCCCGTCGGGTCGACGTCTATGACCACGTTTTCACAGCGTCGTCCGACCCGTGAACCCGCTGCGACCAACGTCAAGTCCTTCGGGAACGGGCCCAGGAAGATGCTCGAACTACCATTGAACAACGACGCGAGACGCGCCATCAGTCAGATCGGCGTGCGGGACCTACTATGGACCACCCGGTGCCGGGGGGCCCCGGCGACCTGCCTTACGCGGTGGGTTGTCCAGCCTTTACCCGAGAGCTGCGGCAGTTCCAGTGGCCCTCCCACCGCACGTTCAAGCCCGATGTTGGCGAGAAGTACAACGACAAGACCCACCCGTCGAAGTTCCTCAGCATCTACACCATCGAGATGCAAGCTGCTGGAGCTCGCGACAACAAGGTGCTTGCCAATTACTTCCCGTGGGCACTCAAACCCAACGTCATGTCATGGTTGATGCACTTGCCAGTGGATTCCATTTCTTCTTGGTCGGATTTGTGTCATGAGTTCGTTGGCGCCTTCATTGGAGGCCACCAAGCTCATTACCAAGCAAGCGATTTGCATATCATCCCCTAGAAAGAAGGTGAAAACCTGCGCAAGTACATACAGAGGTTCAGCCGGGTGTAGTACAACATCCCAGATGTTCATCCCGCCGATGTCATCAGCGCATTCCATCAGAATGTGCACAACCTTAAGATGCGTGAAGAATTGGCGATGAACAAGGTCAAGGATGTGGCCAAACTTTATGTTCTGGCCGATAGATGTGCTCGAGCTGGAGAGGGGAGGAAGTACCCCGGCAAAGGCGCCGGTGTAGAAACCGACTCCATAGATGAAGACACAGCCGCCCCGATGAAGAAGGGTCGGCGCCGCAACAGGAAGCGTAAGGGCAAGACTATGCTTGCCGTTGAGGGATCCGGCGAACCCGGTACCGCCAAAAAGGCCAAGGCTGGCGACCCTGGCAAGGAGGTTGCCAGGTGTGCCGCCTGCCGGGCCTTGGCGGCCGCCGGCAAGCTAGGAGGCTCTGACAAGCAGTACTGCGAGATCCACCGCACCAAGGGCCATGACCTCCAGAACTGCCGACAGGTTGAGCTGCTTGCACAAGAGCAGAAGGCTGAATATGAAAGGCGGGACAAGGAGAAGGGTCAAGATGGTGCTGAGGGGTCCGGCAAGAAGCGTGGCGGCCAAGGGGGTCGCCGCGGTAAAGATAACCAACAAGAGAGGCCCGCTCGGGGCCGCGACAAGAAAGAGGAAGATGATGATCACGACGAGGACGACGAGTCCGGCGAGCACGAGTTCTAGAAGGCTACAGAGGACATGTGCATCGACGGTGGCGCCTCGTTGCACACCTCACATCGCCAGCTGAAGCAGTGGGTGCGTGAGGTCACTACGGCGGAGCCGTCGTTCGATGCCCAGAAGCCACTGAAGTGGTCCCGCGCGCCTATCATTTTTGAGACCGAGGATCACCCTGATCGCACAACTGCGGTCGGGTGCTTGCCGTTGTTGGTTTCACCAACAATACGCAACCTCAAGGTGACCAAAGTGCTGGTTGACGATGGGGCCGTTCTGAATTTGATCTCGCCCGCTGTGATCAAGAAGTTGCAGATTCCTGATGGAGATCTCGAGGAGACGGGCACGTTCCAAGGGGTCAACCCGGGAAGGAGTCAGCCGAAAGGTAAAATCATGCTTCCTGTTACGTTTGGGGGCGAGCTGAACTACCGGACGGAGAAGATCGTTTTTATGTTGCCGAGATCCCCCTGCCATACAACGGGATCCTTGGCCGCCCGGCGCTGGCCAAGTTCATGGCGGCGTCACACTACGCCTACAACACATTGAACATGCCGGGGCCGTTGACCATCATCACCGTCCCCTCTGACAAGAAAGACGCGCTCATCTGCGCCAACCAACTCTACTGAGAGGCAGTTGCAGGAACTGCCGCCAGGGAACTTGCTCCTGCCGCTGAAGCCCTGGGAAGGAAGAAGGCCGGCAAGACCCTTCCACCCACTCCGGCAAGCGCACCTCTCCGGAGTGCTGTGCTCCCATTGAGGACGTGCCAGAGAGCTCCACCGACAAGAGCAAGAAGTCCAAGGCTACACCACCAGTAACCAAGAAGGTGTCCGTCAAGGAGGACGGCACGGGCGGGGCTTTCACTATAAGCTCCACCCTCGACAGCAAATAGGAAATTGCACTCGTCGCCTTCCTACGGGCGAATATCGATGTATTTGCATGGCAAGCATCTAACATCCCCTGCTCACGTGGAGGTGATTGAGCACCATCTTGCCAGTCCGTCACGATCTGTGCGCGCCAAGCGGTAAGGTCATGAAGCAAGCTTTGGAGCGACAAGAGTTCATCATTGAAGAGATCAGGAAGTTGGAGGCGGCAGGCCTGGTAAGAGGAGTACTCCACCCTACGTGGTTGGCCAATCCGGTGGTGGTGCATAAGGCGAATGGGAAGTGGAGGCTGTGTATTGATGATAACCCACAAGTATAGGGGATCGCAACAGTTTTTGAGGGTAGAGTATTTAACCCAAATTTATTGATTCGACACAAGGGGAGCCAAAGAATATTCTCAAGTATTAGCAGTTGAGTTGTCAATTCAACCACACATGGAAACTTAGTATCTGCAGCAAAGTGTTTAGTAGCAAAGTAATATGATATTGGTGGTAACGGTAACAAAAGTAAAGACAACAAAAGTAATGTTTTTGGTATTTTTGTAGTGAGTGTAATAGTAGTAACGGAAAAGTAAATAAGCGAGAACCAGTATATGGAAAGCTCGTAGGCACCGGATCAGTGATGGATAATTATGCCGGATCCGGTTCGTCATGTAACAGTCATAACATAGGGTGACACAGAACTAGCTCCAATTCATCAATGTAATGTAGGCATGTATTCCGTAAATAGTCATACGTGCTTATGGAAAAGAACTTGCATGACATCTTTTGTCCTACCCTCCCGTGGCAGCGGGGTCCTATTGGAAAGTAAGGGATATTAAGGCCTCCTTTTAATAGAGAACCGGAACAAACAATTAGCACATAGTGAATACATGAACTCCTCAAACTATGGTCATCACCGAGAAGTATCCCGATTATTGTCACTTCGGGGTTATCGGATCAGAACACATAATAGGTGACTATAGACTTGCAAGATAGGATCAAGAACACACATATATTCATGAAAACATAATAGGTTCATATATGAATTCATGGCACTCGGGCCCTAGATCTGAATTCATTCTGGTCCACCAGAAAGTATCCTTCAAATCCAAATACATCTTGGTATTTCCTGGGTGAATCGAATATGGTGAATCATGTGCCTCTTGTAGAATCAACTTCCTGATCTCTGGGTCATTGGGCACATAAAAACGGTCTTCAAACCATAGGGTATCGTGCTCATCCTCACGAAATCCCTTAGCTTTTCCCTTGCTTAATTTCTCCCTAATGGAGGCAACTTCCTTGTCTGTCTTTTGAGCTTCTCTGATTCTATCCATCAAAGTTGACTGAATCTCCAATGCTGCTACATAGCCTCTCGGAACTATTTCCAGATATAGTTCACGAAGATCCTCGGCTAACTCCTTGGGTAAACCTCCGGTCATTAAAGTGCTGACATGACTCTTACGGCTCAACACGTCTGCTACAACGTTAGCCTTTCCGGGATGATAATGCAATCTCATGTCATAATCCTTAATAAGCTCCAACCATCTCCTCTGCCTGAGATTTAACTCCTTCTGAGTGAAGATGTACTTCAAACTCTTATGATCCGTGTACACTTCACAGTGGTTTCCAATAAGAAAATGTCTCCACGTTTTCAATGCATGCACTACGGCTGCTAACTCCAAATCATGAGTGGCATAATTTAGCTCATGAGGCTTAAGCTGTCGTGAAGCATACGAGACAACTCTTCCCTCCTGCATAAGTACGGCTCCAAGCCCTCAGCGTGAAGCATCGCAATACACCTCATAATCCTTGGTCTGATCTGGCAAAATTAACACTGGCGAGGTAACCAAACGTTTCTTCAACTCCTGGAAACTAGCTTCACACTCCTCAGTCCATATGAATTTGGTATCCTTCTTCAATAATTCTGTCATAGGCTTCGCAATCCTTGAGAAATTCTCAATGAATCTCCAGTAGTATCCTGCGAGTCCAAGGAAACTCCGGATCTCTCCAACTGTAGTTGGTGCTTCCCAGTTTGTCAAAGTGGCAACTTTAGTAGGGTCTACTGCTATACCTTCTCCGGATATAACATGTCCGAGAAATCCAACTTCCTTCAACCAAAACTCACATTTGCTGAACTTGGCATATAACTGATGTTCTCTGAGTTTCTCGAGTACCAAACGCAAATGTTCCTTATGTTCCTCTTCATTCTTCGAGTAAACCAAAATATCATCAATGAACACCACGACGAACTTATCCAAAAACTCCATAAACACTTTGTTCATCATGTTCATAAAATAGGCAGGTGCGTTAGTCAGACCAAATGACATAACGGTATACTCATACAGCCCATACCTGGTGGTAAAAGCCGTCTTAGGTATATCCTGCTCTCGAATCTTCAACTGATGGTACCCTGATCGCAAATCGATCTTGGAAAACACCTTAGCTCCTTGCAATTGGTCAAATAAGTCATTGATCATCGGTAGTGGATACTTGTTCTTGATTGTTACTTCATTCAATCCACGGTAATCAACAACCATTCTTAATGATCCATCCTTCTTCTCCACTAGAAGTACAGGCGATACCCAAGGCGAAGAACTTGGGCGAATAAAGCCTTTATCCAATAACTCCTTAATCTGCTTCTTAATTTCCTCCAAATCTTGGGCTGGCATCCTATACGGTCTCTTGGATATCGGTCCAGTGCCTGGCAGTAGTTCAATCAGGAATTCAATGTCTCTGTCCGGTGGCATGCCTGGCAACTCTTCTGGAAATACATCGGGGAAATCCCTTACCACTGGTACTTCCTCCTGCACAACTCCTGATAAACAATTTACATGAGTTCTCCTCGGCTCATGCCGCGACACATACTTGATCCTCCTTCCTTCTGGTGTTGTAAGCAAAATTGTCTTACTGGCGCAATCGATGTTCCCTCCATACATCGACAGCCAATCCATACCAAGAATTACATCCAAACCTTGGGATTCCAGTATAATTAAATATGTTGGAAAAACATGCCTCCCCATATTTAATGGCACTTGAAAACATCCTTGAGTGGCCATATACTCCAGCATGGGTGTCTTAAGAGTCTTAGTGGGCAGGCTAAACTTATCCACGAATCCCCTTGATATGTATGAATGCGATGCACCAGTATCAAAAAGAACAACTGCAGTAAATGACTTAACCAAAAACTTACCTATTACTGCATCTGGCTGAGCTTCAACCTCCTCCACGGCAACGTGGTTCACTTGTCCCCTGTTGAAAGGGTTAGGCTTCTTTCCTGAGCTTCCATTGCCATTTCCATTTTGGGCTTCTGGACATTCATTTGCATAATGCCCAGTCTTGCGGCACTTAAAACAAGTGATGTGGCTCAGGTCTACCTTGGATGGTGTTGACGGGGTGGTGCGGTTTTGTCCATTACTTCCTCCATTCCCGTTTCCATTCTTTGTGCCATTATGATTGTGTGAGTTACCTCCTCCATGAGTATGCTGAAATTGTCCTCCTGTCTTTGGGGTAAAGTGTAGCTTCTGTTGAGCGCCAGAATTATACTTCCCATGTCCATACTTTCTCTTACGATTGTCAATCTGCTGCTGCTTCCCTTCAATCATAAGAGCACGATCTACTAACTCCTGGTAGTTATTAAAAGTAGCTACCATCAACTGCATACTCAGCTCATCATTCAGTCCTTCTAGGAATTTCTCCTGCTTGGCTGCATCCGTAACAACGTCATCTGGGGCATCACGTGCTAGCTTACTGAAATCATCCACATACTGGCCAACTGTCCGTCCTCCTTGGCGTAAGTTGCGAAACTCACGTTTCTTCATGGCCGTAGCTCCCGCTGAAACATGGGCAGTACGGAAAGCTTGCTGAAACTGATCCCATGTGACAGTGTCTACAGGGTAAGTGGCTGTAAAATTCTCCCACCATGCTGCTGCGGGTCCTTCAAGCTGATGTGCGGCAAACTTCACCTTTTCTCCATATGTACATCCTGCAGTGGTCAACTCCCTCCCTACCTTACAGAGTCAATCATCTGCTACTATCGGCTCGGTGCTGCTGGAAAACACCGGCGGATTCAGCCTTAAGAAACGAGTCAGATGGTCAACAGGTGGTGGTGGTAATGGGTTGTTGTTGTTGTTGTTGTTGTTGTTCTGCACCAATGTCTGAATCAAGGCATTCTGCTGCTGAATCAACTGAGTGATTCTGGCGGGAAAACAAATCCGGGGTCGCGTCTCGGAGGCATCTGAGGGGTTTAAGAAAAGACGAGATTTAAGAATAGAATGAGGTCTAGTGAGAAAACACTACCCATATGCACATGAGACAAAATCACACAATATCACTCCAATCAATTCAATAAAGGCAATACAACGGTCTAACTATCGTTACAAGGTGCTGGACTAAAACTAATATAAAATGGGGGAAATACTACTACTATTATGGTGGTCAATTAGAAAAACTGCTCCATGATATCTGCTCCAGCTGCATCAACAAAGTCATCATCGCTGTCGTCGGGGTTCGAGTCGGTGTCGTCGATGATGATATAATTATCCGGGCAAGTGGATTCACCCCCTTCTCTTTTGGATGCTGAACCTCCCATGAATACTCCAAGCTTCTCCTTTAGGTCGCCGTTTTGTCTCACTAGAGCGACGATTTCTTCCATGTAGTCCTCACGTGTAGCCTTGAGTTCTTCTTCTAGCTCCTTGATCTTGGTTCTAGCCTTCTGCAGATCCTCCATATCTGCGCACATCTGATTCTCCTGGTGTCGGATGTGTTGGTTTAACTCCTGGATATAAGCTGCAATTGATCTGTCCCTCCCGGTGCTGATCATCTCCCATTGTTCATCTCGGCGCCCACAAATCTGGTAGATAGTATTCTTGAGATCCTCGTGGTAAACTTCTCCAATTCGTCCCATGGTGATGTGAGCTGCCATGCTCTTTCCTAGGCTCCATGTTGGTGCATCAAAGGAAAACTCTATGGGCTCCGTGACTGGTGCAAACGTCCTTCCTGGAATGTAGACTTGAATCATCCAGCGCTCCTCTTCGGGTAAAGTGGCGTTGAAGGTTCCGGTAAAGCTTGGTACTCCTATGTTCAGGTATCTAGTGACTTCCTTCAAGTGATATCCAAACGGTGAGTCTTCATCTGGTTGTGTGAACTTGTTCCTTGCATCCTCCATCCTAAGGAATAGAAAAGATGAGGAGTCAGAATAGAGAAGAAAGAGTAGTGATCTAGGGCTTAAGCTTAGTGGCCGTGTCCTACAGTCAGCGTGTGCTTTGATACCATCTTTGTAGCGACCAGACCTCAAACAGTCTGATCTCTGTGCTCAGTGTCATCCTCGGATCAAGAATGCTTGACACCACACAAGACTTTGGAGGATTTATAATGAGTAGCAATCACACAATTATTACAATAGAATGTCTCAAGAGAGAACTGAATAAAATAAATATGGCTTAAGGCCATCTAAATACGATAACAGCGGAAGACTTGGAAGAATAAGCGAGTCCATCAACTCCAACGGCATCACTGAGTATAAAACCACGACCTAATCACCTTACTCGTCGTCTGAAAAGTCTGCAACATGAAACGTTGCAGCCCGAAAATGGGTCAGCACATGGAATATGCTGGCAATGTAACACATAGAGAGTAAATAATGGAATAAGCTATACTACATGCATGTTTGGCTGGTGGAAAGCTCTATGGTTACAGTTTTGCATAAAGCCAATTTTTTCCTACTGCAAAGGAATAAATTTATTTAACTATCATGGTGGTTGTTAAACATCGAGAATGGTTGACAGCATTCTCAATCCCAATTAAAAGTACTCATTGACAAACCCAACAATATTAATTAGAGGTAACATGTTGAGATTCACACGATATTCAAGTACTAGATACTCAAGTTGTCCATAACCGGGGACACGGCTAATCATGATTAGTTTATACACTCTGCAGAGGTTTATGACTTTTCCCCACAAGACTCGATCGCCTCCGTTGGATTTCTCGCACTACATGATGTTTGAGAAACGGATGACCGAGACATAGTCTTTCAGAAGCGCTAGCACCTTACTTGTGGATAGACCGGTACACATACTTTCCCCTACATCTGCTAGTCTACCCGTAAGAGTTTGCACGACTTACTCAACTATGCCAGAGCCCATAATGGCTTGTGGCTGCACACGTAAGTTTCTAGCATGAATAATCTTATGATCCCTTTGAGCCTGGGTGGCGGTCCGAAGAAATACAGTAAGTCTGATAGAAACCAGGTGCCTCAATCCACCCAGATGTGTGTTTAAGTTGCCACCTTAAATAAACCATTAATTAACAATCTCACATCTGTCATGGATACACTCACCCAATCCACGTCTACTAGCATAGCATGGCATGATAAGCAAACGTAGAGTAACTCCCAAGGGTTTGAAAATAAACAGGTAATAGGTACTACCTCAACTACTTCCCATAACCCACAGTTTAATTAGATCCTAGTCATGCAATGTTTGAGGATTGATCTAATGCAATAAAAACTGGGTATGAGAAAAGGGTATGATCAAAGTGTTACTTGCCTTGCTGATGATCCGCGAAACCTAGAGACTCGAAGTAACAGGCGGCGCACTCCGGGTGTTCTATCGCAGACAAACAAACAAGCATACAATAAGTACTCATCTAATGCACAGCTAAAACTCAAACGAAAGATCTAACCAGATTGTTCAACTTAAGAACTCCGGTTTGCAAAAAGAAGCAAAGCAAACAAAGCAACGGAGAACAAACGGCGAAAGAAAACAGCTCCGTTCTACAAATCTGGATCTGGGTCAAATTTTACTATAGAAAAAACTTGTTCAAGTTGATTATTCGGAAAGAGGGTTTCGAGACGAAACTCCAGGCGCTTGAATCGCCTGATTCCGATAAACGAGCGAAAAGAAAAACTAAAACGAAAATCGGATCAGAAATCGCGATCAGAAAAATCACGAATTAAATCCGAGAAAAAGTAAAACGACGAACGCGTTAACGAACGAACGTTCATTAACAGAAACTAACCGGTGAACACGTTCGTTAAAACGAACGGATCGGTGAACTTCACTAATTAGCTAAACCGGAAAAAAATAACCGATCTTGGGTTTGAAAAAAAACCAGAGACGGTTTTTGAAAAAAACCAGGGGCGAACGGCGGCGGCTATACCTCTGGCGAGGTCTCCGGCGGGCGGAACGGGGCTCCGGCAGGGTTGGGGTGGCTCGGCGGGGCTCGGCGGGTCGGTGGCGGGCGGCGGCAAGACGGCCAGCGACGGCGGGCGTCGGCTCGGCTGGGTGGCGGCGGGCTCTCGGGCGACTCGGTGGCGGCGGGGTGAGGCGAGGGGCGGGGGTCGGCGGGTTTTAAGGAGGGGGTGCTGCCTTGGGAGGGGGCACGGCGGCGGGCGGCGCCCCGAGCGGGACTCAGGCGGCGGCGGGCGACGGCCAGGTCTCCCGAGAGGAGACGGCTCGTGGGTGGGCTGTCGGTGGGCCTTAGCCCGGTCGGTATGACGCGATTTTTTAAATAATTCGCTCGAAAAAAAAGAGAACTAAACGGACTCCAAAAAATCCCAAAATAAAATTTCCCCGGCTTCTAAAATCAAGCCGGACTAGATGAACATTTATTTGGGCCTAAATGCAATTTTTGAAAAACGCGCATTTTCCTAAATTCAAATAAAAAGGCGAAAAACACCGAAATAAAACTTATTTGATTTTTTGTTAGATCTTCATTATTTCTTTATTTTGAGAAATTCATCTTATTCCCTCTCTCATATTTTGTCAGTAGAAATAATTGAAGATAAAATAAATAAAATCAAATGATCCCTTTTTTCAAAATTTGAGAAAACTCAAATATGAAAATAACGAAACCCCCAACTCTTTCCGTGGGTCCTTGAGTTGCGTAGGATTTCTAGGATCGAGCCAACAATGCAATAAAAATATGATATGCATGATGATCTATGTATAACATTCCAAATTGAAAATTTGGGATGTTACATTTGCTCTCCAGCTAGTGCTTTTTAATAAGAGGGTGATGACTCAACATAAAAGTAAATGGATAGGCCCTTCGCAGAGGGAAGCAGGGATTTGTAGAGGTGCCAGAGCTCGGTTTTGAAATAGAGATAAATTATATTTTGACCGGTATACTTTCATTGTCAACGTAGCAACTAAGAGATGGCGATATCTTCCATGCTAAACACATTATAGGCGGTTCCCAAACAGAATGGTAAAGTTTATACTCCCCCTCCACCAACAAGCATCAATCCATGACTTGCTCGAAACAACGAGTGTCTCCAACATACATCAGGTCCCAGGGGGAGTTTTGTTTGCAATTAATTTTGATTTAGTTTGCATAAAGCATGGGACTGGGCATCCCGGTGACCAGCCATTTTCTCGTGAGTGAGGAGCGGAGTCCACTCCTCTTGAGAATAACCCGCCTAACACGAAATATAAGGACAACCTTGGTTGATACATGAGCTATTCGAGCATACAAAACAGAATATTTATTTGAAGGTTTGGAGTTTAGCACATACAAATTTACTTCGAACGGCAGGTAGATACCGCATATAGGAAGGTATGGTGGACTCATCTGGAATAACTTTGGGGTTTAAGGGATTGGATGCACAAGCAGTATTCCCGCTTAGTACAGGTGAAGGCTAGCAAAATACTGGGAAGCGACCAACTAGAGAACGACAACAGCCATGTACATGCATTAAAATTAATAAACATTGGATGCAAGCATGAGTAGGATATAATACACCATGAACTTAAATATCATGAAGGCTATGTCGATTTTGTTTCAACTACATGCGTGAACATGTGCCAACTCAAGTCACTTAAATCATTCAAAGGAGGATACCATCCCATCATACCACATCATAATCATCTCAATAGCATGTTGGCACACAAGGTAAACCATTATAACTCATAGCTAATCAAGCATGGCACAAGCAGCTATGATCTCTAATTGTCATTGCAAACATGTTTATTCATAATAAGCTGAATTAGGAACGACGGGCTCATCATATTTACAAAAACAAAAGAGGTCGAGTTCAGACCAGCTTTTCTCATCTCAATCCCATCATATATGTCATCATAATTGCCTTTCACTTGCACGACCGAACGGTGTGAATAATAATAAGAGTGCACGTGCATTGGACTAAGCCGAATCAGGAGCATTCAATAAACAGAGAAGACAAGGCAATATGGGCTCTTTGGTTAATTCAACAATGATGCATATAAGAGCCACTACAACAATTTAATCATGGTCTTCTCCTCAATTTCAAAAGAAAAGAAAAGAAATAAAACTATTTACACGGAAAGCTCCCAACAAGCAAAAGAAGAACGGAAATATTTTTGGTTTTCTTTTAATTACTACTACTAATTTTTTGGTTTTTCTTAAGGTTTAACAAACACACAAGAAGAAAGCAGGAAAAAGAAAATAAACTAGCATGGATATTACAGTGAAAGAGTATGAGCACCGACATCTAGCAATGAGTGTGTGTGAGCGTAAATGTAATGTCGGTGAGAAATACGTACTCCCCCAAGCTTAGGCTTTTGGCCTAAGTTGGTCTATTTCCAGGGATAGCCTGGCGGATACCCGTAGGTGTAGTTGGGGTCGTACTGCGACGAGGAATAGTCGGGATCATACTGATGTGCAGCGGTTATCGCCTGCTGAGCTGCAGCGTGGAGTCGGGCTGCCTCCGCTCTCCTCTCGTACTCATCTGCCTCCTCTCTAGTAATAGTATGTCTTCCTTTTGTCTGTGAATCAAAAAGGGCAGGAGCAGGGAGAGTAATATGGACAACATGTCGTTTGTTAGAAATTAAACGATATAACAGAGGTGATTCGGGCCTCTCGACAAAATGATGTGAAGCCATAGAGTCATAATCTAAATATGCAGCGGGCAACTCTGTATCACCCTCACGGATGTCTATCTCAAGAAAATTAGCTAAGCGTGTTGCATAAATTCCTCCAAAGAAATCACCATTATGTCTATTATGATGCAACCTACGAGCTACAATGGCTCCCATATGATAAGATTGGTCTCCTAACACAGCATTCCTGAGAATGCTAAGGTCAGGGACACACATGTGACATGCTTCATCCTTAGCATTTATACATCTACCTATGAAGAGATCAAAATAATGTATAGCAGGAAAGTGAATGCTCCCTATGGTAGCCTGCGTTATATCTCTGGATTCCCCTTCAGTTATACTAGCAAGAAAGTTTCTAAATGCAGATTTAGGGGGACCCCTAATACTGCCCCATGATGGAAGTTTGCAAGCAAGAGTGAAATCCTCTAAGTCCATTCTATAAGATTTGTCATAAAGATCAAATATGACTGAAGGAGAATTACGCGAAGATGAATACTCAAACCGCCTCACAAATGAACTTGTGAGATCATGATACTGGGGGCATTTGTTAGCCTCAAAATCCTCAAGACCGGCATTGCGCAAATACACTTTAAATTCTTATTTAATTCCCGCACGGTCCATAAAATTTTCCGATGGCCATTCACAAGGCCGTACTGGAGCGTCTCTTGGTGGATCCTCGTCAGCATCGCGCATAGCAATCCTGGGTCCTTGCTTCTTAGAGGAACCACCTTGGAACATCTTCCTAAGCATATTGTTCTTCTCTGAAAAATTCTGAAATTTTTAGTAACTTCAAACAAAAGTGAACCAACTTCAATAAAACTGATAGCAACTAGTCTTACAAGTGCCTAGAGCCTATATCAAGCATTAGAACTACTTGGAACCATATAAATTTGACATGCAAGCTCAAGAACATGGTCACCTATGCAGCACAAATTTGCAAAGAATAAAGCACTAGAACAAAAACTAATTGGACCAATGGAGGAGTCACATACCAAGGAACAATCTCCCCAAGCAGTTTTGCGAGAGGTGCTTCGAGCAAGGAGATCGAAAATCACAGCAAAAGTGGCTAGAACTCGTGCTTGAGTTGGTTTTTCGGGTTTACGTGAGACAGAGGAAGAAGATGGGTGCTGGGATAAGTGGAGGAGGGCCACGTGGGCCCACGAGGCAGGGGGGCGCGCCCTAGAGGGGGGCACGCCCACCACCCTCGTGGCCAGGTGGCAGCTCCTCCCGCGGTAATTTTTGCACAGTAAATCCTCAAATATTCCCGAAAAAATCATATTAAATTGGCATGGTATTCTGAGGACTTCTATTTTCGGGATATTTTTATATTGCTCGGATAAGCCAGGAAACAGATAGAAAAATATATTTTTACTTTATTTCTACTAATTAACAGAAAGTATAGAGAGGGTACAGAAGTTTGTGCTTCAAGTTTCATCCATCTCATGCTCACCAAAAAGAATCCACTAACAAGGTTGATCAAGTCTTGTTAACAAACTCATTCCGATAATTATGAAACCGGAGAAATTTCGAATAACACTAAGTTACCTCAACCGGGATATGCACATCCCCAATAATAAGTATATCATATTTCTTTTTGACAGTAGGAAGAGGAAATTCAAAACCTCCAAATTTAATCGATGCGATTTTTCCAATGGAGCTGATACTATGAACTTCAGGTTGTTTCCTCGGAAAGTGTACCGTATGCTCATTACCATTAACATGAAAAGTGACATTGCCTATGTTGCAATCAATAACAGCCCTTGCAGTATTAAGAAAAGGTCTTCCAAGAATAATAGACATACTATCATCCTCGGGAATATCAAGAATAACAAAATCCATTAAAATAGTAACGTTTGCAACCACAACAGGCACATCCTCACAAATACCGACATGTATAGCAGTTGATTTATCAGCCATTTGCAAAGATATTTCAGTAGGTGTCAACTTATTCAAGTCAAGTCTACGATATAAAGAGAGAGGCATAACACTAACACCGGCTCCAAGATCACATAAAGCAATTTTAATATAATTTCTTTTAATGGAGCATGGTATAGTAGGTACTCCGGGATCTCCAAGTTTCTTTGGTATTCCACCCTTAAAAGTATAATTAGCGAGCATGGTGGAAATTTCAGCTTCCGGTATCTTTCTTTTATTAGTAATGATATCCTTCATATATTTAGCATAAGGATTTGTTTTGAGCACATCACCAATCGTGATACGCAAAAAGATAGGTCTAATCATTTCAGCAAAGCGCTCAAAATCCTCATCATCCTTTTTCTTAGATGGTTTGGGAGGAAAGGGCATGGGTTTTTGAACCCAAGGTTCTCTTTCTTTACCATGTTTCCTAGCAACAAAGTCTCTTTTATCATAACATTGATTCTTTGATTGTGGGTTATCAAGATCAACAGCAGGTTCAATTTCTACATCATTATTATTACTAGGTGGAGCATCATCACGAACATCATCATTAGTTTTTTCATTATGTTCATGTTCATTACCAGATTGTGTTTCAGCATCAGACATAGATATATCATTTGGATTATCATGTGGTTCGGCAATAGGTTCACTAGAAGTTTGCAAAGTTCTATCATTTTTCTTTTTCTTCTTTTTAGAAGAACTAGGAACATCAATATTATTTCTTTGAGAATCTTGCTCGATTCTCTTAGGGTGGACTTCAGGATACAAAGGTTCCTGAGTCATTCTACCAGTTCTAGTAGCCACTCTAACAGCATAATCATTTTTCTTACTATTCATTTCATTAAGCACTTCTTTTTGAGCTTTAAGTACTTGTTCTACTTGAGTGGTAACCATAGAAGCATGTTTGCTAACAAGTTTAAGTTCACCTTTAATATTAGCCATGTAATCACTCAAGTATTTAAGCATATCGGAATCATATTTCAATTGTCTACCAAAATAAGCATTGAAATTTTCTTGTTTGACAATAAAATTATCAAACTCATCAAAGCATTGCCTAGCAGACTTATAGTGAGGGATATCACCTTCATCAAACCTATAGAGAGACTTTACCTTTACTACCTGTGTCGGGATATCGGGATCAGGAGGTTCTTCAGTGAATAAAGAATTAAGATCATATACTTCTTCGATAGGCGGTAGATTAAGACCATGTATTTCTTCAATAGGGGGTAAATTCTTAACATCTTCAGCTTTAATACCTTTTTCTTTCATAGATTTCTTTGCCTCTTGCATATCTTCAGGACTAAGAAATAGAACACCTCTCTTCTTCGGAGTTGGTTTAGGAATAGGCTCGGTAATTGAAGCAGGAGCTGGCTCAGGGGCTGGCTCAGGAGGTGCCCAATTATTTTCATTTGTCAACATATTATTCAATAGAATTTCAGCTTCATCTGGTGTTCTTTCCCTGAAAATAGAACCAGCACAACTATCCAGGTAATCTCTGGAGGCATCGGTTAGTCCATTATAAAAGATATCAAGTATTTCAGGTTTCTTAAGAGGATGATCGAGGCAAAGCATTATAACTTGAGAAGCCTCCCCAAGCTTGTGGGAGACTCTCTTCTTTAATTTGCATTAAAGTTGTATATTTCCTCAAAGCAGCTTGTTTCTTATGAGCAGGAAATATTTAGAGAGAAGTAATAAATCATATCCTGGGGACTACGCACACAACCAGGATCAAGAGAATTAAACCATATCTTAGCATCACCCTTTAATGAGAACGGTAATATTTTAAGTATATAAAAGTAGCGCGATCTCTCATCATTTGTGAATAGGGCAGCTCTATCATTTAACTCAGTAAGATGTGCCACAACAGTTTCAGATTCATAGCCATAAAACGGATCAGATTCAACCAAAGTAATTATATCAGGATCAACAGAGAATTCATAATCCTTATCAGGAACACAAATAGGTGAAGTAGCAAAAGCAGGGTCGGGTTTCATTTTATCTCTAAGTGATTCTTTGTTCCATTTAATCAATAACCTCTTGAGATCATATCTATCTTTGCAGGCTAAAATAGCTAAAGAAGAATCTTTATCAAAAAGATAACCCTGAGGAATAACAGGCATATTTTCATCATCACTTTCATCATCGTATTCAAATTCATCAATTTCTCTTTCTCTATCCCTAGCAATTTGTTCTTCAAGAAATTCACTAAGGGGCACAGTAGTATCAGGCATAGAAGCAGTTTCATCATAAGTATCATGCATAGCAGAAGTGGCATCATCAATAACATGCGACATATCGTAATCTAATAGCGTAGTAGGTTTAGGTGTCGCTAGCTTGCTCATAATGTAAGGTGAATCAAGTGCGAGCTAGATGGCGTTCCTTACCTCCCCTCGTAGTTGAGGGATAAATTGTTGTCTTAGCGTCTTTCAAGTTCTTCATAATGTCCAGCAGATATAAATCCCAAGTGACTCAAAGAATAGAGCTATGCTCCCCGGCAACAGCACCATAAAAAGGTCTTGGTAACCCACAAGTATAGGGGACGCAACAGTTTTCGAGGGTAGAGTATTTAACCCAAATTTATTGATTCGACACAAGGGGAGCCAAAGAATATTCTCAAGTATTAGCAACTGAGTTGTCAATTCAACCACACCTGGAAACTTAGTATCTGCAGCAAAGTGTTTAGTAGCAAAGCAATATGATAGTGGTGGTAATGGCAGCAAAACTAAAGACAGCAAAAGTAATGTTTTTGGTATTTTGTAGTGATTGTAACAGTAGCAGCGGGAAAGTAAATAAGCGTAAACCAGTATATGGAAAGCTCGTAGGCACCGGATTAGTGATGGATAATTATGCCGATGCGGTTCATCATGTAACAATCATAACATAGGGTGACACAGTAACTAGCTCCAATTCATCAATGTAATGTAGGCATCTATTCCGATATAGTCATACGTGCTTATGGAAAAGAACTTGCATGACATCTTTTGTCCTACCCTCCCGTGGCAGTGGGGTCCTATTGGAAACTAAGGGATATTAAGGCCTCCTTTTAATAGAGAACCGAACAAAGCATTAGCACATAGTGAATACATGAACTCCTCAAACTATGGTCATCACCGGAGTGGTCCCGATTATTGTCACTTGGGTTGCGGATCAAAACACATAGTAGGTGACTATAGACTTGCAAGATAGGATCAAGAACTCACATATATTCATGAAAACATAATAGGTTCAGATCTGAAATCATGGCACTCGGCCCTAGTGACAAGCATTAAGCATAACAAAGTCATAGCAACATCAATCTCGTAACATAGTGGATACTAGGATCAAACCCTAACAAAACTAACTCGATTACATGATAAATCTCATCCAACCCATCACCGTCCAGCAAGCCTCACGATGGAATTACTCACGCACGGCGGTGAGCATCATGAAATTGGTGATGGAGGATGGTTGATGATGACGACGGCGATTTATCACCCCTCTCCGAGCCCCAAACGGACTCGATCAGCCTCCCGAGAGGTTTTAGGGCTTGGCGGCGTCTGTATCATAAAACGTGATGATTTCTTCTCTCTGATTTTTTCTCTCCAAAGCAAATATATAGAGTTGGAGTTGGCGCCGGAGGGTTTCTGTGGGGCCCACGAGGTAGGGGCGCGCCTAGAGGGGGGGGCCCCACCTCGTGGACAGTGTGGGCCCCTGGTCTTCATCTTTGGCAAGGATTTTTTATTATTTTTTCTAAGGTGTTCCGTGGAGTTTCAGGTCATTCCGAGAATATTTGTTTTCTACACATAAAACAACATCATGGCAATTCTGTTGAAAACAGCGTCAGTCCGGGTTAGTTCCATTCAAATCATACAAGTTAGAGTTCAAAACAAGGGCAAAAGTGTTTGGAAAAGTAGATACGACGGAGACATATCAATTGACTACACAGACATTAATAAGGCCTGTCCAAAGGATCCTTTCCCTCTGCCACGCATCGACCAGATTGTAGACTCCACTGACGGGTGTGACCTGCTATCATTCCTGGATGCCTATTCAGGATACCGCCAGATCTTCATGATGAAGGAAGACGAAGAGAAGACCGCGTTCATCACCCCATGTGGTACGTACTATTTTGTACGAATGCCTTTCGGGTTGAAGAGCGCTGGTTCAACATTTGACCGAGCAGTCCAGATTGGTTTTGAGCCCCAGCTACATAGAAATATGGAAGCTTATATGGATGACGTAGTGGTCAAAACTAAGGACAGGGCCATGCTCGTGCAAGATTTAGAAGAAACATTCGCAAATCTCGCAAGATCAACCTCAAGCTCAACCCGGAGAAGTGCGTGTTCGGTGTCCCTTCCGACAAACTTCTTGGGTTCTTTGTGTCTCAACGCGGAATCGAAGCAAATCCTAACAAGATCAAGGCGATCGAGCAGATTGAGGCACCGAAACTGGCCAAAGACGTCCATAGGCTCGCCGGCTGTGTTGCTGCCCTGAGTAGGTTCATCTCCAAATCTGCTAAGCGCGCCCTCCCCTTTTTCGAAGTTTTGAAAAAGGCGGGTCCAGTAAACTAGACTCCGGAGGCAGAGGCAGCACTTCAAGATTTGAAGAGGTACCTCTCCTCCACGCCAATACTAGTCGCGCCTAAAACACAAGAGCCGTTGCTGCTGTACTTAGCAGCAACGAATCAAGTGGTCAGTGTTGTGCTGGTGGCGCAGAGGGAACTTGAGGGAGAAGCAGCAGTAGTATCAGAGCCGTCGGATGGCGGTCCGGGGCCCTCCTTGGCAGAGCCTGACGTCGGCAAACCAGAACCCCGGCAAGGCCCGGTCCCGACGAAGCAGAGTCTGAGCTGATGGGCGAAGTGGGACAGAAGAAGAAGATGGTGCAACACCCAGTGTATGTTGTCAGTTCCCTCTTGCAGGGGTCTAGGTCAAGATATTCTGGAATGCAGAAGCTGCTTTTCGGCCTCCTCATGGCCTCGAGAAAGCTGTGTCACTATTTCCAAGCGCATGAGATCATCGTCGTCACCCGCCTCCCTTTGCAACGGATTTTGCGCAACCCAGATGCGATAATAGGATTGTGGAGTGGGCATTGAAGCTGTCGATCTTTGGCCTCAGGTTTGAATGTACTTCAACGATCAAGAGCCGAGCCTTGGAAGAGTTAATAGCAGAATGGACCGCAACACCCGATGAGGAGATTCAAGAGACCACCCTTCCCGACAAGGAGACGTGCAGTGAGTGGATTATGTACTTTGACGGAGCTTTCTCACTCCAAGGTGCTGGTGCCGGCGCACTACTCGTCACACCCACTGGAGAGCGCCTCAAGTACGTAATCCAGATGCACTTTCCCCGGGAAAAATCAACGAATAATACGGCGGAGTACGAGGGGTTGCTTGCCGGTCTCAGGATCGCGGCAGACCTCGGAATCAAGAAGCTCATCATCAGAGGTGATTCGCAGCTCATCGTCAGGCATGTTAACAAGGATTACCAGAGTCCATTGATGGAGGCCTACGTGAATGAAGTGAGGAAGTTGGAAGAACGTTTCGACGGCCTACAGACAGAACATGTTCCCTGAGCGGAGAACAGCATTGCCGACGACCTGTCGAAATGCGCCGCCCTCAAGTTGCATGTGGAACCAGGTACCTTTGTACTTCAGTTAACTTAGCCATCCATTGAGCCGTCAGCAGGGCATAACAAGCGAAGGAAGACAAGCCCCGGCAAGTACCTTCCCGCTGAGCTCCCAGGAGCCGCCGGCAAGGAGGTTGTCAGGTACCCCAAGCTTGCCGAGGGGCAACCACCTCTGGCAGGGCCCCAGGCCCTGACCGTAGAGGCGGCCGCCCCTACGGCCAAGATGAGCCTTTAGTACTCGCCGTCGAGCCCCAGGCCCCGGCGTGGGCACAACAGATCGTCTGTTTCCTCCAAACAGGGGAACTCCCTAAGGAGCAGGAAGAAGAAGAAAGAGTAGCCCGTCGGTCCAACATGTACCAGTTTGTGGATGATACCTGCATGTATGAGACCAAACAAAGGTCAGTCAAGTGCATTCCTCAAGAGGACGGACTAGAGCTGTTGGCAGAGATACATGGAGGTATGTGTGGCTCCCACATAGGGTCAAGAGCCCTTGCCGGCAAGGCATTCCGGCAAGGTTTCTTCTGGCCCACAACCCTCCAAGATGCAGCTGCGCTAGTAACCAAGTGTGAAGCATGTCAGTTCCATTCGAAGAAGCTTCATCAACAAGCTCAAGCCCTTCAAACGATCCCTCTCTCCTGGCGATTTTCGGTTTGGGGGCTCGACATACTGGGCCCCTTCCCCCGTGCTATCGGGGGCTTTGAGTACCTGTACGTCGCAATCGACAAGTTCACAAAGTGGCCCGAAGTGGAAACAGTGAGGAAGGTGAAATCATAGTTAGCCGTCAAGTTCTTCAAGGGCTTAGTTTGCCATTTTGGTGTGCCGAACAGGGTCATCACCGACAACAGCACGCAGTTCACAAGCCGCACCTTCATGCAATACATCCAGGACCTCGGCAAGAAGGTCTGCTTTTAAACTTCAAAGAGCACACCCATGGAGCAATGGCCAGGCGGAGAGGGCAAATGCTAAAGTACTGCGAGGCCTGAGGAAAAAGACTTTTTCTAAGCTGCACAAGTGTGGGAGGCGCTGGATTGATGAGTTGCCGGCGGTTCTTTGGTCGATCAGAACAACGCCAAATCGAGCCACCGGCCAGACACCTTTTGCCCTGGTATACGGGGCAGAAGCAGTTCTCCCCACGGAACTCACATACAGGTCACCTCGAGTGCTCGCTTATGATGAGATTGAGCAAGATCAGTTGCGGCAAGATGACGCGACGCTCCTTGAGGAAGATCGTCTTCGGGCAGCTGTGCAAGCTGCACGCTACAAGCAAGTCTTGCACCGCTACCATAGCCACAAGGTTCATGCCCGAAGTTTTGAGGAAGGCGACCTTGTTCTTCGATGCATTCAATCGGCCAAGAATTCCAACAAGTTGACGCCGAAGTGGGAAGGCCCTTATCGGGTAATACGAGTCACCAGGCCTGGCGCAGTCCGCCTGGAGACTGAAGATGGTATCCCTGTGAGAAACTCCTGGAACATCGAACATCTTCGTAAGTTTTACCAATGAGGCGCGGTTGCTGGGCCTCCCGGCAAACCACCTTTTGTACAAGCCTTGCCGACAAGGCATGTAACCCTTTGCATAGAGCCAGGCATAGACCCTGAGCATAAATAAATGAAGCGCTGGCACCCTAAGTTTTCGCATGCATGCTAGGCTGAGTCTCTCTCTTTGGTAGGGTTGATAGTGCATAGCGGCTGTCGGCGTTCTGGGAACGGGGGTCCCCAGACTTGCCTGCCTGCGGCCCACGGCGTGGCTAAGCTAGCAGGCCAGTACGGCCCATCTTCATCAACAAGACATTCAAGACCCTCGCGAGGGGCCAAGCCTCGCGAGGTGGACGACGCGAGACCTCTTCGGGAGCGGCCTCGCCAGGCGGGCTCACGAGGGGCGGAGAGATCAAGGCAAGGTGAACCTCACGAGGTCCTCATGACGTGAGCCATGACGATCGACACCAGGCGGGCGCCAGGCGGGCGCCAGCGCGCGCAGCGTCCTTGTTTCCTCTTTGGTGCTAAGGAGGCAGGCGCAGGCGTGGAGTACCGAGGCATCAAGCAAAGGTTTCCATATCGGTGCAATGAGACCAGGACCGAAAGGACGGCAAGACGGAGGTCACCATGGAGCCCAAGGCGGCGTCACCACCAGAGCCTTTTGCAGGCGAAGACCGCTTTTGTTAGGATAAGCTGTACTAGTTGTCTCCTTTCAAATTGGCCGTTGTTAGCTCCCTTTCCGCTCAATATTTGGGGAGAGGACCAGAGCCTATATAAGTAGAACTAGCCACCATAGTAGAGGGCAAGCTAACCTGATCTAGAGCCGACCCTTAGCCACACACCAAGCACAAGAACACCTCAACCTCAGGAGGCTGTTCTTCCACTTGTACTGTTCTTCATCAGCCCAAGAGGCATCCACCACCACCACACTGGAGTAGGGTATTACACCACAACGGTGGCCCGAACCAGTATAAATCTTGTGTCTTTGTGTTGCGAGTTCCTCGAGTTCGTCCGCGAGGTCTTAGTGAGCTAGGGCATGGATCGGTAGGGAGGAAATCTCCGCGCGCACCCCAAAGTTCGAACCTTAAGGGTTTTGCCAGAACCCGTGATCCGATATTTGGCGCGCCCGGTGCGCCTTGAAACTTCCTTCCGCCGCCCGCGCCCGCTGTTCGTTGTTCCATGGCGACGCCGCCGCTGCGCGCTTCGAGCGCTGGCTGCCTCGCCGCCTGTGTCGCCGATGGCTCCCGGCGGGCCACCTCGTCGTTCCCGTCGCCGCCGCCACCGGCCTGGCGGGGAACGAGCAGGAAGCGTCCTCACTGCACCCTCGATGTGGCGGGACGGCCGCACCGCCACTCCATCGCTGACCCCGGCCGGTTCTTCGTCCCATGCACGTCGCGCTCCCATGGACGCACGGGCCGCGCTCCTCAGGGCGCACGAGCTTCTGCGTTACCGCCCGGTCGATGACCTCTATGAGGACTGGCTCGACCGCATCGCCGAGCTCGTCCGTGCCGCAGGGGGTCCCCCGTGCCGTCCCTCTCTCTGCCTCGCCCTCCGCCAGCCACGGGCGACGTGGCTCACGGAGCACCTCCACCACCTCTGCCCCAAGACGGCGCCCTGACGCCAAGGCGCTCGGCTCCATGATGCGACCCACCGCGTCCGGCGCACGCACGAGAAGAAAGAAGCTGCCAAGAAGTCCCTCGGTCGCAAGAGAACGCTCCGCCGCTCCTTGCTCCGCCGTGCCAGGATCGTGCGTTGTGGCAAGGCCCCGCGCCGCTCGCCGTAGCAGCGCGCGGACCCCACCAAGACCAAGCTCCACCTCCCAAGCTGGCCCCGGTGACCACGGCCGGCTGCCGCGCCTTCACCCCCGAGCTGCGTAGCGTCGCCTGAACGGGCAAGTTCAAGCCAGATCTGTCCCCTCGCTACGATGGCACCCCCGACCCCGCGGAGTTCTTGCAGCTCTACGAGCTGAGCATTGAGGCAGCCAACGGCGACGAGAAAGTCATGGCGAATTAGTTTCCCATGGCTCTCAAGGAAGGAGCCCGCTCCTGGCTCCTGAACCTGCCACCAGGCTCAATCTCCACCTGGGACGAGATGCGCAACCGCTTGCCGCCAACTTCTGTGGCACTCACGACCGCCCGCCCGGCCGCGGTGACCTGCGCCACAAGCAAAGAACCGGTGAGACCCTCCAGAAGTACATCCAGCGCTTCAACAACGTCCGCCTCAGGATCCCCAAGGTGACGGACGAGGCCATTATCTCTGCGTTCTCTGATGGCGTCTGCGACGTCAAGATGAAGGAAGAGCTCGCTATCCACGAGGAGCTGTGCACGTCCCTGGAGTTGTTCAACATGGCGACCAAGTGCACAAGAGCTGAGGAAGGGTGCCTCTCCCTCCTCGAGCTCCCAGCTGCAGACCCGGAGGAGAAGAAAACAAGGCCAAGGACGTGAAGCGCAAGGGAGCATTCGTGCTCGCGGCAGAACCCGACACCAAGCACGGCAGAGATCAGCTTGAGTCATCCAAGGGCAGCCGACCGTTCTGCGCCTTCCATAACCTGAATACCCACAACACCAGCGACTGCAAAGAGCTCAGAGCCATTTGCGAAGGACGCTTTGGTCGACGCCCCGAGCATGGCGACCGGGGCTACGGTCGAGGAGGAGGACGTGGTGGCAGACGCTGGGACGACCGTGGCCCGCGCCAGGAGTGGCGCGACCGGCCTCGTGAGGATCGCTAGCAGGATCAGCCTCGCGAGGGCGCCTGGAGGGATCAGCCTCGCGAGGATCATCCTCAAGGCAACACTGGGCTCCCTCCGCTACCGCCACCGCCAAGAAGGAACGAAGTCCACCACCAAGACGAGGGGGCTGGGGGCTTCCAGGAGCCGCGTGCTATCGCTTGCATCTTGGGCGGAGCTCAGGCCCCAGCCTCGCAGCGCATCTTCAAACAGTTTGCTCGTGAAGTGAATGCAGTCCTCCCCAAGCTCGAGGCCACACGCCCGCTCAGATGGTCCCAGTGCCCCATCATGTTCAACTCGGCAGATCAGCTCAAGTGCGCAGCTACCGCTGGCGCACTCCCGATGCTTTGCTCCCCAGTCATCAGCAATGTGCAAGTTACCAAGACCCTCATCGATGGCGGCGCAGGGCTCAACGTCCTGTCCGTTGACACATTCGACAACCTCCAAGTGCCATATGACCAGCTTCAGCCTACCAAACCTTTCTCACGAGTGACCAACGGGTCTACCACACCGATAGGGCAGGTCCGCCTCCCTGTCACCTTTGGAGAACGCAAGAACTACCGCACCGAACTCATCGACTTCGATGTCGCGCACATCCGTCTGCCATACAATGCCATCCTCGGGTATCCAGCCCTGGCCAAGTTCATGGCGGTGACCCATCACGGCTACAATGTCCTCACGATGTCGGGAAGCGGGGGAATCATCACAGTCCGGTGCAAAGAAAGAGATGCGGTATGCTCCCTCGAGCGCACCTTCAAAGCTGCAGCAATCGACGACCCCGACAGCAAGGGCAAGGGCCCTCCTGATGTCATCCCCAAGAATAAGAAGAAACAGTTGTGCCGTGCAGGACCTCAGGAGGGTGGCGTCGCAGCTGGAACCTCGTCAGGATCAGCGCCCGCTCTAGGGGCGCCTCCCTCCATCACATAGGAAGGCGCGCTGGCGCCTCCTCGGCAGGCTCGGGGCTCTTCCGAGGGCCTCAGACCTTGCCAACATCACGAGGGAGGCGGTCGGGCACCACTTGGAGGCGTGCTTCGCGACACATTCCCCTCAGGAGGGCACAAGGCAAGGATCGCCCATCGCTCAGGAGTTCATCATCAAGACCACCCAGGAATTGCAAGATGCAAGGGCCATGCGCGGCGACCGCCGCTCACGAGGCGCAGCTTCCCATCCGGGCGAGGATGCTGGGCTGCGCGTCTGCATTAACGTCCCAGGGCTCAACAGGGCTGATGTCTACTACGCAACCTTGTTCTTGTAGACGTTGTTGGGCCTCCAAGTGTAGAGGTTTGAAGGACAGTAGCAAATTTCCCTCAAGTGGATGACCTAAGGTTTATCAATCCGTGGGAGGCGTAGGATGAAGATGGTCTCTCTCAAGCAACCCTGCAACCAAATAACAAAGAGTCTCTTGTGTTCCCAACACACCCAATACAATGGTAAATTGTATAGGTGCACTAGTTCGGCGAAGAGATGGTGATACACGTGCAATATGGATGGTAGATATAGGTTTTTGTAATCTAAAAATATAAAAACAACAAAGTAACTAATGATAAAAGTGAGCACAAACGGTATTCCAATGCGTTCAAACAAGGCCTAGGGTTCATACTTTCATTAGTGCAAGTTCTCTCAACAATAATAACATAACCGGATCATATAACTATCCCTCAACATGCAACAAAGAGTCACTCCAAAGTCACTAATAGCGGAGAACAAACGAAGAGATTATGGTACGGTACGAAACCACCTCAAAGTTATTCTTTCGGATCGATCTATTCAAGAGTTCGTACTAGAATAACACCTTAAGACACAAATCAACCAAAACCCTAATGTCACCTAGATACTCCATTGTCACCTCAAGTATCCGTGGGTATGATTATACGATATGCATCACACAATCTCAGATTCATCTATTCAACCAACACAAAGAACTTCAAAGAGTGCCCAAAAGTTTCTACCGGAGAGTCAAGACGAAAACGTGTGCCAACCCCTATGCATAGGCTCATGGGTGGAACCCGCAAGTTGATCACCAAAACATACATCAAGTGGATCAATAGAATACCCCGTTGTCACCACGAGTATCCCACGCAAGACATACATGAAGTGTTCTCAAATCCTTAAAGACTCAATCCGATAAGATAACTTCAAAGGGAAAACTCAATCCGTTACAAGAGAGTAGAGGAGGAGAAACATCATAAGCTCCAACTATAATAGCAAAGCTCGCGATACATCAAGATCATATCACCTCAAGAACACGAGAGAGAGAGAGAGAGATCAAACACATAGCTACTGGTACATACCCTCACCCCCGAGGGTGAACTACTTCCTCCTCGTCATGGAGAGTGCCGAGATGATGAAGATGGCCACCGGTGAGGGATTACCCCTCCGGCAGGGTGCCGGAACAGGGTCCTGATTGGTTTTTGGTGGCTACAGAGGCTGGCGGCAGCGGAACTCCCGGTCTATTCTGTTCTCTGATGTTTTAGGGTATATGGATATATATAGGCGAAAGAAGTCGGTCAGGGGAACCACGAGGGGCCCACGAGGATGGAGGGTGCGCCCAGGGGGTGGGTGCGCCCCCCTACCTCGTGCTCTCCTTGTTGATCCTCGACGCACTCCAAGTCTCCGGATTGCTTTTTTTCAAAAATAACTCTCCGAAGGTTTCATTCCGCTTGGACTCCGCTTGATATTCTTTTTCATGAACACCAAACAAGGGAAAAATGTAAACCGCACTGGCTCGGGTTAGTAGGTTAGTCCCAAAATAATATAAAAGTGTTTAATAAAGCCCATAAACATCCAAAACAGATAATATAATAGCATGAATACTTCATAAATTATAGATACGCTGGAGACGACAAGATCCCCAAGCTTAATTCCTGCTCGTCCTCGTAGGTAAATGATAAAAGAAAGAATTTATGAAGTGTGAATGCTAGCAGGTGCATAAGTTTGATCAATGATAATTTCAATCACCTTTTCTAGCATCATTATATGTTATAACAGTAGCTCAACTCATAGAGCTTTTCATGATCAAGTAACAAACTATTCACATGTTAAAGTATAGATCATAAACTTTCTTGAAAACTAACAAACCGTGTTATTAGTCATCAAACAATTACAATTCATCTTGTATTCAGGAAGAGTCTATGTTAGCAAACTTCACATACTCAACTATCATTTAGTCTTCCATGATTACTACCACTCAAAGCATATTTTTAGAACAAATAGTATTTATCAAACACAGAGAAAGATGGGGGCTTAATATTTTGCCTCCCAACCTTTTACCTCAAGGGTAATGTCAACAATAATAATTCATGCTCAAATATATTTGAATGGCCATATATGCTTAGATCTTTCCATCACATGATGCTTGCCAACTAAAGAGTAGGTTGGAATGAGAAGGAATACTGCTGACTCTTGCATAAAAGTAAAAGATAGGCCCTTCGCAGAGGGAAGCAGGGATTTGCAGAGGTGCCAGAGCTCGAAGCTCAAACATAGATGAAAATAATTTTGAGAGGTATGCTTTCATTGTCAACATAATGACCAAGAGTTCCCAATATCTTCCATACTACATACATTATAGGCGGTTCCCACGCAGAAAGGTAAAGTTTTTACTCCCCCTCCACCAACAATCACACTCCACGGCTTGTCCGAAACAACGGGTGCCGTCCAACTATCAACAATCCTGGGGGAGTTTGTTTAAATTATTTGAGAATTTGTTTTTGATCTTTTGATCATAGGACTGGGCATCCCAGTTACCAGCCATTTTCTCGTGAATGATGAGCGGAGTCTACTCATTGTGAGAATAAATACTGACAGCCCCTAGTCGCTACATGAGCGATTCAAGCATACAAAACAGATTATTATTTTAAGGTTTAGAGTTTGGCACATGCAAATTTACTTGGAACGGCAGGTAAATACCGCATATAGGTAGATATGGTGGACACCCATGGAAGAAACTTGGTTCAAGGAATTTGGATGCACAAGCAGTATTCCCGCTTAGTACAGATATTTTGGCTAGCAAAGGATTCTAAATAGCAAGCACCACATGTTAGAGGATCCACAACAATATAACTTCTATACAAATATACCCAAGCATAACTCATTATGTTGTCTTCCTTGTCCAACTTCAACTAATTTGCTCAGGTTTGAAAATAATTAATGGGGCTCACAATCATAGAAGATGTCCAAGATAGTATATTTATATGTGAAATCTCTCTTCCTTCAATATTCTTTCATGAATTGTTCAAGTGACCAATACAATGTTTGCTAACCTTCAATAAATTTACCACCTCTACTTCTTATATGTGAAGTCATTACTCCCCATGGGAAAGGCATATGAAACATATATAATTTCAGATTTATGACATTCAAGTCATTCAACCATTTACTCATAGGATATAAGTGAAGCACACGAGTAAATGACAAACTACTCCAAAAAGATATAAGTGAAGATCAATGAGTAGTTAAATAATTATGTAGCTATGTGAAGATTCTCTCTCATTTAAGAATTTCAGATCTTGGTATTTTATTCAAACAGCAAGCAAAACAAAATAAAACGACATTTCAAGGATAGCAAACATCACGTGAAGAAACAAAAACTTAGGCTCAACCGATACTAACCGATAATTGTTGTAGAAGAAAGGTGGGATGCCTACCGGGGCATCCCCAAGCTTAGACGCTTGAGACTTCTTGAAATATTATCTTGGGGTTCCTTGGGCATCCCCAAGCTTGAGCTTTTGTGTCTCCTTAATTCCTCTCATATCACGGTCTCCCTAAATCTCAAAAGCTTCATCCACACAAAACTCAACAAGGACTCGTAAGATAAGTTAGTATAAACCAATGCAAAAACCTTATCATACTCTACTATAGAAAATCACTAAAATTATTATTCAACATTGCATACTAAATGCCTCTGCATATTTAATACTCCTATCATCAAATAGAATCATTAAACAAGCAAACATATGCAAACAATGTAAACATAACAGCAATCTGCCAAAACAGTACAGTCTGTAAAGAATGCAAGATTCATCATACTTCCCTAACTCCAAAAATTATGAAAGAAAATTCCCAATGTAGTAAATTTATCAGATCTTATTATGCAAAAGGTTTCAACATTTTATCACATTCTGATTTTTCTAGGAAATTTTTGCAACAGCGGTAAACTTTCTGTTTTGAAACAGCAACATGTATACTCGCAAAATAAGCATGGTAAAGGCTATCCTTGACATTTTTATTGAAAATATAAATGCAAAACATTATTATAAATAACATCAAGAAAATACATAGTCCATCGAATCTTTACCCAAAAATTGAAAACTTCACAACACAAAACTCAACAGAAAACTCGTAAGCTCCGTTAGCGAAAGAAAAGAAAACACCACTTAAAGGTACTGTGATGAACTCATTATTTATTTGTATTGGTGTTAAATCTACTGTATTCCAACTTTTCTATGGTTTATAAACTATTTTACTAGCCATAGATTCATCAAAATAAGCAAACAACACAAGAAAAACAGAATCTGTCAAAAACAGAACAATCTGTAGTAATATGTAACCAACGCAAACTTCTGGAACTCCAAAAATTCTACCAAAATAGGACGACCTAGATAATTTGTTTATTTATCTGCTGAAATTGGAATCAGTATTTTATAACGTTCCGGTGATTTTTAACAATTGTTTTCATGAACAGAAAGTTTCTGGAATTTTCAGCAAGATCAAATAACTATCATCCAAGAAGATCCTATAGGTCTTACTTGGCACAAACACTAATTAAAACACAAAACCACATCTAAACAGAAGCTAGATGGATTATTTATTACTAAACAGAACCAAAAAGCAAGAGACCAAAATAAAATTGGGTTGCCTCCCAACAAGCGCTATTGTTTAACGCCCCTAGCTAGGCATGATGATTTCAATGATTCTCACATCAAAGATAATAATTGAAACATAAAGAGAGCATCATGAAGAGTATGAATAGCACATTTAAGTCTAACCTACTTCCTATGCATAGGGATTTTGTGAGCAAACAACTCATGGGAACAATAATCAACTAGCATAGGAAGGCAAAACAAGCATAACTTCAAAACTTTAAGCACATAGAGAGGAAACTTGATATTATTGCAATTCCTACAAGCATATATTCCTCCCTCACAATAATTTTTAGTAGCATCATGAATGAATTCAACAATATAACCTTGACATAAAGCATTATTTTCATGATCCACAAGCATAGAATTTTTATTACTCTCCACATAAGAAAAATTTTTCTCATGAATAATAGTGGGAGCAAATTCAACAAAATAATTATCATGTGAGGCATAATCCAATTGAAAATTAAAATCATGATGACAAGTTTCATGGTTATCATTATTCTTTATAGCATACGTGTCATCACAATAATCATCATAGATAGGAGACATGCTTTCGTCATAATAAATTTGCACATCAAAACTTGGGGGGCTAAAAATATCATCTTCATCAAACATAGCATCCCCAAGCTTGTGGCTTTGCATATCATTAGCATCATCGGTATTCAAAGAATACATACTAACAACATTGCAATCATGCTCATCATTCACATATTTAGTGCCAAACATCCTAATGCATTCTTCCCCTAGCAATTGAGCACAATTATCGGAATCCTTATTTTCACAAAAGACATTAAAAAGATGAAGCATATGAGGCAACCTTAATTCCATCTCTTTTGTAGTTTTCTTTTATAGACTAAACTAGTGATAAAACAAGAAACTAAACGATTCAATTGCAAGATCTAATGATATACCTTCAAGCACTCACCTCCCCGGCAACGGCGCCAGAAAAAATCTTGATGTCTACTACACAACCTTGTTCTTGTAGAAGTTGTTGGGCCTCCAAGTGTAGAGGTTTGTAGGACAATAGCAAATTTCCCTCAAGTGGATGACCTAAGGTTTATCAATCCGTGGGAGGCGTAGGATGAAGATGGTCTCTCTCAAGCAACCCTGCAACCAAATAACAAAGAGTCACTTGTGTCCCCAACACACCCAATACAATGGTAAATTGTATAGGTGCACTAGTTCAGCAAATAGATGGTGATACAAGTGCAATATGGATGGTAGATATAGGTTTTTGTAATCTGAAAATATAAAAACAGTAAAGTAACTAATGTTAAAAGTGAGCACAAACGGTATTGCAATGCGTTGAAACAAGGCCTAGGGTTCATACTTTAACTAGTGCAAGTTCTCTCAACTATAATAGCATAACGGGATCATATAACTATCCCTCAACATGCAACAAAGAGTCAATCCAAAGTCACTAATAGCGGAGAACAAACGAAGAGATTATGGTAGGGTACGAAACCACCTCAAAGTTATTCTTTCATATCGATCTATTCAAGAGTTCGTACTAGAATAACACCTTAAGACACAAATCAAACAAAACCCTAATGCACCTAGATACTCCATTGTCACCTCAAGTATCCGTGGGTATGATTATACGATATGCATCACACAATCTAAGATTCATCTATTCAACCAACACAAAGAACTTCAAAGAGTGCCCAAAAGTTTCTACCGAAGAGTCAAGACGAAAACGTGTGCCAACCCGTATGCATAGGTTCATGGGCGGAACCCGCAAGTTGATCACCAAAACATACATCAAGTGGATCAATAGAATACCCCATTGTCACCACGGGTATCCCACGCAAGACATACATGAAGTGTTCTCAAATCCTTAAAGACTCAATCCGATAAGATAACTTCAAAGGGAAAACTCAATCCGTTACAAGAGAGTAGAGGAGGAGAAACATCATAAGCTCCAACTATAATAGCAAAGCTCGCGATACATCAAGATCATATCACCTCAAGAACATGAGAGAGAGAGAGAGAGAGAGAGAGAGAGATCAAACACATAGCTACTGGTACATACCCTCAGCCCCGAGGGTGAACTACTCCCTCCTCATCATGGAGAGCGCCGAGATGATGAAGATGGCCACCGTGAGGATCCCTCCGCAGGTGCCTAACAAGGTCCCGATTGGTTTTGGTGGCTACAGAGGCTGGCAGCGGCGGAAACTATTCTGTTCTCCGATGTTTTTAGGGTATATGGATATATATAGGCGACAGAAGTTGGTCAGGGGAACCACGAGGGGCCCACAAGGGTGGAGGGCGTTCCCAGGGGGTGGGCGCACCCCTACCTCGTGCTCTCCTCGTTGATCCCCTGACGTGCACTCCAAGTCTCCTGGATTTCTTTCTTTCCAAAAATAACTCTCCCAAAGGTTTCATTCCGTTTGGACTCCATTTGATATTCTTTTCTGCGAAACACTGAAACAAGGGAAACAACAGAAACTGGCACTGGGCTCTAGGTTAATAGGTTAGTCCCAAAAATAATATAAAAGTGTTTAATAATGCCCATAAACATCCAAAACAGATAATATAATAGCATGAATACTTCATAAATTATAGATAAGTTGGAGACGTATCAAGGGCCGCTTCTCAGGAGCTTTTCTGGCCTTCGCGCGTGGGACCCCGCGAGGGCCCACCGCACAACTACGTTCACATGCCTTTTGGCCAGCCGAGCGTGTCGTCCGCGTACCAGTGCAACTTGCGGCGCATCCTAGGGGCTTAGGAGGCCACACACCACGCCGTCCTGAAGGAGATGGAGACAGTCCTCAAGGAACCACCTAAGCCCGCAAAGCCTCCCGAGGCTCAGGGCCCCGGTGGCTCGTGAGGAGCAACCCCTTTGCCGTGTACCTTCAGCTGCCGCAACTCTCCTTCGTCAACAGAACCAGGTGACATTTTCCAAGTTCATTTAGCTGGGAGCGCCCCTCGGGCTGCATCATTCCCAAGCCGTGTGGGTCCGTCCCTGCAGCATGTATCCCTTTTATGTCTTTAGCTTACCTTATTGGGAGCGCCCCTCAGGCTGCATCATCCCCAAGCCGCTTGGGCCTGACCCAGTGGCATGTATCTCTCTTGAATTTACTTAAGCCTGTTGCTTTCCATGCTTAACCTACCTATGATTACTACCTTCTCGATCGCCACCCACCATGGGGGCTCTCCTTACGCCGGCACGGCGCTGGTGCACGGGTCCGTCCCTGCCACGTCGATAAACCTGAGCGGTCGAGCTCTGGCTCGTGGCACGCCCCGCGCACATCACCTCACGAGGCCCTCAGTGCCTTCACTCCCTCGCGGAGCAACCAGCGGCAGGCTGGCAACCATAACGGCAGACCGTGTTCTTCCTTGTGCTGGCTCGCAGGAATCTCACGAGGATGACACCAGGCGGTACCGTGAGCTCCCACCTCTTCCAAGTAATCCGCTTGCATGCTAAAAGGGGGGCTCCTGAGCATCGCGACTCAGGAGCTCTTACTGGCTCTCCAGCCCTCACGCCCTGGCCTTGACCACGGCACACGACCTGGCATACCATTGGCGGCTGAGCTCGCTCGAGGGTCGAGACCTGAGGACGTAGAGCGCATACAAGAGCATGAGAAGGGGGAAGACTCGTATAGGCCCGACCTAGCTACGCTGCGGATGTTTGCGCATAGGCCCGACGCATCACGAGGAATCGACCCCGAACCGCCAAGATAAGTCACGAGCTCAGATCAACTAATCATCGGAACCTAGGGGACATGCTCGCCGCAGCCTTGTTGCGGCAATGTCACCTCCGTTTCTTATCTTACCACGGCTGCTTGACCGCTAAAGGGGACCCCCTGAGCATCGCTACCAGAGCTCTTATCGACCTCGGCCGCCACCTCGGCCTTGACCACGCACGCGACCGGCATATACTACAAAAAAAGACACATCCGTGACATTTTGGGTCAACGAATTTTTTTTCTCACATACATATGACACTTCTATGACGATAATTGTGACAAAACCCGTATCATCATAGATGTGGTGGGCTCCTACTTATGGCAAAAAATCATGATGAAAATGGGCTTTTCGCCCTAGGCGGGCCGGAGACGAGCTGCATGACATTCTTTGGGCCGCCCATGACGGAAAAAACCGTGGTAGAAGCGAGGGGAGGAACATTTCGGGAGTTCCTGCTACGGTGGGAGGTCGGGGCCGAGCGATCGCGCTGCTTTCTCTCATACTCAGACGCTGCGTGTGTGTGCGAGGCATTGGCTCTAATCGACCCGAGCGATTGACCGCAGGCTACGCGTTCTTCGAACCCGAGCGATCGATTGATGGCTGTTAATCAACCCGATCGAGTGATTCTTCGCTCTCGCTGCTAATCGCCGCTCGATTGATGAACAGCGGCGCTATGGGGGGGGCTGGATGAATAAGGAGCGGTGGCGTTGCCTCTGGATGAATAGGACCCTATGGTGTGGAGGGTTGGATGAACAGTAGACGATGGAGGGGTGCCCGTGGAGGGGTGGTTGAACAGGACCCCGTGGTGTGGAGGGCTGGATGAACAGTAGACGATGGAGGGGTGCCCGTGGAGGGGTGGTTGAACAGGACCCCATGGTGTGGAGGGCTGGCTGAATAGTAGACGGTGGAGGGGTGCCCGTGGAGGGGTGGTTGAACAGTAGCAGGTGGAGTAAGCAGCGGTGGAGGCTGGATGAACAGGAGCCCGTGGAGGCTGGAGGAGGTCGACGAGCCCGTGGAGGCCGGAGGGGTCGACGGTGGAGATGAACAAGATCCGTGGAGTCCTGCTTTGCGGTATGCCACACCTCCCGATGAACAGACCCCTGCTTTCGACCGTAGGAGGTCCGCTTGCGTCCGCTTTTGGCGGCACGCCACACCCTCCCGATCAACAGACCTCGCTTTTGACCGTAGGAGGTCCGCTTGCCTGCTTTTATGCGGCACGCCACACCCTCCCGATCAACAGGACCCCGTTACGACCATAGGAGGTCCGCTTCTCCGCTTTGTGGTACGCCACATCCCTCCCGATCAACAGGACCCTGCTCCAACGTAGGAGGTCTATTTCTCCGCTTTGGGGTACGCCAGCCTCGCTTCCATCGCCTGCTCCGCCCAGCCCTCCCGGCGAATACGACCACGCATTCCGCTCCGACCCAGCTGGTTGGCTCCCACGCTGCCTGCTGCCTCCCGATGAACACGACGCATTCCGCTGCCTCCCATGAACACGACGCATTCCGCTGCCTCCCCATGAACACGACGATTCCATTGCCTCCCCATGAACACAACGACAACGCTGTTTCTCCGCTCCGACCCAACCATGTACACGAGCCCGCCGCACGTACGCGTGAGTAGGCGTTGAGACCCGCCCGATGTACACATACGTGGGTCAGATTTTTCTTTCTTGCACCCTAGCCGCTGACGATGTGTACATGCTACGTGCGCGCTTTCTCTACTTACACGCGCGCGCCTACTACTACGACACGCGGCGCCTCTACATTGACCAAGATGTACGCATATCGTTCGCGACTAGAATGACAATGTTATGTATGCTTCGACCAGGTGGGTCCCGACTGTCAGGCACTTCCTTGCCTGCGAAGATGTAGCTGGTGGGTCCCAGTAGTCAGGGGGGCGAATCATTTTTTGCCTGGACGCACTTCCTTGCTTGCGAAGATGTAGCCGGTGGGTCCCAACAGTCAGGGGGTGAATTGTTTTTTTTGTCCGGACGCACTTCCTTGCATGCGAAGGTGTAGCTGGTGTGTCCCAGCAGTCAGGGGGGCGAATCGTTTTTTTGCCCGACGCACTTCCTTGCGTGGGAAGATGAAGTCGGTGGGTCCCAGCATCGGGGAAACGTTCCGCAAATACAGGGCATGTCCGTGGGTCCCAACTGTCGGTGGAGGAATCATTATTTTTCGCGTAATAAGGAGGCACTTCCTTGCTGCGGCCGTGGACCCAAATATCAGCCTCTCCACGCATGACCCACGCCCGATGAAAGTCGCCTTGACCACGCTGACCAGGCCACGCCGAGAGCACCACAGCGGTGGACGACGGCGAGGCCTAGGAAGGGGACGACGCGGAGCCGGGGAAGACGCGGCAGTGGAAGCCCACGCGGAGAGGAGTACGAGGGTTCACCGGTTCGGCTGCGGTGTGAGGTTGCCGCCGCCGCAGGCCTGCCGCCGTGGGAATAGTAGGGGGCAGTGAGGCCTCCGCGGCAGCACAGCCGGCCATGGGAGGCAGGAGCATGCGGCACGACCGGCGCTGCTTTGGGCGGCTGGAGCAAGAAGACCAGAGGTTGAAGAAGCACTACGGCCGTTGGATGGACATCATACGGTCACTGGAGCTAGAATCGTTCATATTGACTAAGTTGACAAAGCCCTCCGTCCCCGTCAACTTAGTTGGCCCACAAGTCATCCTCCCACTATGGTGGGTCCCAGCTAGCAGGGGGTATTCATTTTTTTGTGCGTAATAAGGAGGCACTTACTTGCGTGCGAAGATATAGCTGGTGGGTCCGAGCTGTCAGCGGCGGTAATGTTTTTTCGCGAAATACAGAGGCCCTTTCGGTGGGTCCCTGATGTCAGGTGGAGGAATCTTTATTTTGCGCGTAATCAGGAGGCATTTCCTTGCGTGTGGCCGTGGACCCAACTGTCGGCCTCTCCACGTACAGTCCACTTCGGATGCATGTCGGTCGCTGACCACGCTGACCAAAGCGGCGCCGAGAGCACCGAGCGGTGGACGACGGCAAGGCCTAGGAAGGAACGACACGGAGGCAGGGAAGACTCGGCAGCTTGTTTCCCACGCGGAGGGGAGTACGACTATACGAGGGCTTATCGTCTGCTCTGCCGTCGGGGGATAATAACAAAGTGTGGGTGAGTAGAGGGATGGCTAGGCCAGCGATGGGAGTAAGATGGGGCGGTGAGGCTCTGCAAGGCAGCAGAGCCGCCGCAGGGGAGGAGGGAGCAGCAGTCCCGGCGCTTGTTTGAGCGGCCGAGCAGGAAGAGCAGAGATTGAAGAAGACGACGGCCGTTGGATGGCCATCCAACACCACTTCTTGTCAGGCCAACCTTTTTAGGAAAGCCTCAAATCTGTGGAAAACAGCTTACATCCCATCTGCCATTATTTCTAATAATTTACAACCCATTTGCTAATTATTAAGGTTTTTTGGAGCCCATATTCTTTTGTTAGCATTACAACCCATATTGTGGCCACGGTTAAAAAATATAATAAATTTTGCATATTTCAAAAGGGTCTGAACTGTTTTAATCCCAAATTTCACTCACATTCAAACTAATTTAAAAATAAATGTATATAAATATAAAATCCAACAAATTCTCCACGATAAAAATTAATGTAATTTAAAATCTCAAATAAAAAAGATATTTGAAACTAATTGCCGTTTGATGTGTTTTAAAATGTACAGCCCATTTCTCATTATCGATGGGACATCTTCTCGCCAGCTGAATGAAAGCTCTCCTCGTCTTGAAAGATTTGCAGCCCAACAGGCCCGACAAAGCGACTTACTTGGCAAATCACAAAAAATGGGCTATGGCTGTGGACCCACTGTTAGCCTCTCCACGTCAAAAGATTCTTCCGATGGAATGTCGTTGACCACGCTGACCACGCCACCGAGAGAACCAAGGCGGTGGACGACGACGAGGCCTAGGAAGGGACGGCGGAGCCGGGAAGACGCGCAGTGGATGCCCACGCGAGAGGATTACGAGGGTTCACTAGTTCGCCACGGTGTGAGGCTGCCGCCACCGCAGGCTCAAGCTAGCGGTGGGAGTAGTAGGGGCGATGAGGCCTCAATGGCAGCACAGCCGCCACCGGAGGCAGGAGCAAAGCGGTCTCCCGGCGCTGGTTTGGGCGGCCGGTGCAAGAAGAGCATCGATTGAAGAAGCAGCAGGACCGCCGATTCAAATCCAACGTTATCGCTACTAGAATCGTTTGTTGACTAAGTTGATGCCTCGCAGACGCTGCCAACTTAGTAGGCCCGCAGTCAGCCTCCAAACCGTGCGCCCAGATGTCGATGGGAGGAATCATTTTTTCACGTAATAAGGAGGCAATTGATTGCGTGTGGCCAGGCCAGCGGAGGGAGTAGGGTGGGCGGGGAAGCTCAAGGCATCATAGCGGGCCACAAGAGGAGGGAGCAGTAGTCCCACCGCGCTAGTTTAGGCGGCCGAGCAGAAGATCGAGATTGAAGAAGACGTCGGCCGTTGGATGGACATCCAACAACAACGCTGCTAGAATCGTGTGTTCACTCACAAAGCCTTATGTAAACAAGTCACCTCAAATATGTGGCGGTACAGCCCATTTGCTATTATTTTAAAAAAATTTACTCATTTTCTAATTCATATGGAATTTATTGCAGCCTGCTTTCCATTTTTAGAATTATCGCCATTTTTGGTCAGCATCAGGTCAAAAATTAACTAAATATGTGGGAAATTTTGAAAATTCGCAAATTTTTGTGGGGACGAAATATTCTTAATCCAAAAATTAATAGCCATACTAAAACAAATTTTAAAAATAAATTAGTACTATGTCTTGTTAAATCCAATGAAATACGTATAAGATATCAGTGAAGAAAAAAAACAAAAAAAGAAACTTATATCCCATTTGCTATAATTCTTTTGGAATTTTCAACCCCTTTTGATATTACTTTTAACAGACATTGACCATACTCTTAAGCCAGTCCGGAATGCATCCCTCCTCGTCTTGAAAGATTTGCAGCCCAGTAATTCGGAGAAAACAAATAGGCCTAGCTTGGGTATTCTTCAAAAAGAAATATTGGGCTACCTATTTTCCCAAAGAACTCGTGCATGAGCATTTAGCTTTATTTATTTATTTATTTATTTATTTACTTATTTATGTTTAGGGGACCATGAGCATGTACCTGGGCCGGATTCATGTGAGATCCTCCCTTCCAGTTAATTATGGGCTTCTATATTGGGCCTTCATCAGTGGGCTGCATGTTATCAACAAGTGGAAATTGTGTTCCGTATTTAAAAATAGTATGCGCTACGTGCACGCGAGGCACTAAGGATCGAACTGCAACGACTTCCAAAACATTGTGTTTGTCGCTCTAACAACACATTTATTCAACCAATGTATTTAAATATACTACTGATTGTACATTGAAAATAGCAGCAGCAACAACCAGGGTTGGGGTGCAATGTAAGCGATAAGCAGGCCAAAAGAGTGAAGACGCAGCTCTCTTCCAAACCAAACATCAGCCATCATTACAAAAGGGCTACCAAAAAGAACAAGTGTATGCATCAAACTAAATAAAGATCCTACTACACCAAGTGTACGATCTAACTAACTAGCTCGCTTAGACGTTACTATTTATTAAGTGTGGAGATTGGTGACGGCTTGAACCAGATGGGTACCGACGGGGAAACTCCAGCCAAAGAGGTCAAGTCCGATACTTGCGACCCTCTCTCCTACTTTGGGCTGCAGAGCGTGGCACATATCGTGGTATGGTGCATGCAGAGACATGGTATGGTATGTGTACACACAGTTTTGCTCGATGAACGAAACCGCTGCCATCATGATCCTTGTCGCCGGTTATCTCCTGGTTAATTGGATAATTCAGTCCGACAAACAGAGAGCGGTACCAAGGTTACTTACCAGCCTCCAAAAAAAATTCCTGAAGGCCCGTGAGAAGCTGGGATCCTGCTCAAAGACCTTGCAAAGGATCGTGATTGTATTCCGCGAAACAACACGTTCGACGCGTCTGAACGATCATCAATCTTTCGCCGTCGTTCGATTGAGCCAGAACCACCTGCAACTGCCATGCCGCTTTTCTTTGAAAGGTTCTGGGATTAGGAAGGGTAGGGACACCAAAGACCTACAACATCATATCAAGTTGAGTCAAATAAAAAGGGCTCTTGATTTAGTCAAAATTAAGAACAACATGTTATGAGCATGAATATTTTTCAGCAAATGTTGACAGAATATAAGTAAGCCATCATGATATCATAGGAAAGTAACATACTTCTTTGTAATAGCCGCTTGTAGCGATGATCGGAGTAGGCCAACAATACGCCCAGCCATAGAAGGAGTCGACAGTGTAAATGAAGCCCTTGTGTTCAATGGCATCGAGAGAACCATGGAGGATGTATGATCCTGCGATGGACGTGCAGATTTATCCACTTACCGCAGTGACCTGTCAGATAGGCGAGACCGCAGTTGAAGAATGCAATTAGCCTGAAGTCTTTATAATTCACAGATCTTGTGGGCACTTGGCAGATTACAACCTTGAGCAAATCAAACTTGGTATCATGTTGGCTACTGTAAGATTCCGAGTATTCTGGGACGCGGTACCAAAGCAGTGCAGTGTTAATCGAAGGAAGGGGGATCAATCGCCGGGTGTAGACCTCCACGAGCATCCAGCTGCCGCGACCGTTGACGAGCACCATCCAAGACGTGTTCATGCCGACCCAGTACATACCGTTAATGTAGTTGAGGCTGACGAGGATCGGATCGCAGTCAAGGGGGTTGATGCTCGCCACCCTACAATCATTATGCTGCGTGACGTGCCGTTTCTGAAGATCAGGGGGCATCAGCAAGCAAGGAGCTGGCTTGAAAAGCTCCGGCCTGAGGGCTTTGAGTAAACGGTACAACCCCGACGAGCACGCGGCGAGCGGCATGGTACTGAGATTGTCCACACGCAAAACAATGAGCTTGATTACCTCGGTGGGGAGCGAATTCCAGCCACTCTTTCGGCGGACGCTGCTCGGTTCTGCCATTGTTAGTGCTTGGGTTTCGGACGAGGGGGGGGAGGCGCCTTAGCGGGGATGGAAGATTGGACGAGATTATGTGCGGACAAAGATGGAGAAGTGAATATGTGCTGCGGGAAGTGGACAGGTGATGATGACTACAGCACGCCGCTTGACTTACGAGACACATACCAGCAGCGTAGGGTCATGTCTATGCGCATAACTTGCTTGAGTGATCGCAGTCTCGGTACTCCCTACAAGGCTATGCCCTAACTTGCTTGAGTAGAGTAGTAGAGTAGGACTCTGCTCTACTACTAGCACCGGAGGAGTAGTATATTCTAATCCAAAATAGTTACGAACTTCAATTCCCGAGCGTGGAACGACTACGAACCGTGCTCAAAGACCGTGTCTACGTGGTGTTTGGACATGGGCGACAACCTCAACGCCAACGGTGCTGCTCCCTGCTGCACCGTATGTGTTTCTGTCCTTCCTGTTCAAATCGTGGTAGAATTCATGTTTCTACTCAGATCCTACTACTATGCTAGTCCACATGATTATTTTCATCTCTGTTATAGACGTCATGATTTATTTTGTGCTTATTCGGATTAAATCTCGTAGTAACTTGCTCATATATTCAACTGGCGCAACGTCCCCTACAGCCACTCCCGTTTCATGGACGGCCTGGTCGATGCCTCCAAGGAGCCCTTCGTCCAGTGCTATGAGTGCCCGATGCCGTTTTGTGGCTCGTCGGCGGACATGGTGCATCACCTCACGAATGCGTGCAGCGGTCACTGCTGGCCCTTGGTGGAGAACATCAAGTACGAGACGTGCTACCCGTTCACCATGCCGGAGTCGCTGGAGGATCACCGTCGCATGCTAGTCTCGGAGGAGGATGGCAGCGTCTTCCTCTTGATCGTGGGCACCGGCGAGGCCCGTGCAGGCCGCCGCCCCGTCTCTGTAATGTGCGTCAGTGGCGACGCCGCTGACGCTGACACTGACACGAGGCCGATGTACGGGTGTGTAGTCAGTGTTACTACCCCTCCGGTTCGCGTGGGCGGCGACACCGGCCTCATCGAATGGACTTGGTGTCAGGACCCCGATTCCAAGTCACATCGATCTAGCCGGTAACACCTCATATCACTTTGTGGCCTCAAGCATGGTATTCCCACGGGTGTCGCCTTACCATGGCCCGGGACCGTTTGCGCCTTTTGGCTCACGTATATGATAGTGTCGCTAGCATCCATATGACAGAGAACCCGGGCCGACATGGCTAGTTGTGAACCCAAAGCGGCGCTAACCCATGGGGACAGGCATACATGAATCACATCGAACATGTCGGTCATCAACGTATGAATCCGGCTATAGCACTGGGCTAACAGGACTCCGGTAACCGGGCTGTAGCAGCTAGGCAGACTCGAATATCACCACAGCGTGACATTTCCCGAAGGACGTATATAGGAACGAAGTGAAACACATGCCGCCAGTCAAGTGTCCAAGCAGTAGTCTGGGCTAGCAGGACCCAGTGAACTGGCTGTGGCGGACTACTATCGCCAGAAGCACTAGACTACATTTCCCCATATGAGAGGCTGCCAAGGATAAACAACTAGATTGTCGGATCCCACACATACCAAGCATTTCAAACATACACACAATATGCTCAATATGTGTAAATACAACATGGCATCACAACATAACTCTACGACTCAAATATTTATTCATTAGGCTCCGAGGAGCGAGATATTACAAACATGGGTCTCATGACCCAACACTCGAAAGCATACAAGTCAAGGCACAAGCGGAAGCTTAACATGTCCGAGTACGAGATCTACAAATGAAAAAGGCCGAGAAGCCCGACTATCTACCGATCCCGCCGAGGGCACAAGATCGTAGCTGAGGTAACAAGCTAAACGTCGAAGTCCACGCGGAACTACTAGCAAGACTGACATCTCTCTGCAAAACATAAAATAAGCAAACGTGAGTACAAATGTACTCAGCAAGACTTACATCAGAACTAACTACATATGCATCATTATCAACAAGGGGGTGGCGGAGTTTGACTGCAGCAAGCCAGCTTTGACTCGGTGGCTATCCTATACTACGACTGCAGGTAACCCTTTTGAGGTGGCGCACACGAGTCCACATATTCACCATATCAATACACCACTATGGATCTGCTCCCGTCTTCCTACGAGAACGCCAACCATAGCACTCACGCTTATCTTGCGCATTTTAGAGTATCCACTTTCACTTGTCTATGAACTGATATAGGCAACCCAGAAGTCCTTCTCCGCGGACACGGCTATTCGAATAGATTATATTAACCCTGCAGGGGTGTACTTCTTCACACACGCTCTCACCACTTACCGCCGTTTACACGACATGTACTCGGCAACCTTCAAGCGGAAGCCCAACGTGGGTGTCGGCCACGGCCTACCTAAACGTGGGTGTCGCTCGTCCGCATCCAAAGGACCCGACGGAAGGCCGCGGGGTGGCCGGAAATGATGTCGGCGACGACCTCGTGCGGCGGCGCACACACGGGCTCATCGGGGAGGAGGCTACAGTGCACGACAGGAGGCGATATTGGTGGCGTTGGGCAGCTGACGGCCTACTGAGCATGTAACGGTGCTCGGACGCGAGCGAAACTCGCTCTAGCCACGGCGGCTTCATGGCCGGCGGGCGGAAGCTCTCGGCTCCGACGAAGAACGAGCTAGTGGAGAGGAACGGAGGGGGAGAGCATGGGGGAAGGAGAAGGAGCTCACAAGGGGTCGGGGAAGCAGCTCATTGGGCTCGAGAAAGCTCCTGCGACGGCGAATCGAGGCGGCGGTCGTCGGTGGCCGAACTCGAAGACGAAGACGATGGCGGTTGCTCGGGGCCTCCGTGCTTCTTTCCTTCGGTGCAGAGGTGAAGCGCGAGGTGACGGAGGCTCTGTACGGCTCACGGAGGCAAGGCGACGGCGGTGGGCGCGATAGCTCACGGCGGCACGCTCAGGTGCGTGAGGAGGAGAGCGAGGGAGAGAGACAGAGGAGCGGGTGAGGACGGGGGAGAGTAGGAGGGAGCTGGGAGGCGTGGCGCGCACAGGCGCGTCGGGGGAGTGAAGCAGGCAGGGTGGAGGTGGCCTGCGCGTGGCCAGCAGGCGGCGAGCATGCGCCTGCCCTTCCGGCCCAAGGAGGAAGACAGCAGGGGGAGTGGCTGCTAGGCTGGGCTGTCTTTGGGCTGGCCTCAGTGGGCTGACTCGTGGGCTGACGCTGGTGGCCGCATTGGAGTAAGTCCAGTGAGCTCTTTTCTCTCTTTTCTATTTAGTTTCAGTTATTCTATTTTGTTATTTTGTTCTGGGCTTTATTAAAAATACTTAGGCACACTCGAAAATCACCAAACTGCTCATGGACACTGTTTGGAATATATCCAACATGGAACATTTCAGTTTAGGATTATTTGGACATTTAATGTAATATATAAAATTTAAATGCCCAAATGCAAATAAGGTATGATTTAAATCCAGAGCCCAATATGTCATGGAAAAATGTGCATCACCTCTCGCCATCAAGCTTCCAAGATTTTCCAAGAATGATGAACATTTTGGAAGTCATTTGGATTTATCGAAATATTTTGGTTGAACCTAGTGAATTCCTTTAAAGCTAGGGTTTAGGCAATCCCCATTTCAAGTTTCTTAGAAATTTAAACATGATGACATGATGAGCAAGCAAAGTCAAGCAAGGCCGATCTGGGGCTGTGACAGCTCACCCCAACTAAACAAGAATCTCGTCCTGAGATTCAAGACGTGAGGTAAGAAGTCAAAGGGGTCACAAGCTAACACGATCTTCACGATCCAACTGTCCTTCTCAAGATGTTGATTCATTGCTTCATATTGATCTTGACGTCTTTGCTTTCGAGAACTTCATCCAACATGACAACGACAAAGAGGAACTCTGCAGGAATCGATCTTCTTAAAGATCGAGCAACTTAGGATCACTCATCAAGCGAGACATTGAAACATCTCTCGAGCTGCGACACGGAACACCTCGAGAGTGATGGAAGAACAAATGACGGGGTTTGATTGGTTGGCAACAATTCCACGCTTAGAAAGATGGTGGATGGTGTCAAGGTGGCGAGGAAATATTTACCATGATCCCGTAACGGGGCACCTCGAGAAAGATGACTCGTAGAATTATTCCCTCAAGTGGCAAAAAGAATTACTTTTGATTCAGAGATCATTGAAACTCTTTATACCAGCCTAAGGCAATCACCATCAATCGTTTGGCGGAGTTCAAAGGAATGGCATAACCAGATTTGAATGGATGATGTGGACTATCTTGTTGAAGGCAAAGCAATAGATGATTTTTGCTTATCATCGGAAATGGATGGGACCCATGGTAGACTGATACAATGACGGGTGCGAGCTGGGAACAAAATCGAAATACTGGGAATGACCCAACCATCATATCTGCCTGAGATTCAGATCTGGTTGGTGTCAGGACATTCCAGACTCTTCAAGTCTAGAAAGAGAAATGAAAGTTTGTAACACAAATCGACGAGATGACATTGCGAGATTCTCGGTAAATGAACTATGATAGCAAGCTCCAAAACATGAGCTGGTTCTGCTACATACATGTGAGCATGTTGTCCAAGACAAGAATGACCACATAGTAGTCTTACAATAAAATACTATCGAATTCTGGTTGGGAACCATCGTCGAGGATATCAAAGTCCTTGCATAAGGCATGCTCTTAAGAAGGAACTTCTTCTCCTTGAACAATTCAATCAGTGGCTTGGTGTGCTAGGAATACATATGGAATGAAGGTTGCAAGTCTCCAGACCACAGAATACTTCGCACATATGCATGAATGAATTGGGACGATTCCAGAGGAAGCAAAACAAACCCTTCTCAAATTCACGGCGGCCACTTGCATCAAATGCACATGAACTAGAGGAAGTCACTTCTTCCATCCAAGCATAAGCTTCATGAACGGCACACGAAGGCATTGCTTACAAAGTTTCCAACACTAGGTTGATGTTCAACATGAATCATGGGGGAGACAAAATGCTACTGATGGGCTCAACAGCAACTCATCGGAATTTCCATATCACTGGACTTCCACCATCATGTGAACACGGTGATAGCATTGGTCAGACCAAAGATGTAATGGTGTATGCTCGAGGGATCAACCACGAGTAAGACAACATTACGAACATCGTTGGTTCTGATTTGACTTGACGATAGCCCATACTCAAGTCAAAGTTTTGACAAGGCAATAGATCCAACAACTGATCACGAGGACCAATCAATGGAGATATCATCCTTCTTCAACACACACTACACAAGAATATCCCTTTGGAACGAACTAAGTCAGGCAAGCTTTTATCTTCCAACTCTCCAAATTGTTGTCTAGCTTAACCAACTAGCTCAGGGATATCCAACACAGATTCTTGGAGAAAGGGTGGTTCACAAGAAACCAACTTGATCACGAGCTCAACATAACAGTCAGGAAACAACCCGGTAACACTTCCAAGAAGATATTTGGAAAGTCACGAACCACCCGTATGTTACTAAGCTCGAGAACAATCTTGCTTTTGAGGGCAAGACGATATGATCAAATGAGCGAGGACTCGACAAGATCCTAACTCATCAATCGAAGTGTGCACCAGAAATAAGGACTAGGTAGCACGATCAATCTTAGGATGATGATTTGATAACCAACACGCTAAGAATGATGACACTGTCCATTTACTACCAAGCAACTTGTTGCTAGGAGTATTGATTTCACACATCACGATTCACTTGTCAGCATTCCGGTTGCAACAACATGACACCGAGGAATGAACAATGATGGCGAGAAGTATCACTACGACAAGAATTCATAAGAGAAGGTGCAATTCTCATGATGTTCCTGACATAAAGATGGTAATACTCCAAGGTAGAGCAGAATCAAAGCTGGATTGGCATTTTGATCTGCGGGATACAACTACTTTGACCCAATCCTAGAAATGGATGAGGTACTGGAGTTTGTTTCTCCTAGTCATTCCGAAATAGAATGGCTTGACGGACCACAAGGATAATAGGCATCGATAAACGAATGCACACATACACTTGGTTATCAACTGATAGAGGATGGTCGGGATACAACTAAAGAGGGACAACTCAAAGGAACATATGTTTTCTGAGTTGTGGATGCATAGATTAGTATGTCGAGCGAAGCTCAACATTTCTTCCGGATAACCCATGCGGAAAGGTAGAATTGATAGGTTCACAATTATGAATGGAGAACTCCTCAAGAGCACTCTTATTGTGATGTTTTGGTTCAACAAGGAACTTCTGCCATAAGCGGTTCATAGTATTTGGAAGAAGGAAATACCACGGACCTCGAGGACTATCGCAAAGTTACTAGTATCCTAAAGGAACTAGCAAACACTATCAACATGAAGTAGGGTGAATCTCGGGTTCAAGAACCCAGGAATAGAATACCTACTACTAAATGGCATCACGGGATGCTTTCAAGAATAATGGTCAGAATCATCACACCGGGGATACAAAAGCATTGCTAAATTGCTAGGTGACTTCCTAAACACCTAGGGTCATAATAATAGCTCCAACATCTACGCCGAGGCAACAAAGTACCTCAACTTACCGATTAGTGTGCTTATTCTGACCAAAAAGGACATCGGGAACGGAAGGAAAAGATTTGCAAATGCATCTGACTATTTAGAGACCTGGGATGACTCGGACAGCATAACGGTTGTAAATGCTCAAAATGATTTGAGACATCCTGCAAAAATGGTGGCATAACCACTCAACATCACAATATCAAGATTCCGAGATCAACAGTTAACATACAGAAATAGTAGGGACTGAACTGGGTTTAAAACCAACAATCTTAAAGGTCTATGGATTAGTAACACGTCATCCTGATAGATAGATGAGAAGCCTAGTTCTCAACCCCGTAGAAGAGAAGAGGTTGACTCAGATCAGAAGGCCATGAGGTATCAGGAGTAAAAAGAGCCTTACGTTCCCTTCCACAATCAATTCCCTTACATAACTAAAGCATTTCTAGACACAACTTCGACCAGTTTGGCTTGGTAATCCTCTGAGCAGCAAAGCTCGATACCAACGCTGTCAGGACCCCGATTCCAAGTCACATCGATCTAGCCGGTAACACCTCATATCACTTTGCGGCCTCACGCACGGTATTCCCACGGTGCCGCCTTACCATGGCCCGGGACCGTTTGCGCCTTTTGGCTCACGATATGATAGTGTCGCTAGCATCCATATGACAGAGAACCGGGCCGACATGGCTAGTCGTGAACCCAAAGCGCGCTAACCCATGGGGACAGCATACATGAATCACATCGAACATGTCGGTCATCAACGTATGAACTGGCTGTAGCACTGGCTAACAGGACTCCGCAACCCGGCTGTAGCAGTGCTAGGCAGACTCGAATATCACCACGTGACATTTCCCGAAGGGATGTACATAGGAACGAAGTGAAACACATGCCGCCAGTCAAGTGTCCAAGCAGTAGTGTTGGGCTAGCAGGACTCCGTGAACCGGCTGAAGCGGACTACTATCGCTCGAAGCACTAGACTACATTTCCCCATATGAGAGGCTGCCAAGGATAAACAACTAGATTGTCGGATCCCACACATACCAAGCATTTCAAACATACACACAATATGCTCAATATGTGTAAATACAACATGGCATCACAACATAACTCTACGACTCAAATATTTATTCATTAGGCTCGAGGAGCGAGATATTACAAACATGGGTCTCATGACCCAACACTCGAAAGCATACAAGTCAAGGCACAAGCGGAAGCTTAACATGTCCGAGTACGTACATCTACAAATGAAAAAGGCCGAGAAGCCCGACTATCTACCAGATCCTACCGAGGGCACAAGATCGTAGCTGAGGTAACAAGCTAAACGTCGAAGTCCACGCGGAACTACTAGCGAGACTGACGTCTCTCTGCCAAACATAAAATAAGCAAACGTGAGTACAAATGTACTCAGCAAGACTTACATAAGAACTAACTACATATGCATCATTATCAACAAGGGGGTGGCGGAGTTTGACATCAGCAAGCCAGCTTTGACTCGGTGGCTATCCTATACTACGACTGTAGGTAACCCTTTTGAGGTGGCGCACACGAGTCCACATATTCACCATATCAATACACCACTATGGATCCGCTCCCGTCTTCCTACGAGAACGCCAACCATAGCACTCACGCTTATCTTGCGCATTTTAGAGTATCCACTTTCACTTGTCTATGAACCGATATAGGCAACCCGAAGTCCTTTTCATGGACACGGCTATTCAATAGATCATATTAAACCCGCAGGGTGTACTTCTTCACACACGCTCACCACTTACCGCCGCTTTACACGACATGTACTCGCAACCTTCAAGCGAAGCCCAACGTGGGTGTCGGCCACGGCCTACCTAAACACTCAAGTCCCTAGTCCAGGTTTATCGCCTATTCGGGTTCCATCCGCAGGAGTCCGCCGAGGTTTCCACTAACGGCCCCGAACGATGTGTGCAGGTTCCCGAGATACCAAACGGGCATTCGCACACCGGCCACGGTGTATCTACCGCATCATAGCCCACCCCTAGGGTCAGCGCTACGCACGGCCTCCAACACATATCCTACAAACACCAGAAACTAGTTGCAACTCCTGGACAGAGAACAAGGGTGGTTAAGAAGTCGAGAGGGTCCATTGGTTTCGGGCTCAATGCATGGTAGTAACTGTTTCATGGATCACAAACACAGAACTCAGTTCCTGAGGACGGCTGCAATGAGACAACCCACCATGTACTCCTACATGGCCTCTCACCGCTACCTTTACCAAATCGTGTTCACACACTTAGCTCACACACTGTAGGACATGTTCACGCAACCATTCCAATTCATTCCCGATGAATCAGACCTGACTCAACTCTAAGCAGTAGCAGGCATGACAAACAAGTATGAATGAGTAGGCACAACAGGCTCAAACAACTCCTACTCATGCTAGTGGGTTTCATCTAATTCTTGTGGAATGACAGTCATGCAGAGGATAAAGGGTTCAGCTACCGCAGCAAGTAATGTATGAATCGTTGTTGTCCTAATGCAGTAAAAGAGAGCAGGAGCGAGAGAGTGGGATTGTATCGGAATGAACAAGGGGTTTTTGCTTGCCTGGCACTTCTGAAGATAATATAGTTCTTCATCCGTGTCATCGAACTCATCGTCGGGATACGCCTACCGAGAGGGAACAAGCACCGACAAACAAGGAAGAAACACAATCAATGCAATGCAGCAATATGATGCATGATCATGACATGGCAATATGCTGTGATTTGGGCTAATGCAACAACAAGTCATTTTGATTGAAGTGGAATTCAAAACTATATCAAATCCCAACTCCAAAACTATTATCAAAGTTGCCCTATTCATGTTTCATCCTAAACAGTGAAGTTAACTTGATCAAACATGCATGAAAATGGTACAGATGGATAGATTGGATTTTTCTGATAATTTTTCATATATAAATTATTTCAATCTGAGCTATGGTTGAATTACTATGAATTTTAGAAGTTTAGGATATTTTCTGGAATTTCCTGAATTAAAATAAATCCAGAAAAAGAGTTATTATGTCAAGATTAGGTCATGCTTGACCTCAAAGAAGTCAACAGCGGGTCTAGGTCAAACCTGACGTGTGGGATCCACACGTCAGTGACACAGACTGGTTTGGGTGGATGACAGGTGGGCCTAGTCAACTGCCACGTCAGCCGGGTCAACACTGACGTGTGGGGTCGGTCAACGGGTGACGTGGCAAGGTCAAGCTAATGGGTGGGGTCCATCCTGTTAAATTAATACTAAGTATTTTGTTAGCCGGCTAATTAGGATGTGGAGCCCTTCTGTAAGTGGGTCATGTGGTTAATTAGCAGGTGATTAACTGCTAATGACGCGCCACGTCATCATCACCGGATCTACGCCGGTGATGACCAAATCGACGGCGAGAGCTCGCCGGACTCGCGTTAGGGACAGCAGTTTGATGCGTTGCTGGCACCAGGGGGGGCCTCTCGCTCGTCCGCATCCAAAGGACCTGACGGGAGGCCGCGGGGTGGCCGGAAATGATGTCGGCGACGACCTCGTGCGGCGGCGCACACACGGGCTCATCGGGGAGGAGGCTACGGAGCATGACAGGAGGCGCGATTGGTGGCGTTGGGCAGCTGACGGCCTACTGAGCATGTAACGGTGCTCGGACGCGAGCGAAACTCGCTCTAGCCACGGCGGCTTCATGGCCGGCGGGCGGAAGCTCTCGGCTCCGACGAAGAACGAGCTAGTGGAGAGGAACGGAGGGGGAGAGCATGGGGGAAGGAGAAGGAGCTCACAAGGGGTCGGGGAAGCAGCTCAGCGGGCTCGGGGAAGCTCCTGCGACGGCGAATCGAGGCGGCGGTCGTCGGTGGCCGAACTCGAAGACGAAGACGATGGCGGCTGCTCGGGGCCTCCGTGCTTCTTTCCTTCGGTGCAGAGGTGAAGCGCGAGGTGACGGAGGCTCTGTACGGCTCAGGGAGGCAAGGCAACAGTGGTGGGCGCGACAGCTCACGGCGGCACGCTCGGGTGCGTGAGGAGGAGAGCGAGGGAGAGAGACAGAGGAGCGGGTGAGGACGGGGGAGAGTAGGAGGGAGCCAGGGGAGTGCGTGGCGCGCACAGGCGTGTCGGGGGAGTGAAGCAGGCAGGGTGGAGGTGGCCTGCGCGTGGCCAGCAGGCGGCGAGCACGCGCCCCTGTCCTTCTGTCCAAGGAGGAAGACGACAGGGGGGGAGTGGCTGCTAGGCTGGGCTGCTGGGCTGGCCCTGGTGGGCTGACTCTGGTGGGCTGACGCTAGTGGCCGCACAGGTAAGTCTAGGTGAGCTCTTTCTCTCTCTTTTCTATTTAGTTTCTGTTTTTCTATTTTGTTATTTTGTTCTGGGCTTTATTAAAAATACTTAGGCACACTCGAAAATCACCAAACTGCTCATGGACACTGTTTGGAATATATCCAACATGGAACATTTTAGTTTAGGATTATTTGGACATTTAATATAATATATAAAATTTAAATGCCCAAATGCAAATAAGGTATGATTTAAATCCAGAGCCCAATATGTCATGGAAAAATGTGCATCACCTCACTTCTTGCTTCAAAGATTTTCCAAGAATGATGAACATTTTTGGAAGTCATTTGGATTTACTGGAAATATTTTGGTTGAACCTAGTGAATTCCTTTAAAGCTAGGGTTTAGGCAATCCCCATTTCAAGTTTCTTAGAAATTTAAACATGATGACATGATGAGCAAGCAAAGTCAAGCAAGGCCGATCTGGGGCTGTGACACTTGGACTCTGGGGAGCTGGGACTATCCCACCAATGTGGACTTGGAAAACCCATGGCATCCTTTACCCCCCGACACGGTGCACGGGGACTCCAAGGAGGTTCACCTGGACATACGCATTATCAAGTTAAATGTTGATCATTAGTCTTCGCTATATGTAATCCGCTGTCTAAGCATGTGGAGACTTCCATGCAGGATCTTGCTCTATTGGAGTATCGCGCATGAATAAAAGTGTATCCGTTTATGGTTTAGTCTAGAATCTTCCATGTATGACTTTTTACTACAGTACTGGTGAAAGACTTACAATGAACCATTTCTTACATCTCCTATGCCCGCTTGCAAGTCATCCTGATTTAACCCCTCCGTCTAGGTGTATAAGGGCATGGTTAATATTACTTAATAGTATAGCCAACTGTTGACTATAAGAAAGTGCCATGTCATCTCAGTAGCCAACATGTATAACAATCGATATTCAAAACTAATTTTAAAGATCATTTCTTGCAAAGCACAATAAGTGTTATTTCTTCACAAGTTTTGGATGCAAAGTTGAATAGTTGAACGCTTTTGTTTGCAAAAGATACCTTTTATCTATTTCACCCGGATGTTTGTGAGCTCTAGAGATGAAATAATATCCAAGAAACCTATCGATACCGTTACATGAGATGACCCCACATCCTTTGTCAAAATAAACAACTCCCGATCAATGCATTTCACTCTTCGGTGCAACGCACGGGCACCTTACTACTATAGATTAGTACGACCAAAAATTGAACTAACATTATATATAGTACGATAAATGCTGATGCATGTCACCTAAAATTATATCATTCAAAACTATGTTCAAATACGAATCCAACGATATAGTTTTTGTTGACATGCACTAACATTTTGTCAGTTAAATCTTCAGTCAAATTCAATGGGGGACTAATAAACCATGACCGATGTAGTACAAGTGTAGAGGGCGGCGCTGCACGGAGTCTCACCTCTCACCCGCTCGTGGCGCGACGATAAGAAAGCCGTCATATCACAAAACCCAACCACTCCCAGTAATAAGTGGCCTGGTAAAATAAACAGACAAGCAACCATCACATCCCTTCATCTTTTTTTGCATTTCATCTCTCTGCATTTACTTTCTCCGGTTCATCTCGTACACTCGATCCCTTGCTACTACTCCTAGGGCCAGTTCTTTTGGCGGCTTCCCCAACTTTTCCCACAAGACTAGTCACAGTGGAGAGTAACAATAAGGCGCCTCACTCATTTATTTGGGCTTCTAAACTACTACTCCGTCCTAGTTTATTCCTCACCATTGTAATTTGTGCTAAATTTTGACCAAAGATTTAACTGGTTTATTCCTCACCATTGTAATCCCTCTGTCTAGGTGTGTAAGTCATCTTACGAAAACCAAATAATCCCAAAACACTTAGGCGCGGTGCATTAACTTCTACCTCGCTTTCTTGTTTCTTGACATATCAACCAATAAGAGATAAAGAGTGTGCATGCTTTTAATGACTTGAGATATCAAACACGACATGCAAAGGTTAGTTCATTGCATGCAATACTATTAATTAGCAAATAAACATTAACATTTCTCGCTTTTCTCCTCCTCCTTGGTCACGGTACACAGCCTAAGATGACTTACTCACCTAGACGGATGGAGTAGTGCATGTGACATGCACTAACATTTCATTAGTTAAATTTATGATCAAAATTTGACATATATTACAATGGGGACCAATAAACCAGGACGGAGGTAGTAGTTATGGGATTACTAATCTAGAAGCCTAAAAGAACTGGCCCCTGATACTCCTACTAGTAGTAGTACTCAAGTTGGAATTCCAATTGCACGACACAACTTGTTAGGCAAAAAATTCGATACAGGGTGTAGGAAGCGGTTTGGGAATTTGCATGCCTTTCCAACCAGTGAGATACTCCATACAAAGTACGACAGAGAAATAACCATAGAGAAGGAAGCTAAAAGTAAACAATCAAACGAGCACTTTTGCATTTGTTTTGCATTGAATCGTTTCACAAGCTTGACTAGTGCTGTTTTTCTACTTTTACAAAAACCGCATCGTAATGTTAAAACGTGCATTTGCACGTACATAAGTAATAGTAGTACTCCTCCGCCTAGGTGTATAAGTCTTCCTCCTTCTTGGTCACGGTGCACAACCAAAGATGACTTATTGACCTGGACGGAGGGAGTAGCACGTCCGCAAGCATATATCGAGAGAGGCGTGTAGTGCGATAGTATATAGTAAAGTTTGTGCTATATGCACGCATTTGCAAAATGCGTCTTAATACACAAGGTTTCCAAACTTTCCTTTACATACTTAATTAAGGACGCTAAAAATTCCTGAACGTTCGAAATTTATCATTTGCGTCCCAAAACTAATGAGATCGCCTTATGAAACAAAAAAATACTCCTCCTAAAAGCCACAGCGCTCACAGGAGCGCTTGCGGCGCGCCACGAGTGCCCTGGTGCGCGGCCGTTTCCCAGCGTGCCGACACAATGCCTCTTCCTCAGCCTCGCAACTCGCGAGGTGCTGATTGGCGGCTTGCCGGCAGGCGAGCGCGATCTCACCGGTGTGGTGATCCGGCGCCAACAGGTACTCCTCCTCGCTGGAAGCGTGCACCCGGTCCACGTACCGCCAAGCGTAGATGAGGCGCTTGGGCCCGTCTGCACTCAGGGCGTCGGCACGGGCATCCTCCGCCACCCTCACGGCCCTCGCACGAGCCTTCTGCCAAAGAGCCAATTGCCTGACTCTCTCAGACGCGACATAGGCCTCCCATGAAGCTTGTTCCGCGGTGCGCTTCTCTTCCTCGGCCTTCTTCTCCGCCTCTATTTTGGCGCGCTCTGCTGGAGACAAAGCCTCCCACAAGGCGACATCCATTTCTTTCCAAAGCTCCTCAAGGCTGGGGGGCTCGGCGGGCGGCGCGGCGTTCTCCTCGTAGCGGGGAGCCGATGCGTCCTCCGGCGTGCGTGCTGGCGAGATTGGGAACGCCGACGTGTCCACCTCGACGCGTCACGGCGAGGAGCGGAACACCGACGCGTCCTCCTCGACTAGTGGCGGCGAGGAACGGAACGGCGACGCATCGCGTCGCGGCGAGGAGCGGAATGCCGACGTGTCCTCCTCGACTAGTGGCGGCAAGGAACGGAAAGGCGACGCGTCGCGTAGTGGTGAGGAGTGGAACACCGACGCGTCCTCCTCGACTAGTGGCGGCGAGGAACGGAACGGCGACGCGTGACCGTCCGCGCGGTGCAGCGAGAGGCTCCTAGGGCTTGGGAGGGGCGATGCCATAGTGGTCGACGTGAGAGGGAGGGGGAGGAGATAACGATGAATGTGAACATGAGGGGGAGGAGATAGCGATGTCGTGGGAGGCGCAGTATTTATAGCAAGCAATGGCACACCTACGTAAGATATGGACTGAGCGGCATCGACTTAATCTGCAGGTCAGCTCGTCATCGACATGTGGGCCAGACCCCTGTTGGGCCCATATGTCAGTGACCCAATGCACCTGCAGTTAAGTAACATCTACGTGGGCATATTTGTTGGAGTAAATTACGGGGGAGCGAAGGGGTGGAAATATTGCTGGTCACAATGGATTGGACGAGCGTGGGGGAGGAGAGTCATGCATGCAGATTTTTTCACACGGGGTGGAGTGGTGGGACCGCCGGAGGGAGAAGGAGAGTTTGGCAGGCATATTGTTTCCACACATGGAGAGGAAAAGATTTGGAGACGAATGGGCTTCCTGCAGGTATGGGGAACGGTGCATAATAAGTCATCTTGCATGCCGGGCTAGGTATAGTCTCAAGTCATTAAAAACATACACGCCCCACACATGTTCATATTTCAAGGTGCACTAAATTATTGCATGCGATGATTAAGGCTGGCCATAATGGTGGTATCTTAGTTGGTATCATGCACACGGGAATAGCAAACATGCATATGTGGCAAAGAATTAAAGAAGAGAGGGGGTTAGACTAACTAGTGTTCATGCATGCATTGGTAAACACATTTTTTTGTGAAGAACAACAGAACTAGTTGAGTACTTTTGCAGACTTCAAAAACTATTCCACCGCCTCTACTATCTTTCTAAGAGTAGGTGAAATTTTTGAATCGAGCCCTTTAAAATAGAAGGGAGGTAGTGGTACTCTAATAGCTAAGCTTGTTGTGATGATAAGATAGGACATGGCACACACCTGGACTGAGGAACTAGTCTGCATTGTGCATTTAAGTTTTGTCTAAAGTCAATGTACCTCTACTTTCACCAGACTTATAGAAAAATGTGTCAACATTCACAATGTCAAATCAATATTTTTACACTCATTATAAAACGTAGTTCTTATACTCATTATAATTAGTATTGTAGGTATTGATATTTTTAGTATAAATTTGGTCGTGGGATTTCATTGATGCCTGTCAAAGCGTGGAGGAAGCGGAGCTTAGGGCTTGCATTGCCGGTCTCTACATAGGTATTTCTCTTCATAATCCTGTAATTTTAGAGACTGATTGCGCTTTTGTGGTAGCGCCTCTTGCATCGGGGACTATGACAGGTCTGCTATGCGTGACTCAAGATGAAAACGTTGAGCATCTCGAAGTTGATCAACAATCTTCAATTGTTAAAGATTAGCCATTCGGCCAATAAGGTGACACACTTAATCGCTAAGTATAGCTTTGACAATAGATTAGATGGTATTCTTGTAAATAACGTACCACCCTGTGTGGTGAATATTGTATCGAATGAGTGTACTGGTGTGGCTGGTTAATTAATATAAGGTGGTGTTCAAAAAAGTATAAATTTGGTCAAACACTTTGCAAACGGTTGACGGGAGTAAAAAGGACCAGAGGGAGTATCATGCATGCGGAGTAGGCAAAAATATTGCTTGTCTAAAAAAAGGCAAAAAAATTGCTCATTTATAGCCGGTCGAAGTCTCAAAGGCCGCGACAGCGCGAGGGAGGCGAAGGTCATGGGAGGCGCGACGTTTGATGGAATTATGTGAAGTTACATCCACACGCCGGCATGGCGTGCGAACAGGCAGAAGCTATACCGTCAGGCCTATGATATGGGTCTAGTAGACATGACATCTAGTGGGTCCCGCATAGTTCTCGAGAACTCTTTGAGGGCTTGCAGCCGTTTATCCACCGGGCAAGCCAGCAACCCCACGCTGCTCGACGCCTCTACTCATCCTTGTCTTCTACCTTACAACAGTTCGCTCCCGCCGTCTCCGTCCTTTCACATTAGTTCGCTCCCGTTTTTTTATGGGTACAACAGTTCAACTTCTCCTAACCTCCTCCAAAATCCATGGCCTCCCAAATCTCCATGGTCGCCGCTGAGTACCAGGTTAGAGCCATCACCGCGATCAGTTCATCGTCATCTACACACATGGATCCGAGACGGTGAAAGCATGGCTTGCTCGCTTCTACGCATGTTCAACAGTTCAACGGATGAGTGGGTCGCTGGGCTAGATGTTGAGTACACCACAATCCTGGGACGAGAGAAGGATCTAAAGGACTAAGAGAGGAAGAAGCCCGCCGTGATCCAGGTTTATGTACATAACGTTTGCTTGGTCTACCACATATGCCATGCCGACGTTGAGTGCCAGGATTTTAAGAACTTCCTCAAGGACAAAAGAGTGAAATTCACATCAGAGGCTTTAAGAATGATAGGGATGTCCTGCGCCGGATAGGTCTCGTTGTAGGCCAGCCCTTCGATCTCCGTAAGGCAAGCCCGTGTCCTCCTCTCAACCTTCAATGCTGACCTCGCAGCAGCCATGATTGATCCTTCAGACGCTAAACTAAAGAAACCTCATCACGAAGTTTCATCATGCATGGGAGTCAAGACATTAGATGAAGATCACATCCTATACGCAGCAATGGATGCCTACCTTTGTTTAAATATCTACAAGGGTTGGATGAAGAAGCGAGCCCAAAGGTCCGGTTCAAGCAAAGAAGCGCCGGCAAAGAGGAAGAGGAAGAGGGACGAGGACGAAGTCGAGGACGTGGACTCGGACTCGAGTAGGTGGCAGTGTTGTCGCTCATGCTGGTTCTACTGCAGTGTCAAGCAGACTAGTTGCTTAGTTTATTTTCAAGGGTGTGTTGTGCTGAGGCCCCAGCAGAACTATGTTTATGTTCTTTCTCGTGATTTGAACTCTTTAGTACGTACAGTAGTACTAGTACTATGTCTTACTACTATTCTTCTTGATGTTGGTAATACTGCTCGTATCTTCGTGTTCCTACTATACTTAATACGTTCGTACTAGTAGTATAATTTGGGTCAGTCGATTTGTGAAAGAAGTTTGACAGAGCGAAGGAAGAAGACGGTAGAAGAGGTGGAAGAAGCCCTTCTAGCCATCCATGTTGCATCAAACGGCTCACATGAGTCGACTGACCCAAATTGCTCCTTCAGATTGCAGGATCCATGTGGCATTCAAGGTCTCAAAGGTAGATTCCGTGTCCACACCCGGTTTGTGGGCTCGACGCGCGCACGACCGGCTTCCGCCGCGACAGCCACCATGCGCGCCTCCTCCGCGTGGGCGGAGACGACAATGACTTGCTAGTTCCTCCTCGCCGGCGTGCTGGAGCACGCGCTCGTCCTCTTCTTTGTATGCTGCATGCATAGACGCGGCTCCACTAGCTGCTCGCGTGCTTGGCAGCACGGCGGCATCGCGAGGAGGGACTGCAAACGACGTGAGCGGGCGAGCCTTCGGCTTCATGGCACAGGGATGGCGGCGACACGGCGGTGATGGGCGAGAAATTGTTGGCCGGAGTAGGCGGGCGCCGGCATGCGCAATGGCGGCGGCAGCATATTGATGAGTGCGCGTGTGGGAGCTTACTTTAGTTTTATATATGTGGTTGGTCAAACTTAAAAGAAAACCGTACTAGTACACGTAAACATTAGACTTAGGCAGCGCTTTTATTAGTTAGTACCACAGCCACGATACGGAATCCTGTGCAAGCGCTGCGGAACCACGGCCGCTGGTCGATCGAACGGTGCGGCCACCGTGTCGCGCTTGAAGGACATCCACCGAACCTTTTGTGTGTGTGAAAACAATCCTCTAATATTACTCAACTTTTTTTCCTGTGAAAGTTCTTGACGCTGCAATATTTCCATATATTTGAATTTAGCTCCAGTTCATGTTTATTTGGATTTGGACGCTTTAGGTGCGCCTAGTTTTTTAATACTGATTTTGTGTGTGTGACTGAGAGAGAACGTGTGTATGTGTCCATATGTGTGTTGTGTCGGAAGGGCAATGTGGAGTGTGCGTGTGATACAGACATAGAGAGGTGTGAATGTGCAAATGATCATGTATGAGTGAGACATAGACATATGCCGATACGTTGTGTATACATGAGAGAACGGTCTTCTAGTTTACTTGTGTGTGTGTGTGTGAGAGAGAGAGAGAGAGAGAGAGAGAGAGAGAGGATCCTCCGTAACACAACAACCAGCTCTCTCGATTAGTCCGTCCCTCGCACGGTCGCATGCAACACATGCATCAACGCGCACATTTTGACACCCTCACCCGACTCCTGCCCACCTCAAGGCCCGCACAATCTCTTCGTGAATACCCAATTCTATCCTTAGGTTTGTTTTCTCTCAATATCACACACACACACACACACACACACACACACACACACACACACACACAGAGACACACACACACACACACACACACACACACCCACTCCCCGACCACACAATTCATCCCCATCCAAGGTTATACGGCGACCACTCTCTTTGTGCTTCTTTGCACCCCAACATGCACAACACCTCAATCTTCAAAGAGGGCATCGAGCAGATCAAGACGCGACCACACACACGCTAGAGAATGCGGGGTCATTTGGAAGCAGGGTGATGTGACGACGGCCGACCGACTCCTCCCCCCCCTCTCTCTCTCTCTTGCACAAAATTACCAATCCTCTCTCCCCACACAAAATTGTCAATCCTCAACCCACTAGATCCTTCCCTCTCGTCCATGTTTTTCCAGCTCTCTCATCAAACATGTTGTCTCTTCTCCTTCCACGATATCTGTAATCCAGATGCACACGCATCTCATGTATATTACATGTATCCATCTTTCTCACAGACCTAACTTCTTCCTCTCTCTATCTCTCTCTCTCTCTGTCTCGTTAGGTTTTTCTCCTACTCTCTCGTCCACATACATACAATCTTTCCCGCCCTATCTGCTCCATCTTCAAAAGCTCTCTCTGCACGTTTCATTCACACATTGGGATATGTCAAAATGTTGCTTCTATAATGGCTGATGTAGAGTTATGGTTGTTTTTGTTGCATCCTACAAAGTAATAACTATGAAATGCATTTAGATTCTCATTTGACTGGGATTATGTGAGTTTGAGCATGTTGTGAAGTACTATAGACCTTGTATACATCTTGGGATTCACAATGATTGTAACTATTGAATTGTATAGACCATTACATTCAAGTCAATAGCCTAATATATTTATTTCACAATTTCAACAAATGATTAGTTCACTACAAACTAAGAAAACAAATGTGTACTCCTCCGCTTTTATTTAAGTCCGCAGATTAGCATTGGTCAAAGTCAAGTTTTGTAAACTCTCAAAAGCTTATAACAAAAATATTAACATATACAATAACAAATAAATACCATTAGATTCATTATTGAATGTACTTTCACATCATACATATTTGTTATGGTAAATGTTTATATTTTTCTATAAACTTGGTCAAACTTTAGGAAGTTTGACTTCGATCAAACCTAATATGCAGAGTTTACTACTACTACTAGCTAGTTGCTTAGCCGAATCACTCAACACGCCACACGGGAGTCCAAAGGTCACAAAATTTTGAGGTCGGCGGAAAATCTCCCGCCCTGATTCGAGATTACCATCATAGCGTGGGAACAGGCCTACGGATGACGCTTGGTAGGGGCTGTTTTCGTAACTTCAGGTTCACCCTACCCAGCCAACCCCACCCCGGCACCCAGAGTAGTACACCTGAATACTCCCCATTTTCTATCCCCACCGCAAAATAGACTTCTCCACGGCACCGCAGCCTTCGTGCTCCTCCCTTTACATCGGAGCACTCGCCCACCGCAGCGAGATCTGCCTCATCGACGACCTCAGACGCCGACTAGAGCCGGTCCACCGTCGTTGCCGTACACGGAGCCTCTTCCCGCATCGCCTTCCACGGTCTCGGATCTGCTTCCGAGCCGACGCTAAGCGCAGAATTACCACCGTCAGGACAATGAACCACCGTCGCAAGACAATGGTCTCGACTCCCGCTGTCGACCATGACTCATAGAGGCCGCCATGACCATCGCTATCCTCCTCGATTGGTAATGTGTGTATTGAATCACTTAGCAGTACATGTGCAGTTCCAATTTTTTTCATACCTACCCTTCAAATTTCCGGGTGCTATTGTTCCCATAAAAGTAATGGTTATAGGAGGACATCAACCGAGGAGGAGTCGGACAACGAGGAGTAGTTGAATTATCTTTTTTATCTATCTATGCTGAGAACTATCCTCTACTCTCTAGTATCTACTTCTCGATCTCAGCATCAGAACGCTTTTTAAAGCGCCGCATTCTATGATTATGTTGGAGATGCTCTAACATGGCGATTTAGTGCTTTAATGTTGCCCACAAGATGCGTGAGTATTACTAGTAGTATATTTTTCTTGCCATGTTGAGATTTTAAAACCACGAGTGCGAACATGCAAAGGAGCAATGAAGACCAAACAAGGGATATTCGGGACATCTTGAAGGAGCGTGGCAAGTTAAAGAGGAGCTGCACCAAACCTGTAAAACGAGCTTTGGTAAGTAACACCCTTTCAATTACTTTCATGTAGCCTTGTGTTCTTCGATGTGTATATGTTGTAGTTCTGTTTCTCTTAAGCGTGGTGTTCTTCGATGTGTAAAAAGAAGAGTCTTAATCGTCCTAATGCTTTCGTTTTTAGCTTGATGTAGGAAGTGGGTGTTCTCACCTTGTAGTCTATTTTTATTTTATTTTTCCTTTTGAATTCACTTCTCCGAGTTCTGTTTATCTGGCTTCTACTAAATGGATCTAGGTTGCTCTGAGTATTGATCTAAAAAGAAGTAACTTCATGTCAGGATGCAGTTCCTGCAAGGAGGGAAGTATGGTCAACCTCGAGATCATGTTTCCAAAATGAGGCTAGATTACACACAAGGTGCCAATTCCCTAATGATGCTGGATTAGACACAAGGTGCAAATTCCCAGATGATGCTGGATTACACACAAGCCAGGTGGAGTCATCATTGTTCGTGTCCTCGTGGCATTAGTAAAGGCTGAAAGAAAGCGTGCAACAGCCCTTGAGAATGTAGCTGAGTTCTGAAGAAGCTTAAAAGAGCAATCAGATGCTCTTCACCCAAGCCAAAGAAGAGATGGAAGAAGCCAGAAATAAGCTAGCAGAGGCAGAGCAGGCTAGGCGCCTCTTGCTATCTAAAACTGTTGTCAATACAAAATTTCCTTCATAATAGCTAGGTTCAAATGTTTATCCAACAAGATGCTGTTGTGATGTCCGTGCATCTACCGATGTGGCACAAAATGTTTTTTGGGTCATGTAATAACATCAATTACTTTCCAAACAATAATGCATTTAAGCATTGACATGGTATAGTTCACGCAAAAGCCCGACATTCCAAGTTCAACTTCCACATCAAACTCATGTTCACAGATATCCGCACATTCATACATAATGTCCACAACCATGATTCACTTCAAAGCCAAAAAATGTGAGGAGAGTTATAAATAAAGAAAATCCTCTACTAGTTCCTGCTACCAAGGCGAGCACAACAAGTCAAGACCATGCGTAAATTAATTATATTTTAGTCATTTTTGTGTTCTAAAATGCCTGCCGCTCATGGAAGGATGTGTTGCCGCACACGCGCCGGATTCAATGAAGGCAAAGGGCAGTCTTAAGCTGGTTGCACGCGCGAGGCGTGCTCAGCTGGCCTGCAGCGAAAAGTGCCCTCTTGGACGGCGCGCCGTTCAATGCCTACGCTTTGAGAGGTCGCGTCTGTGTCGAGCAATCACTCCCTCCAGTCCTTTTTGTTTGGGTATAACAAAATCTCATTTTCCATTCACATTTTACAAGTAAAATTCATGGACAAACTTTGACCCAAAGTACGATGGGGACTAGTAAACCGAATGGAGGTAGTAGTTTTTTAATCAAAGAAGGGTTTCTTCCGATTTTCATTATCGAAAACCAGCATCTAAATCTAAACCATAGTATTTGCCCTAGAACTACCAGGTTCAACATCTCGCAACATAAACCCATACAACCTCCATCGCAAAAAAAACATACAACCATACGCCAAGGAGGTACGTAGTACTATGAATTCCATTTTCGCCCATACCAATCGTTCTAAAACTACTTACTACTTATAACGCCCATTGAAAATCGGAACTCTTAACCCCGCTTAAAACGATATTTTAAACGTGGCTACTCGACCTGGGCAACCGGCGAGCCACCACGCCCAAGTCGTTCACCTGTGGTCCCGACCATCAACTCCTATGGATCAAATTATCACGCGAGCTGACTATTCCTACAAAGGTGCTCCACCACGTACCCGGTACCCGCGAATGCAGCAATCGTGCACCTAGGGTTTTAGGGTTTATTTGTTAACGTCGCCTTTACGTAACACTCATGTGTGCGAGACAACGAGAGGCCGATCGCGTATGCGTCGCCTCTTTTCTTCAGTATATGTACTCCACCGCTTGTCCGTGTCCAAAAATTATAATAACTACTAGCAATGTGCCAATGCGCTGCCACACGATCAAAGTAGATTAATACATATTCACCGATTTGATAGAAAAAAGTCTAGTTTTGAAATACGATATCACTAAAAATATGTTATGTTTCACTCAAAATATATTCCTTTGGCGGTTTTGATGAGATAAGGAGGAATGTTGTTGGTTTCAAGATTCAAGAAGTGGTATATGTCTAATTTCTACTCTTACTAGCAAGATGCCCATGCTTGCACGGAACATCAAGATCTTGTGGGAGAAAAGGATGAACGAGGAAGGCCTTATCTGCAAATGTGGTGAAGAGTGCGGTAATTGTTATATTTTCCTTCCTATCCGTCAGATATAAATCGGACGACCTACATTGCAGGATGGCAGGCCCACCATCATCACCAACTCTATTTTTATCCCTACTCTTATAAAAAGCATTGTCGGTGATGATCGTGTGCCTGCCATCCTGCAATATAGGCCGTCCGATCTATATCGGATGGATAGGAAGGAAACTATGGCAATTTTGCAAAAGATACCCACACCCTCTCCACATTTGCAAATAAGGCCTTCCTCGCTCATCCTTTTCCCCACAAGATAAACTACTCATACAAATGCATCTTGATGTTCCAGGAACGCATGGGCATCTTGCTAGTTGTTGCAAAAAGCCCATGTGTGTGTGAGAGAGAGGGAGAGTGGAGGAGGACGGAGTGCATGTGTGACAAAGACACAAGGAGTGTGTGCGATAGGTATCAGCTTAAAATGAGGCGATAGTGTGTGTGTGCACGATCGAGAGGGCGTGTCTCAAGAAGGGAAGAAAAATCTACATAGATACAAGGAGCGGGAGAGAGACATGTATGCGATGGTGGAAGCACGAGTGTGCGGGTGTATAAACCTATCTAGAGGCTAGCTAGTCGATAAATGTTTGTGAGAGAAATACGAGTCGGGGTGCGAAAGCGAGAGTTTTGTGTGTGAGAGAGAGAGACGGTAGTCGGTAAGGGGAGGGAAGCAGGAGTTGTGTGTGTGTGTTGTGAGAGAGAGAGAGAGGAGATGGTAGTCGGGTTGTCTGATCGGTAAACAAATGAATAATGTCACTGGGATGGAGGCGAAAAGGAGACTCAACAAAGAGAGAGAGAGAGAGAGAGAGAGTATTTTAGTGGTATGAGTCATATGTAGAGACATATAGGGTGTGTGAGAGAATCCCATAGAGAGAAAGACAAAGTGAAAGACGAGTGGAGACTGTGTGTGTGGCGGTGAAAAGAAAGCTTAGGTACCGAGTGATACCAGAGAACAGAGAGACGTGAGAGATAATGAAAACCGTGTAATGTATAATGATAGGGAGAGTGTGACACTTCTCAAGGGAGACGCCGAGAGACCATGTTTGCGAGGATAGGAGAAACATGAAGTGAGCGTATGGTGAGCTGGAGAAAAGAGAGTGATAGCTACCAAGGAGCATGCATGCGAGAGAGATGGGCGTGAAAGGAGGAACAAAAAGGATTCAAATATTTGAATTGAGATGATGATACATGTAATCCATACTCGAACCAAATTTGATCTATCAAACATGCATACTCATATGAATTCACACAAATCTATGTTATTTAATATGTAGATATTACTGATCCATACATTTTAGTAGAACATAATTTGTTAAATTTTTTCAATTCAACCTTAAGATTTCGAGATCGTTGTATTTGTAAATCATATTATACATATAAAGGAGCAGAATTCTTTGTTGTGCTTTTGAAAGTATATATAAAAAATGATGTATATAGAATGTAATTCCAATTGAAAATGGATCCCGCCCGAAAAAATAGAATACAAACGGGATTCGAATTGAGTTGGCACGGTAAACGTGCACTCTGCAAAATTTGAACGAAGCGGGGAAAGTCGCAGTAACCACCCGAAACCAAAATCTGTGAGATGGAAATCACTACTGCCTATCCCTGCCACGCAAAGCCTATCTGCTGGATTTCTATAGGTTTCGATAGGGTAGGTTTGTAGTTTCAGCCAAACGTGACGTAACCGCCTCACCCGGATTCATACACGGTGGGCGCCAAAACACAAGTGTGTCCTCGGCTGAAATCGACTCCTCCCGATTCATATTCATACACGGTGGGCGCCAAAACAAACTCTCGGGCAAATATTCGTGTATGCGAGATTACCATCCTATCCCCAATCGACTAATGTTGCTGTGATGTAGTAGAAATTTGAAACGGGGGCTAAGTTTGTAAATTTCCTCGCATTTGAGACAATCGCGCCCTGGATACATGGTTCCCCCCTTCCTCTCTACCTCCCTTTTCCCCATTCGTACTCCGTGGGCGCCAAAACACCCTCTCCACCCCACCCTCCTCCGTCCGTCGCCGTCCGCCACCCCATCCACCACCATCCTCCTCCACCATGCCGGAGCTGATACCCCAACGCCGCCGTCCATTACAAGAGATCGAACTCTCTCATCCACGGCTTCGGACCGGGATCCTTGCATCCCGTCCTCTCGCTTCATCCCCGCCGTCGTCCACCTTGCCGGTGCCGCTCCTATGACCGTCTCGTCCACCGCGCCCCGCAGCCACCGTCTATCCTCCTAGATCTGCTTCCATGCCGCCGACAGCCATCGCTACCACAACACCGTCAAATTCTCAGCAGATGCGTACACGGCGCCACACCAGAGGTGGTACTCTTTCGTATCTGCTCAACTTATTTATCGCAGCAAGAAAATAGATCGCCACTGCTTTACTCTGATTTCTTGTCTTGGTTGCGAAGTTGCCTTTGTCGGTTTGCACCTTTAGATCCGCCATGGCACGCTCAACACTATACTCCCAATGCTTATGGTTTTCCCCTTTTATATTCCACACTAGTTAAATAACAGAGACTAAATTTCAAAATTGGGTCACCGATTTTTCAGAGCTCGCCGAGTTCGCCTGGTGCAATCAAGGGCTCGGGTGGTTGTTGGGCCTCGCCGAACAAAGAAAACTCGACGTGGGTGGGGGTTGGGGGGGGTGGGGTGGGGTCGGAGGAACACAGGCGGTGGGGGCGGTGGTCCGCCGGGCGTCTGCAAGGTGTTCTCAGAGGGAAGAATCAGAGACGAGGAAGAAGAAGGGTTAGGAGACGAGGGATCTTCATCCAACCGCCAAATGGTCGAGAGACAGCTGGGAGTTGCATTCTTAATGCGCCTAGTTCATCATGTGTGGGCACTGCAAGCAACCAACATTTTATTATCCAAAATCTGCTTGCTCTTCTTTACCATGTTCCTCTTCCGTTCTTCTTTAATATGTACTCTCTCCGTTCCTAAATACAAGTCTTTGTATAGATTCCACCATGGACTACATATGGAGCAAAATGAGTGAATCTACACTCTAAAATGTATCTGCATACATCTGTATGTGATCCATAGTGGAAATCTCTACCAAGACTTATATTTTGGAACAGAGGGAGTATGATAGTAGTACAATATGTTCCTTGTACTGAAGATGAGCAGGGACATTTGCAGTGTAGAGGTCTATACGGTCGGTTGTGATGGACACTTTGAGCCTCTTTGATTCGTAGGATCTTGTAAACATAGGAATAGGATTTGTAGTGGCCTGCCCACTTGAATCCTATAAGAATATCAAAGAAATGCGGGGAGCTGTGTCGCCTTTGAGAGTTACACTGATATTAACAGTACCGCACCTTCACTTGAAGAGAGCTGGTATCCGAAGCCTTTCTAGCCATACCGGCAATACTAGCACATATATTCCAGCAAGTTCCACTTTGCTGATTTACTTTGATGCTTAAGGTTTTCCCGTTATATCTACACTATGATCTGTGTAGCTGCTTTGTGTCGCACTAGCAGCAGTCCACTCTTGAAGCTAAACACTGCAATGACTTACAAAATTGGCACCAAGGCATTGAGTGCCATTCTGGATGCAATGAAACTCATACGCTCCCCACCTATTGATTCTTGTTCAGAATATGATCCTAATGACTATTCTAACCTCGAGGAGTCAAAGGCAGATAGCCTGTCCTCTTCACCCATCAAGGTGCCTGTTCTAATTTGGCAATGTTTTATTGATTGCGGGTATCTTGCATTTCTTCTACTTTGTTGCACTGCCATCTTCTTAGTTTACTCATCATATATGTCGAGATGCCATGCCCATCCATTATCAATACATATTCCATCTGTCATCATACCATGTTTTTCCACTCAAATGTTGTTCTTGTGCATCAGACATCAAAAAGGAAGAGGGTGATTGCCGAACCTGAAGGAGCACCAAAGAAAGTCCTTGAAAACGTGGTGGTGCCGAGAAATCAGACAGCACCCCACTTATATTGGCTGTACAACCAGTGACACAAAACGTAGGACCGACTCCAGCAGACTATACCCATACTTCACTAGCCACACCACTAGCCCCACCACACAGGACCTGCACTCCAGCAAAAGGTATACCGATTTCATTTGCCATAGCACCAGCTGTACCACAGAAAAATCCCACTCCAGCAAAAAGTACAGCAAGTCCACCGGCCGAAGACCTATCCCAACTGCAGAGACGACCAATTCCTGCAGATTGGAACCCCATTCCATTTATTCCCAGTTTAAAAGACAATGCTTTCAATGTTGTTAGGGACTACATGCATATATTCCCATCATGGGAAGATTATTGTGAAGACAAACACCATTTTCACATCTTCCTGTCCAACTTACGTGTAAGTGCTATTATTCATGGTTATTATTTTCCTGTTTTCTGCTGATTGAACACATCAATGATTTACATTACATTGTTGTAACTAGGCGAGGGTCAATCTAGATAGTCATGACGAGCAAAGCTTGCTTGTGCTTTTCAAGGAAGCATTGCAGCAGTATCGGTGTTACCTGAGGAAATCACACTTTGATGGCAAGTCTATAAACGAATTTCCGGTGAAGTCTCATGTGCTAAATTTAGAAGACATTGAATGGAAAAACCTTGTTATGCACTGGTCTCGTTCCTAGGATGAGGTACTATCTATGAAATCACATGACAATTTGAACTTCTACTTTTCCGCATGTGCCTTACGGATCTTTTTTGCAGGAAATCTGCTCGAAGAAGAATTCCGGTTTGACAAGAATGACAGGATATCGCAAATATGATGCCCGCTGCTTTGCTCTTGTTAGTACTGTTGTCCTCAGATCACTGTACTTGCATACATACCTGGTTCATTATGTGACAGAGTATGCATGATAGCTTGCTTATCAATTGTTCGCTCCAAATTATCTCGATCTGTATGAATGGTTACATTAGTGTAGAATATATCCAATGCCAATATTTTTTAGCTCTGCATTGTTCTTGTAAGTACATGCTGTCCTTTATCGATGTACTTATAATGACAGTAGTTGTTCATGTACCATCACTCTGCAGCTTATTTTCCTTTGCCTCCATTTTCTACACATCGATCTATATTTACTCTTACCATAAGGTTGGTATCAAGAAGTTTAGATGTGCATTGCTCTTGGCTGTACCTTTTGCTGTATCGCTGCACTTACATTTATAGCTACTTGGTTATGTAGCATCACTCTTCATCTTATCTTAAATATTCTCCATTTTTTCGTATATTATCACATCTATATTTACTCTTAACAAAATGTAGAATAAAGGCAATGCTTTTGAAGAAGATTCTGTGGTAAACTTCTTGAATTGCCCCCCCTCATCAAGATGGACAAGGCCTTTATAGAGCCTGTCTTCACCAATAATGTAAGTTTGTCCATCTCAAGCCTTCAAACTTTGTTGTATATATTTGGTTAGGCATGACTGCAACAACTGTTTATTTTTGGTGTTTGCATCAAATTGCTTGTTTAAAGTTTATTGTGTAGTTCATAAACAAATGTTTGTCCTTTCTCAATTTAAGTTTTCAGTTGTACAACCAAGTTCCTTCTTCATACCATGTAAATTAAACTATACTGAGCAAGTGATCTTCTTTTGCACCGCATGTATGCTTCGTTCTTCATCCATAATCCAAAGGTGTGGTGAACCTACCCACTACAAACAATGTCATATTCTGCAATGTCTTAACTATGAACAATGTCATATCATTCTACTATTATTTAAACCGTCTCTTTATTTGCCAATCTGAAATGGTATAAATTGACAAAGACACTAACCATTGATACTTATGAGTTCTTGATCTGTAATCCAAGGTGTCGTGAAGCTGCCAACTCCTTCACAATGTCATTTCCTGCCATGTCTTGACCTGAACAATACCATATTGTGTTAATGCAATTTTAAACTGTGTCACTTTATTCGTCAAGAAGAAATGTGATGAATTGTCGTGACGATACTTTTATGTGCAAAACCTGTCATCCGTCTCGCTTGTTTATCTTTCAGAGTGAGGAAGATATAAGTGTTGAACAAGCGCAGCCTTATCATCTTGCTCACCGCTTACTGCAGCTCCCAGAAAAGGCTATTGAAGTGTCATCGGTTTTGTATATTATTTTGTCGGCGTGTTTATTTGCAATCGGTGGTGATCTTTGATGCCCAAAGTATGTAATCTCTTTGTCTGGTTGTGTTTTATTATCATAGTGGCGAACTTTGATGCCCAAAGGATGTAATATGCCGTAATTTCTTTATTGTATAGTCTAGGTTTTTCTTATTCACGATGCTGCGCTTATTTTATCAGATATATATCCTGTCTTTGTAGTAAACCGCCAAACCATAAAATTACAAGACATAATCGGGCCGTCATGCAATCATGATGTAGGTTGGGCCCGAACGCGTCGAACAGCTCACGGGCGGCAACAGCCGAATGAACCCCGCCCATGATTGTGCGAATCAAATCACGGGCTTTTAATAGACCAAAATTGTCTCGGTCCTTGTTTGGCCCAATCAGATATCGGCTGCGAGCAGGCCGTATGCAAACCGAGTCGTAGTTAGGCCCAACTATATGACAGGCTTTTAACAGGCCGGAATTAATATAGGGCCGAAATGTTAAATGGGCCCTTAACAGGCCAAAACTAATATCAGGCCGAATTACTAAGTGGGCCTTTAGCAAGTGGGCCCAAAAGCATAGTGTCCAGTTGACGGGCCGAATATGATATGGGCCATAATTGAGCCCAAAGCCTCTTAAAGGGCCGGACCTGATCTGGGCCGTAATTTGGCCCAGAACGTGGTAGGCTTTTAACGGGCCGGATCTCATATGGGCCACTATTAGGCCCGGAGCGGGCCAGGCCATTAATGGACCAGATCAAATATGGGCCGGAATTTGGCCCAAAACATGGCAGCCAGTTAATGGGCCGGCCTACTAGGGTCCTCAAAATATTGTGGGCCTATAGCTGGGCCGGCCCATTAATGTCGGTGAAATCTTGTGGGCCTTTAGCTGGGCCGGCCCATTATGATCCGCAAGAATCTTGTGGGCCTTTACCTGGGTCGGCCCATTATGGCCCGCAAAATCTTGTGGGCCTTTAGCTGGGCCAGCCCATTATGGTCCACAAAATCTCGTGGGCCTTTAGTTGGGCCGGCCCATTATGGTCCACAAAATCTTGTGGGCCTTCAGTTGGGCCGGCCCATTTAAACTAGATGGGCCGGTCCACGTGTCAACATATCATAGGCGCGACTCGCCCATTGGATGAGTGACACCTGTGCCAACGCGGACCTGACACGTGTCTCCTCCAGCCAATGATGATTCTACACGTGGAAAATCCCCATTGGTCGGGGCTGTTAACGGGTTATCGGATCCAAAACCCGACCCGATAGCTTAACGGCATTCCGTTACGGTGGATGCCACGTGTCGGTCACCCTTGACGAAAGCACTTCTGTGACGCGTGATTTATCGTCATGGAAGTGGACACTTCCGTGATGATAATTTTGGTAATATCATGGAACACTTGTACGACAGCACAGTATGACTATCTTGATTCTGTCATAAAATCATCATGGATGTACATGCATGACAGAAAATGCGACCTACTGTGACAAACACGTATCATCACAGAAGTGTATTTTTTTTGTAGTGATACCAGCGACGGCTGAAGCCTGCCTGGGGACCGGGACCTGTCAGCGTAGAGCAACAAGCTGTCGCGAGGTTGGAAAGGGGAGACCGAGCCTCAACAGGACTTGCGCTCACAGGTTTCCACAACCAAGATAATATCAACAAAAGACATTACAGACTCTTTACACGCCCCCACGGGGCACTTCTTGATTACTCGCAGGTCACAAAAGACAAGAACTTAGTAGAATCCTATCTATGCACCCCCGCGGCCGAAGCCATCATCAATAGTGGGCCAACCCCATCCAGATCAGCGACGGTAGTGGCCGGACTTCGTAGCCCTGCTCCGGGCGCGGCGAGAGCTCGGGGGCACGTAGCTGTCGTCGCTCGTCTCCGGAGTCTCGTAGAGCTCAGGAGAGCTGCTGGACTCCCAAGAGTCGCTGCTGTTCGAGTAGCCGCGAGTGGGGCGCGCCTCATCCTGGCGCTCTCCTTCGGGGCAACACTCCAAGCGGCGACCCTCCGCGTCGATGACCTTGAAGAACAGCGTGGAGGCGACGTCATACTCGAAGTGGATCGCGAGGGCGCCCTCCACACAGCAAACCCGCGCGACCTCGCCCCAGCCGCGGGTCATGAAGATCTTACCGGTGGAGACTGTTTCAACCTCCACTTCGGTCGCCGGAGTGTCGCAGTCGGCATGCTGCAACCAGAGCTCGAGAGGCCCCCTCGGCGGCATCGCGTCGGAGAAGAAGCGCGGGAAGCGGATCCAGGAGCTTGGGGGCATCACCGCCCACACCACAAGCTCGCGTGAGGAGTCCGCGGCATGGACTCCAGGAGCGATGGTGCTCGCCGCCACGGCGCGTCGACCTTGGCCGCAGCGCGCACGCCGGTGCTCGCCGCTCCTTCCTCCTGAGCCCCCGGCTTGGGCGTACAAGGGTAGCGGATACACAGGAGGAGGCTGCTCACACCAAGGCCTCGTCACCACCTGCATCACCGCAGCGTCGTGACGGTGGACTGACCTCTTCTTCGGCGGAAGCAGCGCCGGTGTGTCGGTGGGAATCTTTCCTTTCTCCTCAGCGGAGAACCTTCAGATCGGCGCCATTGAAGTTGCTTCTAGCAGTGGAACAGAGGAGGAAGAAGCAGGCAGAACGGGAAGAAGTGGGGCATGGGGGCTCCGCCCCCTCCCTCATTTATAGCAGGAGAAGGCCAACCAACGGCCCCCACGATCACAGGTAATGATGGTTTTCCTTGCATGTCGCAGGGACTTGTCAAGTCGAGCAATTGCCGAGGCAGCATGGGAAAGCGGAGACGCCCACATCCAATCAACCGCCATGCGTCGACCGAGGCCGCAGGCTTTTGGGGCCCATGGCGCTCCGCGCCTGACCTTTGGCTTTGCCTTGAAACCAAGCCCAAGCACACCTTGGGCCCGGGGGCTACTGTCGGCGTTCTGGGAACGAGGGTCCCTAGACTTGCCTGCCTGCGGCCCACGGCATGGCTAAGCTAGCAGGCCAGTACGGACCATCTTCATCAACAAGACATTCAAGACCCTCGCGAGGGGCCAAGCCTCGCGAGGCGGACGACGCGAGACCTCCTCGGGAGCGGCCTCGCCAGGCGGGCTCACGAGGGGCGGAGTGATCAAGGCAAGGCAAACCTCGCGAGGTCCTCGTGACGTGAGCCATGACGATCGATACCAGGCGGGCGCCAGCGCGCGCAGCGTCCTTGTTTCCTCTTTGGTGCTAAGGAGGCAGGCGCAGGCGTGGAGTACCGAGGCATCAAGCAAAAGTTTCCATATCGGTGCAACGAGACCAGGACGGGAAGGACGGCAAGACGGAGGTCACCATGGAGCCCAAGGCGGTGTCACCACCAGAGCCTTTTGCAGGCGAAGACCGCTTTTGTCAGGATAAGCTGTACTAGCTGTCTCCTTTCAAATTGGCCGTTGTTGGCTCCCTTCCCGCTCAATATTTGGGGAGAGGACCAGGGCCTATATAAGTAGAACTAGCCACCACAATAGAGGGCAAGCTAACCTGATGTAGAGCCGACCCTTAGCCACACACCAAGCATAGGAACACCTCAACCTCAGGAGGCTGTTCTTCCACTTGTACTGTTCTTCATCAGCCCAAGAGGCAATCCACCACCACCACACTGGAGTAGGGTATTACACCAAAACGGTGGCCCGAACCAGTATAAATCTTGTGTCTTTGTGTTGCGAGTTCGTCGAGTTCGTTCGGGAGATCTTAGTGAGCTAGGGCGTGGATCGATAGGGAGGAAATCTCCGCGCGCACCCCAGAGTTTGAACCTTAAGGGTTTTGCCGGAACCCGTGATCCGACAGCGGCAACTAACCCCTAGCATAGAGGTCGAGTATGTATCTTTCCGTATTTTCCAGTCCTTTCTTTAGTTTGCAGGCTGCACAGGTGTTTCTGCCAAGCCATTTAAGAGCAGGGAGACGGACCGACATCCTCGACCCCGGCAAGCCATTGCCGGGGGCTGCAGATTCAAGTATCCAACCACGGCAAGCCAATGTTGCCGGGGGATACAGATACAGATAAGTCTTTCATCCCCTGTTATGCATTTCCGTATGGAACTGGGACATATGAAACCTCATTTATTCCTGGGCCACCGTGCTCCCCCTTTCCTGTGCCCAAGAACTATTCTATGGGCCGGAACTTGGTTGTAGTTGCGGTGACAAGGAAACAAACGAAGGGCCTAATCCTACTTCGCCCCTGCCTCCGCCGAGAGCATGAGTATGGTCGTGCTATGGAGTGAGGGGACGGCGAGACCTGTTGCCGGGTAACAATGTTTATCTTAGGAATAACAAGGATTCATTCCTTGGCATGGGCCTCGCTCACGCACAAAGAACCCGGAAAGCACCATTTTTCATTAATACGTTCCAAACAAGTACATTTCGTATGGAATGTAAACATGAGCACGGGGATTACAAGGTTTAAATCTGACAAGTGCCCGCAGGCTTAAAAACTAGAAAAGATAAGTGCCCCGTGATCCACGTTGTTGCCCCTTTCCTCCCAGGTGCGGCAGGTGAAGGAAAAAAGGAGGCGACGGGGAACACGCCGATGGAGAGCTTGACGAGGAAGACCCTCGGCAGGGCACGTGGCCAAGGGAGGAGGGCGGTGCAGTCAGTCTCGAAGTCGGCGTCCTCCCGCTTGATGCCCTCGTCGTCGCTGTCGCTGTCCTCCTCGTCACTCCCGCTCGAGGAGGAGTCTTCATCATCGGAGGAGCTCTCCACGCAACACCTTAGGCGAGTTCCCAAGTGCCCAAAGACCTTGAAGGAGAGCAGGCCGTTCTCCATCAATTTGAAGTGGAGAACGAGCCCATCCGACAGGCTATGGGCACGAGCGAAGGTTTTCCATCCACGACGAAGATACATAACGTGGGGGGCGGGGAAGTCGACGTCCACCCGCATGCTGCCATTCTCGCAGCCTCTCATATGTAGCCTCAAAGCCTGTAGTGGGTCGAGCTCCATCTCCCAAGCGAACGGAGTAGGGAGGCGAAGACGACAGCGCACTGGCCTGTATAGCCTGATGAAGAATTCACGGGGCTGGTCTCCGCATGGCCCTCCATTGGGGGAGGGGCCGCTGGCGGAGGCGTGGCCGGTGCGCCGCCCCGCCCTCCTCTTCCCCGAGCGCCACGGCGGCCTCAGCCTTGCCCCCTCCCCCTTCCTATCACGGCGGCTCCACTGCCACCAGCTCTTGGGAAGGAGGGCACGCTGTCGAGCAGAGACCCTCGTCACCGCCATCGGAGTGCCGGCGCGCCCTCTCGCCATAGCAAAGGGAAGGAATGAGTCAAGGTGGAAGGAGATGAATTTTGAAGGATTGAGGGGTGCCATCCCCCTCCCCTTCTTATAAAGGGGCTCGGCCGCCCCACTTAACCAATTCGGCCGCCAGGGGCGCAGGGAATCAGGACCGACCCGCTGCTCCAATCAACGACGACCTGGTTTCCCGCCTCGCCATTTAAGGCCCGTGACCTCCGCGTCCACCGCTTACCATCTTCGGGGCATAAGGGACACGTGGCGAGCAAGCCAAAATCGAGAAGACAAGTGAAGCGGCTGTTTTCCATCCCGTTATCATGGGGCGCGGGCGCGTTGAAGGCCACGACTCGAGTCCACTTAGTAAATGAGTCGCGCCCCTGTGTTTTCCTCTTTTTATGGGGAATGCACGGGACGCCTCTTTACCATGATGTGATGCAGACGTGTTGCAACCGCCCCACGCACGACCCCTACATCACGCATTCAACGTGGGTCGTGGGGAAGCACAACTAGCGAGGGAGTTACTGCAGTAAAAACTCTGCCACGCACGCACCCGTGCACCGTTCTGTACCTGGCCCAATAACGCCATGCGCTTATATGTGGCCCAGGACCGGGGGCTCCTGTCGGTGTACAAGATAGGGGCCCTTTTGGCACCCCTTTACTTGTGCGCGGGCAGTCGCAGCTGGGCACCCGCAGCCGTGCTTGGCGGGACAGCAGAGGAAGCCAAGGCACAAGACCACCAGAGCCATGCTCAAGACCAGAAGCATGAGGAGCAGAGGGGCGAGGTGAAACTCCCCCAGCAAGGCCCTTTCCGGGGCAGCCTTCACAGCCCCGGCAAGAGCCTTGCGGGGCAACTTACCCAACACCAATGAGGCTGCCACCCTTGAGTCTGAGAGTTCCGACGCCATCAACCACATTGGAACCAAGGCTCGGGAGGCGCCTCCATGGTGGCATGCAGATCTTTGTGAAGACAAAAGGCCTGCGAGGCCTAGGTAGGAACCATCAGAGAAGACGACAGCGGGGCCCCTTGCCGAGGATGCCCACGAGGACCCGACAAGGCTCCTGCCGAAGATACTCATGAGGCCCCGGCAAGACTCTTGCCGAGGGCACCCACAAGGCCCCGGCAAGACCCTTGCCGGGAATATCAGCAAGACCACGGCAAGGCCTTGCCGCCCCGTCGCTGCCCCAGCTCAGCGGCCGACCCACCAACTGAGCAGGTACCCACGTGGTAGTAGGTGGCTCCTAAGCCAACTAGTCAAGCGCCTACGTGGTGGCATGCAGATCTTCGTGAAGATCCTGCCACCACACCAGCTCAGCAGCCTGCCAGCCAACATGGTGTTGCATGCCTCGTTGGCCTGGACGCGTGACGAAGCAAGGCGAAGCGGCGATGGAAGGGGCGGGCCTCGCTGCCGTCCCCGATAAAGTAAGAGGACACCTAAGTAGCGCATTTAATGCGTTTTGTCCTGTGATGTCAGGCGATAAACTCGACCACTGTACAACTTTCCACCTCCTGTGTGCCACTGTGGCAACCCCTTTGACTATAAAAGGAGGCCCGCGGCATACTGAGAGAGGATTCAGACTTTTTGGACCCTACACGCTTTGTAGCTAGTCCAAGAACACTAGATAAACACAAGCCAGCAGGAGTAGCGTATTACGCATCTCTTGCGGCCCGAACCTGGATAAATCTCCCGTGTTGATCTCTTAAACCTGCTCTTTCCACAGCCCCGCGCCCGCCGACCATAGAAGGGATTCCCCGTGATCCCATAGGTGTTGTTTCCACCGACACGGACTGGGTCCGTGATATGAGGATTATCCTCATTGCTGCACAGAAGAATTATGTCGTTGATGCAACCCTAGGTGACAGACCTATTGTAGGAGCAGATGCACACGTTATGAACGTTTGGCAAGCTCGATATGATGACTACTTAATAGTTTAGTGCACCATGCTTTACGGCTTAGAACCGGGACTTCAAAAACGTTTTGAATGCCATGGAGCATATGAGATGTTCCAAGAACTGAAAATTGGTATTTCAGACTCATGCCCGTGTCGAGAACCATGAGACCTCTGACAAGTACTTTGCCTACAAGATGGAGGCGAATAGCTCAGCCAGTGAGCATGTGCTCAGAATGTCTGGGTACAACAATCGCTTGAATCAAGTGGGAGTTAATCTTCCAGATAAGTTAGTGATTGACAGAGTTCTCTAGCCACTATCACCAAGCTACTAGACCTTCGTGATGAACTATAATATGCAAGGGATGACGAAAAACGATTCCCGAGCTTTTCGCGGTGCTAAAATCGGCGAAGGTAGAAATCAAGAAAGTGCATCAAGTGTTGATGGTTGACAAGACCACTAGTTTCAACTCAAAGGGCAAGGGAAAGAAAGGGAACTTCAAGAAGAATGGCAAGCAAGTTGCCACTCCCATGAAGAAGCCCAAAGCTAGACCCAAGCCTAAAACTGAGTGCTTCTACTGCAAAGGAAATGGTCACTGGAATAGGAACTACCCCAAATACTTGGCGGATAAGAAGGATGGCAAAGTAAACAAAGGTATGTATATATGATATACATGTTATTGATGTGTAATTTACTAGTGTTCATAGTAACCCCCGGGTATCTGATACCGGTTCAGTTGATGAGATTAGTAACTCAAAACAGGAGTTGCAGAATGAACAAAGACTAGTTAAGAGCAAAGTGACGATGTGTATTGGAAGTGATTCCAAAGTTGATACGATCACCATCGCACACTCCCTCTACCTTCGGGATTAGTGTTGAACCTAAATAAATGTTATTTGGTGTTTGCATTGTGCATGAATATGATTGGATCATGTTTATTGAAATACAGTTATTCATTTAATTCAAAGAATAATTGTTGTTCTGTTTACATAAATAAAACCTTCTATGGTCATACACCCAATGTTAATGGTTTATTGAATCTCGAACGTAGTGATACACATATTCATAATATTGATGCCAAAAGATACAAAGTTGATAATGATAGTGCAACATACTTGTGGCACTGCCGTTTAGGTCATATTGGTGTAAAGCGCATGAAGAAACTCCATGCAGATGGGCTTTTGGAATCACTTGATTGTGAATCATTTGATGCTTAAGAACCATGCATAATGGGCAAGATGACTAAAACTCCGTTCTCCGGAACAATGGAGCGAGCCAATGACTTATTGGAAATAATACATGCCTATGTATGCCGTCCGATGAGTGTTGACGCATGCGGCGGGTATCGTTATTTTCTGACCTTCTTCACAGATGATTTGAGCAGATATGGGTATATCTACTTAATGAAACACAAGTCTGAAACATTTGAAAAGTTCAAAGAATTTTACAGTGAAGTGGAGAATCATCATAACAAGGAAATAAAGTTTCTACGATCTGTGATTGCGGAGGCGAATATTTGAGTTATGAGTTCGGCCTTCATTTAAAACAATGTGGAATAGTTTCACAACTCACGCAACCTGGAACACCACAGCGTAATGGTGTCTCCGAACGTCGTAGCTGTACTTTATTAGATATGGTGCGATCTATGATGTCTCTTACCAATTTACCACTATCATTTTGGGGTTATGCATTAGAGACAGTTGCATTCACGTTAAATAGGGCACCGTCTAAATCCGTTGAGACGGCACCGTATGAACTATGGTTTGGTAAGAAATCTAAGTTGTTGTTTCTTAAAATTTGGGGTTGCGACACTTATATCAAAAGGTTTCAGCCTGATAAGCTCAAACCCAAAGCGGAGAAGTGCGTTTTCATAGGATACCCTAAGGAAACAACTGGGTGCACCTTCTACCACAGATCCGAAGGCAAGATCTTTGTTGCCAAGAATGGAACATTTCTAGAGAAGGAGTGTCTCTCAAAAGAAGTGAGTGGGAGGAAAGTAGAACTTGATGAGGTAATTTTACCCTCTCTCGAATTGGAAAGTAGCACATCAGAGAAATCCATTTCCGTGATGCCTACACGAACTAGAGAGAAAGCTAATGATGATGATCATGAAACTTCAGATCAAGTTACTACTGGACCTCATAGGTCAAACAGAGCATGTTCTGCACCAGAGTGGTACGGTAATCCTGTCCTGAAAGTCATGTTACTAGACCATGGCGAACCTACGAACTATGCATAAGCTATGATGAGCCCAGATTCCGATAAATGGCTTGAGGCCATGAAATCTGAGATAGGATCCATGCATGAAAACATAGTATGGACTTTGGTGGACTTACCCGATGATCGGCAAGCCATTGATAATAAATGGATCTTCAGGAAGAAGACTGACGCTGATGGTAATGTCACCATCTACAAAGCTCGACTTGTCGAGAAAGGTTTTCGACAAGTTCAAGGGGTTGACTACGATGAGACCTTCTCACCCGTAGCGATGCTTAAGTCAGTCTGAATCATGTTAGCAATTGCCACATTTTATAATTATGAAATCTGGCAAATGGAAGTCAAAACTGCATTCCTTAATGGATATCTTAAAGAAGAGTTGTATATGATGCAACTAGAAGGTTTTGTCGATCCTAAAGGTACTAACAAAGTGTGCAAACTCCAGCGATCCATCTATGGATCGGTGCAAGCATCTCAGAGTTGGAATATACGCTTTGATGAGGTGAACAGAGCATATGGTTTTATACAGACTTACGGTGAAGCCTGTATTTACAAGAAAGTGAGTGGGAGCTCTGTAGCATTTCTAATATTATATGTGGATGACATATTATTGATTGGGAAATGATATAGAATTTCTCGATAGCATAAAAGGATACTTGAATAAAAAATTTAATGAAAGACCTCGGTGAACCTACTTATATATTGGGCATCAAGATATATAGGGATAGATCGAGATGCTTAATAGGGCTTTCACAAAAGCACATACCTTGACAAGATTTTGAAGAAGTTCAAAATGAATCAGTCAAAGAAAGGGTTCTTGCCTGTGTTGCAAGGTGTGAAGTTGAGTAAAACTAAAAACCCGACCACGGCAGAAGATAGAGAGAGAATGGAAGTCATTCCCTATGCCTCGGCCATAGGTTCTATAAAGTATGCCATGTGGTATACCAGACCTATTGTGTGCCTTACCATGAGTTTGGCAAGGGGGTACAATAGTGATCCAGGAGTAGATCACTGGACAGCGGTCAAAATTATCCTTAGTTACCTAAGAGGACTAAGGAAATGTTTCTCGATTATAGAGGTGATAAAGAGTTCATCGTAAGGAGTTACGTCGATGCAAGCTTTGGCACTGATTTATTACTCTAAGTCTGAATCTAGATACGTATTGAACGTTGGAGCAATTGGCTAGAGTAGCTCCATGTAGAGCATTGTAGACATAGAAATTTGCAAAATACATACGGATCTGAATGTGGCAGACCCGTTGATCACACGGTACTCTTTGGGTGTTAATCACATGGCGATGTGAACTAGATTACCGACTCTAGTAAACCCTTTGGATGTTGGTCACATGGCGACGTGAACTATGGGTGTTAATCACATGGTGATGTGAACTACTGGTGTTAATCACATGGCGATGTGAACTAGATTATTGACTCTAGTGCAAGTGGGAGACTGAAGGAAATATGCCCTAGAGGCAATAATAAAGTTGTTATTTTATATTTCCTTATTCATGATAAAAGTTTATTATTCATGCTAGAATTGTATTGACCGGAAATATTAATACATGCGTGAATACATAAACAAACACCGTGTCCCTATTGAGCCTATACTTGACTAGCTCATTGATCAAAGATGGTTAAGGTTTCCTAACCATGGACATGAGTTGTCATTTGGTAACGGGATCACATCATTAGGATAATGATGTGATGGACAAGACCCATCTGTTAGCTTAGCATAATGATCGTTCAATTTTATTGCTATCACTTTCTTCATGTCAAATACATATTCCTTTGACTATGAGATTATGCAACTCCCGGATACCGAGGAATGCCTTGTGTGCTATCCAACGGCACAATGTAACTGGGTGATCACAAATATGCTCTACAGGTATCTACGAAGGTGTTTGTTGGGTTCGCATAGATCGAGATTAGGATTTGTCACTCCGAGTATCAGAGAGGTATCTCTGGGCCCTCTCGGTAATGCACATCATAAGAAGCCTTGCAAGCAAAGTGACTAATGAGTTATTTACATGATGATGTATTACGGAACGAGTAAAGATACTTGCCGATAATGAGATTGAACTAGGTATGAAGATACCGACGATCGAATCGGGCAAGTAACATACCGATGGACAAAGGGAATAATGTATGTTGTCATAACGGTTCGACCGATAAAGATCTTCGTAGGATATGTAGGAGCCAATATGAGCATCCAGGTTCTGCTATTGGTTATTGACCGAAGAGGTGTCTCGGTCATGTCTATATAGTTCTAGAACCCGTAGGGTCCGCACGCTTAACGTTCGATGACGATTTAGTATGATATGAGTTATGTGATTTGGTGACCGAATGTTGTTCAGAGTCCCGGATGGGATCACGGACATGACGAGGAGTCAAGAAATGGTCGAGAGGTAAAGATTGATATATATTGGGTGATGGTATTTGGACACCGGAAGTGTTTCGTGACTTACCGGGAAGGAATCGGGTCACCGGAAAGGGGTTCCGGGCACCCCCGGCAAGATATGGGCCTTATGGGCCAAAGGAGGGGACAGACCAGCCCACAAGGGGCTAGTGCGCCCCCTCCCTTGTTTGGCCAGCCCTAGGGAATGAAAATGGGGAGGGCTAGCCCCTCCCGCCTTTCCCTCTCATGGGAGACAGGAAAGGGGGGCGCCACCCTCCCCTGCCCTTCCCCGCACTCCAAATAAGGAAAGGGGTGCGGCTTGGGAGGGACCCCAAGTAGGATTCTTCCTACTTGGGCGCCTCTTTTGGCTGCTCCTCCCTCCCTCCCACCTATATATATGTGGGAGGGGGGCGCCTAGCACATAAAAGACAAATTACCTAGCCGTGTGCGGCTTCCCCTCCACGGTTTACACCCTCCGTCATATTTTCGCAGTGCTTAGGCGAAGCCCTGCGAGGATCACTTCACCATCACCGTCACCACGCCGTCGTGCTGATGGAACTCATCTAGTACCTCGACGTCTTGCTGGATCAAGAAGGCGAGGGACATCACCGAGCTGAACGTGTGCAGAACGTGGAGGTGTCGTGCTTTTGATACTTGATCTGTTGAAGCGCAAAGAAGTTCGGCTACATCAACCTCGTTGAGAAATGCTTCCGCTTACGGTCTACGAGGGTATTGTCGGTGTCAAAACCGGCAGATCTCGGGTAGGGGGTCCCGAACTGTGCGTCTAGGCGGATGGTAACAGGAGACAAGGGACACAATGTTTTACCCAGGTTCGGGCCCTCTCGATGGAGGTAAAACCCTACGTCCTGCTTGATTAATATTGATGATATGGGTAGTACAAGAGTAGATCTACCACGAGATCAAGGAGGCTAAACCCTAGAAGCTAGCCTATGGTATGATTGTTGTATGTTGAAGTTGGCCTACGGACTAAAACCCTCCGGTTTATATAGACACCGGAGAGGGTTAGGGTTACACAAAGTCGGTTACAATGGTAGGATATCTAAATATCCGCATCGCCAAGCTTGCCTTCCACGCCAAGGAAAGTCCCATCTGGACACGGGACGAAGTCTTCAATCTTGTATCTTCATAGTCCAAGAGTCCGGCTGAAGGTATAGTCCGGCTACCCGGACACCCCCTAATCCAGGACTCCCTCAGTAGCCCCCGAACCAGGCTTCAACGACGACGAGTCCGGTGTGCAGATTATCTTCGGCATTGCAAGGCGGGTTCTTCTCCCAATTTCGTGTACCTGTTGAATAATGTCCGGTTCTTGTAAAGTAGCGCTCCTTGGCTTCTACGCCCAATAATGACCGTCTTCCACGTGTCAAACGAATACGAAAAGTCTGGGTGTTTTTACATTCACACCCCTAGCCGCGTAAATGAGCTGCCTATTTAAAGGGAGGAGGATTTAGATCCAAACCACACCTTCTCCCCTCCGCGAGTGTTCATCAGAGCGCATCCGACAAAGGTCCATTCTACCATGGCCAGCTGCCGCAAGTCCTCCTCTCGCCCTTCCAGTCCTAAGCCTGGAGATTGGGAGAGATGCTCCACCCCGCATAACGAGCTAGTGTCTCTTCAGACCAAGGGATTTCTCCCTCCGGCCTATATGGCCCCAGTTCGAGCCGGACTTGCCACCTATAATGGCGGAGAGCAAGCGGAGCGTGCCCCCAATCCTTCCAAGGGAGAGCGGGTATGCCTCGTCCCTTACTTAATAAGAGGGCTCGGATTTCCAATTCATCCGTTTCTCCGGGGGCTCCTGGAGTTCTATGGTCTCCAGCTGCACAACCTCACGCCTGCCTCCATATTGCATATCGCGGGCTTCGTAGCCCTTTGCGAGCTCTTCTTGGGTATTGAGGCTCATTTCGCGCTGTGGAAGAGGCTATTCTGCCCGGTGCCCCGCTCTCGTGGAGGGGTCAATATATCAAGTGGGCGGAGCCAAGTGTGGCGATCGCCGGACCGGATATCTATCCGGAACCCCGAAGAAGGCATCAGAGGGCTGGCCTTCAGAATGGTTTTATATGGAGGATGTCCCGCTGCGGACCCTATTCGGATCGGCCTCCCTGAATTCAATAGCGCCCTCAAGAAGCGCCACCAAGCGCCCACGGAGCTCTCAGAGAGAAGGTGACAGGACGCCCTCACCGATGGGCCGGATAAGACTATTGGCTCACTCCGGACTAACCATGATCGGAGTCATGGCCATATGCATTATGCGAGGGGTGCAGCCGCTTCAATATAGAGGCCACCCCATGTGGGACTTCGACGGGGAGGATGACGCTACCCGTTACGGCCGCAAGGGGCCGGACTCGGCTGCCGCTCTAGTAAAGATCTTGTCCACTTTGTACAAGGGAGAAGAGGAGGAATTCCTCCGCGTCAACCCACAGGGTGGATTTACTATGTACAATCCTCCAAGTTGGGTAAGCGGACAATTTCACTTGCCCATCCGTTTTATGTTCCCATGATTAAGTATATAGTCTAACAACTTCAACGCAGGAAATGCGTCAGGACGTAAAGGACATAGACAACCGTCTTCCACAGCCAGAGGATCCAGGAAGGTCCCTCGATCCGGCCTCCGAGGAGGATCAGGACATATCTGTGGAGCTGATCGACGGGGTGTTTTATCAGCTGAGCAAGGATGATACCTTGGTGGCCATCACGGCCGACTACCCCGGGCTAATCCCGGCCTCCCAAGTAACTGAAACCGGAGTCTCATCAACTCGGGAAGGGATCCATCCTCACGTGTTTTCAGTTTTCCTGACAACAACCGTGTTTTGCAGGGGAGGTTCCTGAGGCGGGAGGCCGATCCTGCGGCGGCTAGCCAACGAGGGGCCGCAGGGCCCTGTGGGGTAAAAAGAAATGTGGTCCGGACTGAGGCGCGGGCGCAAAGGTATGGCGCGCCTTTTTATTCCTTAGGTGTTATCCCTTCAAGGCATATTAACACGCGTGCTCGGTGCAGGACAAAAAGGCCTCGCCGGACTATATCCGAAGAGGCTGCCAATCGCGCCTCCACCAGCCAGGCTCCACAGCCCGGTCCGGAGGCGGAGGCGAACACGAGGCACGCACAGGACGCTCCTCCGACAGAGGATGCGGACAGGCTGTCTGCCACCCATTCCGCGCCGCCGGACAGTTCTTCGCGACGCTTGTTTCTCCCAAGAGGCGTTGGATGCCTTCAATTGGGAGATGCGTATCTCCGTGCCGCTCAAAATGGTCTAGCCAGAGCCACGGAGCAATATGTAAAAGACATACGGGTGAGAAAATTTGATAGTTATATGGATCAGTAGCCCCCGAGACTTGAAACAGTTAGAATAACTGATTTAAGGATCATATAACATGCAGGCTCTTTCAGAGAAGAATACCCAACTGTCCCAGGAGCTAAAGGAGTGCAAAGCCCAACTTGAGGCCGCACTAGCCGCGACAGGGGAGCCCAAGGGGACCCTCTCTGGTAATATATGCTTCAAAAAGATAAGTATTATGTGAAATGCGGCGAATGTGCTAATCTGACAAATGGTATTGCAGATGGCGCCGGACTGGATCCGGAAAAGCAACAACTTCTTTGCCAGTTAAAGGCTGGTGAAAGTGTGTTCACAAAGGTGAGGCGGGAGAAGAATGATCTTCAGGATGCCAACACCAAGCTGGACGTTGAACTGAAAGATGTTCGTGCCCAGCTGTCGGACTCCACTAAGGAGAATCAACGGCTTCGCGCCGCATATTTAGTAAGTGCTTGTTTAACTCTTGAAAAGGAGTTCGGCGAGGAAGCCGACTAATGAGTTATGTCTCGAGGTATGCTAACAGGTCGCCCCGCGGAGAAGATGCCCGGTTCTACGGTGACCTTCTTCCCAACTCTTGCAACTGCACGAGCGAGTTCGGCGGGCGGTGCAAGGCGTTGCCCAAGCCCTATGGCCTTCCCTCTCCATGCCCGCGGGCCTTGGAGAGCTTGCAGAGAAACTGAAGGGAGCGCGGTGACGCTTCCGGTTGTGGAAGATATCGGCCTGCCGTCAAGGCGCTAGGGAGGCTTCGGCCATGGTGAAGACGCGGTATACAAAGGCCGATCCAAACCACATGGCCGAGGTCGGACCTGTGGGGCCCGATGGGAAGGAGATCCCTGTAAGCTTAGTGTACGGCCAAGTAGAATTGGCCGCAAAGTATTCCCAGCAGGACTGTAAATTAGATAGCCTGTTAGATGGTATTGAGGAGGAATACAATCAGTCTGAATGACTATGTAGTTTTAATTGACATATGTAATGCCTTCTAGCCGGATTGTAGATCGTTTGTCGTTGCCGACCTTTTCGCTTCGACCTCAGGACCTGACGGTCCGGAGTGTGTCCGAATACCCTAGCGGTTATATAAGAACCGGGTATGCATGGAGACCAAAGCGAGGGGTCATTAGTGCTTTATCGCACAAGTGCCCAACTAGTTATGTTATATTACATGGTTAGTAAGAAACATCTTCCGAGAGATTAGTTCCGTTAGGGGTTCCTTTCTCTGGGAGGCATGCCCTAAGGTGCATGTCCGGACTACAAACACAGAAAAAGCATCTAGGGGCATATAAATAAAAAAGGTCATCTTTAGTTCACCGAATCAATATTCCTTAAGAACGCTAGCTTTCGGCTTCACCCACCGAGGTACACATCCGCCGACCGGCAGAGTAATCACAGAGGTGCTCCTTTACCGCCTAGCCAACAATCGGGAACGAGGGTAATTACAGGAGCCAGCAACCCAGCTTGGCCAAAACTTAAGTCATATCGATGCATATAATGGTGAAGAAAAGGTACATGTGGAAGTTTAACACATGTGTTGGGCGTGAAGCCCGTGATAAATAAGCTTCGCTTAAAGAAGCCCTCAGTATAGTGAGCGCCAAGAAGGCACTTGATGAGCCTTTAAGGGCTATAAGAGAGGAAGAAAAAGGGGTGTCGGTGTCAAACCGCGGATCTCGGTAGGGGGTCCCGAATCAAGCGCCTAGGCGGATGGTAACAGGAGACAAGGGACACGATGTTTTTACCTAGGTTCGGGCCCTCTCGATGGAGGTAATACCCTACTCCTGCTTGATTAATATTGATGATATGGGTAGTACAAGAGTAGATCTACCACGAGATCAAAGAGGCTAAATCCTAGAAGCTAGCCAATGGTATGATTGGTGTCGTCCTACGGACTAAAAACCCTTCGGTTTATATAAACACCGAATAGGGTTAGGGTTACACAGAGTCGGTTACAATGGTAGGAAATCTTCATATCCGTATCGCCAAGCTTGCCTTCCACGCCAAGGAAAGTCCTATCCGGACACGGGGTGAAGTCTTCAATCTTCTATCTTCATAGTCCAAGAGTCCGCCAAAGATGACAGTTCGCCATCCGGACACCCCTAGTCCAGACTCCTCAAGAGCCCCTAACCAGCTTCAATGACGACGTAGTCCGGCGCGATATTGTCTTCGCATTGCAAGGCGGGTTCCTCCTCCGAATACTTAGAAGGTTTTGAACACATGGATAGTGTCCGCTCTGCAAAACAAGTTCCACATAACACCGTAGAGAGAATAAGTTTTGCATGATCTATCGACGATTCCGCAGCGTGACATCACACCACGGCCAGGTTTTTATTCAATCGCTTTTGTTGTCCCACCTCGCCAGATAGCGAGGCGGTTTACTTGGCACGCCTTATCAACGCCAGATCGTGCCCCTTATTCTGGGATTCTCATCAATACGGACGGGTAACCCAACCTCGCCATTGATTGCGCGCTTGGGAGATAAGCGAATTTTATCAGGCTGGTGGGGGACGCATAGCCTCGTCCGCTCATATAAGGGGATAAGGATCCACCTTTTTTACCTACGCCTTCTTCCTCCCTTGCTCATCCATTTCCGCGCACTCCGAGCTCCAACGCCCAAGTTCGCACATCCGCCCTCAACCATCTCCAGCCATGTCCGGAGCGGGAGGCAGGTGGATGGTCTCCTCCGTTACGGAGGGCCACTGCGGAAGGCCGGATACTTGTCCGACGACATCGCACATCGGCTGCCCGACGAAGGGCAGCTCATCCCCACCCCTGAGCCTCATGAGCGGGTCGTATTTCTTGCCCACTTCCTCCGCGGACTGGGTTTTCCACTTCACCCATTCGTCCGGGGGCTCATGTTCTACTACGGCCTAGATTTCCACGATCTGGCCCCAAATTTTATCCTCAACATCTCGGCGTTCATCGTCGTGTGCGAGGCCTTCCTCTGCATCCAGCCCCACTTCGGCTTATGGCTAAAGACTTTCAACGTCAAGCCGAAGGTTGTGAAGGGCCGTCAGGCGGAGTGCGGAGGCGCCATGGTTGGCAAGATCACCAACGTCTTATGGCTCGACGGCTCCTTCGTGGAGACCGTAAGGGGTGGCAGTCGGGGTGGTTCTATATCACCGAGCCGCGACTTCAAAGGGCGGCGGCCCCGAATTCGGTCCGCATTCCCACGCTCTCACTTCTTGAAGGAGACCGGCTTGGCGTGGGGCGATTCAATGAGCTGACCGGACTCCAAACCTGTATGCAAACCCCGTGAATAATAATCTCGCTTGTCAACGTGATACAGGTCATGCTCATCCGCCGGACCCTCCCATGCCAACAACGGGCCTTCAAATTGTGGGAGTTTGATCCGCGCGACATCGACTTGAAAAGGCTCTTCGACACTACGCACGAAGACGCTCGAAGGCGCTGTTCAAGGAGCCAAGCTCCTCATCCGCCATCAAGATCGTGGATTCCGCTGGAGCGCCAAAGCCCGAGGTAAGCTTTTTCGCCTTTAGGGACTCTTTGTTTTCATAGTTTAACTCTATGCGGGATCTAAACTCCCTAGCCTTTGACAGGACTGGCAAAACACGTCCGGGCAGGTTATCTGTCCGGCTCCGCTGCCAGAAGATCCAGTAGACGCCCTCTTGGCGGGGCTGCTGGCTCCGGCACCTTACGTGGTGCCGGAGAAGAAGGCCAAGAAGGAGGCCACGGGGACTCGACGGAGTGCCCAGCGCCAGGTGTTGTCGGACTCATCGTCTGACGACTCGGAGGCGGACTCCTCCTGTGAAAACGAGGAGGAGGGAAAAGAAACCTCTCCCGGGGGAGAGAAGAAGAGAAAGGCCGCCCCATCTGGGGAGGCCGGTGGGTCCAAGAAGGGGAGAACCCTTCATCCGGACGTCTCTACCACCGCCAACGATGGCGAAGAGGAGTGGCCTACGAGGGCCAAGCCCCGGCCGAGATCGTAAGTGTCCGGATACCCATGGCTTTCCGTTTTATTCATTGCATAATGTTCTCTGATGCCGAACAATCATGCAGCCCGCCCAAGGATGAGCTTGCCGCTTTGTCAAGCGGGTCCCTGAATTCATCCGAAATGGAGAGTACTTCTCTTCCCACCGCCTCCTCGCCTCGCGCCGCCAACGACGCCGAGGTGGGGCCCCAAGGGGGGCCTGGTCAAGAGGATGTGACGCAGGAGGCGCCACAAGGCGGCCTCCCGGACTCCAGGCACGAGGGGAGCAAGACCCCTGGGGGCTCTAAGCCCGACCCTTGTCCGGACTCCATACCGTAACCGTCGGTGGTTCCAAGTCCGCAAGCAGCTCCTTCAGAAGAAGGGTAAGACGCCGTGTCCTCCGGCCCAACCGAGGCACCGGATAGCATCGGAGGCGCTAACAGCGCCCCATTGAAGAGGAACACCGCACCGCCATGAGTGTGGTGATCCGAAGGTTCAGTCCGCCAAGAGCGGGCTGAATGAAGCCTGAAGCAGCCTTCTAACAGGCTTTGAGGTAAGTTTTCAATATATGAAAGAAGATTACCGCATAGATAGTAGTTTCGATGCTCAGCCGTGTTCGAAAGAAAAGCCGGACTGAGGATCTAAAAATATATACGCAGAAGTCTAACATAATTATGTCAATATGGGAATGCAGGCAACCCTGCTAACCTCTGCCGCACTGACTGCGGAGGTCAATGCATTGAAGGAGAGCCCCGAGCGGTCCGAGAACGAGCTCGGCCAAGCCAAGAAGCGGCTCGAGGACAAGGAAGGTAAGAAATACCTTATAGAGAATTAATAAAAATGTGGTTGCAAAAGATAACAGGAATAACATGTGTATTGCAGGGGCCACGAACGAGGTGGCCATCCTGAAGGAGGTGGTGTCCGCGGCCGAAAACAAAGCGGTCGCGGAGCGCACCGAGCGAGAGAAGGGGGAGGCGCAGCTAGCGGAGGTTCGGCAAGAGCTCCAGGCTCTCGTGGAAAAACACGAGAGTTTGGAGCGTGACTCGAGGACCCGAGAGTCCGAGCTTGCCTCGGCTCTTGAGAGTGCCAAAGCTGCTAAGGCCGAAGCCCAAAAAGCCCTCCAGGAGATTGAGGCGATGAAGAAGATAGCGGTGGGTAAGGAATTCTTTATGCAAAGCAAGAATGTAAAAGTCAATTATGTGTTACTTACCCGAATCCGGAGCTCTCCAGGAGCCTTCGCAGATCTGCCCCGCAATGTATCTGACGCCGCCGCTTTCTACCGAGCCAAAGAGGGGAGCTCGACGGAGAAGGTGTTTTGGTCTCAGTATGCTGAGGCCGAACAACCGGTGCCCCTGAGCGATCAGATGAAGCAACTGGTCGAGCTCCACAAGGTCGCCGAACAGGCCATGAAGGGCCTTATAGCTCGGCTGTGGCCGAAGGAGGCCATGCCTGGGAGCTACTTCGGGCTAGTGCGGCGGCTGGTGGATGCCTGCCCTCGGATCAAAGTCGCTGCGCCCGCCTGCATAGAAGGTTCCTCAGGGGCCCTTGCCCGTGCTAAGGTGCACTGGGGCAAGCTGGACGCTGAGAAGCTTGTGAAGGACGGGCCGCCGCCAGGCAAAGATCACTGCAAACCCGAGTTGTATTATGAGGGCGTCCTGAAGGGTGCCTGTCTTATAGCGGGTGAATGCTCCAAAGATGTAATATTTGAGTAGACTCGTATTTTTTTATCCTGTACGCTGAAAACTCGTTCATATGCGCTAAGCAACGCTTTTTAATTTAAAATATTACCTTCTGTGCGGCCGTTTATCAAATTTGAGAGATGGCGAGTCGTTGGCTTCAGCCCCATGCCACGAGTCTTTGGGTGTTCGATAAACTTGAGCGCTCTTGTTCCCATTCTTGGGTCCTTCGAGGGAGGCGCCCAACGCAACGAACCAGGCAACCAGACTATAATGCTTGAACACTCACTTAGCCATAGAATTCTATAATTTTAAATTTCGGCGAAGCCCCTAGTGTTCGGAAGACCGAGTTCGGGGCGCTATCCACGCCTTTGCCGGACAATGCCGGTTCTTCGCTCTAAGCGGCATAAGTCTTTAAAGACTCGAAAAAACCTCTCGAACAGCGACCAGCTCTCGCCCTATCATGACGGTCAATTTTAGCTTTCTCCACTGAGGTGCTCAACCCAGCTCAACCGGGGCACAATCGCAGTGGTTCTCCCAGCGCTACCTTAGCCGATATAACGGAACGTAAGGTACCAAAACATGGGAGCCGGGCAAAACCAACTATTGACCCAAGACATGATTCGGAGCCGATGCATATAATGCTATAAGTTCGGGGTGCCACGCACTTGTGAAAGTGTTCGGACTTATCACACCATATTTTGGGGTACATAAGCCCCTGGTGTATTGGCCGTACCAATTTGTACGGTTGCACAATGTCATAAATGAACATATATAATGGGAAAGAATGCAATAATAGGCAAGAGCTATATATTGTTTATTCAAAAGGGACTGCAAGTAAAAGCAGAACGATACAAATTGTGCGATAAGCAAGGTATGGGACTTTGATATGTCCTCTTCCAGGGTAAGTTTATGTGGTATGTAAAACAGGTATACCGCTCGTAATAGAGACCACCTGGGCACTCGACGCAGTTTTCTGCTTCCCTGGCTGTTGCATCGTGTGTTCGGCGTGAATGCCGGACAGGGCTTCTGGAGAACAGAGTCCTAAAAGTAAAAAGAAAAAGAAAAGAAGAAAGAAAAGAAAAAAAGAAATGACACAAACGGGAGCCCCTGGTGCGGTCTAGCCGCACTCTAGGCACGCCGTGGTCGTGGCCCGTCCCCTATGTCCATGGTACTTCCAGAGCGCAATTATGTACGCGTAGTGCTGGTTTCGTGAATTCGCGAGGGCTGGGGTTGGGGCCGCATTACTACGCCTGTTCGAACGTGCCAGGCGGTCTTGCTATAGGTTACTCCGGCGCACTTCTGAGCGGTCCAATTGTTTATCGGCGGATGGAGGATTGCCTTAAGAGGCTGTTCAGATTTCGCCGCAAGAGCGTCAGATGTTCCTCCGTTCGGAGGGAGCACTTGGTGTTTCCATTGACCGTGATTACGCCTCGAGGGCCTGGCATCTTGATCTTGAGGTATGCGTAGTGCGGCACCACATTGAATTTTGCGAATGCGGTTCGTCCGAGCAAGGCGTGATAGCCGCCGCGAACGGGACTATGTCAAGATTAACTCCTCGCCCGAAGTTATCCGTGATCCAAGACCACTTCAAGTGTGACGGAGCTCGTATAGTTGGCCTCGACACTGGAATGACGCCTTTAAAGGTCGCTCTTTGTGGGTTTGATCCTTGACGGTCTATGCCCATTTTGCGACCGTATCCTGATAAATCAGGTTCAGGCTGCTACCGCCGGCCCATCAGACTCGGTGAGATGAAATCCGCCAATAATTGGGTCAAGAACCAATGCGCGAAACTGCCGTGACAGATGCTAGTGGGTGGTCCTTCGATCAAGGTGATCGGGCAGGAAGACCATGGGTTGAACTTCGGGCGATCGCTCCATCACATATACGCCCCTTAGTGCATGCTTCCGCCCCTTTTGGGTATGTGGGTTGCGATATCATGTTCACCGTCCGCACTTGTGTGGGAAAGCCCTTCATCCTCTATTGTTCGGGCGTCGGGCTCTTCCTCGCCATCGCTATGCAGCCCCTTGTCGTTGTTTTCGCACTTAACTTGCCTGATTGTTTGAACACCCAACAATCCATGTTGGTGTGATTGGCTGGTTTTCGGGGTGCCGTATCCGCATGTGCGATCGAGTATTTGGTCCAAGTTGGGCGGGCCCTGGGTATTTCTTTTGAATGGCTTTTTCACTGAACGGGTTTAGAGCCTCGAATCCGGCGTTGATCGTCAGATCTTCAAAGATTGTCACCGCACGCGGCGCTTATGCTTGTTGCGACGCGACCGCCATTGCTGTCCGTGGTATCCGAACTACCGTGATGTTTGGCCGTTGTTACTCGAGCTAGCTAGCTGTCCTCTCCCGCAAAAGCGGTCATGAGTGTGGTGAGGGCTGCCATGGATTTCGCTTTTCCTGCCCTAGGTGCCGGCTAGCCACTGTCATGGATGTTGTGTTTGAAGGCTCCTAGCGCCTCGCATCCGGACAATGACGATCTGATTTTTCTTTGTTAGGAACCGCGCCCGAATTGTCCGCCGATTCTTCCGCTGCTGAATTATATGGCTAAGGTCATCGGCGTTCGGTGGTCGCATTACATATGTGCCCTAGAAGTTATCAAGGAATGCGGCTTCCGTGTCCTCCCAACAACCGATTGACTCTGCCGGCAAGTTGTTGAGCCAATGCCGAGCTGGTCCTTTAAGCTTGAGTGGGAGGTATTTGATGGCATGTAGATCATCACCGCGGGCCATGTAGATATGGAGGAGATAGTCCTCGATCCGCACCGCAGGATCTGTGGTACCATCCTATGATTCGATGTTTACGGGTTTGAAGCCCTCGGTATTTGATGATCCATTACTTCATCCGTGAAGCATAGTGGGTGTGCGCGCCTCAGATAATATATCACGACGTAGCTCGATGAGCTTTGTCTCTCGTGTTCGCCCGGCCGGGTTGTTGTATCCGGCGTGATGGTAATCATCCCAGTCGCTATTACCCACGCCGATCTGTAGATCGATCTTGTATGCTTTGCCTTATCCTCCAATATATCTCGCAAGTCCGCGCGTGTTCTCGTGCCTTGGTACCTTTTGAGCGCGCGGGCGTGGCTTGAGCGGAGGGCCCAAAGGCTTCTCACACGGCCACGGGTGGCCACCGCCATGTCTTGCGCTGGTGACTGGGTGCTTCCTCCTCCGACGAGGCAACGGCCCGCGCTTGGGGTAGCTTTTGAGGGAGTTCGAGTTCATACTCTTCGCCGCAAGGACTTCATCCATCCGTCACCTAGCAGGTCTTGGTCAGCTCTAAGCCGCTGCTTTTTTTTCTTAAGGCTGCTCGCCGTGGCTATGAGCCTGCGCTTAAAACGCTCTTGTTCGACGGGATCCTGTGGCACGACGAATTCGCTGCCGCCGAGGCTTGCCTCGCCTTCGGAGGGGGCACATAGTTATCGCCCTCGCCTCTCTTTCGCCAGCACTATCGCGGCGGATTGGCTTCTCCTCCTCGTGTGCCGAGTCCCGCCGGAGGGGTCGCCTTCGCACCGTCCGGGTATTATTGTCTCCGTGCGGAATCACCATTTTTACCGTGGCGGATTTAGAGCGCGCCACGACGCCGGTGCTTCGTTGTTTCTTGAGGGTCATCCTCCGCTGTTCCATCGCTGCTCCCATCTTTTGGGATGTCCACCATGTATATGTCGACACGAGGTGGCCTTCCAGCCCCCTGGGCGCTGGTTTGATCGCCTCCGCATCGCCGCCCATACCGCCGATGTCATCGAGTCAAGTCGAGCATGTCGGTTAAATCGTCGACAGTGGCTACGAAGTGGGTGGTTGGTGGGCGTTGAATTTCTTCGTCGTCCGAATCCCAACCTTCCCGACCATAGTTCGACCAGGGCTCCCCTGATAAAGAGAGAGACTTTAATGAGTTCAGGATATCGCCAAAGGGCGAATGCTAAAAGATGTCTGCGGTGGTGAACTCCATGACCGGCGCCCAGTCGGATTCGACTGGCAGGGGCGCGGGAGGTTCGGAGTCCGGAAAGGAGTCCGGCACCTGGGAGTCACGATCTTCGCAAAGGATAGGGGAAGTGTTCGGCTCGATTGCCGTAGATATTTCGCCCCCCGAGGCGGTGTCCAACCAGCCGTCCTCGATCGGCGAAACCGGCTCCGGATTAAAGGTCGGAGCGGGTACTGGTTCGACCTCCAGGGCACTGTTCGGCGGCAGAGCTAGATCATGCCCATCGAGACAGCGCGGCACGATCGGCCGCGGCTCGATCGGACATCGGCCGTATAGTTCAAGCTTCCAAATCTGACCTGATGGCCAGGGCGAGCTTAATCTGCTCCAGATGGCCTAACGAATTGCCCGCAGCAAAAGCCGCTGAATACAAAGATCTGTCTGGGAGAAAAGTCTCACCTGGACTGTGTCGTTGTTGAAGATCAAGGAGCCATCGGGCCTATAGGTGACGCATACGAGGAACTCTCAATGAAAGCACCAATGTCGGTGTCAAACCGCGGATCTCGGTAGGGGGTCCCGAACTGTGCGCCTAGGCGGATGGTAACAGGAGACAAGGGACACGATGTTTTTACCCAGGTTCGGGCCCTCTCGATGGAGGTAATACCCTACTCCTGCTTGATTAATATTGATGATATGGGTAGTACAAGAGTAGATCTACCACGAGATCAAAGAGGCTAAACCCTAGAAGCTACCCTATGGTATGATTGTTGTCGTCCTACGGACTAAAAACCCTTTGGTTTATATAGACACCGAATAGGGTTAGGGTTACACAGAGTCGGTTACAATGGTAGGAAATCTTCATATCCGTATCGCCAAGCTTGCCTTCCACGCCAAGGAAAGTCCTATCCGGACACGGGGTGAAGTCTTCAATCTTCTATCTTCATAGTCCAAGAGTCCGGCCAAAGATGACAGTTCGGCCATCCGGACACCCCCTAGTCCAGGACTCCCTCAGGGTGGGGGGGGAGAGAAATGTAAGACAGAAAATGTAAAAAATGGACAGAGGAAGGAGACGAACGCAGAGTCCGGCGCTAGGCATAGAATCTTCGGAGACGGGCTGCGTTCCATGGGTTCGGCTCGAGTCGGTTATCCGATGCATCTCGCAGGCGGTACGCTCCACCAGTCAGGACTTGGTCGATTATGAAGGGACCTTCCCACTTGGGCTTGAGTTTGTCCTTTTTCTTGTCCAGCAGGCGTAGAACTAGTTCGCCAACATTGTAATTTTTGGCCCGTACTTCTCTGCTTTGATATCTTCGAGCCTGCTGTTGATAGAATGCGGAACGGGCTTTTGCCACGTCGCGCTCCTCCTCCAAGGCGTCCAAACTATCCTGCCGATTGAGCTCGGCTTCTCTTTCTTCGTACATGCGCACTCGAGGTGAGTCATGAATTATGTCGCAAGGCAAAACCGCCTCTGTGCCATACACCATAAAGAATGGTGTGTATCCGGTGGTGTGATTCGGCGTGGTCCGCAGCCCCCAGAGTACGGAGTCGAGCTCCTCTACCCAGGCGTGTTAGATTCCTTGAGGGACCGCACTAGTATGGGTTTGATGCCGCTCATGATAAGACCATTTGCACGTTCGACCTGACCGTTAGTTTGTGGGTGATAGACAGATGCATAATCAAGCTTGATGCCCATGTTTTTTTGCACCAGAGTTTTACCTCGTCGGCAGTAAAGTTTGTGCCGTTATCCGTGATGATGTTGTGGGGGACGCTGTAACGGTGTACGACCCCGGATATGAAGTCTGTCACTGGTCCGGATTCGGCCATCTTAACAGGCTTGGATTCTATCCATTTGGTGAACTTGTCCACCATGACCAGTAAGTATTTTTTCTTGTGGGTTCCGCCTTTAAGGGGTCCAACCATGTCAAGCCCCCAGACCGCAGAAGGCCAAGTGATGGGGATAGTTTGGAGGGCGGTGGGTGGCATATGGCTTTGGTTTGCGAAAAGCTGGCAACCGTCGCATCGTTGGACCATGTCCTGGCGAAGGCTCGCCTCGGCCGCGGCCAGTAAAAGCCTGCACGGAAAGCCTTGGTTACGAGGGACCGAGCTGCAGCGTGATGACCACCGAGTCCGGCATGGATTTCAGCCAGCAAGTTCCACCCTTCCTCTTCGGAGATGCACCTTTGAAGGACTCCGGTAGTGCTTTTCTTGTAAAGTTCTCCCTCGTAGACTTTATAGGCCTTAGATCGCCGCACTACGCAGCGTGCCTCATTTTGGTCCTCTGGGAGCTCGTGCCTAATAAGATAGGCTAGGAATGGTTCTGTCCACGGGGCGATGACGGCCATTATTACGTGGGCTGAAGTTGTAATTTCGTTGGCAGAGCCTCCGATTATGTCAGATTGTTCGGTGCGGACAGTGCGGTTGGGTCCGGACTGTTATTACCAGGTTCCCCTTCCCATAGTACGGATGGCTTGAACAGCCTTTCCAGGAAGATGTTGGGGGGGACTGCATCGCGTTTTGCGCCGATACGTGCCAGGACGTCTGCCGCCTGATTGTTTTCCCGGGCTATGTGGTGAAGTTCGAGCCCCTCGAACCGAGCTGACATTTTTAGTACGGCGTTGCGGTAAGCTGCCATTTTTGGATCCTTAGCATCAAAGTCTCCATTTATTTGGGATATCGCGAGGTTCGAATCCCCGCGCACCTCTAGGCGTTGAATGCCCATGGATACTGCCATCCGGAGACCATGTAAAAGGGCCTCATATTCGGCTGCATTGTTGAAGTCCGTACATAATCTGGAGTACGATTGAATCGTGGTCTCCTGTGGGGACGCTCAAGACGACGCCAGCCCCATCCGCCAACATTTTGGAGCCGTCGAAGTGCATAATCCAGTTTGAATATGTGCCATACTCTTTAGGGAGTTCGGCCTCCGTCCATTCTGCGACGAAGTCGGCCAAAACTTGCGACTTAATAGATCGCCGTGGCTTGTAAGTTATGTCGAACGGGAGGAGCTCGATGGCCCATTTTGCAATCCGGCCCGTTGCATCGCGGTTATTGATAATATCGTTGAGTGGTACTTCCGAGGCTACTGTAATCGAACACTCTTGAAAGTAGTGTCGTAGCTTCCAGGATGCCATGAATACCGCGTATGCAATCTTTTGGTAATGCGGGTACCGTGATTTGAATGGAGTAAGGACAGTGGACACATAGTAGACCGGGTTTTGAAGGGGGAATTTGTGTCCGTCCGTTTCTCGCTCGACGACGAGCACTGCGCTGACAACCTGATGGGTTGCTACAATGTACAATAACATTGGTTCGCCGGTGTTTGGCGCGGCCAGGACAGGGTTTGTTGCCAATATGGCTTTTATTTCCTCGAGTCCGGCCGTGGCGGCATCCGTCCACTCGAAGTGTTCGGTGCGCCGAAGGAGGCAATAGAGGGGTAGTGCCTTTTCTCCCAAACGGGAGATAAAGCGGCTTAGAGCTGCCACACATCCGGTTAATTTTTGTATTTGTTTGAGGTCCTTTGGGATATCCAATTGTGACAAAGCTCAGATCTTGGCTGGATTTGCTTCGATTCCTCTACCGGATACAATGAAGCCCAAGAGCTTTCCGGCTGGAACGCCGAAAACGCATTTTTCCGGGTTGAGCTTGATGTCATATGTTCGGAGGTTATCAAATGTAAGCCTCAAGTCGTCTACTAGAGATTCGACATGTCTTGTTTTGACGACCACATCATCCACGTACGCCTCTACTGTTTTGCCGATCTGGTTTGCCAGACATATTTGAATCATGCGCTGATATGTTGCGCCGGCGTTTTTGAGCCCGAAGGGCATTGTGTTGAAGCAGAACGGGCCGTATGGTGTGATGAATGCCATTGCGGCTTGGTCTGACTCTGCCATCTTGATTTGATGGTAGCCGGAGTATGCATCGAGGAAACACAACGAATCATGTCCTGCAGTGGTGTCGATAATTTGATCGATGCAAGGGAGGGGGAAGGGATCCTTTGGGCAAGCCTTGTTAAGGTCTTTAAAATCAACGCACAGGCGCCAGGATTTGTCCTTCTTTGGCTCCATCACCAGGTTTGCTAGCCAGTCCGGATGTTTTATATCTCTGAAGAATCCGGCCTCCAGTAGCTTGGCTAGCTCCTCTCCCATGGCCTGTCTCTTGGGTTCGGAGAAATGCCGAAGGGCTTGCTTGACCGGTTTGAATCCTTTTAGGATATTTAAGCTATGTTCGGCCAGCCTGCGTGGGATTCCTGGCATGTCTGAAGGGTGCCAGGCGAAGATGTCCCAATTTTCACGTAGGGATTCTCGTAGTGCGGCGTCTACATCAGGGTTTAAGTTTGCCCCGATGGAAGCTGTTTTATTGGGGTCCGTTGGATGGACCTGGAATTTGACTATTTCGTCCGCTGGTTTAAAGGAGGTGGACTTGGACCTTTTATCGAGTATCACATCGTCCCTGTTTACCGTGGAGCGCAGCGTAGTCAGTTCCTCGGCCGCTAGGGCTTCGGATAGTGCCTCGAGGGCCAATGCGGCTGTCTTGTTTTCGGCGCGGAGTGCTATGTCCGGATCACTAGCGAGAGTGATGATTCCGTTCGGCCCGGGCATCTTGAGCTTCATGTACCCGTAATGGGGTATTGCTTGGAAGATTGTAAACGCTTCCCGCCCTAGCAGAGCGTGGTATCCGCTACTGAATGGGGCCACCTGGAATGTGACCTCTTCGGACCTGTAATTATCCGGCGTGCCGAACACCACATCGAGTGTGATTTTTCTTGTACATCGTGCTTCCCGACTGGGGATTATTCTTCTGAAGGTTGTGCTGCTTCGCTCGATGCGGTTCCAGTCTATTTCCATTTTTTGAAGGGTTTCCTCATAAATGAGGTTCAATCCGCTGCCTCCGTCCATGAATACCTTGGTGAGGCGAAAGCCGTCCACTATCGGACTGAGGACCAATGCGGCTGGTGCTCGAGCTGTTCAGAATTTAGGTTCATCACTGGCATTAAAAGTAATAGCTGTGTCACTCCATGGGTTTAATGTTGCTACTTGATAGACTTCGGCGAGGCTGCGGAGTGTTCTTTTTCGCATATTATTTGATGCGGAAGTCTCGAAGACTGTTATGACAGTACTGGGGTCCCTGAGGTGGTCTTCTGCGACCTCCGGGATTAGGAGATCTTCGCCCAATTTGGCCACCTGCCGGAGTATCCGACATGCTCGAAGGCTGTGAGTTGGTGTGGCGTCCTCTGTACTATGAATTTTACAGGGTCCATTAAGCCATCCCTCCAGTACGGTTCCATGCCCTGTAGAGGGTTTTGGTTTTTTGGTTTTTAACCCGGGTGTCTGACGATGATGCACCCTTTTATTTCGTACGAGGTTTCTATTCAGGGCCGGATTGTCTCAACATTTTGTTTCGGTTTTCCAGGCGCTTTCCATCGCACAGTACTTTTGTACTAGAGACACCAAGTTAGCGAAGCGTGTAATATCACGACGACTTATGGCGTTGAAGATTCCCTTGTCCGTGCAATTATTGCAGAAGATTGAGATTGCGTCTTCCTCGCGGCAGTCCTTTATCCTGTTCACAACCAGGAGGAACCTTGCCCAGTAATGATGTACTGTTTCTTCGGGCTTTTGCCTGATTTGGGATAGATCGCTTATGTTCGGGTGGGTGGGTGTAATTAGATCAGAAACCTCACCCAATCTGAGACTCAGAGGCCAAGGAATTTCCGAACTCTGAAGTTTGGATTCTTGGATGTTGTCCAATGATCCTAGCCCGTTGCCTGGTTCTAAGTTCAGGTCTTGAGTTACACCCTCCCCTCCGCGGATATCCTGCTTGGACGGATCGGGAATCCGGACGTAGCTAGTCCTTAAGATAGATGAAGGGTCGCCGCACTGCGCCTCTACTATGGCAACATGATGGGTGACTTGGGGAGAATTGATCTCTCTTAGATCGGGTTTAAGCCCAACCTGGTCGTAATCCGTAGTGACCCCCAGGGCGGCGATGCGATCCAAGAGCTCGTTTACTGAAGAGAGCTCCATTGGATCCAACTGCTCGACGAGTTCCGAGCTGACGTGAAGATTGCTTTTGATGACCTGAGAGGTCACCGTCGGCGCAACAGCCGAACAAGCGGTCATAAGAAAACCACCTAGCCAGAGAGTTTGGCCGACAGCCAAGGCTCCCTTAATAACGGCACCATCTTTAAAGACGGGGAGAGGCATCCGTCCTGATTGCGACGGCACAGAGGAACTCTCAATGAAAGCACCAATGTCGGTGTCAAAACCGGCGGATCTCGGGTAGGGGGTCCCGAACTGTGCGTCTAGGCGGATGGTAACAGGAGACAAGGGACACAATGTTTTACCCAGGTTCGGGCCCTCTTGATGGAGGTAAAACCCTACGTCCTGCTTGATTAATATTGATGATATGGGTAGTACAAGAGTAGATCTACCACGGGATCAAGGAGGCTAAACCCTAGAAGCTAGCCTATGGTATGATTGTTGTATGTTGAAGTTGGCCTACGGACTAAAACCCTCCGGTTTATATAGACACCGGAGAGGGTTAGGGTTACACAAAGTCGGTTACAATGGTAGGAGATCTAAATATCTGCATCGCCAAGCTTGCCTTCCACGCCAAGGAAAGTCTCATCCGGACACGGGGCGAAGTCTTCAATCTTGTATCTTCATAGTCCTGGAGTCCGTCTGAAGGTATAGTCCGGCTACCCGGACACCCCCTAATCCAGGACTCCCTCAGGTATGTAGACATACTCGTCCCCTCCTAGCTATGCATCTCCATGGATAGATCATTGCGTGTGCGTAGAATTTTTTTCCATGCAATGTTTCCTAACAACCAAACCCCTTCGTTTTATCCTTAGTAGCAACAATACAAATACGTGCCTCGCTATCCCTTCTCTCATGATGTGAGGACAGTGGAAGATTGAACTGTTGGGGAACGTAGCATGCAATTTCAAAAAAATCCTACACTCATGCAAGATCTATCTAGGAGATGCATAGCAATGAGAGGGGGACAGTGTGTCCATGTACCCTCATAGACCGAAAGCGGAAGCGTCAGTTTAACGCGGTTGATGTAGTCAAACGTCTTCGCGATTCAACCGATCAAGCACCGAACGTATGGCACCCCCGAGTTCAGCACACGTTTAGCTAGATGACGTCCCTCGAACTCTTGATCCAGCAAAGTGTCGAGGGAGAGTTTCATCAGCACGACGGCGTGGTGACGGTGATGGTGAAGTGATCCGCGCAGGGCTTCGCCTAAGCACTACGACAATATGACCGGATGAGTAAACGGTGGAGGGGTGCGCCACACATGGCTAAGAATAATTGATGTGTCTTAGATCCGCCATCTGCCCCTGTATATAAAGGAGGGAGAGGGGAGGAGGCCGGCCTAGGGGCGCGCCAAGTGGGAGGAGACCCACTTGGGCTCCTAGTCCAATTCGCCCCCCCCCCCATTCCTTTTACCGGAAGGGGAAAGGGGGACGGAGAGGGAGGAGGAGAAGGAAAAGGGGGCCGCGCCCCCTCCCCTAGTACAATCCGGACTCCTCCCTTGGGGGGGGGGGGCGCCACCCCTTGTGGGCTGGCCTGCCTCCCTCCTATGGCCCATATCTTCCCCCGGGGGGTTCCGGTAACCCCCCGGTACTCCGATATGTACCCGATACATTTCGAACCACTTCCAGTGTCTGAATACTATTGTCCAATACATCAATATTTACCTCTCGACCATTTCGAGACTCCTTGTCATGTCCGTGATCTCATCCGGGACCCTGAACAATCTTCGGTCACCAAAACACATAACTCATAACACAAATCATCATCGAACGTTAAGCGTGCGGACACTACGAGTTCGAGAACTATGTAGACATGACCGAGACACATCTCTGGTAATTAACCAATGGAGGAACCTGTATGCTCATATTGGTTCCTACATATTCTACGAAGATCTTTATCGGTCAAACCGCAATGACAACATACGTCATTCCCTTTGTCATCGGCATGTTACTTGCCCGAGATTCGATCGTCGGTATCTTCATACCCAGTTCAATCTTGTTACCGGTGATGTCTACTACACAACCTCCTTCTTGTAGACGTTGTTGGGCCTCCAAGTGCAGAGGATTGTAGGACAGTAGAAAATTTCCCTCAAGTGGATGACCTAAGGTTTATCAATCAGTGGGAGGCGTAGGATGAAGATGGTCTCTCTCAAACAACCCTGCAACCAAATAACAAAGAGTCTCTTGTGTCCCCAACACACCCAATACAAATAGTAAATTGTATAGGTGCACTAGTTCGGCAAAGATATGGTGATACAAGTGCAATATGGATGGTATATATAGGTTTTGATAATCTGAAAATATAAAAATAGCAAGGTAACTAACGATAAAAAGTGAGCACAAACGGTATTGCAATGCGTTTAAACAAGGCATAGGGTTCATACTTTCACTAGTGCAAGTTCTCTCAACAAGGATAACATAATTAGATCATATAACTATCCCTCAACATGCAACAAAGAGTCACTCCAAAGTCACTAATAGCGGAGAACAAACGAAGAGATTATTGTAGGGTACGAAACCACCTCAAAGTTATTCTTTCTGATCGATCTATTCAAGAGTCCGTAGTAAAATAACATGAAGCTATTCTTTCCGTTCGATCTATCCTAGAGTTCGTACTAGAACAACACCTTAAGACACAAATCAACCAAAACCCTAATGTCACCTAGATACTCCAATGTCACCACAAGTATCCGCGGGTATGATTATATGATATGCATCACACAATCTCAGATTCATCTATTCAACCAACACAAAGAACTTCAAAGAGTGCCCCAAAGTTTCTACCGGAGAATCAAGACGAAGACGTGTGCCAACCCCTATGCATAAGTTCAAAAGGTCACAGAACTCGCAAGTTGATCACCAAAACATACATCAAGTGGATCACGTGAATATCCCATTGTCACCACAGATAAGCACATGCAATACATACATCAAGTGTTCTCAAATCCTTAAAGACTCAATCCAATAAGATAACTTCAAAGGGAAAACTCAATCCATTACAAGAAGATAGAGGGGGAGAAACATCGTAAGATCCAACTATAATAGCAAAGCTCGCGATACATCAACATCGTGCCTTATCAAGAACATGAGAGAGAGAGAGAGATCAAACACATAGCTACTGGTACATACCCTCAGCCCCGAGGGTGAACTACTCCCTCCTCGTCCTGGAGAGCACCGGGATGATGAAGATGGCCACCGGTGAGGGATCCCCCTACGGCAGGGTGCCTGAACAGGCCCCGATTGGTTTTTGGTGGCTATAGAGGCTTGCGGCGGCGGAACTCCCGATCTCGGTTATGTTCTGGAAGTTTGGGGATATATAAGAAGTGTTGGCATCGGGAACAAGTCAGGGGGGTCCATGAGGCGGCCACGAGGTAGGGTGGCGCACCCTCCACCCTCGTGGTGGCCTAGGGACTCTTCTGGTCCATCTCCGGTACTCCGTGGGCTTCTTCTGGTCCAAAAACAATCTCCGTGAATTTTCAGGTCAATTGGACTCCGTTTGGTATTCTTTTTCTGCGATACTAAAAAACAAGGAAAAAACAGAAACTGGCATTGGGCTCTAGGTTAATAGGTTAGTCCCAAAAATCATATAAAATAGCATATAAATGCATATAAAACATCCTAGATGGATAATATAATAGCATGGAACAATCAAAAATTATAGATACGTTGGAGATGTATCAAGCATCCCCAAGCTTAATTCCTACTCGTCCTCGAGTAGGTAAATGATAAAAACAGAATTTTTGATGTGGAATGCTACCTAGCATATTTATCAATGTAATTTTCTTTATTGTGGCATGAATGTTCAGATCCATAAGATTCAAAACAAAAGTTTAATATTGACATAAAAATAATAATACTTCAAGCATACTAACAAAGCAATCATGTCTTCTCAAAATAACATGGCCAGAGAAAGTAATCCCTACAAAATCATATAGTCTGGCTATGCTCTATCTTAATCACACAAAATATTTAATGATGCACAACCCCGATTACAAGCCAAGCAATTGTTTCATACTTTTGATGTTCCCTAACTTTCAATCTTCACACAATACATGAGCGTGAGCCATGGACATAGCACTAGAGCTATAAGTGTAATAGAATGGTGGTTGTGGAGAAGACAAAAAGGAGGAAGATAGTCTCACATCAACTAGGCGTATCAACGGGCTATGGAGATGCCCATCAATAGATATCAATGTGAGTGAGTAGGGATTGCCATGCAATGCATGCACTAGAGCTATAAGTGTATGAAAGCTCAACAAAAGAAACTAAGTGGGTGTGCATCCAACTTGCTTGCTCACGAAGACCTAGGGAATTTTGAGGAAGCCCATCATTGGAATATACAAGCCAAGTTCTATAATGAAAAATTCCCACTAGTATATGCAAGTGACAACATAGGAGACTCTGTATCATGAAGATCATGGTGCTTCTTTGAAGCACAAGTGTGGTAAAAGGATAGTAGCATTGTCCCTTCTCTCTTTTTCTCTCTCTTTTTTTGTTTTTTGATGTTGTTTTTTTGGGGCCCTCTTTTTCTGTCCTTTTTTTCGTCCAGAGTCTCATCCCGACTTGTGCGGGAATCATAGTCTCCATCATCATTTCCTCACTAGGACAATGCTCTAATAATGATGATCATCACACTTTTATTTACTTACAACTCAAGACTTACAATGCAATACTTAGAACAAAATATGACTCTATATGAATGCCTCCAACGGTGTATCGGGATGTGCAATGACTCAATAGTGACATGTATGAAAGAATTATGAAAGGTGGCTTTGCCACAAATATGATGTCAACTACATGATCATGCAAAGCAATATGACAATGATGAAGCGTGTCATAATAAACGGAACGGTGGAACGTTGCATGGCAATATATCTCGGAATGGCTATGGAAATGCCATAATAGGTAGGTATGGTGGCTGTCTTGAGGAAGGTATATGGTGGGTGTATGGTACCGGCGAAAGTTGCGCGGCACAAGAGAGGCTTGCAATGGTGGAAGGGTGAGAGTGCGTACAATCCATGGACTCAACATTAGTCATAAAGAACTCACATACTTATTGCAAAAATCTATTAGTTATCAAAATGAAGTACTACGCGCATGCTCCTAGGGGGATAGATTGGTAGTAAAAGACCATCGCTCGTCCCCGACCGCCACTCATAAGGAAGACAATCAAAAAATAAATCATGCTCCAACTTCATCACATAACGGTTCACCATACGTGCATGCTACGAGAATCACAAAGTTTAACACAAGTATCTCTCAAATTCACAATTACTCACTAGCATGACTCTAATATCACCATCATCATATCTTAAAACAATCATGAGGAATCAAACTTTTCTTAGTATTCAATGCACTTTATATGAAAGTTTTTATTATATTCCTCTTGGATGCCCATCATATTAGGACTAAATTCATAACCAAAGCAAATTACCATGCTGTTCTAAAAGACTCTCAAAATAATATAAGTGAAGCATGGGAGTTCATTAATTTCTTAAAAATAAAACCACCGTCGTGCTCTAAAAAGATATAAGTGAAGCACTAGAGCAAATGAGAAACTACTCTGAAAGATATAAGTGAAGATCAATGAGTAGTCGAATAATTATGTAACTATGTGAAGACTCTCTAACATTTAAGAATTTCAGATCTTGGTATTTTATTCGAACGGAAAGCAAAAACAAAATAAAACAAAATGACGCTCCAAGCAAAACACATATCATGGGGTGAATAAAAATATAGCTCCAAGTAAAGTTACCGATGAACGAAGACGAAAGAGGGGATGCCATCCGGGGCATCCCCAAGCTTAGGCTCTTTTTTGTCCTTGAATATTACCTTGGGGTGGCTTGGGCATCCCCAAGCTAAGGCTGTTACCACTCCTTATTCCATAGTCCATCAAATATTTACCCAAAACTTGAAAACTTCACAATACAAAACTCAACAGAAAACTCGTAAGCTCCGTTAGTATAAGAAAATAAAACCACCAATTATGTACTGTCGTGAACTAATTATAAATTCATATTGGTGTAATATATACTATATTACAACTTCTCTATGGTTCATACCCTCCGATACTACTCATAGATTCAACAAAATAAGCAAACAACACATAGAAAACAGAGTGTGTCAAGAACAGAACAATCTGTAGTAATCTGTAACTCTTGAATACTTCTGTAACTCCAAATATCCTACCAAATTAGGAAAACCTGAGAAATTTGTGTACCAATCCAGAGCAAAATGAATCAGATCAAAAGCACATTTCTGTTAATTATCGAAACTAATTTACTGGGCGCAAAAGTTTCTGATTTTCAGCAGTATCAACACAACTATCACCGTAAGCTATCCTAAAGGTCTTACTTGGCACTTTATTGAAACAAAATCTATAAAACATGATTACTACAGTAGCATAATCATGTGAACACACAAAAACACTAAGGGTAAATATTGGGTTGTCTCCCAACAAGCGCTTTTCTTTAATGCCTTTTTAGCTAGGCATGATGATTTCAATGATGCTCACATGAAAGATAAGAATTGAAACACAAAGAGAGCATCATGAAGCATATGACTAACGCATTTAAGTCTAACCCACTTACTATGCATAGGGATTTTGTGAGCAAATAATTTATGGGAACAAGAATCAACTAGCATAGGAAAGAAAAACAAGCATAACTTCAAGATTTTAAGCACATAGAGAGGAAACTTGATATTATTGCAATTCCTAAAAGCATATATTCCTCCCTCATAATAATTTCCAGTAGCATCATGAATGAATTCAAAAATATAACCATCACATAAAGCATTCTCTTCACAATCTACAAGCATAGAATTTTTATTACTCTCCACATAAGCAAATTTCTTCTCATGAATAGTAGTGGGAGCAAACTCAACAAAATAACTATCATGTGAGGCATAATCCAATTGAAAATTAAAATCATGATGACAAGTTTCATGGTTATCATTATTCTTTATAGCATACATGTCATCACAATAATCATCATAGATAGCAACTTTGTTCTCATAATCAATTAGAGAACCTCTTCCGAAATAGTGGATTCGTCACTAAATAAAGTCATGACCTCTCCAAATCCACTTTCATCAATATAACCATCATAAATAGGAGGCATGCTATCATCAAAATAAATTTTCTCATCAAAACTTGGGGGACTAAAAATATCATCTTCATCAAACATAGCATCCCCAAGCTTGTGGCTTTGCATATCATTAGCATCATGGATATTCAAAGAATTCATACTATAAACATTGCAATCATGCTCATCATTCAAATATTTAGTGCCAAACATTTTAATGCATTCTTCTTCTAACACTTAAGCACAATTTTTCTTTCCATCATTTTCACAAAAGATATTAAAAAGATGAAGCATATGAGGCAACCTCAATTCCATTTTTTGTAGTTTTCTTTTATAGACTAAACTAGTGATAAAACAACAAACGAATAGATTCTATTGCAAGATCTAAAGATATACCTTCAAGCACTATCATCCCCGGCAACGGTGCCAGAAATTTCTTGATGTCTACTACACAACCTTTTTCTTGTAGACGTTGTTGGGCCTCCAAGTGCAGAGGTTTGTAGGACAGTAGCAAATTTCCCTCAAGTGGATGACCTAAGGTTTATCAATCCGTGGGAGGCGTAGGATGAAGATGGTCTCTCTCAAACAATCCTGCAACTACATAAAAGAGTCTCTTGTGTCCCCAACACACCCAATACAATGGTAAATTGTATAGGTGCACTAGTTCGGAGAAGAGATGGTGATACAAGAGCAATATGGATGGTAGATATAGGTTTTTGTAATCTAAAAATATAAACACAGCAAGGTAACTAATGATAAAAGTGAGCACAAATGGTATTACAATGCGTTGAAACAAGGCCTAGGGTTCATACTTTCACTAGTGCAAGTTCTCTCAACTAGGATAACATAATTAGATCATATAACTATCCCTCAACATGCAAAAAAGAGTCACTCCAAAGTCACTAATAGCGGAGAACAAACGAAGAGATTATTGTAGGGTACGAAACCACCTCAAAGTTATTCTTTCTGATCGATCTATTCAAGAGTCCGTAGTAAAATAACACGAAGCTATTCTTTCCATTCGATCTATCCTAGAGTTCATACTAGAATAACACCTTAAGACACAAATCAAGCAAAACCCTAATGTCACCTAGATACTCCAATGTCACCACAAGTATCCGCGGGTATGATTATATGATATGCATCACACAATCTCAGATTCATCTATTCAACCAACACAAAGAACTTCAAAGAGTGCCCCAAAGTTTCTACCAGAGAGTCAAGAAGAAAACGTGTTTGAACCCCTATGCATAAGTTCACAAGGTCACATAACTCGCAAGTTGATCACCAAAACATACATCAAGTGGATCACGTGAATATCCCATTGTCACCACAGATAAGCACATGCAAGACATACATTAAGTGTTGTCAAAACCTTAAAGACTCAATCCGATAAGATAACTTCAAAGGGAAAACTCAATCCATTACAAGAAGATAGAGGGGGAGAAACATCATAAGATCCAACTATAATAGCAAAGCTCGCGATACATCAAGATCGTGCCTTATCAAGAACACGAGAGAGAGAGAGAGAGAGAGAGAGAGAGAGAGAGAGAGAGAGATCAAACACATAGCTACTGGTACGTACCCTCAGCCCCAAGGGTGAACTACTCCCTCCTCGTCATGGGGAGCGCCGGGATGATCAAGATGGCCACCGGTGAGGGATCCCCCCTCCGGCAGGGTGCCGAAACAGGGTCCCAATTAGTTTTTGGTGGCTACAGAGGCTTACGACGGCGGAACTCCCGATCTCGGTTATGTTCTGGAAGTTTGGGGATATATAAGAAGTGTTGGCGTCGGGAACAAGTCAGGGGGGTCCACGAGGCGGCCACGAGGTCGGGGGCGCGCCCTCCACCCTCGTGGTTGCCTCGGGACTCTTCTGGTGCATCTCCGGTACTCCGTGGGCTTCTTCTGGTCCAAAAATAATCGCCATGATTTTTCAGGTCAATTGGACTCCGTTTAGTATTCCTTTTCTACAATACTCAAAAACAAGGAAAAAAACAGAAAGTGGCACTGGGCTCTAGGTTAATAGGTTAGTCCAAAAAATCATATAAAATAGCATATAAAACATCCTATATGGATAATGTAATAGCATGGAGCAATAAAAAAATATAGATACGTTCCCCAAGCTTAATTCCTGCTCGTCCTCGAGTAGGTAAATGATAAAAACAGAATTTTTGATGTGGAATGCTACCTAGCATATTTATCAATGTAATTTTCTTTATTGTGGCATGAATGTTCAGATCCATAAGATTCAAAACAAAAGTTTAATATTGACATAAAAATAATAATACTTCAAGCATACTAACAAAGCAATCATGTCTTCTCAAAATAACATGGCCAAAGAAAGTTATCCCAACAAAATCATATAGTCTGGCTATGCTCTATCTTCATCACACGAAATATTTAATCATGCACAACCCCGATGACAAGCCAAGCAATTGTTTCATACTTTTGATGTTCTCAAACTTTTCAATCTTCACGCAATACATGAGCCTGAGCCATGGACATAGCACTATAGGTGGAATAGAATGGTGGTTGTGGAGAAGACAAAAAGGAGGAAGATAGTCTCACATCAACTAGGCGTATCAACGGGCTATGGAGATGCCCATCAATAGATATCAATGTGAGTGAGTAGGGATTGCCATGCAACGGATGCACTAGAGCTATAAGTGTATGAAAGCTCAACAAAAGGAACTAAGTGGGTGTGCATCCAACTTGCTTGATCACGAAGACCTAGGGCATTTTGAGGAAGCCTATCATTGGAATATACAAGCCAAGTTCTATAATGAAAAATTCCCACTAGTATATGAAAGTGACAACATACGAGACTCTCTATCATGAAGATCATGGTGCTATTTTTAAGCACAAGTGTGGTAAAAGGATAGTAGCATTGTCCCTTCTCTCTTTTTCTCTCTCTTTTTTTGTTTTTTGTTGTTTTTTGGGCCCTCTTTTTTTTGGCCTTTTTTTTGTCCGGAGTCTCATCCCGAATTGTGGGGGAATCATAGTCTCCATCATCATTTCCTCATTGGGACAATGCTCTAATAATGATGATCATCACACTTTTATTTACTTACAATTCAAGACTTACAACTCAATACTTAGAACAAAGTATGACTCTATATGAATGCCTCCGGCGGTGTACCGGGATGTGCAATGACTCAAAAGTGACATGTATGAAAGAATTATGAAAGGTGGCTTTGCCACAAATACGATGTCAACTACATGATCATGCAAAGCAATATGACAATGATGAAGCGTGTCATAATAAACGGAACGGTGGAAAGTTGCATGGGAATATATCTCGGAATGGCTATGGAAATGCCATAATAGGTAGGTATGGTGGCTGTCTTGAGGAAGGTATATGGTGGGTGTATGGTACCGACGAAAGTTGCGCGGCACAAGAGAGGCTAGCAATGGTGGAAGGGTGAGAGAGAGTATAATCCCTGGACTCAACATTAGTCATAAAGAACTCACATACTTGTTGCAAAAATCTACTAGTTATCGAAAGAAAGTACTACACGCATGCTCCTAGGGGGATAGATTGGTAGTAAAACACCATCGCTCGTCCCCGACCGCCACTCATAAGGAAGACAATCAAAAAATAAATCATGCTCCGACTTCATCACATAACGGTTCACCATACGTGCATGCTACGGGAATAACAAAATTTAACACAAGTATCTCTCAAATTCACAACTACTCACTAGCATGACTCTAATATCACCATCTTCATGTCTTAAAACAATCATAAGGAATCAAACTTCTCTTAGTATTCAATGCACTTTATATGAAAGTTTCTATTATATCCCTCTTGGATGCCCATCATATTAGGACTAAATTCATAACCGAAGCAAATTACCATGATGTTCTAAAAGACTCTCAAAATAATATAAGTGAAGCATGAGAGTTCATTAATTTCTTCAAAATAAAACCACCGTCGTGCTCTAAAAAGATATAAGTGAAGCACTAGAGCAAATGACAAACTACTCCGAAAGATATAAGTGAATATCAATGAGTAGTCGAATAATTATGTAACTATGTGAAGACTCTCTAACATTTAAGAATTTCAGATCTTGGTATTTTATTCAAACGGCAAGCAAAACAAAATAAAACAAAGTGACGTTCCAAGCAAAACACATATCATGTGGTGAATAAAAATATAGCTCCAAGTAAAGTTACCGATGAACGAAGATGAAAGAGGGGATGGTACACAGCATTGCATACATGATAGAACCTATGGCTGAGGCATAGGGGAATGACTTTCATTTTCTCTCTATCTTCTGAAGTGGTCGGGCATTGATTCTGACTCAATTTCACACCTTGTAACACAGGCAAGAACCCTTTCTTTGACTGATCCAATTTGAACTTCTTCAAAACTTACCAAGGTATGTGCTTTGTGAAAGTCCAATTAAGCGTCTTGATCTATCTCTATAGATCTTGATGCCCAATATATAAGCATCTTCATCGAGGTCTTTCATTAAAAAATTCTTATTCAAGAATCCTTTTATGCTATCCAGAAATTCCATATCATTTCCAATCAATGATATGTCATCCACATATAACATTAGAAATGCTACAGAGCTCCCACTCACTTTCTTGTAAATACAGGATTCTCCGAAAGTCTATATAGAACTATATGCTTTGATCACACTATCAAAGCGTAAATTCCAACTCCGAGATGCTTGCACCAGTCCATAAATGGATCGCTGGAGCTTGCACACTTTGTTAGCACCTTTAGGATTGACAAAACCTTCTGGTTGCATCATATACAACTCTTCTTTAAGAAATCCATTAAGGAATGCAGTTTTGACGTCCATTTGCCAGATTTCATAATCATAAAATGCGGCAATTGCTAACATGATTCGGACAGACTTAAGCATCACTACGGGTGAGAAGGTCTCATCGTAGTCAACTCCTTGAACTTGTCGAAAACCTTTCACAACAAGTCAAGCTTTGTAGACAGTAACATTAACATCATCGTTAGTCTTCTTCTTGAAGATCCATTTATTCTCTATGGCTTGCCGATCATCGGGCAAGTCAACCAAAGTCTGTACTTTGTTCTCATACATGGATCCCATCTCAGATTTCATGGCCTCAAGCCATTCTGCAGAATCTGGGCTCATCATCGCTTCCTCATAGTTCGTAGGTTCATCATGGTCTAGTAACATGACTTCCAGAACAGGATTACCATACCACTCTGGTGCAGAACGTACTCTGGTGGACCTACGAGGTTCGGTAGTAACTTGATCTGAAGTTTCATGATCATCATCATTAGCTTCCTCACTAATTGGTGTAGGCATCACTGGAACTAATTTCTGTGATGAACTACTTTCCAATTCAAGAGAAGGTACAATTACCTCATCAAGTTCTACTTTCCTCCCACTCACTTCTTTCAAGAGAAACTCCTTCTCTTGAAAGGATCCATTTTTAGCAACAAATATATTGCCTTCGGATCTGTGATAGAAGGTGTACCCAACAGTTTCTTTTGGGTATCCTATGAAGACACACTTCTCCGATTTGGGTTCGAGTTTATCAGGCTGAAGCTTTTACACATAGGCACTGCAACCCCAAACTTTAAGAAACGACCGCTTAAGTTTCTTGCCAAACCACAGTTCATACGGTGTCGTCTAAACAGATTTAGATGGTGCCCTATTTAATGTTAATGCGATTGTCTCTAATGCATAACCCCAAAAAGATCGTGGTAAATCGGTAAGAGACATCATAGATCGCACCAAATCTAATAAAGTACGGTTACGACGTTCGGACACACCATTACGCTTTGGTGTTCCAGGTGGCGTGAGTTTTGAAACTATTCCCCATTATTTTAAATGAAACTCGTAACTCAAATATTCTCCTCCGCGATCAGATCACAGAAACTTTATTTTCTTGTTACGATGATTCTCCACTTCACTCTGAAATTCTTTTGAACTTTTCAAATGTTTTCAGGCTTGTGTTTAATTAAGTAGATATACCCATATCTGCTCAAATCATCCGTGAAGGTCAGAAAATAATGATACCTGCCGCGAGCCTCAACACTCATCGGACCAAATACATCGGCATGTATTATTTCCAATAAGTCAGTAGCTCACTCCATTGTCCGGAGAACGGAGTCTTACTCACCTTGCCCATGAGGCATGGTTCGCAAGCATCAAATGATTCATAATCAAGTGATTCCAAAAGTCCATCTGCATGGAGTTTCTTCATGCGCTTTACACCAATATGACCTAAACGGCAGTGCCAAAAATATGTTGCACTATCATTATCAACTTTGCATCTATTGGCAACAATATAATGAATATGTGTAACACCATGATCGAGATTCAATAAAAATAGACCACTCTTCAAGGGTACATGAACATAAAAGATATTACTCATATAAATAGAACAACCATTATTCTGTGATTTATATGAGTAACCGTCTCGCATCAAACAAGATCCAGATATAATGTTCATGCTCAACGCTGGCACCAAATAACAATTATTCAGGTCTAAAACTAATCCCAAAGGTAGACGTAAAGGTAGCGTGCCGACGGCGATCACACCGACCTTGGAACCATTTTCGATGCGCATCGTCACCTCGTCCTTAGCCAATCTTCATTTAATTCGTAGCCCCTGTTTCGAGTTGCAAATATGAGCAACAGAACCCGTATCAAATACCCAGGCGCTACTACGAGCATTAGTAAGGTACACATCAATAACATGTATATGAAATATTCCTTTGTTTACTTTTCCATCCTTCTTATCCGCCAAATACTTGGGGCAGTTCCGCTTCCAGTGACCAGACCCTTTGCAGTAGAAGCACTCAGTTTCAGGCTTGGGTCCAGACTTGGGCTTCTTCCCGGGAGTGACAACTTTCTTACCATTCTTCTTGAAGTTCCCCTTCTTTCCCTTGCCCTTTTTCTTGAAACTAGTGGTCTTGTTAACCATCAACACTTGACGCACTTTCTTGATTTCTGCCTCCGCAGCTTTGAGCATAGAGAAGAGCTCGGGAATTGTCTTATCCATCCCTTGCATATTATAGTTCATCACGAAGCCTTTGTAGCTTGTTGGCAGTGATTGAAGAACTCTGTCAATAACACTATCATTCAGAAGATTAACTCCCAGCTGAGTCAAGTGGTTATGGTACCCAGACATTCTGAGTATGTGTTCATTGACAGAATTGTTCTCCTCCATCTTACAACTATAGAATTTTTTGGAGACTTCATATCTCTCAACCCGGGCATTTGCTTGAAATATTAACTTCAACTCTTGGAACGTCTCATATGGTCCATGAAGTTCAAAACGTCTTTGAAGTCCCAATTCTAAGTCGTAGAGCATGGCACACTGAACTATAGAGTAGTCATCAGAACGCTTTTGCCAGACGTTCAAAGCGTCTACATTAGCGGGAGGGGGCTTTTCACCTATCGGCGCATCAAGGACATAATTCTTCTGTGCAACAATGAGGATAATCCTCAAGTTACGGACCCAGTCTGTGTAGTTGCTACCATCATTTTTCAACTTAGCTTTCTCTAGGAACACATTAAAATTCAATGGAACGGTAGCACGGGCCATTGATCTACAACATAGATATGCAAAAACTATCAGGACTAAGTTCATGATAAATTAAGTTCAATTAATCATAACTTAAGAACTCCCACTTAGATACACATCCCTCGAGTCATCTAAATGATCACGTGATCCATATCAACTAAACCATGTCCGATCATCACGTGAGATGGAGTAGTTTTCAATGGTGAACATCTCTATGTTGATCATATCTACTATATGATTCACGTTCGACCTTTCGGTCTTAGTGTTCCGAGGCCATGTCTGTACATGCTAGGCTCGTCAAGTTTAACCCGAGTATTCTGCACGTGCAAAACTGTCTTGCACCCGTTGTATGTGGACGTAGAGCTCATCACACCCGATCATCACGTGGTGTCTCGGCACGACGAACTGTCGCAATGGTGCATACTCAGGGAGAACACTTATACCTTGAAATTTTAGTGAGGGATCATCTTATAATGCTATCGCCGTACTAAGCAAAGTAAGATGCATAAAAGATAAACATCACATGCAATCAAAATATGTGACATGATATGGCCATCATCATCTTGTGCCTTTGATCTCCATCTCCAAAGCACCGTCATGATCTCCATCGTCACCGGCTTGACACCTTGATCTCCATCATAGCGTCGTTGTCGTCTCGCCAACTATTGCTTCTACAACTATCACTAATGCATAGTGATAAAGTAAAACAACTACATGGCGATTGCATTTCATACAATAAAGCGACAACCATAAGGCTCCCGCCAGTTGTCGATAACTTCTACAAAACATGGCCATCTCATACACTAACGTATATCACATCATATCTTGACCATATCACATCACAACATGCCCTACAAAAACAAGTTATATGTCCTCTACTTTGTTGTTGCAAGTTTTACGTGCCTGCTACGGGCTTCTAGTAAGAACCGTTATTACCTACGCATCAAAACCACAACGATGTTTTGTCAAATTTGTTGTTTTAACCTTCAACAAGGACCGGCTGTAGTCAAATTCGATTCAACTAAAGTTGGAGAAACAGACACCCACCAGCGACCTTTATGCAAAACAAGTTGCATGTCTGTTGGTGGAACCGGTCTCATGAACGTGGTCATGTAAGGTTGGTCCGAGCCGCTTCATCCAACAATACCGTCGAATCAAAATAAGACGTTGGTGGTAAGCAGTATGACTATGATCGCCCACAACTCTTTGTGTTCTACTCATGCATATCATCTACGCATAGACCTGGCTCTGATACGACTATTGGTGAACGTAGCATGTAATTTCAAAAAAATTCCTACGCTCATGCTAGATCTATCTACGAGATGCATAGCAATGAGAGGGGGAGAGTGTGTCCATGTACCCTCGTAGATTGAAAGCGGAAGCATTAGTTTAACGCGATTGATGTAGTCGAACGTCTTCGCGATTAAACGTATCAAGCACCGAATGTACGACACCTCCGAGTTCAGCACACGTTCAGCTCGATGACGTCCCTCGAACTCTTGATCTAGCAAAGTGTTGAGGGAGAGTTTCATCAGCACCATGGCGTGGTGACGGTGATGGTGAAGTGATCCGCGCAGGGCTTTGCCTAAGCACTACGACAATATGACCGGAGGAGTAAACGGTGGAGGGTGTCGGATGTGGGGTTCCGGCAAACCCTTAAGGTTCGAACACTGGGGTGCGCGCGAAGTCTTTCCCTCCTACCGATCTACGCTCTAGCTCGCTAAGATCTTGCGGACGAACTCGCAACACAGAAAGACACGAGGTTTATACTGGTTCGGGCCACTGTTGTGGTGTAATACCCTACTCCAGTGTGGTGGTGGTGGATTGCCTCTAAGGCTGATGATGAATAGTACAAGGGAAGAATAGCCTCCTGAGGTTGAGGTGTTCTTGTGCTTGTGTGGTTGAGGATGATCTGAACCAGTTCGAGATCAGTTGCCTCCTACTGTGGTGGCTAGTCCTATTTATAGAGGCCCTGGTCCTCTTCCCAAATATCGAGCGGGAAGGGAACCAACAACGGTGGACAAATTTGAAGGGGGGCAGCTAGTACAAGCTATCCTGACAAAAGCGGTCTTCGCCTGCGAAAAGCTCTAGGCTGACGCCGTCTTGGGCTCCACGATGACCACCTCCTTGCCGTCCTCCTGCTCTTGGTCTCGTTGCATCAATATGGCAACCTTTGCCTGATGCTCAAGATTTCGCTCAAGCTGGCCTCCTTAGCACCAAAGAGGAAATAAGGACGCTGCGCACGCTGGCGCCCGCCTTGCGCCCGCCTGGTGCCATTCGTCATGGCTCACGTCATGAGAGCCTCGTGAGGTTTGCCCCGCCTTGATATCTCCGCTCCTCGTGAGCCTTCCCGGCTAGGCCACTCCAGAGGAGGTCTTGCGCCGTCCACCTCGCGAGGCTTGGACCCTCGCGGGGGTCTTGGATGCCTTGTTGATGAAGATGGGCCGTACGGTCTGCTGCTTGGCCACACCGCGGGCCGCAGGTAGGCAAGTCTGGGGACCCCCGTTCCCAAAACACCGACAGTAGCCCCCGGGCCCAAGGTGCGCTCGGGCTTGGCTTCACGGCGAAGCCAAGGGTCAAGTTTGGAGCACCGCGGGCACCCAAAGCCTGCGGCCTAGGTTGACGCGTGGTGGTTGATTGGACGTGGGCGTCTCCGCTTCCCCACGCTGCCTCGGCAACTGCTTGCCCTGATAAAGGCTGGCGCGGGCAGTTCTTTCCTTCATTGCTTCTTCCTTGCCTCGCTCCAGATCCCCTTTCTTGCTCTTTGCTGCCGCTACCTCCAGATCTGCTCCATCCTTGCCCTGCATCTGCCGCCCATGGCGCCGCGCAAAGTCAAGACGTCCTCATCACCGGCTTGGTATGAGTCGGCCCTCGAGGCGCCCACCATCACGGAGAAGAGCCTCGCCTCCGTGCGCCTGCTGACGGCGGGCGAGAGCAATGAGTGGGGGAAGACGGAGCTCCGGATCGCGTCCAACGAGCCGGAGCCTGAGGGGAGCACCTTCTTCCCCTTCTTCTCGAGCAGCATCGCCGTCGGGTTGGTTCCTCCCTTCTCTGATTTCTTTTTTGAAGTCCTCGACCACTACGGGCTGCAGGGGTTGCATCTCCATCCCAACTCTGTTCTCCTCCTGTCCATCTTTGCCTACTACTGTGAGGCGTACCTGGGCGTTATGCCTTCCGTGGCGCTCCTGCGCCATTTCTTCTTCCTCCACGTCAGTGGTGAGCACACCTCTGGGTGCGCTAATTTTGTCGCATGCGGCAAGGCCAATTCGATCTCGAGCATCGGGAAGAGGGCCGACAACATCAGATCCAAATGGGTCATGATGGATGCCGAGCGTGTCGACCCGCGTCTGGCGCTGCCAACAGCGGTGCCTCCTCCCAACGGGGGGTGGCCCAAGGCGGAGCTCGTTCATGAGCGGGCATCGTTGGTGTTGGGGCAGATGATGACCGACCTGAGGCCGGGCAACGCGAGGGCGGCTAAGGTAACGGGGGCGGTGCTCCTGAGGGAGTTCTTGATGTTGCGGGTCGCCCCGCTCCAGGCGCGTGCGCGCCCCCTTTGGGAGCTTGAAGAAGAGGAGAACAAGACCCGCCTGAGGCCAGGGGACCTGCCTGGCGATGAATTGGACGCCGTCCTGCGCCTCATAGTCAGGGACAACCAGGAGTACCCGCCTAGCGCCTTCGTTCCCCTGTTCCAACGTAGGGACCGGGAGGAATTTGTCGCCTCCAGGCCGACTTTTGATGCGCGCGGGCTGGTGCCGCCGACGCTTCTAGGAGCTCCTTCGGTGCAGAAACCGGTGGAGGTATCTTCTGGTGAGTCCCACGGAGAGGGAGAAGAGGAGGTGGACTCGGAGAAGACCCTGGAAGAGGTGGGGGAGACTTCCCCCCTGAGCAAGGCCGAGATTCTCCGCGCCCTTCCTGATGATGCCGAGGCCGACACCTTCCAAGGGGAGAGGGAGCAACCCCTCATCCCGACGAAGGGTAGGTCGTCGCTGGTAGCCCGTGGTGCCGCCTCCGTCCTGGCACCTCCTGGGGTTGGCTCCGGCTCTGGTTCTGCTCCGCCTGGCGCCGCCGGAGCCCGAAAGCCTGCTCCTCAGGTCCCGAAGCTGTCGGGCTTCAAGCTTCCCAAGTGGTCAGTGGAATACATCGCAGTGGATCGATGAGTGTCTTAAGCTTCGCCTTGTCCTTGTTTGTACTCGTCGTTTCCTAATACTCGCCCCTTGTTGATCAGGCCGACATCTTCGGCGAAGAGGAGGAAGGAAGACGCAGCGGCCGTGCCTCCCGTGGAGAAAGGAGGCAACAACGCCCGCATCTCCCCGGCCCGATCGTCCTCGCGAGGCCAAGAGGAGCATCGTCGCGTGGAATCAGCCCCCATGGCCCCGCTGGCTCCGGAGGTGCCGGTACTTGGCGCGGCTAACGAGGTCCCAGCTGCTCCGAACCCGCGGTCTCCCAAGCCCTGGTGACGATGTCACTTCCTCCCACTGCTGCATCTCCACTCCCTGGTTCTTCTGCTCCTGCTGCCATCTAGGAGCGTGCCCTTTCGGAGATGGCCCAGCTGCAGGCGGATCTCCTAAGCGCGGACCCGCGCCTGGTGGTCGGGCGTCTGGAGTTGGCCTCTGGCTGGCTTCACTCTGACCTAGCAGTTCACGCAGCGCTGGGCCAGGCTGCTGCAGCTTCCGAGAAGGAGACGCAAGGAGCCGCCAGCGCTGCAGCCGATCGTGAGGCGGCGCTAAAAGACGCCAAGGCCGCCTGTGACCACTGCGAAGTGCTGGAGGGCGAGCTGCAGATCCTGCGCGACAAGCACGTCGAAGAGGTGCGCTGCCGCCAAGCGAAGGAGGAGGAGATGAAGGCCCGGGAGGAAGCCGTCAAGAACCGTGATGCTGAGTTGGCGGAGCTGGAGAAGAAGCAGGCCGCCGAGCGCAACCGGTTGGAAGAGTTGGAGCGGAAGATGGGGACGAGGGAGGCCGATCTTGATGCCAAGGCGTGAGTCCTGACCGAAGACCGTGTGGCCTTTGCCGATCTCGAGAAGAGATCTCGTAAGGCGCTGAAGACGCTCTACGAGCATGGCCTGGAGAAGCCTCTGGACACCGACGAGGATGGCCCCACCCAGCTGCTTCCTCTCGTGGTGAAGGCGCTTGAGGAGGTCGTTGATGGTCTCGGTCCCATGGCGGAGGCAGAGGCTCGCGTCCTGTCTTCAGCCGCGCTGACTCGCGTCTTTAGCCACCTGCACCTTCGCGACCCCAACGCTTGCCTTGACGAGCTGCTGGAGCATGTGGTTGAAGATCAGTACGAGGCGGCTGTCGCGGCCGTGCAGGATCATGTGGGGGCCTTGCTGAGGAGGTTCCGCGGCTTTGTCTCCGCTCCTCTGTCCGGCGTTGTCGACCTTGCGGCTGGTGGTGAAGGTGAAGAGAAAAGTGCTCACGGGAGAGCGCCCTCCGCAAGTGATTGTGACGTCTAGAGGTGACCTGCGGCCATTCTTCCCGTTCCGTTCCTGCGACATGTATCAGGCCTCAAGGAGGCACTTAGACTTTTCATTCGGTATTGTGAGGACAATATGCTTGTAATATTTGCTTCGAGATTTTGTGATTTCCTTCCTATTTGCTTTGTGTTCTGCGTCGGCAGAGCCCGGCCCCGCGCATACCTCAACCGCCATTGGGCCGACCGGAGACCAGGCCGGACCAAGGGAGTGTGAGGGGCTACGTGACCAGTTAGGCTCCTGAGTTGCTGTAACACCCCGGATGTAACTTTCCATATTTGTAACTCCAACTCTTGCCATTTTCGGCATTGTGATATGATATTCCCTCCGTGGTTGGGTTTTTGTCTTTCGTTTTTGCATTTTGTCCATGTCATGCATTTTATATCATGTCATCATGTGCATCGCATTTGCATACGTGTTCGCCTCATGATTCCAGCATTTTTCCGTTGTCCGCTTTTGCAATCCGGCACTCCTATGTCCCCGGCGCCCCTTTTACGCTTTTTCCGTGAGCGGTAATAAACTTTCTCGGAATGGACCGAGGTTTGTCAAGTGGCCTTGGTATACCACCGTAGACCACCGTCAAGTTTCGGTCATTTGAGCTCGTTTGGTACTCCAACGGTTAACCGCACTCTCGAAAGGCCTCTTTTAAGTTGCAGCCCAACACCCCTTTAAAACAGCCCAATAACCCATCTAAGTCACTTCCATGTTCTTCGTCGCTCGATCACGATCGTGGGCGAAAACTACACCTCATTTGGACTCTCCTAGCTCCCTCTATGCCTATTTAAGCACCCCCCATTCCAAATCCGGATCCAAACCCTAGCCATCCTCATCCCCGCCAACGGACAAAGTCCCGACGCGGACACGTCCGCCCGCCAGCGCCGCCGCCGCCCGGCGAACCAGGGGCGACACGTGGCACCCGGCCATCGCACCCGCCCCGGCCCGAGCCCGCTGGCCGCCCCCATGCCCGTCGCCGCCCGCCTCCCCTCCCCCTCGGCCCGGCCGCTGCCGCTCAGCTGGCCGCCGCCCGGCGCCACCAGTTCCCGCCGCCTGCCACCGGCCTCGCCCAGTACCCGTCGCCCGACCCGCCGCTGCGCCAGCCGCCTCCTCTCCTCCGGCCGCGCCCTGCTCGCCCGCCTCCTCTCCTCCGCGAAGTCGCAAGGCCACACTCGCCCGATCCGATCGGGCCGGATCCGGATCGAGATCCTGCTCGTTGACTTTCCCCCAAATTTCGTCTAAGTTTTTGTCTCGGTGATTATTTCGTGGCAATTTCAACGCATCATAACTCTGCACCCGTAGTCTGCTTTTAAATGCGTGTAATATGTCAAAATGTTCGTCCCAAGAGTAGATCATTTCATCTCATTGCATCATTTTCATTTGAGCTCATCTTAATGCCCGAAATGCTGTTAGAAGAGGGCTATGTGATGTTAGTTTCGCTTTCTAATGTAACTTGCACTTTTGTTATTTTTGCTATGATTGATGTGTGCACCCTATGAATTTGAGTCCTACATGTGTTTTGTAATATGGCATGCCATCTTTCCAGGGGTGTATGCCATGTATTTTTGTGATCTATGTGGTGACTAGCACAAGCATGCAAACTAGGTGTCCTGATGTTGCTGATTTCAGCTCTGTTTTGCTGATATTTTGATGCCATGTTAACTTGATGCTACCGAGAGATCCATGCATATTTTGAGATACTTCAGTAAGGATTTTTTGAACATATGGTTACGCTCTATCCATCCATGCCTTTTTTTGCAATTATGGAGTGCCATAGCTTGAGTCAATCGAGCTCTACTTTTGCTACAAAATGTTTCCTGGCAGATTGTTTACATGTTATTCAATCTTGCCAAGGTTGTTGTGGTTGATCCATGTAAGCTATGATGTTGTTCTTGCCATGTATGTCTTCTATGCCATGTTTTCTTGATGTGTGTATGCTTAGTTTATCATGAAAGGCTCTGTAGTGAGTGCTTTGAGCTCTTGAACGTGCCTACTTGTTATCTGTTTTTGCCATGCCATGTTGCTGAATCTGTTAACGAAACTTGCGATATTGACATGGGTGTTACTATATTTTCTGATCCTTTTTGGCTTATGGTCAGTAAGGGACTTTTGTTCTATGCTTTGAGTAGATTCATGCCATGCCATGTTTTGCTATTATAAGTTCCTGTAGCATGTTGTTTTCTTGCTCTGAACATTGCTACCGATGCTGTTTTTGCCATGTCCAAATTTGATATTTTTGCACTTTTGCCATGCTTGTTTGGACCTGTTATGATGTGATTTAGCCGTAGCTCAGTGTTCATCTTTTGTCAAGCATCTTGAGTAGATAACTGCCATATGCTTTGTTGATACGTTTGGGTGCAGTAGCTTAATTTATTGTTGCTTGCTAAGTGGTATCATGCTGTTAATGGCAGATTTGTGCCATTCTTGTTTTGCTTGTCATTTGCAAACCGTGCATCCGATTCCGGTGATCTTTATATCGATTTCAACCGAAATCATCTCATCTTTTCAGCGGCATACTTGGTTTGGCAAGTTGATGCCTGGTTCATCATTTCCCTTCCGGAGCGCGCATACGCATTGCATATCACATCCCGCATATCATGCCATATATTGCATCATGTTGATTGTGCATTGCACCGTGATTTATTGTGGTTCCTTTGTTTGTGTTCTTGCTTTGGGTAGAGCCGGGAGACGAGTACGTGAACAGGAACCTGTTGAGAACGCTTACGAGGATCAAGCTTTCGACAACTCTGAGAACATTGCAGGCAAGATGACCATACCCTCGAAATCATTTCTATCTTTGCTATGCTAGATGCTCGCTCTTTTGCTATGCCTATGCTATGATGCCTATCACTTGCTTATCATGCCACCCATATTGCCATGTCAGCCCCTAACCATCCTTTCCTAGCAAACCGTTGATTGGCTATGTTACCGCTTTGCTCAGCCCCTCTTATAGCGTTGCTAGTTGCAGGTGAAGCTGAAGTTTGTTCCTTTGTTGGAACATGGAGATGTTGTTCCTATTTTGGAACATGTTTACTTGTTGGGGATATCACAATATATATCTGCTATAATTAATGCATCTATATACTTGGTAAAGGGTGGAAGGCTCGGCCTTATGCCTGGTGTTTTGTTCCACTCTTGCCACCCTAGTTTCCGCTATACCGTGTTATGTTCCTTGATTTCGCGTCCCTTACACGGTTGGGTGATTTATGGGACCCCTTGACAGTTCGCTTTGAATAAGACTCGCCCAAAGAAGGCCCAACTTTGGTTTTACCATTTGCCACCTAAGCCTTTTTTCCCCGGTTTTCATGAGCCCGGGTCATCTTTATTTAACCCCTGCCGGTGCTCTTCGGCATTGGTCCAAACTAGAGCACTGTATGGGACCATTCCTTGGCAACTTGGATTACGCTGGTTCCTCAGACGCTTCGCTTATCCGGTGTGCCCCGAGAACGAGATATGTGCAGCTCCTATCGGTATTTGTCGGCACAATCGGGTGGCTTTGCTGGTCTTGTTTTATTGCTGTCGAAATGTCTTGTAGTCCGGATTCCGAGATTGATCGGGACTTCCCAGTAGAAGGAATATCCTTCGTTGACCGTGAGAGCTTATAATGGGCTGTTGGGACACCCTCGCAGGTATTATCTTTCAAAGCCGTGCCCGCGTTATGAGGCGATGGGAATTTGTTAATGTCCGTTGTAGAAAACCCGGTTGACCTCAATTAAAATACACATCAATCGCGGTGTAACCGTGATGGTCTCTTCTCGGCGGAGTCCGGAAGTGAACACGGTGTTGGAGTTATGCTTGACGTAAGTAGTTCAGGATCACTTCTTGATCGCTACTAGCTTCACGACCGTGCTTTGCTTCTCTTCTCGCTCTCTTTTGCGAATGTAGCCACCATATATGCTAGTAAACAGCAGCTCCACCTTACAACTCTGTCCTTCCTATAAGCTTAAATAGTCTTGATCTCGCGTGTGAGATTGTTGAGTCCCCGTGACTCACAGATTCTACCAAAACAGTTGCAGTGCCGACGATGCCAGGCAGGTGACGACGAACCGAGCTCAAGTGGGAGTTCGACGAGGAACGTGGTCGCACTATGTGTCTTTTCCCGATGATCAGAGTGGAGCCCAGCTTGGGACGATCGGGATCCGTGTAGCATTTGGGGTATCTTCTTTATTTTGGTTCCGTAGTCGGACCTTGAGTGTAATGAATGATGGATGTTTATTTATGTATTGTGTGAAGTGGCTATCGTAAGCCAACTATGTATCTATTTCCTTATGTATTACATGGGTTGTGTGAAGATTACCTCACTTGCGACATTGCTTTCAATGCGGTTATGCCTCTAAGTCGTGCTCCGACACGTGGGAGATATAGCCGCATCGAGGGAGTTACAGTTGCGATGCTCAGGAGTCCCCCTTGATGCGCAAACAGCATATAGGGAGAGTTCGTGGGGATATATTAATGTTCTACGTCGGCAGAGCCCGGCCCCGCGCATACCTCAACCGCCATTGGGCCGACCGAAGACCAGGACGGACCAAGGAGTGAGGGGCTATGTGACCAGTTAGGCTCCTAAGTCGCGATGCTCAGGAGTCCCCCTTGACGTGCAAACAATTTCCATACCTGCCCTCGCCGAGGCCTCGGAAGGGGCGCGCGATGCCAGGTCCGGGGGACCTGGTTGGGTGGCGTGCGCTTGGGCGTGACCCGAGCGTAGCCCCCGTGCCCAGCCCCCATGCGTGGCTCTCCCGAGGGAAGGCGTTGCGATAAGGCTGGGCGCTGAGCTTTGGGCTCCCTGAGGTTGGCATGTCCGTGGGGTCGCCCTCAGTTGTTTATCACCAGCGCAGAGCATAGTGCTTCCTTGCCAGCACGGCATAGCCGCCTCGGCAAGGTGTCGACAGCCAGACGGAGCATGGTGCTTCCACTTGGCGTGGATGGGGCCCCCGGAGGAGCCCCGGGCGTAGTACAGCCCATACGACGCTGGCTTGCACGATGGTGCTGTGAGGTGTATCTGGGCACTCGTGAGCCAGCGCGGGACTCGCGAGGCCCTACCTCAAGGCGGGTTGCGCCTGGTCTTGAGTCTTGGTGATTGTATGTCCCTGCAAGGCGATTATATGCAAGCACTCTACGTCCTCAGGTCCCGGCCCTCGAGCGAGCTCAGCCGCCGCTGGTATGCCAGGTCGCGATGCCGTGGTCAAGGCCAGGGGGTGAGGGCTGGAGAGCCAGTAAGAGCTCCTGAGTCGCGATGCTCAGGAGCCCCCCTTTTAACATGCAAGCGGATTGCATAGGATGAACAGACCCGTGGTGGGCGGTAATCGGGCAGGTGGTAGCCGTTGGCAGGTTAAGCATGGAGAGCATATCAACTTGGATAAATGCAGGAAGATACATGCCACCGGGTCCGGCCCGAGCGGCTTGGGCATGATGCAGCCCGAGGGGCGCCCCCAGCAAGGTAAGCTAAAGACATAAGCAAAAGGGATACATGCCACAGGGACGGACCCACGTGGCCTGGGAATAATGCAGCCCGAGGGGCGCTCCCAGCTTAAACGAACTTGGAAGATGTCACCTGGTTCTGTAGATGAAGTAGGGTTGGTGCAGCTGAAGGCGTGCGTTGAAGAAATGACTCATGAGCCATCGGGACCCCGAGCCTCGGAGGCTCGGGGTTCAGTGAGATTCCTCAAGACCGCTCCATTTCCTCCAGGACGGCGTGGAACCTGGCCTCCTAAGCCGCCTGGACTTGCCGCATGTTGCGCTGATAGGCCGACGCCACGCTCAGCAAGCCGAAGGGAATGCGAACGTAGTTGTGTGGTGGGCCCTCGCAGCGGCCCACACGCAATGGCCAGAAGCGCTCCTGAGATGCAGCCCTGTTGAGCCCTGGGACGACGACGCAGACACGCAGCCCGACATCCTCGCCTGGATGGGGAGCTGCGCCAGAGCGGGTTGTGGCCGCATGGCTCTTGCTTCTGCAGTCCTCGGTGGTCTTGGTGATGAACTCTCGAGTGGTGGGCACTCTTGCCCCTGTGTTTCCTAAGGAACGTGTGCCGCGAGGCACACTTCCAAGTGGTGCCCAAGCGCCTCCCTCGTGAGGTTGGCAAGGTCTGAGGCCCTCCAGAAGAGAGCCCCCGAGCCCTGCCCGAGGAGGGCGCCGGGCGCGCCTTCCTATGCGATGGAGGGAGGCGCCCCTGGAGCGGGCGCTGATCCTGACGAGGCTCCTGTCGCGACGCCATCCTCTTGGGGTCCTGCGCGGCGCGGCAGCTTCTTCTTGGGGATGGTCTCCGGAGGGCCTTCACTTCTGTTGTCGGGGTCGTCAATCGCTGCGGCTTGAAAGGCGCACTCAAGGGAGCACACCGCATCCTTCTCTTCACACGGGACCGTGATGATTCCTCCGCTCCCTGGCATCTTGAGAACGTTGTAGCCGTGATGAGTGATCGCCATGAACTTGGCCAGGCTGGATACCCGAGGATGGCATTGTACGGCAGCGGATGCGCAACGTCAAGTCGGCGAGCTTGGTGGTAGTTCTTGCGCCCCGAGGTGACAGCAGCGGACCTACCCTATCGGTGTGGTGGAACCGCCGGTCACTCCTGAGAAAGGTTTGGTTGGCTGGAGCTGCTCATATGGCACTTGGAGGTTGTCGAACGTATCGACGGACAGGACGTTGAGCCCTGCGCCGCCGTCGATGAGAGTCTTGGTGACTTGCGCCTTGCTGATGACTGGGGAGCACAACATAGGGAGGGCGCCAGCGGTGGCTGCGCACTTGAGCTGATCTGCCGAGTTGAAGGTGATGGCACATTGGGACCACCTGAGTGGGCGCGTGGCCTCGAGCTTGGGGAGCACTGCGTTCACCTCGTGAGCGAACTGTTTGAAGATGCGCTGAGAGGATGGGGCCTGGGCACCGCCCAAGATGCAGGCGATCGTACGCGGCTCCTGGAAGCCCCCAGCCCCCTCGTCCTGGTGGTGATCATCGTTCCTTCTTGGTGGCGGCGGCAGGGGAAGACCAGTGTTGCCCTGGGGGCGATCCTCACGAGGCTGGTCCCTCCAGCGCCCTCGCGAGGTTGGTCCTACCAGTGGTCCTCACGAGGCCGGTCGAGCCACTCCTGGCGTGGGCCACGGCGCTCCAGTCTGTCGCCTCCACATCCTCTCATGTCAGTAGCCCCGATCGCAGCGCTGGGCGCCGGCCAGAAGGCCCTTCCCAGATGGCTCGAGCTCTTGATAGTCGCTGGTGTTGTGGGTGTTCAGGTTGTGGAAGGCGTAGAACAGTCTGTCGGTGTTCTGGGAACGGGGTCCCGGACTTGCTCGCCACGGCGGCTTGGCGGCGTGGCTGGCGGGGCGCGGCCCATCTTCATCAGCTCAAGCTCAAGACCCTCGTGAGGGGCCAAGCCTCGCGGGGCGGACGATAGGAAGCTTCCTTAGGAGCAGCCTCATCAGGCAGGCTCGCGAGGAAGCAGAGAGATCAAGGCAGGGGCACCTCGCGAGGAGCCCGTGACGCAAGCCATGACGATCAAGACCAGGCGGGCGCCAAGCGGGCGCCGGCCTGCATAGTGTCCTTGTTTCCCCTTCGGTGCAAAGGGGGCACGCACAGGCCAAGGCATCGGGCAAAGGTTACCATTCCGGTGCAACGAGACCAAGACCAGCAGAGCGGCAGGATAGAGGTCACCGTGGAGCCCAAGACGGCGCTATCACCAAGCTTTTGGCAAATCGAAGACCACATTTGGTCAGATAACTTGTACTAGATGTTCCCTTCAAATGGCCAATTGTTGGCGCCCTTCCCGCTCATTATTTGGGGAGAGGCCCAGGGCCTCTATAAATAGGGCTAGCCACCAGAGAGAGAGAGAGAGGATCGGATCCAACGGATCGAGGGAAGAGAGAGAGAGAGAGGATCGGATCTAATGGATAGAGGGAAGAGAGAGAGAGAGAGAGAGGCGATCGAACTCACCCAACAGTTCATCGCATCAGTTTAGGAACACCTCTCACGAGGCTGTTCTTCCCCTGTATTGTTCATCATCAGCCCCTGAGGCAATCCACCATACCACACACTGGAGTAGGGTATTACACCACAACGGTGGCCTGAACCAGTATAAATCTCGTGTCCCTTGTGTTATTCATCGTTTCTAGCTTAGATCACACGAGGAGATCGGACGTAGATCGGTAGGGGAGAGATCTCCGCGCGCACCCCAGAGTTCGAAACTTAAGGGTCTGCTGGAACCCGAAATCCGACATTTGGCACGCCAGGTAGGGGTGCACCAGAATCTTTCTTCCGTTGTTCGCGTGTGATCTTCCGTCATGTCCATGGCTGACGCTCGTCGGGCCCGTGCGTTAGCGCCGGCTGCTCGCCACCAGCTGCCGCTTCAGACGGCGCCTGTCGGGCGACGCCTCGTTGCCCCCATTGCTCGCCGCCAACGCCGCCATCGCCCGGCGGGAACGATCAGCGAGCTCGCCCCAAGATCCTTCGTGCGGCGGATGGCTGACGCCACCCCGTGGCTGACTCCAGCTGGTTCGTCGTCCCACGCCTGCCGCGCTTCACGGACGCCAAGACGCCGCCTTCCCGGCAAGAGAGCTCCTGCACTACCGCCCCGTCGACAACCTCGATGAGGACTAGCTCGCCCGATCACCGAGCTCTGCCGCCGCAGGGGCTCCCCTTGCCGCCCCTCCGCTGCCTCGCCTCCCTTCCGCAGGGGCGAGGATCGAGGCGCCCGCCACCTCCTCCCCAAGAAGGCGCTTCTAGCTCCAAGGCGCTGCTGCCCTGTGGCGAGACCTCCCGTCCGGCGCCCCGGCATCAAGAAGGGAGTTGCCAGGAGATCCCTCGTCCCCAAGAAGATGCTCACGTGCTCCCAGCTCCGGCACACCAAGATCGCGTCCCTGCGCCTCCACGACAAGACCCTCGCTGCTCCAAGCGGCGGCGCATGTAATCCCTGTGAGCAGGCCCAAAGACCAAAGAAGGGCGCCGTGGCTACAAAGAGGCTGCCGTGTTTTCACCCCGAGCCACGCTGGCGCCACATGGCCAGTGCAAGTTCAAGCCTGACCTGCCCTCGCTACGATGGTACGGCGGACCCACGGATTCCTACAGCTTTCTACGAGCTGGGCATCGGCCGCCAATGGAGACGAAAAGGTCATGGCGATTGGTTCTATGGCGCCAAGGACGGCGCCAAGACTGCTCCCTGAATCTGGCTCCTAGCACGATCTCCTCCCGGGCGAGATGCGCACCCGCTTATCGCCAACTTCCGTGGCACTCGCGATCGCCCCCGCCGTGAGCGACCCGCGCCAGACAAGCAACAGCCAGCGAATCCTGCAGTATACATCCAGCGCTTCAACAACGCCGCCAAGATCCCTGTGGTGATCGAGGAAGCCATCATCTCAGCTTTCTCCGATGGCGACATCAAGATGAAGGAGGAGCTAGCAATCCATGAAGACTCTGCACATCCCTCGAGCTGTTCAACTTGGCGTACTAAGCGCGCCAGGCTGAGGAAGGGCGCTCTCCTCCTCGAGCTCCCAGCTGCCGACCTCAAGAGAAAAAGCCAAGGCCAAGGACGTGAAGCGCAGGCTGCCGTGCTTGCAGCGAACCAGACACCAAGCGAGGTGGATCAGCCCGAGTCATCCAAGGGCAGCCGATATTATGCGTACCATGACCTCCACACCCACAACACCAACGAATGTCAAGAGCTCAGGTCAAGGCGAGATGGCGAATGGCCGACGCCCGGAAAGCAACGACAGGGCTATGGCCGAGGAGTAGGAAGAGGTGGCGGACGATGGAAGACCGTGGCCCTCGCTAAGGGTGGCGTGACCGACCTCGCGAGGATCGCTGGCAGGACCAGCCTCGTGAGGGAGGCTAGAGAGATCAGCCTCGTGAGGATCGCCCACACGGCAACGCAGGCCTTCCTCCTCTGCCGCCACCGCCGAGGAATGAAGACCAACATCAAGACGAGGAACCTGGGGGCTTCAAGGAGCCACGCGCAATCGCTTGCATCTTGGGTGGCGCCAGCCCCACCTCACAGCAAGATCTTCAAGCAGCTTGCTCGCGAGGTGAATGCAGTCCTCCCCAAGCTTGAGGCCACGCGCCCTCTCAGGTGGTCTACGTGCGCCATCACGTTCAGCTCAGCGGATCAGCTCAAGTGAGCGGCAACGGCCGGAGTCCTCCCGATGCTTTGCTCCCCAGTCATCAGCAATGTGCAGGTCACCAGGACCCTCATTGATGGCGGAGTAGGACTCAACATCCTGTCCGTCGAGACGTTCGACAATCTCCAAGTGCCGTACGATCAGCTTCAGCCGACCAAGCCTTTCTCAGGAGTCACTGATGGTTCCACTGTTCCAATAGGGTAGGTTCGCCTTCCAGTCACCTTCGGGTAGCCCAACAACTACTGCACCGAGCTCATCGACTTCGACGTCGCCCACATTTGCCTGCCATACAACACCATCCTCGGGTACCCAGCCCTAGCCAAGTTCATGGCAGTGACTCACCATGGTTACAATGTCCTCAAGATGCCGGGAAGCGGTGGAGTCATCACCGTACCCTGTGAAGAAAGGGACGCAGTGTGTTCACTTGAGCATGCATTCCAAGCCGCAGCAATCGAAGACCCAGATCACAGGAGCGGAAGACTTCCCGAGGCGACCCTGAAGAAGAAGAAGGCTTTGCCTGGCCCAAGCCACAAGGAGGCAGGCGCCTCCGGAGGTGTTGCGTCAGGATTTGCGCCTGTTCAGGGAGCGCCACCCTCTCTCGCATAGGAAGGTGCGCCCGGTGCCCTCCTCAGGCAAGGCTCGGGGGCTCTTACTTGGAGAGCCACCGACTTTTCCAAGGTCGCGAGGGAGGCGCTCAGGCACCACTTGGAGGGGTGCTTCCAGGCACGTTTCCCTCAGGAAGGTACAAGGCAAGGAAGACCAAACCCTCAGGAGTTCATCGCAAGAAACAACTAGGAGCTACAAGAGTCGAGAGTCATGCGCGGCAGCCGCCGCTGTCTCACCAGAGCCCCACATCCAGGCGAGGATGGCGGCTGCTGCAAGATCGATGTACTGTGGCTCAACCGAGCCGCTGCCTCAGAGCGCCTGCCTTCGCAGGGGGCGCCGAGGAGCCACCTCATAGCTACGCTCGCATGCCCTTCGCCCGCCGAACGCGTCGCCGCCATCAGCGCCGAGGAGCCGCTCGGAGGCTCAGGAGGTCGTGCATCATGCGGTCCCGATGGAGGTGGAGATGGCCTCAAGACCTACATCGCACTCTCGAGCCTCCCGAGGCTCCCGGGCCCGGGGCTCGTGGAGGACCGACGCCTCCACCACGCACGCCCGCTTTTTAGCATCACTTCATCTTCAACGCATCAGTGACATCTTTCAAAGTTCCATTTTAGCTCGAGCGCCTACAGGTCAAGATTATTCCTAGGCCGCGTGGGTCCGCCCCGCTGCATGTATCAGTTTTCTTATGCTTTTACCTACCTTGTTGGGGCGCCTGGCCGCATCATCCCTAAGCTGCTCGGGCTCATTCCCAGCGGGCATGCCGCATCTACTTAAAATGAATTTCTCCCGCGTGCTTAACATACCCGACCTAATCGCCTGCTCGATTGACGCCTACCTGTGGAGCCGCTCGCTCTGGCACGACATTTGTGTATGGGTCCATCCCTGCAACACCGATAAATCTGAGTGGTCGAGCTCTGGCCGCGGCAACCCCGCAAGGCGCCACCTCACCAGGCCCTCGGTGGTTCTAATCACTTCCTCGGAGCGACCAAAGGTTGGCCGGCAACCGAACGACATGTGTCTTGTCTCTCCTTATGATTGGTGTGCAGACCCACTCCAGAGCGACGGGGACATCGCGAGCTCTCTCCTCTCTCTCCCACATCCGCCAGACGCTAAAGGGGGCGCCGAGCATCGTGACTCATGGGTTTATCGTCTCCACCCCTCACCGGCTTCACCCACGGCATCGCGACTGTCATACCAGCGGCTGAGCTCGCCGAGGGCCGGGACCTGAGAATGTAGAGCATTAAGGAAAAAGTGGGGGAGGAAGAAGCTCATGAGACCTAACCCAAAGAAGCACTCGGCTACCACCACTCGGGCCGGGCGCCTCGTCAAGGAACTACACCAAACTCAAAAGATAAGTCACGCCCACAGGAGCTGGACCAACGCAGCGCCAAACCTCGCCTGCAGCTCGCACGGTGATGTTGCTTCCTTTCGCCAATGAGGGCTGCTTGAGCGCTAAAGGACCTCCCAAGAATCGCGACTGGGGCTTCACTGACCTCGGTCGCCACCCTGGCCTTGACCACGCATCGCGACCAAGATACCAGCTACGGCTGAAGCCTGCTCGGGACTGGACCTCAACAGAGCGCCAAGTCCTCGTGGAGGATAGAAAGAGGGAGCCTAGCCGATGTAACAAGCACCTCGTGATCGATTCATATTAAGGATATAATTTTCACAAAAGACATGGCAGGCGCTTTACCCTTAATGGGTGTTGCTTCGATTCTTCACAGGAACAAAGGTACTAATCCTAAGGAACGCTTATTCGCCCGCACCTCCGCAAGCGACGCCATCATCAACAAGTGGCCCGCCCGACGGCGCCAACCCCATCCAGATCGCTGGCCGGCTTGATGCAATCGCTTTGTTCGAGCACGGGCGCGAGCTTAGAGGCTCAGAGTTGTCATCGCCGTCTCCGAGTCGCGAGAAGCTCTGGGAGCCGCTGGATTCTCAGCCTCCGCCGCTGCCTCGAGGAGCTGCTGAAGACCAACGGGCGGCCAGTCCTCGCCATTGCTGCTCTGCCTCTTCCCTTGGGGCAGCACTCCAACGCGCCCTTCAGATCAAGACCTTGAAGAACATCAGGAGGCGCCAGTATTCAAGATGAATTACGAGGGCACCCTCCGTCCGGCAGACCGGGCGATTCTCACCCCAGCCCCGGTCATGAAGACCTTGCCCGAGCAACGCACCGCCACCTTCGCGCCCGGGCTGCAAGGGTGCTGCAGCAATGGCAGGTCAGCAGCCGAGCTCCAGAGACCCGCCTGTGGCATCTCAAAGGCGAAGGAGGAGGAAGGCGGATTTAAGACCTTGAGGCATGCCGCGTGAAGCACAAGCTCGCGAGGAGCCTCGGCGTGACTCGAGGAACGACGCTGACCGCCGTGATTTGCCGTGTTGTTGACGGCGCACTGCCGGTGTCGCCGACGCCTCTTTCCCTAGGGCCCACGATGCGGCGCATAAGGGCAGCGAAACCCGGCGGCGGCCGCCGCATTTCAGGCCTCGACGCCTCGCCAAGCACCTCATCTCGGTGGCAGAGGACCGCCGCTTTTTCGGCGGAAGAGGGTCGACCTCTTGGGGCCTTTTCTTTCTTCTCGTAAAACCGCGGATTGGTTCCATTGGCGTAAGAAGAAGCAAGGACGAGGAAGAAGAGGAAAAGGAGTACCAGGAAGAGATGGACTGAAGGGGGCTCACGTTGTCCCGTACTTATAGAGAAGGCCAACCGCTGAGCACCACGATCGCAGGTAATCATGACCCATTTCTCTGCATGCAGGGACTTGTCAAGTCGCGTGGTTGCCTAGGCGTCATGGGGAAGCGCAGACGCCCACGTCCAATCAATCGGCACGCAACGTCCAAGGCCGCAGGCTATTAGGGCCAGCGGCGCTTCGCTTGCCCTTCGCTTTCTCGCGGTTGCCCGGGCGCGCTTTGGGCCCGGGCAATCGCGGCGCTTCGGGAACGGGGTCCTGCACTTGCTCGCCGCGCCCGCGGCGGGTTTGGCGGGGCCCGCACGCCCATCTTCATCAGCTCAGCTCAAGACCTCGCGAGGGCCAGATTGCGGGCGGACGACAGAAGCTTCCTTAGAGCAGCCTCATCAGTGCTCGCGAGGAGGCGGAGAGATTATGGCAGGGCACCTCGCGAGGAGCCCGTGACGCAAGCCATGACGATCAAGACCAGGCGGGCACCAGGCGGGCACCAGGCGGGCGCCGGCCTGCAGAGTGTCCTTGTTTCCCCTTCGGTGCAAAGGGGGCACACACAGGCCAAGGCATCGGGTAAAGGTTAGCATTCCGGTGCAACAAGACCAAGACCAGCAGAGCGGCAGGACGGAGGTCACCGTGGAGCCCAAGACGGCGTCATCACCAGTGCTTTTGGCAGCCAAAGACCACCTTTGGTCAGGATAACTTGTATTAGATGTTCCCCTTCAAAATGGCCAATTGTTGGCGCCCTTCCTGCTCATTTTTTGGGGAGAGGCCCAGGGCCTCTATAAATAGGGCTAGCCACCACAGAGAGAGGAGGATCGGATGCAACGGATCGAGGGAAGAGAGAGAGAGGATCGGATCCAACGGATAGAGGGAAGAGAGAGAGAGAGAGAGAGAGAGGCGATCAAACTCACCCAACAGTTCATCGCATCAGTTCAAGAACACCTCTCGCGAGGCTGTTCTTCCCCTGTACTGTTCATCATCAGCCCCTGAGGCAATCCACCACACCACACACTGGAGTAGGGTATTACACCACAATGGACGTAGATCACACGAGGAGATCGGACGTAGATCGGTAGGGGAGAGATCTCCGCGCGCACCCCAGAGTTCGAACCTTAAGGGTCCGCTGAATTCAAATCCGGCACGGTCGGCCGCTCTGGATGACTCCGGCTGATCTCTGCCCGCTTGGTGTCGGGCTCCGCCATGCGAGCACATCTGCCTCTTGCGCTTCACGCCCTGGCCTTGGCCTTCTTCTCCTCCGCTTCCCGCACGGGCAGTTCGAGGAGAGACAGCGCCTCCTCGCCTCTTGCGCACTTGGTCGCCAGGTTGAACAGCTCCTGAGATGTGCAGAGCTCCTCATGGATAGCGAGCTCTTCCTTCATCTTGACGCCACGGACGCCATCGGAAAACGCGGAGATGATGGCTTCGTCCGTGACCTTGGGGATCTTGAGGCGGGTGTTGTTGAAGCATTGGATGTACTTTTGGAGGGTCTCTCCTAGTTGTTGCTTGATGCGGCATAGATCACCCGCGGCCGGCGGGCGGTCGCGAGTGCCCCGAAGTTGGCGGCGAAGCGGTCGCGATCTCGTCCCCCTGGAGGAGATCGAGCTGCTGCAGGTTCAGGATCCGTGAGCGGGCTCCATCCTGAGAGCCATGGGAAACCAGTTCGCCATGACTTTTTTTCAGCCGCTGGTCGCTTCGATGCTCAGCTCATAGAGCTGCAGGAACTCCGCGGGGTCTGCGGTGCCCTTGTAGCAAGGAGGCAGATCTAGCTTGAACTTGCCTGGCCAGGTGACGCTACGCAGCTCGAGGGTGAAGGCGCGGCAATGGCCGTGGTTGCCGGGGCCCGCTTCTGAGGTGGAGCTTGGTCTTGACGAGGTTCGCGCTGCGCCGCTGCGGGCGGCGCGCGATCTTGACAAGGTGGCGCGGGGAGCGCAGGTGCAGCTTCTCACGGCCGCGGGATTTCTTGACAGCTTCTCTCTTCGCGCGCGGGCGCCTGGCGCGGTGGATCACGCCACGGAGGCGCGCGCCTAGGTGCCAAGGCACCGTCTTGGGGCTGAGGTGGTGGAGACATGCCATGAGCCCCGTCGCCCGCGGCTGGTTGAGGGGGAGGCAGAGAGTGGGACGGCCCGGAGAGCCCCCTGCGACGCGGACGAAGCTCGGCGACGCGCGTCGAGCCACTCCTCGAGAGGTCGCCGACGGGCGGTAACGCAGGAGCTCGTTTCGCTTAGGAGCGCCCGTGTTCTATGGAAGGCTGCGCGTGGAGACGAAGAACCGCAGGGGTCAGCATGAGTAGCGGTGCGCTATCCCGCCGCACCGAGGGATGCAGTGAAGACGCCACTGCTCGTTTCCCGACCGGGCTGGGCAGCGTTGGCGGTGGGAGACGGAGAACGACGAGGTGGCCCACCAACGGGAGCTGTCTGAGCGATGCGGGCGGAGAGGGCAGCCCGACGCCAGCTCGAGCATAGCGAGCATCCGCCATGGAAACGACGGAACGATGGAGCGACGAACTGATGGAAGGAAACTACAGCGCACCCTAATCGCGCGCCAAATGTCGATGGGGTTCCGCAAACCCTTAAGGTTCAACACTGGGTGCGCGAAGTCTTTCCCTCCCGACCGATCCACGCCTAGCTCGCTAAGATCTCACTGGACGAACTCGATTTAACTCCCAACACGTAAAGACACGAGGTTTATATCGTTCGGGCCACTGCTAGGTGTAATACCCTACCCAAAGGTGGTGGTGGTGGATTGCCTCGAGGCTGATGATGAATAAGATAAGGGAAGAACAGCCTCCCGAGGTTGAGGTGTTCTTGTGCTTGTGTGGTTGAGGATGATCTGAACCAGTTCGAGATCAGTTGCCTCCTACTCTGGTGGCTAGTCCTATTTATAGAGGCCCTGGTCCTCTTCCCAAATATCGAGCGGGAAGGGAGCCAACAACAGCGGGCAAATATGAAGGGGGACAGATAGTACAAGCTATCCTGACAAAAGCGGTCTTCGCCTGCGAAAAGCTGTGGGGTGACGCCGTCTTGGGCTCCATGATGACCTCCGCCTTGCCGTCCTCCTGGTCTTGATCTCGTTTCACCAATATGGCAACCTTTGCCTGATGCCTCGGTACTCTTCGTCTGCGCTTGCCTCCTTAGCACCAAAGAGGAAATAAGGACGTTGCGCACGCTGGCGCCTGCCTGGTGCCATTCGTCATGGCTCACGTCACGAGAGCCTCCCGAGGTTGGCCCCGCCTTGATATCTTCGCTCCTCGTGAGCCTGCCCGGCTAGGCCACTCCAGAGGAGGTCTTGTGTCGTCCACCTCGCGAGGTCTTGGATGCCTTGTTGACGAAGATGGGCCGTACGGCCTGCTGCTTGGCCACGCTGCGGGTCACACGCAGGCAAGTCTGGGGACCCCCGTTCCCAGAACACCTACAGAGGGGGCGCCGCACACGGCTAAGAAGAATTGCTGTGTCTTAGAGGCGCCCCTGCCCCCGTATATAAAGGAGGGAGAGGGGAGGAGGCCGTCCTAGGGGCGCGCCAAGTGGGAGGAGTCCCACTTGGGCTCCTAGTCCAATTCGCCCCCCTTTCCTTTTATCGGAAGGGGAAAGGGGGAAGGAGAGAGAGGAGGAGAAGGAAAGGGGGGCCGCGCCCCCTCCCCTAGTCCAATTCGGACTCCTCCCTAGGGGGGGTGCGCCACCCCTTGTGGGCTGGCCTGCCTCCCTCCTATGGCCCATATGACCCATATCTTCCCCCGGGGGGTTCCGGTAACCTCCCGGAACTCCGATAGGTACCCGATACATTCCGAAACACTTCCGGTGTCCGAATACTATCGTCCAATATATCAATCTTTACCTCTCGACCATTTAGAGACTCCTCTTCATGTCCGTGATCTCATCCGGGACTCCGAACAATCTTCGATCACCAAAACACATAACTCATAATACAAATCATCATCGAATGTCAAACGTGCGGACCCTACAGGTTCGAGAACAATGTAGTCATGACCGAGACACATCTCCGGTCAATAACCAACAACAAAACATGGATGCTCATATTGGTTCCTACATATTCTGTGAAGATCTTTATCGGTGAAACCACAATGACAACATACGCCATTCCCTTTGTCATTGGTATGTTACTTGCCTGAGATTTGATCGTCGGTATCTTCATACCTAGTTCAATCTCATTACCTGCAAGTCTCTTTACTCGTTCCGTAATACATCATCTCGCAACTAACTCATTAGTCATGTTGCTTGCAAGGCTTATCATGATGTGTATTACCGAGAGGGCCCAGAGATACCTCTCTGATACTCGGAGTGACAAATACTAATCTTGATCTATGCCAACCCAACAAACACCTCCGGAGATACCTGTAGAGCATCTTTATAATCACCCAGTTACGTTTGTGACGTTTGATAGCACACAAGGTATTCCTCCAGTGTCCGAGAGTTGCATAATCTCATAGTCAAAGGAATATGTATAAGTCATGAAGAAAGCAATAGCAATAAAACTTAACGATCATTATGCTAAGCTAACGTATGGGTCTTGTCCATCACATCATTCTCCTAATGTTGTGATCCCGTTCATCAAATGACAACACATGTCTATGGTCAGGAAACTTAACCATCTTTGATTAACGAGCTAGTCTAGTAGAGGCATACTAGGGACACTGTGTTTTGTCTATGTATTCACACATGTATCAAGTTTCCGGTTAATACAATTCTAGCATGAATAATAAACATTTATCATGATATAAGGAAATATAAATAACAACTTTATTGTTATTGCCTCTAGGGCATATTTCCTTCATGAACCTACTACTATGCACCGCTTCAACTAAAGATCCAGTCATCAACTTGGCCAAAGATAGCTCTTATATCAGAAAGCATTACATAGCTATAACAACCACATATAATAAAGTTCAGAAATAACTCAATTACTTTCAATGAATAATCTAATCGTAAACCCACAGTTCGTCGGATCCCAACAAACACACTGCACAAAAGGATTACATCATATCAATCTCCGAATGGAACATTGGATTGAAGATCAAAGAGAGAGATGGAGAGCCATCTAGCTACTTCTATGGACCCATAGGTTCGGTGAGGAACTACTCACACATCATCGGAGGTGCAGCAAGGTTGATGTAGAGGTCCTCCGTGATTGATTCCCCCTTCAACGGAGTACCGGTAGAGGCCTCCAGATGGGATCGCAGAAGAACAAAGGCTTGCGGCGGCGAAATAATTGTTCTGGGTCTCATTCTGGTGGTTCTTGGATATTAGGAATTTATGGGCATGAAATTAGGTCAAACGGATTTGCAAGGGGGACACAAACTCAGTCTGCGACCCCTAGGGGCGCGCCGTGGAGCTTGTGCCTCTCTCGTGCGGCGTCTGTTCGCCTCCCAAGGCTTCTAGGGTCTCTTCTGGGCCAAAAAAAATAAGTGTATAGTTTCATCGTGTTTGGACTTCGTTTGATATGCCTTTTCTATGAAACAATAAAATAGGCAAAAAAACAAGAGCTGGCACTGGACACTAGGTTAATAGGTTAGTTCCCAAAAATCATATAAAATTGTGTATAAAGCATACAAAATTGATAATATAATAGCATGGAACAATAAAAAAAATATAGATACATTGGAGATGTATCGGCATCCCCAAGCTTAATTCCTGCTCATCCTCGAGTAGGTTATTAAATGATAAAAATAGTTTTCTTATGTTGAATACTACCTAACATGTCTTATCTTGTAATCTTTTTACGGTATGAATATTGAGAAATGATGAAGTAATTGATATCAACATAATAATATCCATGAATATTAGTACATAATCATTACTCTTCAGAATATACGATGCTTAGCGAATGTTACCCCTACTCATTACATTATGTAAGCATGTCATGACTCTGTCTTCCTCACATAAGTACAAATTGTTACCTCTTGAGCTTGCTTTGATTTTTCCCTTGAAAATAAAGGGTGATGCAGCAAAATAGAGATAAGTATTTCCCTTAGTTAATAACCAAGGTATCAATCCAGTATGAGGCACAAGCAAGTTCGCAATAGCTGCACATGCACTAAAATAAATAAAACAGTAGATAAAACAATTAATTAAATGCCTTTTATAATTTCCAATATATTAAACTATTATATTTGGGAGTTAAACTTTTTGTGGCATTGGTATAATTAGAAGTACTAATTTAGGAACTAATTTTATAATTTACAAAACTAAAAATAAAACAAAAAATAAATAAAAGCAAAAGCAAATGAGACAAAAAAACAAAAGGCTTCCCCACCCCCCGGGCCTAGCCCACCTGAGCTAGCCCATCTAGCCTCTCCCCCTCACCAGTCGCCTCCCTCTTCCGTACAACCGACCGGGCGCCCGCCCGAGCCGTCCCGCCCGACTAGCTCACTGGCGCTGCTCCGAGGGGATAAGGGCGACACCTCGGGTGCACCTCCTCCTCACCTCACCCCGCTCCCCTCTCCTCCTTCCTCTGGCCTCGTGCTCCCCCTCACTCTCCAGATCCACCGTGCCACCGCCACCCTCGACATGGCCGACGTCGCCCACACGACCACCGTGCTCCCCACCACCTAGGAGCTCGCCAGGAGAGTCCCTCGTCGTCCGCCTCGTCGTCACCGATGACGCACGCGAGCCGGGACGGCCCCGCCATGCTGCACTGCCATCTCCTCCCTCCTCGGACGTCGTCGTCCTCATCGTCGTCTTTGGCCACCCCGACCCCTCTCGAGACCACTACCACCCCTACGACTTCACTGTGAGCCGCCGCGCCAGATGCGCCCTCCCTCTCTCCATGTAGTCGTCCCTAGCACCGGTCCCGTCGAGCTCCCGCTCCAGCCGCGGCCTGACCTCGACGCGCTGCTCAACTCGGTCACCCCCGCACACATTGTTGTCGCCACTCGACATGGCTCCCTGTCCGTGTCTGAACGCCGTTGCCCACTTGCCTGCCCACGCCCCGCAGCCTCGACTTCGTCCTCGCCCAACTTCGGCAAGCCGCGACCCTCGTCGCCGGCACGCTACCGCCCCACCGAGGACGCGGTTCGACGCGCCACATCGTGGGCGTTTGAATGGGCCCAGCTGCACCCCCCAAGCCCTTGATACGTCTCCATCATATCTAATTTTTCAAACTCTTTTGCCATTGTTTTGGACCTAATTTGCATGATGTGAATGGAATTGACCCGGACTAACGTTGTTTTCAGCAGAATAGCCATGGTGTTATTTTTGTGCAGAAATAAAGTTCTCGGATTGACCTGAAAATTTACGGAGAATTTTTGTGGAATATAAAAAAAATACTGGCGCAAGAATTAACCAGAGGGGGCCCACCCAAAGGCCACAAGCCTGTGGGGCGCACCCCCTGGGCGCGCCTAGAGAGCTTGTGGGCCCCCTGGACCTCCTCCAACCCTAAATCCAACTCTATATAACCCTATTCAGGGAGACAGAAATCAAAGAGAAGGATTCATCGCGTTTTACGATACGGAGCCGCCGCCACCTCATGTTCTTCATCGGGAGGGCCGATATGGAGTCCGTTCGGGGCTCTGGAGAGGGGGATTTGTCGCCATCATCATCACCAACCTTCCTCAATCACCAATCTCATGATGCTCACCGCCGTGCACGAGTAATTCTATCGTAGGCTTGCTGGACGGTGATGGGTTGGATGAGATTTATCATATAATTGAGTTAGTTTAGTTAGGTTTGATCCCTATTGTCCACTATGTTCTGAGATTGATATTGCTATGACTTTAATATGCTTAATGCTTGTCACTAGGGCCCGAGTGCCATGATTTTAGATCTGAACCTATTATGTTTCCATTAATATATTTGTGTTCTTGATCCTATCTTAGAAGTTGTAGACACCTATTAGGAATTATGATCCGCATACCCCAGGGTGACAATAATTGGGATTCTTTTTGGTGATTACCGTAGTATCAGGAGTTCATATATTCACTAAGTGTTAATGCTTTGGTGCTGTTCTCTATTAAAAGGAGGCCTTAATATCCCTTAGTTTCCATTAGGACCCGCTGCTGCGGGAGAGTAGGACAAAAGATTTCATGCAAGTTCTTTTCTATAATCACGTATGACTATATACGGAATACATGCATACATTATATTGATAAATTGGAGCTAGTTCTGTGTCACCCTAGGTTATGACTGCTACATGACGAATATCATCCAACACAATTATCATTGCCGATCCAATGCCTATGAGCTTTTCACATATTGATCTTTATTAAGTTACTTTCGTTGCTACTGCTGTTACAATCACTACAAAACTGCTACTGTTACTTTTGCTACCGTTACCGTTACTTCCATACTACATTGCTACTAAAAAATTTGTTGCAGATATTAAGTATTTTAGCTATGGTTGAATTGACAACTCAAGTGCTAATACTCGTGAATATTCTTTGGCTCCCCTTGTGACGAATCAATAAATTTGGGTTGAATACTCTACCCTCGAAAACTGTTGTGATCCCCTATCACTGGTGCGCGCCGGTCCTAAACAAATGGTTTAAAACCCCTTTCTGCGACGGCATTTGGAGCCATCGCCAAGTAAGTGTGTGCGATAGGGTGTCCTTCCCACACGACCCAGAAATCGTCGGGGATAGGCCCTCCACAGGACCAGTGTCAGGGCCGTGTCTTGATCGAGGCGGCATCAAACCCAATCATTTCCGTAGGTATGTACATCCCACACGGTGAATCCCAGAAATCATTTCCGTAGGTATGTACATCCCACATGGTGAATCCCATAAATCATTTCTGTAGGTATGTACATCTCACACAGTGAATCCCAGAAAAACATTTCCGTTCGTATGTATATCACACACAGTCAATTCAAGGAATACGTTTCCGTTCTTATGTACATCCCACACAGTCAATCCAAGGAAAATGTTTCTGTTCGGATCTACATCCCACGCGGTTTTATGTATACGCTCGTGTGTGAAAGGTGTAACTATCACACACGCTCTGCCTTGGTTAACTATTTGCTTTCATTAACTACATCACACATGATTTGATGTAGAAAACTGTGTGGCATTGGGCTATCCATCACAAGCGCTTTTACTGCTAGAACCGTTTGCAAAGGTCCATGACCGTCTGTTCTATTTTTATTTTTTCCTGTAATTTATTATTCTAATTGGAAATTTTGAAATACGAAACGTGCAATTCAAATTCTCAGCACAATGATTCAACAACGAATCCATAAATAAAATTGCCAGTACAATATGTTCAGTAATTACAGGATTAGGCAGCAATTAACTATGATGAACCGTAGTATTTAAAGGCGGTCAAGGTGAAGAGACAAGTGTAAATCATTTTGATTGCCGACGGGGTTGAAGAAGCGGAATGCCCATAATGTGCCTTCCTGCATGCCATAGGCACGAACCACTTTTGTCCAACCCCTTGTGATAATCGCCCGCCCATCCTTCACCGCCTTCAGGAAGACTTCTAGAGCACTATCATGGTAGCATGAATTATATACTTTAACCTTAGTTGCCTCCACTCCGGTCATGTAGTTTGCAAGGTAAGCATCAGTAAATAGCTTCGGAAACCACTGAAAAGAGAAAAATATCGAATCGAGAGTCTAATAGAGTAACTTGTTGTGGGCAGGGGGAAAAGGCAACACATTACTTACCATCCTAAAGTTCACAGTTGTCTTCGACAAAGTGTAAATAAAGAGCTTAATTCCAATCACCCATTTCTTTCGCCTAACAATCTTTCTTAGTTTCCTCACTTGACGCTTGTTCATGAATATCTCATTGCCCCATACTCAAAAGGGATCGAAGCGTGGATCAGTACCCCTCATATATGTACCTACAAGCAACCAGTAAATGTTAGAAGCTAAACTGAGATAGCACAAATGATGTAAAATACAACTACCTATGTTCCTAAGTACAAGTATCTTTTTGAGATTTCAATATGAACTACATACGGATGTATATAGAATTATAGATATAGTTTAGATTAGCATCTAGATTCACTCATTTTGCTCCTTATGTAGTCTATATTGGAATCTCTAAAATACTTATATTTAGAAATAGATGGTGTATAAGACATGGGATGCAGCTAACCTCGACGGCAAACAACAGCATCGCCCATTGTAGCCCTGTGTAAGTACATGGAAAGCCAATGTTAACTACAACAGGGTTAACATCCACCAAAAATAGCAAATGGTAATAAAACGGCAGCATCTGTAGTGATATCTTCATTTCGAAAGAGTAGCACGGTAGCAAAGGGATGGATTAAAAAATGGATACAGCTGTTAATTGCAACAGGCTTAACAACATCCTAATTCATGTTTTGTAAGTTTGTAGCCAGTGAAATACAACTCTTTAAAAACGGATACAACTGTTAATTGCAACAGGCTTAATGGCCATTGAAACCGGTACTGACAAAAATGCAATTGCCAGACTTAAACATCACAGGCAGGTGCTGCCAGAGCAGATAATGGCCCAGTTGTCTATAAAAAGGTAGGGAAAATAGCTCAAATGTGTTAGGCATGTTTACTACAACTTGCTTAATACATTGACAATACAAAACATAGCCATTAATTGCAACTAGTATAGGTAAGATTGAACTGGTGGGTACATACTTGGTAAGTCCTGATTGTGTGTTGCGTTATGATTGGCCGGAACCCCGGCCACGCGGATCGTGTGTGTGCATCGTTGGATGCGCCGCGATCGAACGGCAATCCACATCCCTCAGATCACACCCGTGCACATGTAGTTGGATTGGATTTATATGCGCTAAATACCTAGAAAATGCACATAATCCCCTAAATATGGTAAATGAGCCTGGAAAAATGCCGAATTTGAACACGGTGATTTGCATGGTGTATGTTCGTCGTAAAAAAAACTCTAAGGCAAAGAACGAAGAAAATTTGGATTCCCCTTCAATCTTGAGGATTTCCCTTTCGAAAGCATGGAACTTCCTCGGTGATGTGGTTCGATTTATGAAGGGCGTGCATGACAACATAAGCCAAACATTCTCAAATTTTTACCAAGGCATGGTGAGGTCATACCATGGCACCATGCCAGGTGTCATGTTTTTTAAGCATTTATTTCATTTTTATAGTTGAAAACCCAACAAACAGACATTTGTGATTGACTATTGAGGGAGTTCCGGACTAGGGGGTGTCCGGATAGCCGAACTATCATCATCGGCCGGACTCCAAGACTATGAAGATAGAAGATTGAAGACTTCGTCCCGTGTCCGGATGGGACTTTCCTTGGCTTGGAAGGCAAGCTTGGCGATACGGATATGTAGATCTCCTACCTTTGTAAGCGACTTTGTGTAAACCCTAGCCCTCTCCGGTGCCTATATAAACCGGACGGCTGTAGTCCGTAGGACGAACAACAATCATACCATAGGCTAGCTTCTAGGGTTTAGCCTCTTTGATCTCGTGGTATATCCACTCTTGTAACACACATCATCAATATTAATCAAGCAGGGGCGTGGGTTTTACCTCCATCAAGAGGGCCCGAACCTGGGTAAAACATCGTGTCCCTTGTCTCCTGTTACCATCCGCCTAGGCGCACAGTTCGGGACCCCCTACCCGAGATCCGCCGGTTTGACACCGACATTGGTGCTTTCATTGAGAGTTCCTCCGTGTCGTCACCATCGGGAAGGATGCCTTTTCCGTCTTTAAAGACGGCGCCGTCGTGAAGGGGAGCTTTGGCGCGCCGAGACTATCCGCTAGGCGGTTTCTCATGACCGCCTGTTCGCCACCTCCCGACAATGACCTCTCAAGTCATTAAAAGCGATCTTCACGTCAGCTCGAATTCGCGAGCAGCTAGATCGATCGAGATCTCCTCCATAAACGAGCTCTTGGATCGCGCGCATCACGGGAGTCGCTACGACTACGATCGATTGGGCTTTAAAACCGATCGAGAGAAATTAACTCTCCCGGGTTACCCACCACGTTGTCATGGAAGAGGAACAATGCGGCGACTCTTCTTCTATGTTAAAATCAACTATGTCGGATTCGGATCCCTCCATGTCGGATTCCCGGAGGACAGGCGCTAATCAAATACTGAACCTAAAGTCGCATCGGTCCAGATTTGTTGGAAGCGCTCAGCAAACCAAACTTCCAATTCGAAGCTTCTTGGCCTTTGAGCCTCGGACCGGGGGGTTCGAACTTAATTCCACCGCCCACCCAAACATAAGCGATCTATCTCAAATCGGCAAGAGCCCGATGAAACAGTACATCATTACTGGGCCAGATTCCTCCTGGTTATGAACAGGATAAAGGACTGCCGTGAAGAAAGCGCGATTTCAATCCTCTGCAACAATTGCACGGACAAGGGAATCATAAAGGCCATCGATCGTCGCAAGTTTCACGCCTCGCCGACCTAGCGACCATCATACAAAAATCTTCGCGCGATGGAGAATGCAGAAAACCAAAACTAGGTTTTGGGACAATCCGACCACGAATACAAACCAGTCCGAAATAAAAGGATGCTTCATACTCAAGCACCTAGGTTAAAACCAAAAAGCAAAAACCCCTAAAGTGCGGAACCGTCTTGGAGGGATGGCTCAACGGACCTGCAAAATCCACGATGGAGGGCGCCACTCCAACACACAGCCTTGAGCGTGTTGGATACTCGGCAGTGGCCAAAAGTGGCGTGGCTTTTTAGCCCCGGCAACCAACCCAGCAGTACCAATGCGGTATCAACAGTCTTGAGACTTTCGCATCAAATAACATGCGAAGCGAACAATCCGCAGCCTCGCCAAGTCTACCAAGTAGCAACAACAAATCCATGGGCGACACGGCTATCACCTTCAACACCAGCGATTTAACCTAAATTCGAACAGCTAGAGCACCAGCCGCATTGGTCCTCAGTCCGATAGTGGGTGGTTTCCGTCTTACTAAGGTACTCATGGATGGCGGCAGCGGATTAAACCTCATCTATGAGGAAACCCTTCAAAAAATGGAAATTGACTGGAGCCGCATTGAGCGAAGCAGCACAACCTTCGAGGGATAATCCCTAGTCGAGAAATGCGCTGCACAGAAAAATCACACTAGATGTAGTGTTCGCTCACCGTACAATTACAGGTCCGAGGAGGTCACGTTCCAAGTGGCCCCATTCGGCAGCGGATATCACGCTTTGTTAGGGCGAGAGGCATTCACAATCTTCCAAGCTATACCCCACTACGGGTACATGAAGCTCAAAATGCCCGGACCCAATGGGATAATCACTCGCCAAGATCCGGATACAACACTCCGCGCTGAAAATAAGACAGTCGCACTGGCCCTAGAGGCATTGTCCGAAGCCCTAGCGGCAGAGGAACTATCTACGCTGCGCTCCACGGTGGATAGGGACGATGTGATACTCGATAAGAGGTCCAAGTCCACCTCTTTTAAACCAGCGAGCGAAATAGTCAAATTTCAGGTCCATCCAACGGACCCCACAAAGACGGCCTCCATTGGCGCACAATTAAGTCCTGATGTCGAAGCAGCACTACGAGAATTCCTTCGAAAATTGGGACATTTTGCTGGCACCCTTCGACATGCCAGAATCCCACGCAGTCGGGCGAGCACAGCCTAAATATCCTAAAAGGATTCAAGCCACCAAACAAGCTCTTGGCGATTTTCCGAACCCAAAAGATAGGCAATGGGAGAGGAGCTAGCCAAACTCTTAGAAGCCGGATTCATCAGAGATATAAAACATCCGGACTGGCTAGCCAATCTAGTAATGGTACCAAAAAAGGACAAATCCAGGCGCCTCTGCGTCGATTTTAAAGACCTTAACAAGGCCTGTCCAAGGACCCTTTCCCCTCCCTCGCATCGACCAAATCATCGATGCTACAAGAGGGCACGATTCATTGTGCTTCCTCGACACATACTCCGGATACCATCAAATCAAGATGGCGGAAAAAGATCAGGCATAGCGGCATTCATTACTCCATATGGGCCATTCTGCTTCAACACAATGCCCTTCGGACTCAAAAACGCCGGCGCAACATATCAGCGCATGATTCAAACATGTCTGGCTACCCAGATAGGCAAAACAGTAGAGGCATACGTAGACGATGTGGTCGTCAAGACCAAACACGTCGGAACTCTAGTAGAAGACTTGAGGGTGACATTCGACAACCTCCGAGCATATGACATTAAGCTCAATCCGGAAAAATCGTCTTGACGTCAGCCGGAAAGCTCTTGGGCTTCATCGTATCCGGTAGAGGAATTGAAGCAAACCCGGCCAAAATCTGAGCTCTGTCACAATTGGATATTCCAAAAGACCTCAAGCAGATACAAAAACTAACCGGATGCGTAGCGGCCTTAAGTCGCTTCATCTCCCGTTTGGGAGAAAAGGCTCTGCCCCTCTACCGCCTCCTCCGGCGCACCGAACATTTCGAATGGACGGATGCTGCCACAGCCGGACTCGAAGAAATAAAGGCCATACTGGCAACAAATCCGGTTCTGGCCGCGCCCAACCTGGGCAAACCTATGTTATTATATATCGCAACAACACATCAAGTTGTCAGCGCGGTACTCGTCGTTGAACGAGAAACAGAAGGGCACATATTCCCTCTTCAAAAACCAGTGTACTACGTATCCACTGTTCTAACTCCATGCAAATCCCGGTACCCACATTATCAAAAGATAGCGTGTCACGGTGTTCATAGCATCCGGAAGCTGCGACACTACTTTCAAGAGTGTTCAATAACGGTGGCCTCAAGTACCTCTCAACGATATTATAAACAATCGCGACCTTAGCGGGCAGGATTGCAAAATGGGCTATCGAGCTCTTACCATTTGACATAACCTACAAACCACGGCGAGCTATAAAGTCGCGAGGTTACGGCTGACTTCGCCGAATGGACGGCGAACTCCCTAAAGAGTGCGACACGTACTCAAACTGGATCATGCATTTCGACGGATCCAAAATGTTGGCTGGCGTCGTCCTGACGTCCCCAACTGGAGACACGATCCAATACGTACTTCAAATAATGTACATGGTCTCCAACAACGCGGCGAATCGAGGCCCTTCTACATGGCCTCCGGATGGCAATCTCCATGGGCATTCAACGCCTAGAGGTGCGCGATTCAAACCTGCAATATCCCAATTAAATGGAGACTTTGGCGCCAAAGATCCAAAATGGCAGCTTACGCAACGCCGTCCTAAAATGTCAGCTCGGTTCAAGGACTCGAATTCCACCATGTAGCCCGGATAAAAACCAGGCAGCGGACGTGTTAGCACGCATCAGCGTGAAAGCGAGACGCCGTCCTCCAAACATCTTCCCGAGCGGCTCTTTAAGCCATCCGTATTATGGGAAGAGGAGTCCGGAAATAACAATCCGAGCCAGCTGCATCACCAACTCAGACCATTACGACACAATCGGCGGCTCAGCCAATGAAATAACACCTTCACTCACGAAATAATGGCAGTAATTGCCCGTGGACAGAACCATTCCTAGCCTACTTAATGCGGCAGGAACTTCCGAAGACCAAAATGAGGCCCGCTGCATAGTTCGGCGATCTAAAGCCTACAAGGTCCATGAGGAGAACTTTATAAGAAAAGCACAACCGAGTCCTTCAAAGGTGTATCTCCGAAGAGGAAGGCGAAATCTCTGGCTGAAATTCACGCGGGACTCGGCGGGCACCATCTGCAGCCGGGCCCTTGTAGGCAAGGCCTTCCGTCAGGATTTTATTGGTGACAGCCCGGCGGATGCTCGGGACTTAGTCCAACGATGTGTCGGTTGTCGACTCTTTGCTAATCGAGCCACATGCCACCCACCGCCTCAAAACTATACCCATTACCGGCTGTTCGCGGTCTAGGGGCTTGACATGGTTGGACCCCTTAAAGGGGGAACCCACAAGCACAAATACTTATTGGTCATGGTGGACAAATTCACCAAATGGATTGAGGCCAAGCCGGTTAAAACGGCAGAATCCGGACCAGTGATAGACTTCATATCTGGGGTAGTACACCGTTTTGGCGTCCCCCATAGCATCATCACTGATAATGGCACGAACTTCACGGCCAACGAGGTTAAACTCTGGTGCAAAAATATGGGCATCAAGCTCGATTACACTTCAGTCTATCACCCCCAAACTAACGGTCAAGTCGAGCGAGCAAATGGTCTAATCATGAGCGGCATCAAACCCAGACTAGTGCGGTCCCTCAAGGAATCTAACATGCACTGGGTAGAGGAGCTCGACTCCGTACTCTGGGGGCTGCGAACCACGCCAAACCGAACTACTGGATTCACACCATTTTTTATGGTATACGGCAGAGGCAGTTCGCCTGCGATATAATTCATGACTCACCTGGGTATGCGCATGTACGAAGAAAGAGAAGCCGAGTTGGATCGGCAGGACAGTTTGGACGCCTTAGAGGAGGAGTGGGGCGTGGCAAAGGCTCGTTCCGCATTTTATCGATAGCAGGCTCGAAGATATCAAAGCGAGAAGTGCGGGCCAAAACTTACAATGTTGGCGAACTTGTTCTCGCTTGCGGACAAGAAAAAGGACAAACTTAAGCCCAAGTGGGAAGGTCCCTTCATCATCGACCAAGTCCCGACCGGCGGAGCATACCGTCTCGTAACGCATCGACAACCGACTCGAGCCGAACCCATGGAGCGCAGCCCGTCTCCGAAGATTCTCGCCTAATGCGGACTCAAGTTCGTCTCACTCCCGTCCCACCTTTTATATTTTGTACTATCTCTTGTCCCCTCCTTCTTCCCACTTTTTTCAATACCTTTTATAGGCTGATTTGCGCTTTGTTACTTTTACACTTGATGTGCTCCTGCACTCATTATACACGGGGCTTCTTTATGAAGCTTATTCATACGGGCTTCATGCCCAATACATGTGTCATACTTCCGCATGTACCTTTTATTCACCATTGTATGCATCGGTATGACTTAAGTTTTGGCCAAGCTGGGTTGCTGGCTCTGTGCTTACCCTCGTTCCCGATTGTTCGGCTAGGAGGTAAAGGAGCACCTCTGCGATTACTCTTGTCGGGTCAGCGGATGTGTACCTCAGACTGGGTGAAGCCGAAAGCTAGCGTTCTTAAGAGAATATTCGGTCGGTGACTTGAAAGATGATCTGTTACTTACTTATTTATCTGCCCCCAGATGCTTTTTAGGGCATGCCTCCCAGGGAAAGGAACCCTTAACGGAACTATTCTCCCTGGAAGATGTCTCTTACTAACCATGTAATATAACATAACTAGTTGGGCACTTGTCTGATAAAGCAACTATGACCCCGACGCCTTGTCTCCATGCATGCCCCGGTTCTTTTATAACCGTAAGGGTATTCGGACACACTCCGGACTGTTGGGTCCCGGGGTTGAAGCGAAACGGTTCGCAATGACAAACGATCTACAACCCGGCTAGAAGGCATTTTACATGTCATTTCAAATTACATCGTCAAACCGACTGATTGTACTCCTCCTCAATCCCATCTAACAGGCTGTCCTGTTGGGAATATTTCGCGGCCAGTTCTACTTGGTCGTACATCAAGCTCACAGGGATCTCCTTCCCATCAGGCCCCGCAGGTCCGACCTCGGCCATGTGGTTTGGGTCAGCCTTCGGGTAACGCGTCTTCACCATGGCCCGAGGCCTCCTGGCGCCTCGACGGCAGGCCGATATCTTCCACAAGCGGAGGCGTCGTCGTGCCCCTGAAGCTTCTCAGCAAGCTCACCAAGGCCCTCGGGTAGGGAGGCGGATGGCCATAAAGCATGAGCAGCGCCACTCGCCGCTGCGAACACGTTCGAGCAATTGCACCAGCTCGGGAAGTTGGTCACCCGTTGACTCGGCATTTCCTCCAGCAGGCGACCTGTGAGCACACCTAAAGACATATTTACGTCAATCGACTTCCTCGCCAATTCTTCTTTTCAAAGGAATTTGTTCAAGCACTTACTATAAATGCCGCGACGGCCGCTGATTCTCCTTCACGGAGCTGGACAGTGGGCCCAACACCTTTCAGCTCTTCTCCTCGCTGGGTGTGGGCATCTTGGAGCTTGTTTCTCTCTGGTGCACATTCATAAGCACCCTCTCGCCGCCTTTAGCTAACGCAGTGATTGTTGCTTGTCCGGATCTAGTCCGGCGCCCTCTGCAATATTATTGTCGATTCACGCCGCACTTTGTTAAATAATTATCTTTTCAAAGTCGTCTTACCAGTGGGGTCTCTGTGGCTCCCCACATGGCGGCAAGATCTTGACCTCAAGTTGGGCCTTGCACTCTTGGAGCTCCCAGGGACAGATGGGTATTCTTCTCCGTAAGATCCAGATCATAATTGATCCTTAAATCAGTTATTTCAACTATTTTAAGTCTCGGGAGACTCTTGGCATATATAACTATTAAAATTACTTACCGTATGTCTTTCACATACTGCTCAAGTAGCTCGGTTAACCCATCTTGAGCGGCACGGAGGTGCGCGCTTCCGCATCAAAGGCATTTAACGCCTCGGGGTGAAACACGCGTCACGAAGAACTGTCGGCGACGCTTGTGATTCATGGCGCTCTCCACCTCGGACCGGGTGGCGGACAGCTGTCGGCATCCTCCATCGGAGGCGTCCGCTCATGCCTTGTATTCGCCTCCCCTCCCGGACCATGCGTTGGAGCATGGCTGGCGGAGGCTTGATTGGCAACCTCTCCGGACACTGTCCGGCGAGCGCTCTTTCTGGAAAAGTTATGAGCATTAATATACCTCCTGGGGATCCTTCCCTTAAAAATAGCGGTGCTAAGTACCGTTGCGGCGACGTTTCGGTTCGCGCCGCACTCCTCTTCCGCCTGTTGGGCCGGACTGACCCTTGTTGGTCGGCCGCCGCGGGTTCGGCTTCCCGCCTTAAAGGCACCTCCTGCGATGCACCATCAGTATAGGATGGTCAGAATTGAGCGCGGATCAAATGATGGTGTCAAGACCTCGGTCGTAGTCACCTGGGAGGCCGAGAACAAACCGGGGTAGTCAGCCATAATGGCGACTAGGGCATTGTCTATGCTACGTTGGTGGAACACCCCGTCAATCAGCTCCACCTTTATGTCCGGATCCTCTTCGGAGGTTGGATCAAGGATCGTTCGGATCCTCGGGCTGTGGAGTTAGGCTTCGTATGCCCTCCACGTCCGGCGCAGCTCTGCATCGAAATCACGAGTAAGATACTTGACTTTAAAAAGTATGGATCGGGTAGATGAACATCCGCTTACCCAGCTCCAAGGGTTATTCATAGAAAATCCATTCAGCGGATTCTTGCGGAGGAAGTCCTCCTCCTCTCCCTTGTACAAGCGGACATGATCTTTGCGGATCGGTGCCGAGCCTGGCCCTTTGCGGCCATGACGGGTGGCGTCATCTTCCCGTTGAAATCCCACATAGGGTGGCCCCTATATTGGAGTGGTTGTACCCTCGCATAATGCACGTGGCCATGACTCAATCATGGTCAATCCGGAGGGGCGATGGCGAATCCGGCCCATCAGATAATGGACGCTCCTATCATCTTCCCGTTGAGGGCTCCGCGGGCGCCAACTCAGGCGTTTCTTCAAGGGAGCATTGTTGAACTCCGGGAGGCCGATCCGAACTGGATCCGGCAGAGGGGCGTCCTCCATGTAGAACCATTCTGAAGGCCAGTCTTCGGACGCCTTCTTCGGGGTGCCGGATGGATATCTGGTCCCGGCGATGCGCCATATTTCGGCTCCGCCCACTTGATATATCGACCCCTCATGAGAACGGGGTACGAGACAAAACAATCTCTTCCACAGCGCAAAAAAATGGGGCTCGATGCCCAAGAACAGCTCGCAAAGAGCTACGAAGCCCGCGATGTGCAAAATGGAGGCGGGCGTGAGGTGGTGAAGCTGGAGTCCGTAGTGTTGGGGAACGTAGCAGAAATTCAAAATTTTCTACGCATCACCAAGATCAATCTATGGAGATTCTAGCAACGAGGGAAGGAGAGTGCATCTACATACCCTTGTAGATCGCTAAGCGGAAGCGTTCATGAGAACGGGGTTGAAGGAGTCGTACTCGTCGTGATCCAAATCACCGGAGATCCTAGTGCCGAACGGACGGCACCTCCGCGTTCAACACACGTACAGCCCGGTGACGTCTCCCACGCCTTGATCCAGCAAGGAGAGAGGAGAGGTTGAGGAAGACTCCATCCAGTAGCAACACAATGGCATGGTGGTGATGGAGGAGCGTGGCAATCCCGAGGCTTCGCCAAGCACCAAGGGAGAGGAGGAGGAGGAGGCGGGGCTGCACCAAGAGGAGAGAACTCATGTGCATTGGGCAGCCCCAAACCTCAAGTATATATAGGGGAAAGGGGCTGCGCCCCTTTAGGGTTTCCACCCCAAGGGGTGCCACCAGCCCTAGATGGGACTTGGGGGCGGCCAGAGGGAAGGAGTGCCTCCCAAGTCAAGTGGAGGCCCTCCCCTTAGGGTTTCCCCCTCCCATGCGCATGGGCCTTGGGGGGCTGGTGCCCCTGGCCCATTAAGGCTAGGGCGCCCCCCTACAGCCCATGCTACTGTATTGGACGTGGTGGAACTATTTCCGGACCTCCGGACCCCTCCGGAATCCTCCGGAACCTTCCGAAGCTTCCGGTACAATACCGAAAAAACCGAACTTTTTCCTAACCCGAACAACAACTTTACATATATAAATCTTTACCTCCGGACCATTCCGGAACTCCTCATGACGTCCGGGATCTCATCCGGACTCGAACAACATTCGGTAACCACATACAAACTTCCTTTATAACCCTAAGCGTCCATCGAACCTTAAGTGTAGACCCTACGGGTTCGGGAGACATGTAGACATGACCGAGGCGTTCTCCGGTCAATAACCAACAGCGGGATCTGGATACCCATGTTGGCTCCCACATGTTCCACGATGATCTCATCGGATGAACCACGATGTCAAGGACTCAATCAATCCGTATTCAATTCCCTTTGTCTAGCGGTATTGTACTTGCCGAGATTCGATCGTCGGTATCCGATACCTTGTTCAATCTCGTTACCGGCAAGTCTCTTTACTCGTTCCGTAACACATCATCCGTGATCAACTCCTTGATCACATTGTGCACATATGATGATGTCCTACCGAGTGGGCCCAGAGATACCTCTCCGTCACACGGAGTGACAAATCCATCTCGATTCGTACCAACCCAATGCAGACACTTTCGGAGATACCTGTAGTGCACCTTTATAGTCACCCGATTCGTTGTGACGTTTGGTACACCCAAAGCATTCCTACGGTATCCGGGAGTTGCACAATCTCATGGTCTAAGGAAATGATACTTGACATTAGAAAAGCTTTAGCATACGAACTACGATCTTTGTACTAGGCTTAGGATTGGGTCTTGTCCATCACATCATTCTCCTAATGATGTGATCCCGTTATCAACGACATCCAATGTCCATGGTCGAAACCGTAACCATCTATTGATCAACGAGCTAGTCAACTAGAGGCTTACTAGGGACATGGTGTTGTCTATGTACCCACACATGTATTTGAGTTTCCTATCAATACAATTATAGCATGGATAATAAACGATTATCATGAACAAGGAAATATAATAATAACTAATTTATTATTGCCTCTAGGGCATATTTCCAACAGTCTCCCACTTGCACTAGAGTCAATAATCTAGTTCACATCGTCATGTGATTAACACGATAGGTCACATCGCCATGTGATCAACATCCAAAGAGTTTACTAGTGTCGTAAACTAGTTCACATCATCATGTGATTAAGACTCAATGAGTTACGAGGTTTGATCATGTTTTGCTTGTGAGAGAGGTTTTAGTCAGCGGGTGCGTAACATTCAGATCCGTATGTACTTCGCAATTCTCTATGTCATATTGTAAATTTTGCTTCCACGCTCCACTTGAAGCTATTCCAAATGGTTGCTCCACTATCGTATCCGGTTTGCTACTCGAGTCACTCGGATAGGTGTTAAAGCTTGCATCGGCGTAACCCTTTACGCCGAACTCTTTATCACCTCCATAATCGAGAAACATGTCCTTATTTACTCCAAGGACAACTTTGACCGCTGTCCAATGATCCATTCTGGATCATTCTTGTACCCTTGACCGACTCATGGCAAGGCATACTTCGGTGCGGTACACAGCATAGCATACTATAGAGCCTATGTCTGAAGCATAGGGGACGACCTTCGTCCTTTCTCTCTTTTCTGCCGTGGTCGAGCTTTTAACTCTTAACTCCATACCTTACAACTCAGGCAAGAACTCCTTCTTTGACCGATCCATCTTGAACACTTTCAAGATTATGTCAAGGTATGTGCTCATTTGAAAGTACTATTGAGCGTTTTTTATCTATCCTCATAGATCTTGATGCTCAATGTTCAAGTAGCTTAATCCAGGTTTTTACTTGAAAACACTTTTCAAATGACCCTATATGCTTTACAGAAAATTCTACATCATTTCTGATCATCTATATGTCAATGACACATACTCATCAGAAATTCTATAGTGCTCCCACTCACTTCTTTGGAAATACAAGTTTCTCATAAACTTTGTATAAACCCAAAATCTTTGATCATCTCATCAAAGTGCACATTCCAACTCCGAGATGCTTACTCCGGTCCTTAGAAAGGATCATTGGAGCCAGCATACCTTTTAGCATCCTTAGGATCGACAAAACTTTCTGATTGTATCACATACAACCTTTCCTTCTGGCTGGTAAGGAAACTCATTTTGACATCCATCGCCAGATTTCATAAATGCAGCTTATGCTAACATGATTTCGACGGACTTAAGCATCGCTACGGATGAGAAAATCTCATCGTAGTCAACTCCTTGAACTTGTGAAAAACTCTTCGCCACAAGTCGAGCTTCATAGACGGTGACATTACCGTCCACGTCCGTCTTCTTCTTAAAGATCCATTTATCTCAATGGCTTGCCGATCATCGGGCAAGTCCACCAAAGTCCATGCTTTGTTCTGATATATGGATACTATCTCGGATTTCATGGCTTCTAACCATTTGTCGGAATTTGGGCCCACCATTGCTTCTCCATAGTTCGTAGGTTCATTGTTGTCTAGCAACATGACCTTCAAGACAGGATCACCGTACCACTCTGAAGCAGTACGCATCCTTGTCAACCTACGAGGTACGATAGTGACTTGATCCAAAACTTCATGATCACTATCATAAGCTTCGACTTCAATTGGTGTAGGTGCCACAGGAACAACTTCCTGTGCCCTGCTACACACTTGTTGAAGTGACGGTTCAATAATCTCATCAAGTCTCCACCATCCTCCCACTCAACTTTCCGAGACAAACTTTTCTCGAGAAAGGACCCGGTTAAAGAAACAATCCCAATTGCTTTCGGATCTTGAATTAGGAGGTATACCCAACTGTTTTGGGTGTCCTATGAAGATGCATTTTATCCGCTTTGGGTTCGTGCTTATCAACCTGAAACTTTTTCACATAAGCGTCGCAACCCCAAACTTTTAAGAAACGACAACTTAGGTTTCTTTAAACCATAGTTCATACGGTGTCATCTCAACGGAATTACGTGGTGCCCTATTAAAGTGAATGTGGTTGTCTCTAATGCCTAACCCATGAGCGATAGTGGTAATTGATAAGAGACATCATGGTACGCACCATATCTAATAGGGTGCAACAATGATGTTCGGACACACCATCACACTATGGTGTTCGGTGTGGTATTAATTGTGAAACAATTTGCACAATGTCTTAATTGTGTGCCAAAACTCGTAACTCAGATATTCATCTCTATGATCATATCAGACATTCTATCCTCTTGTCACGAAGACCTTCAACTTCACTCTGAAATTACTTGAACCTTTCAATAATTCAGACTTGTGTTTCATCAAGTAAATATACTCAACATCTACTCAAATCATCTGTGAAGTAAGAACATAACGATATTCATTTGCATGCCTCAAAGACTCATTGGACTGCACACATCAAAATGTGTTACTTCCAACAAGTTGCTATCTTGTTCCATCTTCTTTGAAACCGAGGCTTTTCACCATCTTGCCCATGTGGTATGATTTGCATATCTCAAGTGATTCAAAATCAAGTGAGTCCAAGCGATCCATCTGCATGGAGTTTCTTCATGCATATACACCAATAGACATGGTTAGCATGTCTCAAACTTTTCAAAAATGAGTGAGTCAAAGATCCATCAACATGGAGCTTCTTCATGCGTTTTATACCAATATGACTTGCATGGCAGTGCCACAAGTAAGTGGTACTATCATTACTATCTTATATTTTGGCATGAAAATGTGTATCACTACGATCGAGATTCAATAAACCATTCCTTTAGGTGCAAGGCCATTGAAGGTGTTATTCAAATAAATAGAGTAACCATTATTCTCCTTAAATGAATAACAGTATTGCGATAGACATAATCCAATCATGTCTATGCTCAGCATAAACACCAAATGAGAATTATTCTGGTTTAATACTAATCTTGATGGTAGAGGGAGCGTCGATGTTTGATCACATCAAACTTGGAAACACTTCAACACATATCGTCGTCTCACCTTTAGCTAGTCTCCGTTTATTCCGTAGCTTTTATTTCGAGTTACTAACACTTAGCAACCGAACCGGTATCTTAATACCCTGGTGCTACAAGGAGTACTAGTAAAGTACACATTAACATAATGTATATCCAATATACTTCTATCGACCTTGCCAGCCTTCTCATCTACCAAGTATCTAGGGTAATTCTGCTCCAGTGGCTGTTCCCCTTATTACAGAAGCACTTAGTCTCGGGTTTGGGTTCAACCTTGGGTTTCTTCACTAGAGCAGCAACTGTTTTGCCGTTTCATGAAGTATCCCTTCTTGCCCTTGCCCTTCTTGAAACTAGTGGTTTCACCAACCATCAACAATTGATGCTCCTTCTTGATTTCTACTTTCGCGGTGTCAAACATCGCGAACACTTCAAGGATCATCATATCTATCCCTGATATGTTATAGTTCATCACGAAGCTCTAGTAGCTTGGTGGCAATGTCTTTGGAGAAACATCACTATCTCATCTGGAAGATTAACTCCCACTCGATTTAAGTGATTGTTGCACTCAGACAATCGGAGCACAAGCTCAATGATTTAGCTTTTCTCCCTTAGTTTGTAGGCTAAGAAAATTGTCGGAGGTCTTATACCTCTTGGCGAACACGGTCTGAAATTCCAATTTCAGCCCTCGAAACTTCTCATATGTTCATGACGTTTGAAAACGTCTTTGGTGCCTCTACTTAAACCATTTAACTGAACTATCACGTAGTTATCAAAACGTGTATGTCCGATGTTATAACATCGACAAACGGCGTTTGGGGTTCAACACACTGGCGGTGCATTAAGAACATAAGCTTTCTACTGTCGCATAATCGCTCATCGTCAACTTTCAACTATATTTTCTCTAGGAACATATCTAAGCAGTGGAACTAAAGCGCGAGCTTCGACATAACTTGCAAAGATCTTTTGACTATGTTCAGGATAATTAAGTTCATCTTATGAACTCCCACTCGATAGACATCCCTCTGGTCATCTAAGTGATCACATGATCCGAGTCAATTAGGCCGTGTCCGATCATCACGTGAGACGGACTAGTCATCATCGGTGAACATCTTCATGTTGATCGTATCTACTATCGACTCATGCTCGACCTTTCGGTCTCGTGTTCCGAGGCCATGTCTGTACATGCTAGGCTCGTCAAGTTAACCCTAAGTGTTTCGCTTGTGTAAATCTGTCTTACACCCGTTGTATGTGAGCGTAAGAATCCATCACACCCGATCATCACGTGGTGCTTAGAAGCGACGAACTTTAGCAGCGGTGCACGTTAGGGAGAACACTTCTTGAAATTGTTGTAAGGATCATCTTATTTACTACCGTCGTTCTAAGTAAACAAGATGCATAAACATAATAAACATCACATGCAATTATATAGTAGTGACATGATATGGCCAATATCATATAGCTCCATTGATCTCCATCTTGGGGCTCCATGATCATCATCATCACCGGCATGACACCATGATCTCCATCATCGTGTCTCCATGAAGTTGTCTCGCCAACTATATTACTTCTACTACTATGGCTACGGTTAGCAATAAAGTAAAGTAATTACATGGCGTTGTTCAATGACACGCAGGTCATACAATAAATAAAGACAACTCCTATGGCTCCTGCGGTTGTCATACTCATCGACATGCAAGTCGTGAATCCTATTACAAGAACATGATCAATCTCATACATCACATATCATTCATCACATTCTTCTTGGCCATATCACATCACATAGCATACCTGCAAAAACAAGTTAGGCGTCCTCTAATTGTTGTTTGCATGTTTCTGTGGCTGCTATGGGTTTCTAGCAAAACGTTTCTTACCTCATAAAACCACAACGTGATATGCCAATTGCTATTTACCCTTCATAAGGACCCTTTTCATCGAATCCGTTCCGACTAAAGTGGGAGAGCGGCACCGCTAGCCACCTTATGCACCAAGTGCATGTCGATCAGTGGAACCTGTCTCACGTGAAATGCGTGTAAGGTCGGTCCGGGCGCTTCATCCCACAATACCGTCGAAAAAAGATTGGACTAGTAGCGGTAAGCATATTGAACAAAATCAACGCCCACAACTACTTTGTGTTCTACTCGTGCAAAGAATCTACGCAATAGACCTAGCTCATGATGCCCTTTGTTGGGGAGCGTGGCAGAAATTCAAAATTTTCTCGCATCACCAAGATCAATCTATGGAGATTCTAGCAACGAGGAAGGAGAGTGCATCTACATACCCTTGTAGATCGCTAAGCGGAAGCGTTCATGAGAACGGGGTTGAAGGAGTCGTACTCGTCATGATCCAAATCACGGAGATCCTAGTGCGAGCAGACGGCACCTCCGCGTTCAACACACGTACAGCCCGGTGGCGTCTCCCACGCCTTGATCCAGCAAGGAGAGAGGAGAGGTTGAAGAAGACTCCATCCAGCAGCAACACAATGGCATGGTGGTGATGGAGGCGTGGCAATCCCAGAGGCTTCGCCAAGCACCAAGGGAGAGGAGGAGGAGGAGGCGGGGCTGCACCAAGAGGAGAGAACTCATGTGCATTGGGCAGCCCCAAACCTCAAGTATATATAGGGGAAGGGGGCTGCACCCCTTTAGGGTTTCCACCCCAAGGGGTGCCGCCAGCCCTAGATGGGACTTGGGGGCGGCCAAGAGGGAAGGAGTGCCTCCCAAGTCAAGTGGAGGCCCTCCCCTTAGGGTTTCCCCCTCCCATGCGCATGGGCCTTGGGGGCTGGTGCCCCGGCCCATTAAGGCTAGGGCGCCCCTACAGCCCATGCTACTGTATTGGACGTGGTGGAACTATTTCCGGACCTCCGGACCCCTCCGAATCCTCCGGAACCTTCCGAGAGCTTCCGGTACAATACCGAAAAACCCGAACTTTTTCCTAACCCGAACAACAACTTTACATATATAAATCTTTACCTCCGGACCATTCCGGAACTCCTCATGACGTCCGGGATCTCATCCGGACTCGAACAACATTCGGTAACCACATACAAACTTCCTTTATAACCCTAGCGTCCATCGAACCTTATGTGTAGACCCTACGGGTTCGGGAGACATGTAGACATGACCGAGGCGTTCTCCGGTCAATAACCAACAGCGGGATCTGGATACCCATGTTGGCTCCCACATGTTCCACGATGATCTCATCGGATGAACCACGATGTCAAGGACTCAATCAATCCCGTATTCAATTCCCTTTGTCTAGCGGTATTGTACTTGCCCGAGATTCGATCGTCGGTATCCGATACCTTGTTCAATCTCGTTACGGCAAGTCTCTTTACTCGTTCCGTAACACATCATCCGTGATCAACTCCTTGATCACATTGTGCACATATGATGATGTCCTACCGAGTGGGCCCAGAGATACCTCTCCGTCACACGGAGTGACAAATCCAGTCTCGATTCGTACCAACCCAATGAGACACTTTCGGAGATACCGTAGTGCACCTTTATAGTCACCCGATTACGTTGTGACGTTTGGTACACCCAAAGCATTCCTACGGTATCCGGGAGTTGCACAATCTCATGGTCTAAGGAAATGATACTTGACATTAGAAAAGCTTTAGCATACTGAACTACGATCTTTGTGCTAGGCTTAGGATTGGGTCTTGTCCATCACATCATTCTCCTAATGATGTGATCCGTTATCAACGACATCCAATGTCCATGGTCAGGAAACCGTAACCATCTGTTGATCAACGAGCTAGTCAACTAGAGGCTTACTAGGGACATGGTGTTGTCTATGTACCCACACATGTATTTGAGTTTCCTATCAATACAATTATAGCATGGATAATAAATGATTATCATGAACAAGGAAATATAATAATAACTAATTTATTATTGCCTCTAGGGCATATTTCCAACACGTAGAACTCTAGGAGCCCCCGGAGAAACGGATGTATGGGAAATCCGAGTCCCCTTATTAGATAGGGGACGAAGCATACCCGTTCCCTTTGGAAGGGTTGGGGACGCTCTCCGCCTGCTTTCCACCCTTGTAGGTGGCTAGTCCGGCTCGAACCGGAACCATGAATGCTGGGGGAAGATATCCCTCGGTTTGGAGTGCCACTAGCTCGCTGTGTGGGCCGAGCATCTCCCCAATCTCCTGGCTTAGGGCTGGGAGCACGAGAGGAGGATCCGCGTCGGCTATCCATGATGGAATGGATTTTTGTCAGAGGCGCTTCGATGAGAACTTGCGGATGGAGGATGGTGTGAGCTGGATCTAGATCCTCGCCTCTCTTATAGGTGGCTTGTTCGCACGGCTAAGGGGTAAAATGTAAAAATACCCCAGCCTTTCGCATTCGTACGACACGTGGAAGAAGGCCATTATTGGGCATAGAAGCCAAGGGCGCAACATTTATAAGGAAGCGGACACTATTCAAGGGGAACATGAAGTTTGAAGGAGAACCCGCCTTGCAGCGCCGATGACAATATCTGCTACTGGACTCGTCGTCGCTGAAGCCGGTTCGGGGCTCTTGAGGAGTTCCGGACTAGGGGTGTCTGGATAGCGAACTATCATCATCGGCGGACTCCAAGACTATGAAGATAGAAGATTGAAGACTTCGTCCCGTGTCCGGATGGGACTTTCCTTGGCGTGGAAGGCAAGCTTGGCGATACGGATATGTAGATCTCCTACCTTTGTAACTGACTTTGTGTAAACCCTAGCCCTCTCCGGTGCCTATATAAACCGGACGGCTATAGTCCGTAGGACGAACAACAATCATACCATAGGCTAGCTTCTAGGGTTTAGCCTCTTTGATCTCGTGGTAGATCCACTCTTGTAACACACATCATCAATATTAATCAAGCAGGACGTAGGGTTTTACCTCCATCAAGAGGGCCCGAACCTGGGTAAAACATCATGTCCCTTGTCTCCTGTTACCATCCGCCTAGACGCACAGTTCGGGACCCCCTACCCGAGATCCGCCGGTTTTGACACCGACAACTATTGCGACACATTTCATCGAAATATCTGTTCATTCCTTGTAAAAGGCATGAGAAATTACTAAATGGCACGAGTATGGTTTTCTAGGCCGTTCTTGTGGACCCTTTCATGCATCGATTGTTTGAACTTGAATTGTGCGCATTAATGCCTAAGAAATGCACATAATCCCTGAGGGAGTTCCGGACTAGGGGGTGTCCGGATAGCCGAACTATCATCATCGGCCGGACTCCAAGACTATGAAGATACAAGATTGAAGACTTCGTCCCTTGTCCGGATGGGACTTTCCTTGGCGTGGAAGGCAAGCTTGGCGATCTGGATATGTAGATCTCCTACCTTTGTAACCGACTCATGTAACCCTAACCCTATCCGGTGTCTATATAAACCGGAGGGTTTTAGTCCGTGGGGCGAACAACAATCATACCATAGGCTAGCTTCTAGGGTTTAGCCTCTTTGATCTTGTGGTAGATCTACTCTTGTAACACACATCATCAATATTAATCAAGCAGGGGCGTGAGGGTTTTACCTCCATCAAGAGGGCCCGAACTTGGGTAAAACATCGTGTCCCTTGTCTCCTGTTACCATCCGCCTAGACGCACGATCCGGGACCCCCTACCCGAGATCCGCCGGTTTTGACACCGACATTGGTGCTTTCATTGAGAGTTCCTCTGTGTCGTCACCGATAGGCTCGATGGCTCCTTCGATCATCAACAATGACGCAGTCCAGGGTGAGACCCTTCTCCCCGGACAGATCTTCGTATTCGGCGGCTTTGCACTGCGGGCCAATTCGCTTGGCCATCTGGAGCAGATCGAAAGCTACGCACATGGCCGTAAGGTCAGATTCGGAAGTATAAACTATACGGCCGATATCCGCGGAGACTTGATCCTCGACGGACTCGAGCCGCAGCCGAACAGTGCCCTGGAGGCCGCACCTGCATCCGCTCCGACCCTTAATACGGAGCCGGATTCCCCGATCGAGGACGAGTGGTTGGACACCGCCTCGGGGGCTTTAATTTCTCGGCGATCGAGCGAACTCCATCCCTGTCGCTGCGAAGACCTCGACTCCGGTGCCGGACTCCTCTCCGGACTCCGAACCCCCTGCGCCCCTGCCAATCGAATCCGATTGGGCGCCCGTCATGGAGTTCACTGCCGCGGACATCTTTCAGCACTCGCCCGTTGGCTACATCCTGAATTCACTAAAGTCTCTGTCTTTATCCGGAGAGCCCTGGCCGGATTACGGTCAGGAAGGTTGGGATGTGGACAACGAAGAAATTCAACGCCCACCCACCACCCACTTGGTAGCCGCTGTCGACGATCTAACCGACATGCTAGACTACGACTCCGAAGACATCGGCGGTATGGGCGGCGATGCGGAGATGACCAAGACCAGCGCCTACGAGGGCACTGGAAGGCCACCTCGTCATACGACATATACATGGTGGACAACCCAAAAGATGGGAACGGCGATGGAACAACGGAGGATGACCCCTCCAAGAAGCAACCGAAGCGCCGGCGTCAGCGGCGCCGCTCTAAATCCCGCCACAGCAAGAATGAAGATTCCGGCACCGGAGATAACATTACACATGACAGTGCCGAAGACAATCCACTCCAGCAAGATCCAGCGCAGGAGGATGGAGCGCCAGCCCTCACGAGAGGCGGCGAAGAAGAGGTAGAGGATTATATGCCTCCCTCCGAAGGCGAAGCAAGCCTCGATGACAATGAATTCGTCGTGCTCGAGGATCCCGTCGAACAAGAGCGTTTTAGACGCGGGCTGATGGCCACGGCGAACAGACTCAAGAAAAGCAGCAACAACTTAGAGCTGATCGGGATCTGCTAGCCGACGAGATGGATGAAGTCCTCGCGGCGAAGAGCATGAGCTCGAACGCCCTCAAAAGCTACCCTAAGCGCAAGCTGCTCCCCGATTAGAGGAGGAGGCTTACGAACCTGCATCACCGGGGAGACAATACGGCTGACCGACCACCCGTGGTCGCGACAGAGAGCCTCTAGGCCCTTCACTAGAACCGTACCCGGCATCGCTCAAAAGCACCGCGGCCACGAGGGAACGCCGGACCTGCGAGACATATTGGAGGACAAGGCAAGACAATCAAGATCGATCTATGGATCGCGTGGGCGCCCACGATGCGTGGCGACAACCGTCGCGCGGACCGCGATAAGTCGGCGGGCCGAACATAACGAGACAAAGCTCTTTTGAGCTCCGTCGTGATATCGCCCGATCTGAGGCGCCGCACACCCACTATGCTTCACGAGGCGAAGTAATGGATCATCAAATACCGAAGGGTTTAAACCCGTCAACATTGAATCCTATGATGGCTAACAGACCCAGCGGTTTGGATCGAAGACTATCTCCTTCACATCCACATGGCCCGCGGTGGCGATCTTCACGCCATCAAATATCTCCCCTCAAGCTTAAAGGACCAGCCCGGCATTGGCTCAACAGCTTGCCGGCAGAGTCAATTGGGAGCTGGGAGGACACGGAAGCCGCATTCCTCGATAACTTCGGGGCACTTATGTGCGACCACCGAGACGCTGATGACCTAAGCCACATAATTCAGCAGCAGACGAATCGGCGGACAATTCTCGACACGGTTCTTAACCAAGAAAAACCAAATCGTCATTTATGCGGATGCGGAGGCCCTCGCGGCCTTCAAGCATAACATCCGCGATGAGTGGCTTGCCCGGCACCTAGGACAGGAAAAGCCGAAATCCATGGCAGCCCTCACATCACTCATGACCCGCTTCTGCGGGTGAGGACAGCTGGCTAGCACGCAGCAACAACCTCAGCAAAAATTCTGGCAGTCCGGACTTCAAGGACCGAAATGGCAGGCCGTGTCGTAACAAAACAAACGCCGCGTGCGGCGACAATATTGAGATCGACGGTCAATGCGGATTCGAGGCTCTAAACCGGTCAGCGGAAAAAGCCATTCAAAAGAACTACTCGGGTCCGTCCAATTTGGACCGAATACTCGACCGCTTGTGCGGATACACGGCACCCCGAAAAGCCAGCTAACCACACCAACAGGGGACTGTTGGGTATTCAACGAGCAGGCAAGTTAATTGCGAAAGCAATGAAAAGGGGCTGCATAGCGATGGCGAGGACGAGACCCAACCGCCCGAACAATAGAGGACGAAGGTTTCCCCACAGTGCGGACGGTGAACATGATATCGCAACACACATACCCAAAGGGAGCGAGCGTGCACTCGAGGATGTCTACGCGATGGAGCAGTTGCCCGAAGTTCAATCCATGGTCCTCCTGCCCGATCACTTTTGACCGAAGGACCACCCCACCAGCATCCGCCACGGTGGATTCGCCGCCTGGTCTTAGACCCAATCGTCGATGGATTTCACCTAACGAGTCCCGATGGGCGGCGGCAGCACCTGAACCTGCTTTACCAGGATACGGTCGCAAAATGGGCATAGACCCTCAAGGATTAAATCTACCAAAGCGACCTTTAAAGGCGTCATACCAAGTGTAGAAGCCAATTGTACAGGCTCAATTACACCGAAGTGGTCTTCGGATCCCGGATAACTTCCGGCGAGAGTTAATCTTGACATAGTCCCGTTCATGGCGGCTATCATGCCTTGCTCGGACGTCTGCGTTTGCAAAGTTCAGCGCGTGCCGCTTTTCGCATACCTCAAGCTCAAGATGACAGGCCCGAGAGTCATCACGGTCAACGAAACACTGAGCGTTCTCTCCGCGCGGAGGAACATCTGCAATGCTCTCGCGGCAGAAGTGCAATGCAGCCTCTTAAGGCAATTCTCGAGTCCGGCCGTTAAGCGGTCGGACACAGCTAAGCGCGCCCGGAGTAACTTACAACAAGACCACCTGGCATGTTCCGAGCACGCGTAGCAGTGCGCACCCAACCCCAGCTCCTGCGAAACGTCAAAGCAGGTCCTTCGCGTACACCATTACGCTCTGAAGATACCATGGGCATGGGGAGAGGGGCACGACCACGATAAACCCAGACGGCGGCTCAACCACACCAGGGGCTCTCAAGTGCGTCGTTCCTTCTTCTTTTTCTTTTTTACCCTTTACTTTTTACCCACAGGACTCCGTTTGTCAGAGGCCCTGTCCGGCAGCAGACCTGCCGAACTCACGATGCAACAGCCAGGGAAGGATAAGGGCTACAACGAATATCTGGTGGTCTCTATTACGAGCATTTTATACACCAATCTGCAGCCTACCCAGGAGAGGACATGTTTAACAGTCCCATACCTTGCTTATCGCACTATTTGTATCGTTACGCATTCGTAGCAGCACTTATTGAATAAAACAATGCATCACCTTTTGCTTATAATTGCATTTCTTTTTCATACATATGTTCATTCACGGCATATTGCATCCGTACACTTTGATCTGGCTAATATACACCAGGGCTTATGTTTCCGCATTATGGTATAATGAGTCGAACACTTTCACAAGTGCGGCACCCGAACTTATAGCACTATATGCATCAGCTCGAATCATGTCTTGGGTCAATAGTTGGGTTTGCCCGGCTCCGTGTTTTGGTACCTTACGTTCCGTTATATCGGCTAAGGTAGCACCGAGAGAACCACTACGATTCCGCCCGATTCGGCTGGGTTAACGCCTCGATGGAAAGCTAAAACTGACCGTCATGATGAGGCGAGAGCGATCGATGTTCGAGAGGTTTTTGCGAGTCCTAAAGACTTATGCCGCTTAGAGCGAGGAGACGGATCTTGTCCGGCCAAGGCGTGGATAGCGCCCCAAATTGACCTTCGAAGACTAGGGGCTTCGCCGAAATTTAAAATTATAGAATTCTATGGCTAAGTGAGAGTGTTCAAGCATTATAAGTCCGGTTGCCTTGTTACGCTGTGTTGGCGCCTCCTAGATGGACCCAAAATGGGAACAAGAGCGCTCAAGTTTATCCGAACACCCCAGCACTTTCGTGGCATGGGGGCTGAAGCCGACGACTTGCCATCTCTCGATTTGATAAACAGCCGCCGAAGGTAATATTTTAAATTAACAAGCGTTGCTTAGCGCATATGAACTAAGTTTTCAGCGCACGGGATAACAAAATGCGAGTCTACTCAAATATCACATCTTTGGAGCACTCACCCGCAATAGTGCGGGTGCCCTCACACTCTTATAATACATCTCGGGCGTGCGATGCTCCTTGCCCTCTGGTGGCGGGTCCGTCACAAGCTTCTGGGCATCCATCTTGCCCCAGTGCACCTTTCCGCGGGCAAGGGCCCGACGGGCACCCTCAATACAAGCGGAATGCTTGATGACTTCTACCCACGGGCACGCATCCATCAGCCGCCGCACCAGGCCGAAGTAGCTCCCAGGCATGGCCTCCTTAGGCCACAACCGAACTATGAGGCCCTTCATGGCCTGTTCGGCCTCCTTGTGGAGCTCGACCAGCTGCTTGACTGGTCGCTAAGGGGCACCAGATGTCCGCCCTCGGATCTTGAGACGAAGACCTTCTCCGTCGAGCTCCCTCCTCGGCCCGGTAGAATGCGGCAGCATCGGACCGCTGCGAGGAAGATCTGCGAACGCCTCGAGAGCTCCAATTCGGGTAAGCAACAGGTAATTAACACTCACATGCTTACTCTGCATGAAAAATGCCTTACCCGCTGCTATTTTCTTCACCACCTCAATCTCCCGGAGGGCCTTGTAGGCTTCGGCCTTAGCGGCTTTGGCACTCTCAAGAGCCGTTGCAAGCTCGGACTCTCGAGTCTTCGAGTCATGCTCCAAGCTCTCATGTTTTTTCACGAGATCATGGAGCTCTTGTTGTACCTCCGCCACCCGCGTCTCCTGCTTCTCTCGCTCGGTGCACTCCGCGGCCGCATTGCGTTCGGCCGCGGCCACCGCCTCCTTCAGGGTCGCCACCTCATTAGTGGCCCCTACAATACCCATGTTATCCTTGTCATTTTTCTTGCAACCAAATCCTTTTCTGTAAGGTACAATTTTCATAAGGTATTACTCACCTTGTTTTTCCTCGAGCTGCTTCTTGGCATGGCCGAGCTCGTTCTCGGACCGCTCAGCCTACAATCCCATATTGACATATTTTTTATATGACTCCTGCGTTTATCTTTATAAAGATCCTTAGTCCGGCTTTTCTTTCCGAACACCGAACCGAGCATCAGGGTCTACTGTCTATGCTGTACCATTTTACATATATTGAAATTTCTTACCTCAAAGCCTGTTAGAAGACTGGTACAGGCTTCAGTAAGCCCGCTCTTGGCGGACTGAACTGTCCGGATCACCGCACTCATAACAGTGTGGTGCTCCTCCTCGATGGAGGCGCCGTTGAGCGCCTCCAGTAAGCTATCCGGTGCCTCCGGTTGGACGAAGGACACCGGCGTCTTACCCTTCTTGCGAAGGGATCGCTTACCGGACTCCGGAACCACTGAAGGTTCCGGCATGGAGTCCGGACAAGGGTCGGGCTTAGAGCCCCTGGGGGTCTTGCCCCCACGCGCTGAGTCCGGAGGTTGCCTTGTGGCACCTCCTGCGCCACCTCCTCGTGACCAAGCCCCCTTTGGGGCCCCGCGGCGTTGTCCGCAGCATGAGGCGAGGAGGCGGTCGGAAGCGAAGTACTCTCCATTTCCGACGAGCCCAGGGACCCGCTCGATGAATCGGCGAACTCGCCTTTGGGCGTGCTGCATGATTGTTCGACATTAGAGAACACTCTGCAATAATAAAAAGCCATGGGTATCCGGACACTTACGATCTCGCCAGGGGCTTGGCCCTTGTAGGCCAATCCCCCTCGTCGTCGTCGGCGTTGGTGGAGAAGTCCGGAGGAAGGTTCTTCCTTCTTGGACCCTCCGGCCTCCCGGTTAGGCGGCCTTCCTTTTCCTCTCCTCCCCGCTGGGGAGAAGCTTCTTCTTCTTCTTCCTCCTCGTCTTGGGAGAAGATTCTGCTTGAAATCCGGCAAAGCACTGGCGTTGGGAGCTCCTTGAGTTCCGTGGCCTCCTTCTTGGCCTTCTTCTCCGGCACCACAAAGGGTGCGGGCAAGCTTCCGTCAATCGGCGTCCGCTGGGTCTTCTAGCAAAGGAGTCGGACGGTTAATCTGTCCGGGCGTCTTCAGCCAGACCTGTCGAAGAATAGGGAGTTTTTAGATCCCACGTAGAGTCAATCTATGAAAAAAGAGTCCCGTAAAGGGTAAAATGACTTACCTCGCCGGCTTGACGCGGCGAGCTGTATCCGCGATCTTTGTTAGCGGATGCGGGGGCTTCGGCGCCCTTGAACAGCACCTTCCAGGCATCTTCGTACGTGGTATCGAAGAGCCAGCTCAAGGTTCGGTGTTGTGCCGGATCGAACTCCCACAAATTGAAGTCCCGTTGTTGGCATGGGAGAATCCGGCGGATGAGCATCACCTGGATTACGTCGACAAGCCTGCGATTCTTGTCCACCAGGTTTCGGACATGTGTTTGGAGTCCGGATAGCTCGTCCGAGTCCCCCCACTTCAGGCCCGCCTCTTTCCATGACGAGAGCCGTGTGGGGAATCCAGATCTGAATTCGGGGGCCGCCACCCATTCAGGGTCGCGTGGCTCGGTGATATAGAACCACCCCGATTGCCACCCCTTTATTGTCTCCACAAAGGAGCCCTCGAGCCATAGGACTTTGGCCATCTTGCCAACCATGGCGCCTCCGCACTCCGCTTGACGGCCGCCCACAACCTTCGGCCTGACATTGAAGGTCTTCGCCCATAGGCCGAAGTGGGGCTAGATGCAGAGGAAGGCCTCGCACACGACGATAAATGCCGAGACGTTGAGGACGAAATTCGGGGCCAAGTCGTGGAAGTCCAGGCCATAGTAGAACATGAGCCCCCGGACAAATGGGTGAAGTGGAAAACCTAGTCCGCGGAGGAAGTGGGGGAGAAATACCACCCTCTCATGGGGACTGGGGGTTGGAATGAGCTGCCCCGCGTCAGGCAGCCTGTGCGCGATATCGCCGGACAAGTATCCGGCCTCCCGCAGTCTTGTGATGTGCCCCTCCGTGACGGAGGAGGCCATCCATCTGCCTCCCACTCCTGACATGGTTGGAGAAGGTTGAGGAGGAAAGTGCGGACTTGGGCGCTAGAGCTCGAGTGCACGGGAATGGATGAGCAAAGGAGGAAGAAGGCGTAGGTGAAAGGGTGGATACTTATCCTTATATGGGCGGAACAAAACATGTGTCCCCACCGCCCGGTAAACTCGCTTATCTCCCAAGCGTCACAATCAATGGCGCGGTTGGGTTACCCACGTCCGTATTGATGGGAATCCTGGAATAAGGGGAACACGATCTCTGCTTCGACAAGACGTGCCAAGGAAACCGCTTCGCTAAACACGCTGAAGTGGAACAATAAAGTAAAGGCTTGGTAGTGGTGCGACGTCACGCCACAAGATACGTCAGTAGATTGATCCTGTGTAATATTATTCTCTCTAAGGTGGTATGTGGAATTTATTTTTTGCAGAGCCGGACACTATCCTGGTGTTCACAATCTTCTATAAATTATTCGGAGGAAGAACCCGCCTTGCAATGGCGAAGACAACATGCACGCCGGACTCATCGTCACTGAAGCCTGGTTCAGGGGCTACTGAGGTAGTTCTGGACTAGGGGGTGTCCGGATAGCCGAACTATCATCATCGGCCGGACTCCAAGACTATGAAGATACAAGATTGAAGACTTCGTCCCGTGTCCGGATGGGACTTTCCTTGGCGTGGAAGGCAAGCTTGGCGTCTGGATATGTAGATCTCCTACCTTTGTAACCGACTACGTAACCCTAACCCTATCTAGTGTCTATATAAACCGGAGGGTTTTAGTCCGTAGGACGAACAACAATCATACCATAGGCTAGCTTCTAGGGTTTAGCCTCTTTGATCTCGTGGTAGATCTACTCTTGTAACACACATCATCAATATTAATCAAGTAGGACGTAGGGTTTTACCTCCATCAAGAGGGCCCGAACCTGGGTATAACATCGTGTCCCTTGTCTCCTGTTACCATCCGCCTAGACGCACAGTCCGGGACCCCCTACCCGAGATCCGCCGGTTTTGACACCGACAATCCCCTAAATATGGCAAATGAACCCGGAAAAGTGCCAAATTTGAACATGGTGATTTCCAGGTTGTATGTTCATCGTAGAAAAAACTTGTGGACAAAGGACAAAGGAAATTTGGACCCCCCCCCTTCAATCTTGGTGATTTCCCCCTTGAAACCATGAAACTTCCTTGGTGATGGTTCGATTTATGAAAGGCACGCATCACGACATAAGGAAAACATTCGCCAATTTTTACCAGGGCATGGTGAGGCCATGCCATGGCACCAAGCCAGGCGTCATGTTTTCCAACCATGTGCTTCATTTTTCGTATAGTTGTTAACCAAGTAAACGACGCGTTTATGGTTGACTATTGCCACACATTTCCTTGAAATATCTGCCCATTCCTTGTAGAAGGCATGAGAATGTGCTAAATAACACGACCATGGTTTTCCAGACCGTTCTTGTGCACCTTTTCATGCACCGATTGTTCGAATTTGAATTATGTCCATTGATGCCTAGAAAATACACATAATCCCCTAAATATGGTAAATGAGCCCGACAAAATGCCAAATTTGAACATGATGATTTGCAGGGTGTATGTTCATCCTAGAAAAAAACTCCGGGGCAATGAACAAAGAAAATTTGGATTCCCCTTCAATATTGAGGATTTCCCTTTCGAAAGCATGGAACTTCCTCGGTGATGGTTCGATTTATGAAGGCGTGCATGACAACATAAGCCAAACCTTCTCAAATTTTTACCAAGGCATGGTGAGGTCATACCATGGCACCATGCCGGGCGCCATGTTTCTTAAGCATTTATTTCATTTTTTATAGTTGAAAACCGAACAAACAGACATTTGTGGTTGACTATTGCCACATATTTCATCGAAATATCTGTCCATTCCTTGTAAAAGGCATGAGAATTTACTTAATGGCACGAGCAAGGTTTTCTAGGCCGTTCTTGTGGACCCTTTCATACATTGATAGTTTGAACTTGAATTATGCACATTAATGCCTAGGAAATGCACATAATCCCCTAAATATGGCAAATGAACCCGGAAAAGTGCCAAATTTGAACACGGTGATTTGCAGGTTGTATGTTCATCGTAGAAAAAACTCGTGGACAAAGGACAAAGGAAATTTGGACCCCCCCTCAATCTTGGTGATTTCCCCCTTGAAACCATGAAACTTCATCGGTGATGGTTCGATTTATGAAAGGCGCGCATCACGACATAAGGAAAACATTCACCAATTTTTACCAGGGCATGGTGAGGCCATACCATGGCACCAAGCCAGGCGTCATGTTTTCCAACCATGTGTTTCATTTTTTGTATAGTTATTAACCAAGTAAACGACGCGTTTATGGTTGACTACTGCCACACATTTCCTTGAAATATCTGCCCATTCATTGTAAAAGGCATGCGAATATGCTAAATAACATGAGCATGGTTTTCCAGACCGTTCTTGTGCACCTTTTCATGCATCGATTGTTTGAATTTGAATTATGTCCATTAATGCCTAGAAAATGCACATAATCCCCTAAATATTGTAAATGAGCCCGCGAAAATTTCAAATTTGAACACGTTGCATTTGAGGTGGTATGATGATCATTGAAAAAAAACTGAAAGACAAACTTGGACGGAAATTAGGATTCCTCTTCAATCTTGGGGATTTTCCCTCTCGAAAGCATGGAACTTCCTCGGTGATGGTTCGATTTATGAAGGGCGTGCATGACGACATAAGCCAAACCTTCTCAAATTTTTACTACGGCATGGTGAGGTCATACCATGGCACCATGCCAGGCATCATGTTTTTAAGCATTTATTTCATTTTTTCTATAGTTGAAAACCCAACAAACAAACATCTGTGGTTGACTATTGCCACAAATTTCATCGAAATATCTGTCCATTCCTTGTAAAAGGCATGAGAATTTACTTAATGGCACGAGCAAGGTTTTCTAGGCCGTTCTTGTGGACCCTTTCATACATTGATAGTTTGAACTTGAATTATGCACATTAATGCCTAGGAAATGCACATAATCCCCTAAATATGGCAAATGAGCCCGGAAAAGTGCCAAATTTGAACACGGTGATTTGCAGGTTGTATGTTCATCATAGAAAAAAACTCGTGGACAAAGGACAAAGGAAATTTGGATCCCCCTTCAATCTTGGTGATTTCCCCCTCGAAACCATGAAACTTCCTCGGATGATGGTTCATTTTATGAAAGGCGCGCATCACGACATAAGGAAAACATTCTCCAATTTTTACCAGGGGCATGGTGAGGCCATACCATGGCACCACACCAGGCGTCATGTTTTCCAACCATGTGTTTCATTTTTTGTATAGCACGAGCATGATTTTCTAGACCGTTCTTGTGCACCTTTTCATGCACCGATTGTTCGAATTTGAATTATGTGCATAATTAATGCCTAGAAAATGCACACAATCCCCTAAATATGGTAAATGAGTTCGGAAAAATGTCAAATTTTAACATGTTTCATTTGAAGCGGTATGTTGATCATTGGAAAAAAACTGAAAGACAAACTAGGACAAAAATTTGGATTCCCCTTCAATCTTGGTGATTTCCCTCTTGAAAGCATTGAACTTCCTCGGTGATGGTTCGATTTATGGAGGGCGTGCATGACAACATAAATCAAACCTTCTCAGCTTTTAACCAGGGCATGGTGAGGCCATACCATGGTACCATGCCAGCCGTCATGTTTCTCAAGCACATATTTCATTGTTCTATAGTTGATAACCCGGTAAATGACGCGTTTGTGGTTGACTCCATTGAAATCTCTGCCCATTCCTTGTAAAAGGCTTGGAAATTACTAAATATCACGAGTATGGTTTTTCCAGACCGTTCTTGTGCACCCTTTCATGCACCAATTGTTTGAATTTGAATTACATGCATTAATGCCTACAAAATGCACATAATCCCCTAAATATTGTAAATGAACCAGGAAAAGTGTCAAATTTGAACACGGTGATTAGCAGGGTTTATGTTCATCGTAGAAAAAATACTCATGGATGAAAGACAAAGGAAATTTGGATTCCCATTCAATCTCGGTAATTTACTATCGCACAAGGTTCATCTCCGTCGCCTCTGCAAACCGTGTGTGTTCACTCACACGTGCAAAAGGAAAAGAAAACCATCGCCCACTTCGTCCCCACACTCACTCACCACGGACTCCTCCGCAACTCTACACCCTAAGCTCGACGTCTGTTGGCGGCGGCCGTAGGTCGCGCTCCAAATGGCACCGGATTTCGCCTCCACCACTTTCCGCCGCCTATCTGCACCAACATTCTAGACTCTGGTCGACTGGGTTTTTCTGCGCGATTGGTCCGGGGATTTTTCTGATGGAGAAGGTAATCAACTTAATTAGCAAAATATTCACTCATCTCTTACCGCAGTCCGTCCCTCGCTGTTAATCAACCGGTGGAAATCGTCGTGGAATCATTTTTGTTCTAGCTGATTGATGACCCACAAGTATATGGGATCTATCGTAGTCCTTTCGATAAGTAAGAGTGTCGAACCCAACGAGGAGCAGAAGGAAATGACAAGCGGTTTTCAGTAAGGTATTCTCTGCAAGCACTGAAATTATCGGTAACAGATAGTTTTGTGATAAGGTAATTTGTAATGGGTAACAAGTAATGAAAGTAAATAAGGTGTAGCAAGATGGCCCAACCCTTTTTGTAGCAAAGGACAAGCCTGGACAAACTCTTATATGAAGGAAAGCGCTCCCGAGGACACATGGGAATTATCATCAAGCTAGTTTTCATCACGCTCATATGATTCGCGTTCGTTACTTTGATAATTTGATATGTGGGTGGACCAGTGCTTGGGTACTGCCCTTCCTTGGACAAGCATCCCACTTATGATTAACCCCTATTGGAAGCATCCGCAACTACAAAAGAAGTATTAAGGTAAACCTAACCATAGCATGAAACATATGGATCCAAATCAGCCCCTTGCGTAGCAACACATAAACTAGGGTTTAAGCTTCTGTCACTCTAGCAACCCATCATCTACTTATTACTTCCCAATGCCTTCCTCTAGGCCCAAATAATGGTGAGGTGTCATGTAGTCGACGTTCACATAACACCACTAGAGGAAAGACAACATACATCTCATCAAAATACCGAACGAATACCAAATTCACATGACTACTTATAGCAAGACTTCTCCCATGTCCTCAGGAACAAACGTAACTACTCACAAATCATATTCATGTTCATAGTCAGAGGGGTATTAATATGCATAAAGGATCTGAACATATTATCTTCCACCAAATAAACCAACTAGCATCAACTACAAGGAGTAATCAACACTACTAGCAACCCACATGTACCAATCTGAGGTTTTGGGACAAAGATTGGATACAAGAGATGAACTAGGGTTTTAGAGGAGATGGTGCTGGTGAAGATGTTGATGGAGATTGACCCCCTCCCGATGAGAGGACCGATGGTGATGACGATGGTGATGATTTCCCCCTCCCGGAGGGATGTTTCCCCGACAGAACAGCTCCGCCAGAGCCCTAGATTGGTTTCACCAAGGTTTCGCCTCCTGGCGGCGGTGTTTCGTCCCAAAAGCTTGCTTATGATTTTTTTTCCAGGGTGAAAGACTTCATATAGCAGAAGATGGGCACCGGAGGCCTGCCAGGGGGCCCACGAGGCGGGCGCCCGGGGTAGGCGCGCCCCAACCTCGTGGATGGTGGGTGGCCCCCCTCTGGTTGATTCTTTCGCCGGTATTTTTTATTAATTCCAAAAATTGCCTCCGTGTAGTTTCAGGACTTTTGGAGTTATGCATAATAGGTCTCTAATATTTGCTCCTTTTCCAGGCCAGAATTCCAGCTGCCGGCATTCTCCCTCTTCATGTAAACCTTGTAAAATGAGAGAGAATAGGCATAAGTATTGTGACATAATGTGTAATAACATCCCATAATGCAATAGATATCGATATAAAAGCATGATGCAAAATGGACGTATCAACTCTCGCAAGCTTAGACCTCGCTTGTCCTCAAGCGGAAGCCGATAATGAAAAATATGTCCACATGTTTAGAGATAGAGGTGTCGATAAAATAAAATACGGACATGAGGGCATCATGATCATTCTTATAACAACATATATATATATATATATATATATATATATATATATATATATATATATATATATATATATATATATATATATATGTGTGTGTGTGTGTGTGTGTGTGTGTGTGTGTGTGTGTGTGTGTGTGTGTCATATGATTTCTTATGCTATAGTAACAATCTATTCACAATGTAAAGTATGAATCAGAAACTTCATTGAGAACTAACAAACTATGATCTCGGTCATTGAAGCAATTGCAATTTATCATAAAATCGGAAAGAGTCAATATAAGAGCTTTTCAACAAGTCCACATACTCAACTATCATTTAGTCTTTCATAATTGCTAACACTCACGCAATACTTATGGTATGGAGTTTTAATCGGACACAGAGAAAGATAGGGGCTTATAGTGTTGCCTCCCAACCTTTTACCTCAAGGGTAATGTCAACAATAATAGTTCATGCTAACTTACATTCAATTGGATATATATATATATATATATATCAGGATCTTTCCAACACAATGTGCTTGCCAAAAGATAAAATATAAAAAGGAAAGGTGAAGATCACCATGACTCTTGTATAAGGTATAAGACAAAAGTAGAAGATAGGCCCTTCGCAGAGGGAAGCAGAGGTTGTCATGTGCTTTTATGGTTGGATGCACGAAATCTTAATGCAAAAGAACGTCACTTTATATTGCCACTTGTGATATGGACCTTTATTATGCAGTCTGTCGCTTTTATTGCTTCCACATCACAAGATCGTATAAGGCTTATTTTCACCACACTAATAAATCATACATATTTAGAGAGCAATTTTTATTGCATGCAACAATGACAACTTACTTGAAGGATCTTACTCAATCCATAGGTAGGTATGGTGGACACTCATGGCAAAACTGGGTTTAAGGATATTCGGAAGCACAAGTAGTATCTCTACTTGGTGCAAAGAATTTTGGCTAGCATGAGGGGGAAAGGCAAGCTCAACATGTTGGATGATCCATGACAATATACTTTATTTCGGATATAATAAAACATAACCCATTACGTTGTCTTCCTTGTCCAACATCAACTTTTTAGCATGTCATGTTTTAATGAGTGCTCACATTCATAAAAGATGTCCAAGATAGTATATTTATATGTGAAAACCTCTCTTTCTTTATTAGTTCCTATTAATTGCAACGATGACCAAAACTATGTTTGTCAACTCTCAACAACTTTTATTCATCATATTCTTTTATATGTGAAGTCATTACTCCCATAAGGTCAATATGATCTCTTTATTTCTTTTTATGCTTTCTTTTATTCCCTCAAGATCATAGTAAGATAATCAAGCCCTTGACTCAAAACTAATATTTATTATATATAGCTCACGAACTCGATTACATAGATAAGGATCATAAGGCAAAACTCAAACTAGATCATACTAAAACTTTATTCTACTAAATCAAGATATTACTAAAAGGATCGAACTAAGAAAAACGGTAAAGATAGGAGTGTGGTGGTGATACGATACCGGGGCACCTCCCCCAAGCTTGGCAGTTGCCAAGGGGAGTGCCCATACCCATGTGTTTATATCTCTTTCCTCGGGGGTGGTGATGATGGAGTTTTTGATGATGTAGGCTTGTCGTCCATATTCCAAGGCATAGGATCACCATCGTAAAAGGATGATCGAGTCTCCGGGATCCTCAAATCTACAGCCAAACTCATCCTCTTGAATCTATATTCATACTCACAGTTTTGATTTTGCAGGTCATAGATCTGGGCTTGGAGGCGCTCAATTTTCTCGTGGAGCTTGAAGATGGCCTCCCCAATGTTCTTGGCATCCAGCTTGTGGTTGTTGGTGAACTCCATGATCATTATGTGATTGGCGTCGAGTCCACGTTCCACCATCTCCTGGCACTTCAAAACTTGTTGCTCCATTGCTTCGAGCCTTGTCTCCGCGCCTCCGGTTCTCCTTGGTCCCTCAACATCACGGATGTGCAGCAACCCCTCACGCATCTCAATGGTTTAAGGATGTTGCAGCAGTTCCGCTAGGTAGGGGTTGATGACCTTCTCGAAGAACTTGTCCTTGGGGGCACTTGGAGATGTCATGGTGATCTAGATGTATCAGAAAAACAGCTCGAAACAAAAACAGAGGATATTTGCGTGGTACGGTGGTCAAAACCTTCGGGAGATTATATAATGAATTTTTACCGACCAAAAGAAGTATTGTGCAAGAAAACGGAATCCGGAGGGCACAAGTGCCCACGAGGCAGGGGCGCGCCCTCCACCCTCGTGGACGCCTCGTGTCCTTCCCGGACTACTTCTAATTTTCCTATTTTCTTAAATATTCCAAAACGGAGAAAAATTGCCATTAGAACTGTTCTGGGGTCGGTTTACTTACCGTACCACATACCTATTCCTTTTCGGAGTCTGAAACGTTCTGGAAGGTGTCCCTTATGTATTCCTTCGGGGTTACGGTTTCAATAACATTGGTTTCAACATTTATGGGATTACCTGAGATATAATGTTTGATTCTTTGACCGTTCACCACCTTTGGATTTGTGCCTTCAAAGTTGTTGATTTTTATGGCACCGGAATGATAGACCTCCTTGATAACGTAAGGACCTTCCCATTTGGAGAGAAGTTTTCCTGCAAAAAATCTTAAACGAGAGTTGAATAGCAACACATAATCACCTACATTAAACTCACGCTTTTGTATCCTTTTGTCATGCCATCTTTTAACCTTTTCTTTAAACAGTTTAGCATTCTCATAGGCCTGGGTTCTCCAGTCATCAAGTGAGCTAATATCAAATAACCTCTTCTCACCGGCAAGTTTGAAATCATAACTGAGCTCTTTGATGACCCAATATGCCTTATGTTCTAGTTCGAGAGGTAAGTGACATGCTTTTCCATAAACCATTTTATACGGAGACATACCCATAGGATTTTTATATGCAGTTCTATAGGCCCACAATGCATCATCAAGTTTCTTAGACCAATTCTTTCTAGATCTATTACCAGTCTTTTGGAAAATTATTTTGAACTCTCTATTACTCAGTTCTACTTGACCACTATATTGCGGGTGGTATGGAGATGCAATTCTATGATTAACATCATACTTAGCAAGCATTTTACGAAAAGCACCATGAATAAAATGTGAACCACCATCAGTCATTAAATATCTAGGGACTCCAAACCTCGGAAAAATAACTTCCTTAAGCATATTAATAGAGGTGTTATGATCAGCACTACTAGTCGGAATAGCTTCTACCCACTTAGTAATGTAATCAACAACAACTAAAATATGTGTATAGCCATTGGAGGAAGGAAACGTCCCATATAATCAAAGCCCCAAACATCAAATGGTTCAATAACAAGTAAATAGTTCATAGGCATTTCTTGATGTCTACTAATATTACCGATTCTTTCACATTCATCACAAGACAAGACAAACTTACGTGCATCTTTAAAGAGAGTAGGCCAATAAAAACCGGATTGCAATACCTTATGTGCAGTTCTATCTCCAGCGTGGTGTCCTCCATAAGCCTCGGAGTGACACTTGCGTAGGATCTGTTCTTGTTCATGCTCAGGTACACAGCGTCTAATAACACCAACTACTCCTTCTTTATAAAGGTGTGGGTCATCCCAGAAGTAATGTCTTAAATCATAGAAGAACTTTTTCTTCTGCGGGTATGTGAAACTAGGTGGAATAAATTTAGCAACAATGTAATTAGCATAATCAGCATACCATGGAGCAGTACGAGAAGCATTTATGACAGCTAATTGTTCATCACGGAAGCTATCATCAATAGGTAGTAGGTCATCAAGAAAATTTTCTAACCTAGACAAGTTGTCTGCAACGGGGTTCTCAGCTCCCTTTCTATCAATAATATGAAAATCAAATTCTTGTAGAAAGAGAACCCATCTAATAAGTCTAGGCTTAGCATCTTTATTTTCCATAAGATATTTAATAGCAGCATGATCAGTGTGAACAGTTACTTTAGAATCAACAATATAAGGTCTGAACTTATCACAAGCAAATACAACTGCTAAAAATTCTTTTTCAGTAGTAGCATAATTTCTCTAGGCACTGTCTAGAGTCTTACTAGCATATTGGATAACATTTAATTTCTTATCAACTCTTTGTCCTAGAAAAACACCTACAGCATAATCACTAGCATCACACATAATTTCAAAGGGTAAATTCCAATCAGGTGGCTGAACAATAGGTGCAGAAATCAAGGCTTTCTTAAGTATTTGAAATGCTTCTACACAATCATCATCAAAGACAAAAGGAACACCTTTTTGTAAGAGATTAGTCAGAGGCCTATAAATTTTTGAGAAGTCTTTAATGAACCTCCTATAAAAATTGGCATGACCAAGGAAACTTCTTATACCTTTGATGTCCTTAGGACACGACATCTTTTCAATAGCATCAACTTTAGCTTTATCAACTTCAATACCTCTTTCAGAAATTTTATGCCCCAAGACAATACCTTCATTAACCATAAAGTGGCACTTCTCCCAATTCAAGACAATATTAGTTTCTTCACATCTCTGCAAAACTCGGTTAAGATTGCTTAAGCAATCATCAAAAGAAGTTCCATCCACGGAGAAATCATCCATGAAAACCTCAACAATCTTTTCACAAAAGTCAGAGAATATAGCAGTAATACATCTTTGAAAGATAGCAGGTGCATTGCATAAACCAAAAGGCATACGTCTATAAGCAAAGGTACCAAAAGGACAAGTAAAAGTGCTCTTTTCTTGGTCCTCTTTTGACACAGGTATTTGAGAGAAACCAGAATAACCATCTAGAAAGCAAAAATGTGTATGTTTGGATAATCTTTCTAGCATTTGATCAATAATACGTAAAGGGTAATGATCCTTTTTAGTAGCTTTATTTAATTTGCGGAAATCAATTACCATTGTATAACCTGGAACAATTGTTTGTGGGATCAATTCATCTTTATCATTAGGAACAACAGTAATACCTCCCTTCTTAGGGACACAATGGACAGGACTTACCCACTGACTATCAGCAACAGGATAAATTATACCTGCCTCCAGAAGCTTTAGTATTTATTTTCTTACCACTTCTTTCATCTTAGGATTTAACCGTCGTTGGTGATCAACAACTGGTTTAGCGTCTTTCTCAAATTTTATTTTGTGCTGGCATAGAGTGGGACTAATGGCCTTAAGATCATCAAGAGTATATCCAATAGCAGCACGGTGCTTCTTCAGAGTTTTCAATAATTTCTCTTCTTCCTGCTCTGAAAGGTTAGCACTAATAATAACAGGATATATCTTCTTTTCATCAAGATAAGCATATTTAAGAGTATCAGGTAATGGTTTAAGCTCAAACACGGGATCACCCTTGGGTGGAGGTGGATCCCCTAGAATTTCAACAGGCAAGTTGTGTTTCAAGATAGGTCCTTGTTTAAAGAATACTTCATCTATTTCCCTTCTTTCATTCATAACATATCATTTTCATGGTCTAGCAAATATTGCTCTAAAGGATCATTAGGAGGCACGACAATAGAGGCAAGACCAATAATTTCATCTTTACTAGGTAATTCTTTATCATGGGGTTGTCTACGAAATTTAGAAAAATTAAACTCATGAGACATATCCCCCAAACCAATAGTAACAACATCCTTTTTGTAGTCTATCCTAGCATTAACAGTATTCAAGAAGGGTCTACCAAATATAATGGGACAAAAGTTATCTTGTGGAGAACCAAGAACAAGAAAATCAGTAGGATATTTAACCTTCCCACACAAGACTTCAACATCTCTAACAATCCCAACTGGTGAAATAGTGTCTCTATTGGCAAGCTTAATTGTAACATCAATTTCTTCTATCTCAGCAGGTGCAATATCATGCATAATTTCTTTGTATAAGGAATGAGGTATTGCACTTGCACTAGCACCCATATCACACAAGCCATGATAACAATGATCTCCTATTTTAACAGAAATAACAGGCATGCCTACAACAGGTCTATGTTTATTTTTAGTATCAGGTCTAGCAATTCTAGCAGCTTCATCACAGAAGTAAATAACATGCCCATCAATATTATCAGCCAAGAGATCTTTATCCATAGCAATAATAGGTTCAATTTTAATTTGCTCAGGGGGTGTAGGTGTTCTAGTGTTACTCTTACGAACCACAGTTGAAGCTTTAGCATGATCCTTTATTCTAACATGGAAAGGTGATTTCTCAATATAAGTGGTAGGAACAATAGGATCAACATTATAAGAGATAGTATTTTCTTCAACTTTAATAGGTGCAACTACTTTTACTTCAATGGGAGGATTATATTTAAACCACTTCTCCTTAGGGTGATCAACATGAGTAGTAAAGGATTCATAGAAAGAAGCTATTATCGCATAGTCAAGTCCATATTTAGTGCTAAATTAATGGAAAACATTGGTGTCCATAAAAGATTTAACACAAAAAAACTTAGGTGTTATACCCGACCCTTACCTTCGTCGAGATCCCAATCTTCAGAGTTGCGTTTAATTCTTTCCACTAAATCCCTTTTGAATTCAATAGTCTTCATCATAAAAGAGCCAGTACAAGAAGTATCGAGCATGGAGTGATTGTTGAGAGAAAGCCGAGCATAAAAATTTTGAATAATAATTTCTCTTGAGAGCTCATGATTGGGGCATGAATATAACATTGAATTAAGCCTCCCCCAAGCTTGAGCGATGCTTTCTCCTTCGCGAGGCCAAAAATTATATATATAATTGCGATCACGATGAACAAGATGCATAGGATAAAACTTCTGATGAAATTCCAATTTCAATCGGTTGTAGTTCCATGGACCCATATCATCACATAGCCTAAACCATGTCAATGCCTTTCCCTTCAAAGATAAAGGGAAGACCTTCTTCTTGATAACATCCTCGGGCATACCTGCAAGCTTAAATAATCCACAAACTTCATCCACATAGATTAGGTGCAAATCGGGATGTAATGTTCCATCACCTGTGAAAGGATTAGCTACAGTTTCCCTATCATACCCAAAGGAATTTCAAAGTAACATTTTCAGTAGGTTGAGGAGCAACTCTTTTCTCTACTGGTCGGGGTGAAGATACCCCTAACAAGCCCCTCAAAGGATTATGTTCCATAGTAAAAAGTGATAGTAAATTTCAGCACACTATATAAATTTTTCCTTACCAAATTCCACTTACCAAAGGCGCTTCACTCCCTGGCAACAACGCCAGAAAAGAGTCTTGCTGACCCACAAGTATAGGGGATCTATCGTAGTCCTTTCGATAAGTAAGAGTGTCGAACCCAACGAGGAGCAGAAGGAAATGACAAGCGGTTTTCAGTAAGGTATTCTCTGCAAGCACTGAAATTATCGGTAACAAATAGTTTTGTGATAAGGTAATTTGTAACGGGTAACAAGTAATGAAAGTAAATAAGGTGCAGCAAGATGGCCCAATCCATTTTATAGCAAAGGACAAACCTGTACAAACTCTTATATGAAGGAAAGCGCTCCCGAGGACACATGGGAATTATCGTCAAGCTAGTTTTCATCACGCTCATATGATTCGCGTTCATTACTTTGATAATTTGATATGTGGGTGGACCGGTGCTTGGGTACTTCCCTTCCTTGGACAAGCATCCCACTTATGATTAAGCCCTATTGCAAGCATCCGCAACTACAAAAGAAGTATTAAGGTAAACCTAACTATAGCATGAAACATATGGATCCAAATCAGCCCCTTGCGAAGCAACACATAAACTAGAGTTTAAACTTCTGTCACTCTAGCAACCCATCATCTACTTATTACTTCCCAATGCCTTCCTCTAGGCCCAAATAATGGTGAAGTGTCATGTAGTCGATGTTCACATAACACCACTAGAGGAAAGACAACATACATCTCATCAAAATATCGAACGAATACCAAATTCACATGACTACTTATAGCAAGACTTCTCCCATGTCCTCAGGAACAAACGTAACTACTCACAAATCATATTCATGTTCATAATTAGAGGGGTATTAATATGCATAAAGGATCTGAACATATTATCTTCCACCAAATAAACCAACTAGCATCAACTACAAGGAGTAATCAACACTACTAGCAACCCACATGTACCAATCTGAGGTTTTGGGACAAAGATTGGATACAAGAGATGAACTAGGGTTTTAGAGGAGATGGTGCTGGTGAAGATGTTGATGGAGATTGACCCCCTCCTGATGAGAGGATCGATGGTAATGATTTCCCCCTCCCGGAGGGATGTTTCCCCAGCAGAACAGCTCCGCCGGAGCCCTAGATTGGTTCCGCCAAGATTCCGCCTCGTGGCGGCGGTGTTTCGTCCCGAAAGCTTGCTTATGATTTTTTCCAAGGTGAAAGACTTGATATAGCATAAGATGGGCATCGGAGGCCTGCCAGGGGGCCCACGAGGCAGGGGGCGCGCCCAGGGGGTAGGGCGCGCCCCCACCCTCGTGGATGGTGGGTGGCCCCCCTCTGGTTGATTCTTTCGCCAGTATTTTCTATTAATTCCAAAAACTGCCTCCGTGAAGTTTCAGGACTTTTGGAGTTGTGCAGAATAGGTCTCTAATATTTTCTCCTTTTCCAGCCGAGAATTCCAGCTGCCGGCATTCTCCCTCTTCATGTAAACCTTATAAAATGAGAGAGAATAGGCATAATTATTGTGACATAATGTGTAATAACAGCCCATAATGCAATAAATATCGATATAAAAGCATGATGCAAAATGGACGTATTACTGATTCATGGGTGTTCATTCATATGTGCACAGTGCGAGCACAAATCGGGCAACTGTGGTCGTGGCCAGTCGGAAACGAAGTTCTATCTCACCATTCTGGATGACTTCAGGAGCGCTCGGGATATTCAATCTCAACCTACCACGGTCGGCATGGCCTAAATTTTTGAACATATACTATCTGTTGCTACATTATCTATATATTTGCATCAAATCTTTGTTACATTATCTATTTTTAATTCTATATTTTTGTACTTTGCTTGCATCTATATATGGATATGTTCTATCAGTTACTCCCATATTTGCATCTTGCTCAGTTATTTCATTATATCTAATTTACGATCTTAATTTTCATTTCAAGAAGTACATCCCTTGCTTTGCAAGAACATGAGTTGAAGGAAATCTTGGGCTTTACTTAGCTGATGACTCCCAGGATGTCATATTGACAATGCAATATGGGTTTACATTGACGGTTAGCGTAATAATTGATAAAGATGGTCACTCCTATTTTAATGCGGACCTTTGGACAAAAATGTCTAAGTGTTATGAACTAAAAGCTGGCAATAAAATTCTAGTGCGTGCACCACAGCCTGGTCTAATCAACAAGGATGTTTACTTCCCCAATGTCATCAGCCGATCAAAGTCTGATCGAGTGTAGTGTCCTTTCAACTTTCTCCATGTTGTCATATTACTATTTAAGCAACCAATTGATCACTATTTAAGCAACCAATTGTGATATCATATTCTGACTCTGTTCCTAGGCAGTAACAAATTATGTTTACCAATTTATGCACACTATATATTCTTCTGCCATGTTCTGAATAAATAATACCTTTCCACCTTTTAAGCAGGATGTGTTGGATGCATAGTGAAGGATCTGTATGTTACTAAGCGCATCAAATTTCAGTGGAAGGACTTGAAGCATGTCATAAACTTTGTTGATAATCTGACAGAGATAGCACAGCGTATGAACACTGGATTTTGGATGGGATTAATTAGACCTATGGTGCACACACTGAACAAGACCAATTGTGTGCACAAAGTGTTGGTAAAATGTCTTATTTTAATGTTGATGCTCATAAACTATATATATCTTCAATGATATGTTACAATTGTTTTTTATTCTACATGTCAACAGAAATTACCCCCTGTAGCCGTTCCTCGATCGATTTCCCGGCGTGGTCGAATTACACTTGTGCCTTCTAATAACGCCAAAGTGATTGCAAGGTACTGCATTTCCTGCAAAAATGGAACCATTCAAATTAACACGTTCTTGCTTCTCGTGTCAATGCATCCATATTGGAAAATTGGAGACACTGTTCTACTCCTGCTCTACCAAGGCATAGGAGGGCTCTTCCTTTTCATTGACGAGATGCCGAGTCGCCGTGATCAAGCTACTTCCAGTGGATAGTTGTGGTTGTTGGCCCTCAGCCTCTTAAAATGTGCTAGTTGTTACTATATATGTTAAGTATGTAGATATGGACCATATGGTTGTTGGCCCTTAGACTCTTAAAATGTGATAGTTGTTACTATGTTAAGTATGTAGATATGGACCATATGGCTGTCAAAACTGTGTTATGAAGGTCCTCCTTTTGTCGAATAGTGTAACCACTATATATATGTTACTCAAATGCTGTTTACCCAAGTTCATAAATTTTCATGGAAAGTATTAGTATCGTACACAGTTCATTGAGTTTAAGCGTGTGCCCGATGTCCAGAAGGCATTTGCATATTAACTGTCCATATTGCAAATTCACACACATGTTCACATAAGGAAACGTAAGTGTAACATACTAATCATCGCACACGAGTACTCACAGACGCATCGTGTGCGATACTCCTAGCCACCGCAAGCAACTAGTTTGCATTTTTCAAAGTTTTTTGTACACACAGAATCACACACGAAGTAACTGCATTGACCGTCTGTGTTGTAGTTTCTCATCGCAAACAGTTCATCCGAGTCGGCTGTTTGCCACGTATCACACACATCTTGATTACACGACTCGTTTGTGTTCTTTTGGCTCATCGCAAACAGTTCATCCATGTGAATTGTATGTTGCATATCACACGCATCTTGTTAAGTTGAACCGTTTCTGTTGTGTTCCCTAATCGAAAACAGTTCGTCCGAGTTAACCATATGCCGTATATCGCACACACATTGATATGGCTGCCCGTTTCTGTTGTTCTACCTCATCGCAAACAGTTCGAATGGATTAACCGTGTGTCCTGCATCACACACACATTGTCATGGATGCCCGTTTCTGTTGTTCTGCCTCATCAAAGACAGTTTGAATGGATTAACCGTATGCCCTTCATCTCACATGCAACTAAAACATGAACCTTGTTTGATGCATACATCGCAAATGTTTTGCACGTTTTTTGATGGTTTTTTTACACCACCGTTTGCGATTATTGCATCGCACACAGTTTCGGCAAAGGGTCTCTGATCGTAGTGACGCGTTAGCAGTCTCCTGCAGTAGTGTATACCTGTGGGTTATCAAGACCTTTTTCTAGCGTCGTTGCCATGGAGCATAACTCTATCCCCGTAGATCTGATTTTTCCGAGTTCCTTGCTAGCATTACTGTAGGTGATACCAGAACCATAACACAAGCTACCATAGGGAGCATCCACTTTCCTGCTTTACATTACTTTGCTCTCTTTATAGGTAGATGCATCAATGGTAAACATGATCATAGGCACCTCAGCGCCTCCGATCTCATTGTTCTCAAGAGCGCAGTAATGAGTGATAAATGATTTAATTTGGGGGCTATCATTGCACGTCGGTTACATAACAATGCTAAAGATGGGGATTTCTTTGGTGGAATTTATGCCACTCGTTTAGCTATGTATCTTGGTGTTCCCAAGAGAGAAAATTATCCTCAGTTACCACCTTCTTTTCTTGACTACGATGCTATGGAACGTTACTGGTTTCTTGAGAGAGGCGAGTTGCCTTTCAAGTACATACTAATCTTTGACAGACAACAGGCTGTCTATGTTACGCTTCCTGCTCCTACATTCTTTGACTTTCAGACAAAACAAAGATATTTTATAACCAGAGAGGAGGCAGACGAGTATGAGAGAGCGAGGGAGACAACTCACCTTCATGAGGCAGCCCGCTAGGCGGTGGCAGCTGCAATCGAGTACAACCCCTACTATAACCCTGGATATTACCCAGGCCAACCGTGGCCCTAGACCAACTTAGGCCAAAAGCCTAAGCTTGTGGGAGTACGTATTTCTCACCGACATTACATTCACATTCATACATTCATTCCAGTTGTCGGTGTTCATCCTTTTTCATTGCATCATCCATGTTAGTTTATTTTTCTTGTTTTCTTCTTGTGTATTTGAAAAACTTTGAGAAAATCCAAAAAAATAGTTCTCGCCTCTTTCTAGTTTTTCTTTTCACTTTATTTAGTAGTAATATTAAAAGAAAACCCAAAAGTACTTCTCGTTCTTCTTTTTCTTGTTGGGAGCTTTCCCGTGTAAATAGTTTTTCTCATTCTTGTTTTACTTTCTTGAGAAAACCAAAAAATCCAAAATTATTTCAGCGTATTTCTTTGAAATTCTTTTTTTTTTTGTCGTAAGGAGAAGACCACCATGAAAATTTTGAGTGTCTCTCATATGCATTGTTGCTGATCTAACAAAGAGCCCATATTACCTTGTCCTCTCCTTTAAATAAATGTTTGTAGATTCCAGCTTAGTACAATGCACGTGCACTCTTATTATTATCCACACCATTCGGTCGTGCAAGTGAAAGGCAATAATGACGATATATGATGAAATGATTGAAATGGAGAAAAGCTGGTACGAACCCGACCTATTTTGTTTTTGTAAATATGATTAGCTCATCGTTCTTGATTCTGCCCATTATGAATGAAACATGTTTGCAATGACAATTAGAGATTATAGTTACTCATGCCATGCTTAATTAGCTAGGAGTGGATAATGATTTATCTTGTGTGACAACATGCTTTGAAAATGGTTATGATGTAGTATGATAGGATGGTATCCTCCTTTGAATGGTTCAAGTGGCTTGACTTGGCACATGTTCACGCATGTAGTTGAAACAAAAACAACATAGCCTCCACGATATTTATGTTCATGGTGATTTATATCCTACTCATGCTTGCACTTAATGTTGGTTAACCTCAATGCATGTTTATGACCGTTGTCGCTCTCTAGTTGGTCGCTCCTCAATCTATTTGCTAGCCTTCACTTGTACTAAGCGGGATTACTGCTTGTGCATCCACTTTCTTAAACCCAAAGTTGTTCCATATGAGTACACCATACCTACCTATATGTGGTATTTACCTGCTGTTCCAAGTAAATTTGCATGTGCCAAACTCTAAACCTTCAAATAATAATCCGTTTTGTATGCCCAAATCGCTCATGTACTGACCGGGGGCCGTCAGTATCTTCCAAGCTAGGTGGGTTATTCTCATGATGAGTGTTTATTCACTTGTCATTCACGAGAAAGTGGCTGGTATTCGGGATGCCCCGATCCATGCTCTAGATCGAATCAAAATATATAAATCAAACAAAACTCCCCCAGGACTGTTGTTGGTATGGACGGTGCCCGTAGATTCGGTTAGCCATGGAGTGTGATTGTTGGTAGAGGGGGAGTAAAAACGTTACCATTCTGTTTGGGGACCGCCTATAATGTATCTAGCATGGAAGATAGTGTGATCTCTCGGTTGTTATGTTGACAATGAAAGCATACCGCTCAAAATTATATTCATCTCTGTTTTTTAAAAGCTCGAGCTCTGGAACCTCTGCAAATCCCTGCTTCCCTCTGTGAAGGGCCTATCTATTTACTTTTATTGTTGAGTCATCATCCCCTTATAAAAAGCACCAGCTGGAGAGCACCACTGTCATTTCTATGCTTTGTTTTTAATTGATGTTTAGTATGAGTGTGACCGTATCTCTTTTTCCATGAATTATAATGTTTAGTCAGTCCTTGATCTTCAAGGGTGCTCTACATTTATGTTTTGCGGTCTCAGAAAGAGCTAGCGAGATACCATTTTGTCATATTATATCATGATTGTTTTGAAAAAGTGTTGTCATCTGAGATTTATTATTATTGCTCGCTAGTTGATTGTGCCATTGATATGAATGTGAGACATAAATGTTATAGTGAATATGGTTAGTTCATAATCTTTGCTGAAAACCTGAATATTGCCTAGACATATTTGCAACAACAAGATCAAACAGAGTTTGTAAAAGTTCTTTGTCACTTTCAGTTTGTCAACTGAGTTGCTTGAGGGAAAGCAACGGTTTAAGCTTGGGGTAGTTGATACATCTCCATCCTATCTACTTTTTCAAACTCTTTTGCCCTTGTTTTGGACTCTATTTTGCATGATTTGAATGGAACTAACCAGGACTAACGTTGTTTTCAGCAGAATTGCCATGGTGTTATTTTTGTGCAGAAATAAAAGTACATAGAATTACCTAAAAATTTACGAAGAATTTTCATGGAATATATAAAAAATGCTGGCGCAAGAATTAACCAGAGGGGGTCCACCCGGAGGCCACAAGCCCTGGGGCACGCCTAAAGAGCTTGTGGGCCGCCTAGGCCTCCTCCGACCCTAACTCCAACTCTATATAACCCTATTCGGGGATAAAAAATCAAGGAGAAGGATTCATCGCGTTTTACGATACGGAGCCACCACCGCCTCTTGTTCTTTAGCGGGAGGGCTGATCTGGAGTCCGGTCGGGGCTCCAGAGAGGCGATTCATCACCATCATCATCACCAACCTTCCTCCACCACCAATTTCATGATGCTCACCGTCGTACATGAGTAATTCCGTCGTAGGCTTGCTGGACGGTGATGGGTTGGATGAGATTTATCATGTAATCGAGTTAGTTTTGTTAGGGTTTGATCCCTAGTATCCACTATGTTCTGAGATTGATGTTGCTATGACTTTGCTATGCTTAATTCTTGTGACTAGGGCCCGAGTGCCATGATTTCAGACCTGAACCTATTATGTTTCTATGAATATATTTGTGTTCTTGATCCTATCTTGCAAGTTGTAGAAAACTATTATGAATTATGATCCGCATACCCCAAGGTGACAATAATTCAGATTCTTTCCGGTGATTACCGTAGTTTGAGGAGTTCATGTATTCACTAAGTGCTAATGCTTTGGTCCGGTTCTCTACTAAAAGGAGGCCTTAATATCCCTTAGTTTCCATTAGGACCCCGCTGCCACGGGAGGGCAGGACAAAATATGTCATGCAAGTTCTTTTCCATAAGCACATATGACTATGTACGGAATAGATGCCTACATTATATTGATGAATTGGAGCTAATTCTGTGTCACCCTAGGTTATGACTACTACATGACGAATATCATCCAACACAATTATCATTGTCGATCCAATGCCTATGAGCTTTTCACATATTGATCTTTATTAAGTTACTTTCGTTGCTACTGCTGTTACAGTCATTACAAAACTTCTACTGTCAGTGTCAAAACCGGCGGATCTCGGGTAGGGGGTCCCGAACTATGCGTCTAGGCGGATGGTAACAGGAGACAAGGGACACAATGTTTTACCCAGGTTCGGGCCCTCTTGATGGAGATAAAACCCTACGTCCTGCTTGATTAACATTGATGATATGGGTAGTACAAGAGTAGATCTACCACGAGATCAAGGAGGCTAAACCCTAGAAGCTAGCCTATGGTATGATTGTTGTATATTGAGGTTGGTCCTACGGACTAAAACCCTTCGGTTTATATAGACACCGAAGAGGGTTAGGGTTACACAAAGTCGGTTACAATGGTAGGAGATCTAAATATCCGCATCGCCAAGCTTGCCTTCCACGCCAAGGAAAGTCCCATCCGGACACGGGACGAAGTCTTCAATCTTGTATCTTCATAGTCCAGGAGTCCGGCTGAAGGTATAGTCCGGCTACCCGGACACCCCCTAATCCAGGACTCCCTCAGTAGCCCCTGAACCAGGCTTCAATGACGATGAGTCCGGCGCGCAGATTGTCTGCGGCATTGCAAGGCGGGTTCCTCCTCCAAGTTCTTCATAAAAGTTTGTAAACACCAAGGGTAGTGTCCGGCTCTGCAAAATAAGTTTCCACATATTGCCATAGAGAGAATAATACTAACACAAATCTAATCTGCTGACGTATTCCGTAGCATGACATCACGCTACGGCCAAGTCCTTTACTCGAAACGTTTTTACTTCCCCACCTTAGCGTATTTTGCGAGGCGGTTTCCTTGGCACGTCTTGTCAAAGCAGAGATCGTGTCCCCTTTATTTACGGGATTCTCATCAATACGGACGTGGGTAACCCAATCGTGCCCATTAGCATGTTTTCTTAATTAAAGGCGAGTCCCAAACGGTTACGGGGAGGGCCCTTGGTATTCAACCTCTTAAAAAGAGACCAAGGCCTTACTCCTTGTCAATCTCAAACGAGTTCGCCTGTCGCTTCGAGTTCCAACACCCTAGGCTCCAGATTCCAGGCGCTTCGGACCTTCGATAATGTCCGGTTCCGACCTTCGAGGCCGATGGATGCCCTCCTCCGTCACGGAGGAGGACGTGCTAAAGTTGAGAGAGGCCAAGTTCTTGACCGGCGAAATTTCGCACAGGTTGCCTGCTCAAGGGCAGGCCGTTCCCAGTCCCCAGCCTGGTGAGAGCGTGGTGTTCGTGTCTCACTTCCTTCGAGGGTTAGGCTTCCCAATGGATCCCTTCGTGAGGGGGCTGATGTTCTATTATGGGCTGGAATTCCACGACTTAGCTCCGGTGTCCATCCTCCATGTTTCCTTATTCATCGTCGTGTGTGAAGCATTCCTCCGTGTTACTCCTCACTTCGGATTATGGCTCAAGACCTTTAAGGTAGAGCCGAAGATGATTGAGGGACGGCACGCAGAGTGCGGAGGCGCTGTTGTAAGCAAGAATGTTGGTGCTCCATGGCCCGAGGGCCCTTTTCAAGAGGAGCTCGACTTATGGCAACGAGAGTGGTTCTATATCACCGTCCCCAGGGGCACCAAGTGGGTGGCGCCGCCTGCTTTTCGCTCGGGTCCCCCAAAGCAGCTAGGGTCGTGGGTCAACAAAGGCCTAGATTGGGGACCACCCCTGGACGTGCCTTTGTTGCAGGGCCACATCAGGGATCTCTTAGAAAGAGGTCTCAGCCTGGTCAAAGTGACGCAAGTCATGCTGATCCGCCGAACACTGCCCGGCAAACGCCGCCCCCTTCGTTTATGGGAGTTTAATCCGGAGGGACCGCGAGCTCTCCAGCACTTTATGGGCGCTACGCCCGTGGAGATGTATAAACTGTTCTCCGGATCACAAGCAATGTGTCCGGATTTGACCGAGGACGCAGGTCTGAGCTGCAATCGCCCGGATACTTAAGTAAGTAGCCTTGTGCCCGGACTCGTTATCCACATATTTGTCATAAACTTGCCCCTAAAAGAGTTGTCCCTTTAAACAGGAGTGGATAGCGAAAGCAATGCTGATAAGGTGTCCGGCTCCCCTCCCTGAGACCAGGCCGGATCCTGTCCTAGTCAGGATGTTGAAGATTCTGCCTTTGAAGGAAAGTGAGGGAGGGGACAAGGGAACTACGGCCTCCTCGAAGGTGGTTGTTCAGAGGGAAGGAACCAAAAATTCCTCCCCTCCGGGGAAGAAAAGGACCGCCTCTGAAGACCCGGAGATCATGGCCTCAAAGCGGGGGAAAAGATCCTCGTCAGAGGGTCCTATACCGGGGGATACCTCGGCCGAATTATGCCCTCAAGGGGACCATCCCTACAACGAGCCGTAAGTGGAGAAAGATTTTCTTTTCGAGAGATGGGGGGAACCCTTGCTATATGTCTGAGAAGTTTAACCGAAATTTTACCATGTAGCTCGAACCTCGACCCTTCTCAGCAGAGCTCGTCTTCGGGGGACCTTCTTCCAGAGATGATGGAGAGCGAAACGCCTCCCCCTACCGCACCACCTGGCGAGGCGGGCGACCCTGAGGTGTCATCGCAGAGGGTTTCTCCGAATCAGGCAGGGGCTGAAGATAGCTATGTGGCCCCCCAAGGTTCTCCGCGTCCGGCCTTCGAAAGAGGCCATAGGACAAGTCCGGTACCGCCTGGTGCTCGGCCGGAGGAGCTGAAGAATCTACTGGGGCGAGCTTCTATCTCAGAGGAGCACCGTGCATTGATGGGCACGGTGATTGAAAGAATTTCGTCCGCGGAAAGCGGATTGCACGAGGCCGTCAGAAGTTTACTGACGGGTTTTGAGGTATGTTAGATAATGTACACTTTTGTCAGTTGCGCATAAATAAGATGCGCCCTGTGTAGATAGTAGCCCCTGAGACTCTGTGCGTTGTCAAAAGTGACGGCGCGCAGAGGATCATAATCCCAGGTCTAAAATGTCGCCTTTGAATGTAGGTGGCGAAGTGTCCGGAATCCAGCCGAACTGATGATTTTGCCGAGCTAAAGCGGCAACTTGACGTGGCAGATGCCGACATTGCGCTCGTCAACAAGTGGCTTGATGAAGCTCAAGGTGTGTAATTCCTCGGACGGCACCTGGTAAGAGGAGCTTTATGCCAGTATCTTACAATGTGTGTTCTTTGACGCAGATGGTGCGGCCGCCGTGGAGAGTCTTCGGGCGGAACTTGCCCGAGCTAAGGAACAAGCCAGAAAAAGTGATGTGGCTGCCGAGAAGGCCCTTGAAGAGCTGGGAGCTGAACAGGCTGCTCACCGCCTGAGCAAAAAAGAGATGGCCAAGATAGCCGTGAAGCTAAAAAGCGCTGCTGACCGTTGCAAGCTTATGGAGAAAGAAGACCGGGCGAGATAGACGGACTTAGAGAAGGCCGTTGCTGATGCCAAGGACGCTCGCTCTGCGATGAGAGCTGCGAAGGAGGAGCTGCGTCAGGCCGAAGAGATTGCGGCTGGAAAGCCCTTTATGCTGCGGAGGAAGTTTTGTGATCCGAAGCTTGCTCCGTTGGACCGGATGTGGAGTGTGGCGGACACCTATCTGGATTTGGCAGCGAGTGCTGCTGATGCGACCGAACACTTTCAAGATCAGGAAGATCGCGAAGTGGAAAAACTTTTCTGGTCGCAGTTCCATAATCCAGCGCGTCCACTATCAGTGGACGATTGTCTGGCTCAATGGGCCGAACTGAATAGGTTGTCCGGACTCGCCATGAGGTGCGTCATGAGTCACCTGTGGCCGGGGAAATCGGAGCCGAAGAGTTATTTCAGCTTGGTGCAGCAGTTCCTTGGTGCGGTGCCGTGTATTAATGCAATTAAGAGGTCAGCATGCATAGAGGGTGCACGGATGGCTCTTACCCATGTCAAGACATACTGGGCGGAAATGGAGACCACCGCTGTTGCAACCCAAGATTCGTACAGAAGCCAAGTACCTGCCGAGCACTATTTTTAGGAAGTCCTGCAAGGCGCTCGTGTAATAGAGATGCAGTGCTCGAAGGATGCTATGTTCGAATAGAATATGCGATTGTAAAACGGTATTTTGATAAATTGTAGGAACTTTTTATACTTGTGCCTGCAAGTATTGTAACACCTCATGTGCGGCTGTTTAAAATATATAAAATCTGAAAGATGGCAGTCATCGGCTTCAGCCCCCACGCAAATAATGTGGGGGTGTTCGCAAAAGGCACATTTTCACACTTGATCCAACGTCTTGGTCCTACAAAGGAGGTGATAGCGCAGCGAACTAGGCAATCGGACTATAATGCTTTATCACTTTCACTTAGCCATAGGAGCTTGACAGTGGGACTATTTAGGTAGCCCCTGGTGGCGACTGCGCTTGCCCGAGTTCGGGGCGTGTGTGTGCCTGGCCGGGAAACGGCCCTTCATTAATGCGGACGAATCCTATAGATTCCGGAGAGTCATCAAGTGGTTGACCAGTCTCACGCTATATCATGACAGCAGCTGCTTTCTCTCGAGGTGCTCTTTGGCGAACCGGGCACAATCGTAGTAGTTCTCCTGGTGCCGCCTTAGCCGATAGAGCGGAACGTAAGGCAGCCGAACACAGGAGCCGGGCAACACAACATTTGACCAAAGACATGATTCGGAGCTGATGCATATAAGGCCAAACTCGCGACGCCGAACACTCCCTAAGGTATTCGGTGTTTATGAGAGCGGGCGAGGCAACACTCTTGGGTATAAGCCCCTAGTGTCCAGGTACGCGCATAAATTCTGACGTGGCCACATGCCAAGACGCCAGCCTCCTCCTTGGTTATACTACAGAGAACCAGGGGATGTGTATCAACAAGAGACAGTAAAAAAGGTTTACGCAGGGTCTTAATCTGAAAAGAATCCTTGTAACGGGTCCCTGCTGCACGTCTGCGCCTGTGTCTCCGTTGTGCCGTATCCAGGACGGGCGCAGCACGATATTCATCTGTAAAAGAGAGGAACTAAGTTGAAAAAAGGTCGTGCCGAACAAAAGTTATATTAAATAAAAAAAGTATAAAGTAAAATAGGTAAAATTGAGCTTCGTTGTCTCTTATTTTATATGTGCGGAGCCCCTAGGGCAGGGGTATATGGCCACTAAGCCTTTATTAATGATACTTTTGTGTCGGACTCGTCTATCCGTGTCCGTGGTCTTAATGACCTGTTCAGATGTTTCGGCTAGTGAAGCCATTTTATTGTGGGGCTGTTAAAGCGGCCGCACAATCCTCCGCTCGGGGGAGGCGCACTCAATGCTTCCCCTTCAAAGAGATGATGCCTCGTGGACCGGGCATCTTAAGCGTAAGAGATGCATAATGCGATATTGCGTTAAAGCGGGCGAAAGCTTCACGTCCCAGCAGTGCTTGATAGCGACTTGAGAATGGGACGATGTGGAACGTCAGCTTTTCGCGGCGGAAGTTATCGGTAGAGCCGAATATAACTTCGAGCCGGAGAAAACCCATGCAATGGGTGTCCGGGCCTAGCGTTACCCCTTGAAAGGAGGTTTTGCTATGGCGAATTCTTGTTGGGTCTATCCCCATGTGGCGGATTGTGTCCTGATATATCAGGTTTAGCCCACTGCCGCCACCCATCAAGACATTTGTAAACTGGAGTCCTTCAATTATTGGATCGAGTACCAAGGCAGTCCAGCCTGCGTTCCTGATACTTCTAGAATAGTCCAGATGATCGAAGGTGATTGGTTTTGACAACCAGTGGCGAGGCTCCTTTGGGATAGGCCGTATGGCGCGTACCTTTATGGGTGTTGTACGTTTTGTAATGTGAAGTAAGTTTACTCTTTTCACTTCTTGTGGGAAATTCTTTTGTTTCATGGTGCTCTGCTTTTGGGATTCGTCATCGTCTTCGCTTGGTGTGTCGAGCCCCTTGTGTTCGGCGTTGAGTCTACCGGATTGTTTGAAAACCCAACAATCTCTGTGGGTATGGTTAGCAGGCTTCCCGGGAGTACTGTGTATCTGACATATCCTGTCCAAGATTTTGTTTAGGTTGGATAGATCATCTTTGTTATCCTGGAGGGGCGGCTTTTTCTGGTTCTGCTGTGAGCTTTTGAATCCGGCGTTGACTGTCGTGCTTTTCGGACTATTTTCCTTGTTCCGGCGATGATCCTTGTTGCGTCACGGTTTTCCGTTCCCATCCCTAGTTTCGGATGTACTTGGGTCGCTGGTGCTACATCTTGCCAACCAGTTGTCCTCTCCTGTGCAAAAGCGGGTCATGAGGCTTGTCAATGCGGCCATTGTTCTTGGCTTTTCTTGGCCGAGGTGTCTAGCGAGCCATTCGTCTCGAACGTTGTGCCTGAAAGCTGCTAGGGCTTCGGCGTCCGGACAGTCGACTATCTGATTCTTCTTAGTAAGAAATCTATTCCAGAACTGTCGAGCTGACTCTCCGGGCTGTTGGGTTATGTGACTAAGATCGTCTGCATCCGGAGGGCGGACATAGGTCCCTTGAAAATTTGCTCGGAAGGCGTCCTCGAGCTCTTCCCAACTTCCAATTGTGTTTTCAGGAAGGCTTTTAAGCCAATGCTGGGCTGGCCCTTTAAGCTTGAGGGGTAGGTATTTGTTGGCGTGGAGGTCATCTCCTCTAGCCATGTGTATGTGGAGGATATAATCCTCGATCCAGACTCCAGGGTCTGTTGTTCCATCATATGCCTCTATGTTTACAGGTTTGAATCCCGCTGGAAATTCATAATCCAGGACCTCATCGGTGAAACATAGGGGGTGTGCGGTGCCCCTGTATTTGGGTGTGCCGGATTCGGATACTGGCTTTATTGCATTGCTTACGAGAGCTTGCTTTCTTGGCCCATAAATGGACCTGGCTGGGCCATCTTTTTTTTGCGAATCCTCAAGTGGGTCACGTGCCAGCTTAAGTGCAGCGTCGCTTGCCGCTTTATGCTGGCCATGGGGTCGTCTATCCGACCGGGTGGCTTTCTTGTTTTTTGAATGCGAGGGTTCTAAGGCCTCTTTGTCGAATTCGGGCAGTAGCTTTCGCTTCGGATAGCTTTTAGTGTGGCGACTGGCGCCGTATTTGTCTGCGGTATTGATTACTTTACTCCATCTGATTCTGAGTTCATCTTCCGCAGTTTTTAGCTTCCGCTTCTGCTTTTTCAGGCTGCGTGTAGTTGCAGCGAGCCTTTTGTGAAGGTTCTTCTGCTCAGTGGGCTTATCCGGCGTAAGGTCGTTCGGAATGCCATTTTCGCCGGGGGAGGGTTGTTCGGTTTCTTTATGATCCGAGTTGCCCTGTTCGGATGGTTGCTCTAAGGCATGCTCGTCGTCTGCCGGCTCATCCTGCTCTATGGCTGAGTCTGTATCGAGGCGGGGCTTGGGGCGGCGTTTACGCCGACGCTTTGATTGTTTTTCGAGAGATTGATCCCTCGTTCCATCCCCGTGTTCCTCGTTGTCGCTTCCTTTAGGGGTATCCACCATGTAGACATCATGAGATGAGGTGGCTGTCCAATGCCCTATGGGCGTTGGTTCATATGCGTCTCCTGCATCGTCGTCCATGCCGTCGATGTCTTCGGAGTCGAAGTTGAGCACGTCGTTTAAATTATCGACGGTGGCTACCAAATGGGTGGTGGTTGGGTTTTGAATTTCTTCATCATCCGTATCCCATCCTTGCTGACCGTAGTCCGGCCAGGGCTCTCCTAATAAAGAGAGAGACTTTAGTGACTTCAGGATGTCGCCGAAGGGCGAGTGCTGAAAGATGTTTGCGGCGGTGAACTCCATGATCGGCGCCCAATCGGATTCGATTGGCGGTAGCGGAGGCTCGGAGTCCGAGAGGAATCCGGCTCCTCGGAGTCACAAGCCATCGGAGTCGGGCTGGCGTTCGGCTCGATCGCCTTTGGGATCGCAGCCCCCGAGGCGGCGTCCAACCACTCATCCTCGATCGGCGCAGTAGGCTCCGAACTAAGGGTCGGGACCAGTGTGCGTGCGGCCTCCAGGACACTGTTCGGCGGTAGAGCTAGATCATGCCCATCGAGACTGTGCGGCGCGCTTGGCTGTGGCTCGAATCCGTCGAAGATCAAGTACCCACGGATGTCGGCCGTAGTTTAAACTTCCAAACCTGACTGATGGATGGGGCGTAGCTTCGATCTGCTCCGGTGGCTGCTTAATTGCCCGCAGCTGAAAGCGCCAAGATTTAAGATCTGTCCGGGGAGAAAAGTCTCACCCTGGACCGCATCGTTGTTGATGATCAAAGGAGCCATCGGGCCTAAAAGCGAAGACACAGAGGAACTCTCAATGAAAGCACCAATGTCGGTGTCAAACCGCGGATCTCGGTAGGGGGTCCCAATCGTGCGTCTAGGCGGATGGTAACAGGAGACAAGGGACACAATGTTTTACCCAGGTTCGGGCCCTCTTGATGGAGGTAAAACCCTACGTCCTGCTTGATTAATATTGATGATATGGGTAGTACAAGAGTAAATCTACCACGAGATCAAGGAGGCTAAACCCTAGAAGCTAGCCTATGGTATGATTGTTGTATACTGAGGTTGGTCCTACAGACTAAAACCCTTTGGTTTATATAGACACCGAAAAGGGTTAGGGTTACACAAAGTCGGTTACAATGGTAGGAGATCTGAATATCCGCATCTCCAAGCTTGCCTCCCACGCCAAGGAAAGTCCCATCCGGACACGGGACGAAGTCTTCAATCTTGTATCTTCATAGTCCAGAGTCCGCTGAAGGTATAGTCCGCTACCCGACACCCCTAATCCAGACTCCTCACCACTGCTATCAAGTATTTCCATACTACTTTGCTACTAAAAACTTTGCTGCAGATATTAAGTCTTTCAGGTGTGGTTGAATTGACAACTCAACTGCTAATACTCGTGAATATTCTTTGGGTCCCCATGTGTCAAATCAATAATTTTGGGTTGAATACTCTACCATCGAAAACTATTGCAATCCCCTATACTTGTGGGTTATCAAGAACCATGTACGTGATTCTGGCGAGGTTCCGGTCGTCGCCGCCGTCCTGGGTGGTCGATGGAGGCCACCCGCGTGCACCAGCTGCCGGAGGCACCCCGTGGGCCACTGACAAGTGAACCCCGCGGGGATAGTTACTAATAACCCACTAACCTCGGTGCCCCACCTACTAACTAAAACAACTAACCCCCCCCGGGTCACTGACATGTGGGCCCATGGTTATTAAGTCCTAATAGACACTGACAATGGGACCCACCCCTTAATACTAATTAAACATGATTTATTAAGTTAATTTAATTAGTTAAATAGTTAGAGTCTGACAGGTGGCTCCTTTAGTCTAATTAACTAATTTAGGTTTAAATTAACTCTATTTAAACCTACTGTATACGACAGGTGGGCACCCCATGTCAGTTTGACCAGTCAGCTGACTGGTTGACAGCTGACGTCACCCTGACCTCATGTTGATGCATTAATTCATTTTCTGAATTAATTTAATTAATAATAAAATTAGAAAATAGTTGAAACTTTGAAAATTAATATAAAATAATCGTAACTCGATGAAAATAATTTATATATGAAAGTTGCTCAGAAAAATATGATGAATCTGAATATGCCTTCCATTCATCTGTCACGTGCCTCTATCATAGCGAACATGGAACCATGCCCCTCTGTTTCATCTGTCCGAAAATGCCTAACACCGGGGATACTTTCCCGGATGTTTTCCCCCTTTGATGTTATTGTGTAGTAATGCGTTAGAACACCCCTAGCTCTGCATATTGTCATGTCATGCTTAGTGTTGCACTTGCCTGCTTTGTATTTATTATTTCTTCCCCCTCTTCTCTCCGGTAGACCCAGAGACCGATGTTGCCCCTGTGATTGACTACGTCACAGATGACCCTTCTTCCTTTTCAGCAGTGCTTCCAGGCAAGCCAACCCCCCTTGATCATTCTGATATTGCTTATTCCATTCTCTCTCATGCTTGCATTAGATTTTTCTACTGTAATTGATTGCTCCTATTCTGATGCATAGCCTGCTTTTGTTACCTGCTCTTGTACCTTACATGCTTATCCTAAAACTGCTTAGTATAGATTGATTAGTGATCCAGTCACCTCACCTTGTCCCAGTTGCCCCGGCTTGATGACCGATGACTCGATCAACGTGATCGACGACCAGAGCTTGACACATCACCTCATCCCCTTTAGTTGTACGACTCTGCAGAGCTACTATCGAGTGCCGAGGGTGATACCTCGTAACGCACTCCTGAATGATAACTCTTTAGTGTAGCTAATCGGTCCTGGCCTATCGATGGTGATTCCTCCTTCACCACTCCCGATGACGTCTATGTCGTGCAACACCTCAAGTGTGAACCTCGAGGGTGATTCCTCTAAAGTTCACCTTGACGATTACATCAAGTGGATTCCATTGAGGGTGATTCCTCATATTCCCCTTTGGTGTTTTGGACACACGGTTACTTTGACGTTACCACAGAACCATTTAAGAGATGGGTCGGCCCCGAGGGGTGCCCGTGAGTTGATGTGAAGTCAGGTTGGCCTGGAGGATACCCGTGAAATAATTATGACGCATGGCCGTGCAGGCAGACCGCTCCAGAGTGGGCTGGGCTAGCCCTTGCCGCATTTCCTCGAGACGGGTGTTGGTGTCAAAACCGGCGGATCTCGGGTAGGGGGTCCCGAACTGTGCGTCTAGGATCGATGGTAACAGGAGACAGGGGACACGATGTTTACCCAGGTTCAGGCCCTCTCTATGGAGGTAATACCCTACTTCCTGCTTGATTGATCTTGATGAATATGAGTATTACAAGAGTTGATCTACCACGAGATCGTAATGACTAAACCCTAGAGGCCTATCCTGTATGACTATGGTAATGAGTATATCCTTTCCGGACTAACCCCTCAGGTTTATATAGACACCGGGGGGATCTAGGGTTTACATGGAGTCGATTACATAAGAAGGAATCTTCATAGTCGGTCGCCAAGCTTGCCTTCCACGCCAAGGAGAGTCCAATCCGGACACGGTACAGATCTTGCCTTCATGTCTTCATAGCCCATCATCCGCCCATGGATAACAAAGCCGGACGACCGAGGACCCTTAGTCCAGACTCCTCAAGAGCCCCCGAATCAGTCTTCAATAGTGAGGTGTTCGGCACACAAATTGTCTTCGGCATTGCAAGGCGGGTTCCTCCTTTAATGATCTCCAAGTAATGTATTCGGCCATTGACCCCACGTCGCTCCCCTCGGCTTCTGCGCGTCAAATAACTTCGTCTTCCACGTGTCGGGCGAATGTGGAAGGTCAGGGAATTTTTGCGAATAACACCCCTCCCATGCAGGGAAGAGCGCCTATTTAAAGAGATTAGATCCAAGATCCATTTGGCACTACGCTGAGAAAATCCCCAGAGACTACTATGAGAAACCATTCCAACATGGCTAGCATTCCCAGCTCCTCCTCCCGTTCCGGCCCAGAGAAAGGCGAGTGGGAGAGGTGTTTTGTGCCCCATAGTCAATTAGCGAAGCTGCAGACACAGGATTCCTCCCCCCAGACCTAGTCCCTATTCGAGCGGGGCTAGACTCCTTCAACGGTGAGACCCAGGCAGAGGCCTTCCCCAATCCATCTGGGGGGGAGCGAGTGTGTTTTGTCCCCTACCTACTAAGAGGCGTCGGATTTCCAATCCATCCATTCCTCCGAGGGCTTCTGGAATACTATGGTCTCCGGTTGAACAACTTCACCCCTGCCTCCCTTCTGCACATTGCGGGTTATGTCGCTTTATGCGAACTATTTCTGGGCATCGAGGCTCATTTCGAGCTGTGGAGGAAGTTGTTCTGTCTTGTCCCGCGTAATCACGAGGGGTCAATATTTGAAGTGGGCGGAGCCAAAGTATGGCGTATCGCTGATAACGGATATCTGTCCGGCACACCAAGGAAGGCGTCCGAAGAATGGCCTTCCGAGTGGTTCTATATCGAGGACGTTGCCCTTCCTGACCCAGGTCGAAAGGGTCTTCCTGAATTTGCGAGCGTTCCGCTGAAGAAACACCACAGTTGGCGTCCCCGGAGTCTTGAAGAGGATGACAACGCAGAAGTTCGCCAGCTTATGAGCAAGATAAAGACGCTTGCTCAATTCGGACTCACAATAATTGAGGTAATGGCGACCTCCATAGAGCAAGGGGTTCAGTCGCTACAATACAGAGGGCTGCCAATGTGGCACTATAATGGAGAGGATGACGCCTCCCGCTGTGGCCGGAAGGGTTCGGATACCCCCACCGCTCTGGCCAAAATATTGTCGAGCTGTTTAAAGGGAGGAAGAGGAGTTTCTTCGCATTAAGCGCAGAGATGGGTATTCTATGTACGATCCTCCCAGTTGGATAAGCCTCAATCCCTCTGCTTCACTCATTCCACTTCCGGATTACTTTTGATAGATTTCAAGTATGTTTGTTATTACAGCACTGCCGGAAGGTCACCGAAGGACTTCATAGTCCCGCCCCACAGCCGGAGAACCACAACCGGGAGCTAGATCCTGGGTTTGAAGAGGATCCGGATATATTCATGGTGCTCGCGGAGGGAGTGTTTTACCAGACAAGCTATGACGGCACAAAAGTGGCCATCACCGCCGACTACCCCCGCCTTCTTCCTGCTTCACATGTAAATAATCAAGAAACACCTTCTCTAAAAGAGTGCTCTTATTCTGCCTCACCCACCGCAATGTATTGTGCTCCACAGGGGAGACGTTCGGTAATTCCGAAGAGATCGGCTCCTGCGCCGGGCAAGCCTTCGAAGAGGAAGACCGGTGAAGACATAGCCAAGCCTTCATCGAGGAGGTATGGATAAATATGTCTTTCAGTGGCCGCATCCGACTGTGACTTGTGTGTTTGTTTGGTTACAGGAAAAAGGTTCGCCGAACTGTGTCCGGGGGCCCGGTCGGTCATGCTCCCGACAACAGGGATTTAGATCCAATCGGGGAGACTGGGGCCGGTGTAAGAACGACGCCGAACTGCTCTTCGGCCGAGGGTTCAAAGAATATGTCCGTCACCAACTCGGAGGTAGAGAGCGCCATGAACCATCGGCATTGCAGGGCTGTCTTGCGAGACCCCAAGTCCTCAGAAGAGGCATTTAATGCCTTTAGCTTGGATGACGCATACATCCGAGCCGCTCGAGATGGGCTTAGAAGAGCCACGAAGCAATATCTAACAAATGTGCAAGTAAGTTTTCTTTGTCCAAAAAAGGATAACCATATGCCCGTAGCCCCCGAGACTGAAAGCAGTTGGCACAACTGATTTAAGGATCGTTGTACGACCAGGTCCTTACAGAGAAGAATGGCTTGCTAGCCCAAGAGCTGGAGTAGTGCCGGGCGCAGCTAAATGCTGCTACCGCCGAACTGGCAAACTTCAAGAAGTCGTCCTCTGGTAATGTTCCCCTCCATCGAGGAACAATAATTGTATACCAACTGTGCTAATTCTGCTGCTGATCGCATAATAGGGTCGCCTGATCATCTTGAAGAGAAGTTGAAGATCGCCCAAGAGGGAGAAAAAGAGGCGAAAAGGCAACACGCCGCAAAGTAGCGTGTATTGACCAGCGTCGAGAGCGAGAAAACAAGCTACAGGATTCCAACACTACATTGGGTGAAGAATTGAAAGATGTTAGAGCCCAGCTAGCCGATTCCGTGAAGGAGAACAAGAAGCTGCGGGGCGGCATATTCAGTATGTGTCTGAACTATTTTTAAAGTAGCTCAGAGATAAATGGAACTGATATAGTTATGTTTGCAGGTATATTGACGGGCCGTCCTGAAGAGGAGGTGTCCGGATCATCAAGTGTCTGCTGCAAAGACTGTCACAAGTGCACGAGCATGCCCGGCTGGCCATGTGGAGCGTTGCCAAGGCCTTATGGCCATCCGCCTCCCCTCCAGGAAGTATGGAGGAGCTTGTAGAGCTGTTCAAGGGAGCGCGGTGGCGTATCCGACTATGGAAGATATCGGCCTGCCGAGAGGGTGTGCGAGAGGCCTGGGCCATGGTGAAAACGCGATATACCAAGCTGGATCCGAATCACATGGCCCGGGTTTAACCGCTAGGGTCAAATAGGGAAGAAATTCCCGTTAGTTTAGTATATGTCCAAGTACAGGTGGCCGCCAAATATTCCCAACAGGATTGTAAGTTAGACTGCCTGTTGGACGGTGTAGAGGAGGAAGTGTTCGAGTCCAAGTGACTATGTACTTTCCTCATCATGTGGAACTCTAGCTAAATTGTATATCATTTGTCATGGCAGACCTTTTCGCTTCAACCTCCGGAACGAAGGTGCGGAGTGTTTCCGAATACCGTCGCGGCCGAATAGCCCGGGGTATGCATGGAAAACTAGGCGTAGGGGTCATAGTTGCTTGAACAGACAAGTTGTATCCGGCTAGCTATGTTATATTACATTGACATTGTAAGAAACATCTTCGAGAGAGAATAGTTCCGTTAGGGTTCCTTTCCCTGGGTGTGCATGCATTTAATGTACATGTCTGAATTGTGATGGGAAAATCATAGTGTATATAACTTCTGGGGTTTTGCAATGGAAGAAATGAAAAGACGTCTTTAATTCACCGACCGAATATTCCCTTAAGAACGCTAGCTTTCGGCTTCACCTAGTCTGATGTACACATCCGGATACCCGGCAGTAACAATCGCAGAGGTGCTCCCTTTATGCCCTAGCCGAACTAACGTGAACGTAGGGCATAAGCACAGGAGCCAGGCAACCCAGCTTGGCCAAAACTTAAGTCATATCGGTGCATATAATGGTGAAGAAAAGGTACATATGGAAGAAAACGCATATGTGAAGAGCTTGATGCTCCGTGAATAATAAAAAAGCTGATGTCCAAGAAGCCCCCAGGTATAATGGACGTACATATATATAAAGATGTGTACGTCAGCGGTGTTCGGTCGAGCCGTATGAGAGCTTTAAAGCAAAGAAATAAAGGTGGAAAAGAGAGAAAAAGTAATGGAAACTATAGGGGAGAAGGAGACGAACAAAGAATTCGGTGCTAGGCATAGAACCTTCGGAGTCTGGCCGCATTCCAGGGGTTCGGCTCTAGGCGATTATCCGATGCATCATGAAGACGGTACGCTCCTCCGGTAAGAACTTCGTCAATTATGAAGGGACCCTCCCATTTGGACTTGAGTTTGTCATTTTTCTTCTCCGGCAAGCATAGAACGAGTTCACCAACGTTGTAAGTCTTGGCCCGTACTTCTCTGCTTTGATATCTTCGAGCCTTCTGTTGATAAAATGTTGAACGGGCTTTGGCGACGTCGCGCTCCTCCTCGAGGGAATCTAGGTTGTCCTGCCGATCCAACTCGGCCTCTTTCTCTTCGTACATACGCACTCGAGGTGAGTCATGTATAATATCGCAGGGCAACACAGCCTCTGCACCATACACCATGAAGAAAGGTGTGTATCCGGTAGCACGGTTGGGCGTGCTCCGCATCCCCCAGAGTACAGAGTCGAGCTCCTCAATCCAGTGCTTGTCTGATTCTTTCAAAGACCGCACTAGTCTGGGTTTGATGCCGCTCATACTGAGACCATTGGCTTGTTCGACTTGACCGTTGGTTTGCGGGTGGTAGACGGAGGCGTAATCGAATTTAATGCCAAGATTAGTACACCAGGTTTTTACCTCGTCGGCTGTGAAATTAGAGCCGTTGTCGGTGATGATGTTGTGTGGAACACCATAACGGTGCACCACACCAGATATGAATTCTATCACCGGGCCGGACTCAGCCGTTTTGACCGGTTTAGCTTCTATCCACTTAGTGAATTGTTCCACCATGACCAGTAGATATTTTTTCTTATGGCTTCCCCCTTTAAGCGGTCTGACCATGTCTAGTCCCCAGACCGCGAAAGGCCAAGTAATGGGGATAGTTTGTAAGGCAGTTGGGGGCATGTGGCTTTGGTTGGCGAAGAGTTGGCATCCGACGCAGCGTTGGACGAGGTCCTGTGCGTCTGCTCGGGCTATCGGCCAATAAAACCCAGTACGAAAGGCCTTGCTAACAAGGGCCCGAGCTGCGGCGTGGTGTCCACCGAGACCGGCGTGAATTTCCGCTAAAAGCTGCCGCCCCTCTTCTTCGGAGATACATCTTTGAAGTACTCCGGTAGTACTTTTCTTGTAGAGCTCTCCGTCGTGAACCTTGTAGGCCTTCGAACGCCGGACAATGCGGCGAGCCTCATTCTGGTCTTCGGGAAGCTCCTTCCTATTAATGTAGGCCAAGAAAGGTTCGATCCATGGGGCAATGACTGCCATAATGAGATGGGCCGAGGGTGTTATTTCGGTGGCTGAGCCCCCAATACTATCGGTGTCTTCGGGATTTGGAGTTGTATTCGGGTCTGGACTATTGTTGCTGCCCTCCCCTTGCCACACCACGGATGGCTTGAAAATCCTTTCCAGGAAGATGTTAGGTGGGACGGGGTCGCGCTTAGCACCGATGCGAGCAAGGACGTCCACCACTTGATTACTTTCTCGGGCGACGTGATGAAATTCAAACCCCTCGAACCGAGCCAAGATTTTTAATACGGCATTGTGATAAGCTGCCATCTTTGGATCTTTGACGTCAAAGTCGCCGTTTATTTGAGATATGGCAAGGTTCGAGTCCCCGCGCACCTCCAGGCGTTGTATGCCCATGGATACGGCCATCCGAAGACCATGCAGTAGGGCCTCGTATTCGGCTGCGTTGTTGGAGTCTGTGTAGAATATCTGGAGTACATACTGGACGACGTCTCCAGTGGGGGATGTTAACACGACTCCTGCTCCCAGCCCTGCCAACATTTTGGAGCCGTCAAAATACATAACCCAATTGGAATATGCGCCGTACTCTTTAGGGAGTTCAAGTCATCCATTCGCCATTTAAATCGGCCAGTATTTGGGATTTGATGGCTCGACATGGCTTGTATGTTATGTCGAATAGAAGTAGCTTGTAACATCCCAAAATTCTAAATTTTGGAATGTTATATTAAATAAATAACTATGCTTGATTTTCTGATTGTTGGTGTGATGGATTGAGTGAAACTGATTGAAATTTGAAACTTTTGAAAGTTGAATGAGAGGGAATGAAATGACTTTCCCAAAACTTTCCCCTTTGCCTTTTTGGATCCCAATGAATTCAAATTCATACCAACACCAAAGCCTAGAGTGAGGATGACATGACTTCTTCCATTTTTAAATGAATAGGGTTTTGGAAAAAGATTTGAATTCCATTTGGGAAGTTTTCAAATCCAAAGCTTTATGCAACTCAATGATTTTCATGAGGGAAGATAAAATGACTTCTTCAATTATATGAAATAGGAGTTGGAAGTTATAATGAATCAAGTTGAAAATCATTTGAAAGTGCTTTGAAACCCTCTTTCAAATTTTGAGTTTTGAATTTGAATTTCAAACTTTGGCATGTGGGAAACATTTCAAAAACTAAGCCTGATAAATACTTGATCAAAAGTATGAGAGGAGCAAACATGACACTCCAAAAATATCAGAGGAAACAATGCCAAAAGAATTGGAATTCAAATCTGAATTTTATTTGAATTTGAAAAAAATGAATTTTTATAAAGTTTGGATTTTGCCTTTGGAAAAATGTTCAAATGAAAGGGAATTTTCCCCTGATCATTTTGGTATATATATACCCTATATAAAATATCTATAGTTTAGGTTTTATTTTGGTTTTGTTTTAATTAAAAAAAAGAAAAAACCCTCTAAGCGCCAAAGCCAGCCACCCAGCCCAGCCAGCGCCACCTCACCCCTCAGCCCAGCCCCACCAGCCAGCCCGCCCAATCAAGCCAGCCGAGCCAGCCGAGCCGCCCCTCCCCTCACCTCGCCTCGCTTGGCAGCCGCTTCCGCCACGACCGACCCTCGCCTCTCTCTCTCTCTCACTGACCCAGGGCCCCGCCTCTTCTTCCCCGCCCCACGCCACGCCTACTCACTCGAGATCGCCGATCCCGAAGATCCGGATCCCGATCGCTCCCGATCCCTTCCTTCCCGACGAGGCCCCACCTATAAAGACCCTCCCGCACCCGCTTTCCCCTCGCCCCGCCGGACCTCCTCTCCCTCCCTTCCAGGCTCGCTGGAGACCCGAGCATCTCCTCCGCCATTGTCGCCACCGACGACGCCTAGCCCTCCCCGAGCTCCCGACCCCACCGAACTCCTCGCTGCCTCCCAGACCAAGACGGCGACTCCTCGAGCTCACCGACGCCTGAAGCCCGACACACTTCCGCCGCCGCCGCCGTCGTCGGGACTCCGTACATCGCTGAACCCACCTCCCCGTCCGATCTGGAATCAACGGCTCCGATTAGAAGCCCCAAGGGGTGTTTTTATTAGAAAACCGCCGTCTTAACGGTTTTATTTTAGTTTAGGTTTTATTTATTAGGCCGGTTCGTTAGTTTTAACCCTAGGCCCATTTAGCCTATCTAACGCATTGTATGCAGCTTTAGGCCCATTAGGCCTTTTTTCTTTTTATTTGATTTTCTGTTTTAGCCGATTTGTTTCAAATTTCAAAATGTATATCTTTTATTCTGTTTAATATTTTTGAGTGATTCTTTTTTGTTGGATTGCAAATTTTATGTAGTTTCTTAAAAACATATATTTAGCTATGTTAAAAATAATTAAAAATGCTTTAATATTGTTTTAGTCAGAATAGCAAATCTGCTATAGTTTTAGTTAGAAAAATTATTTTTGCATGATTCTTTTTGCCATCACTTTATTTTGATATTGTCAAACCCTAGAAATTAACTTTGATATTTTAGGATTAATAAATAATTAATTCTAGGCAGAATCCTATTAATCCTAATTAATTGATTAGTTCTGTTTTCCTAATTAATTAATTAGTAAATTAATTTATTTTTAACTTGTGATTAGTTATTCTAGGTTAGTTTCTGTCACTCCATTAGATGAACTTTTATTTACAATTAATAAAAGTTTTAAATTAATTTTCTTAATAGAAATTGGATTAGGCCTAAATTGAGTTTTATAATAGCTTTTAATTAATTCTTTTTGCTCCTAGTTGCTTAGTTAATCCTTTTATGTTAAGTTAACCTAAAACCATGATTAGGTTATATTAGGAAATTTTGTTTTATAAAACTATTTTTGTTATTGTTTGGAATAGGGAAAACTTTGAATTGGATTTCTTTGAGTTTTCCTTTCCGATTTGGTTTGATTGTTTTGTTGTGCTATGTTACTTTTGTTATGTTGTGTTTTGTGATCCTATTGTTATGTGCTTATCATAGTTATTGTTTGCCTCGGTAGAATTTCCGAGTGCTAAGATTACTACTACGAAACCCTAGTTCTTTCAAGATCGCCAACCGTGCAAGTTCACTTTGATCATTGCTTTCATACCTATGTTTTATTGCATTTAGTGGCACCTTTGCAACCACCCTCAAGAGTGTTATTGAATCCTTGTAGTTGAGTAGTATGCATGAGGTAGGAACCCATCACCCTGTTACCAAGCCCGGACGTTGTTTCTTTTAATGCTACGCTATAGTAGACGGGTTTGGTATGAGTGCACGGAGTGGTGTGAGAATGGAGGATTCTACGCCAATGACGACAACTCCATGATGGAATCTGCAAGGACTGCATCTTCAAGACCTCAAGACTTCAAGACTCGAGACAGATTGCAATACACACTCATCGGGTGAAGGACGGTTGATGGGCAGCCCCGAGAAACCAGTGGTTGGCGGGATGCATGGAGAAGCGCCATGACATCTCGCGAAAGCTTCACCCAGACTCAAAGAGACGGAAGAATACTTCACGCCTGAAGCTTACTGTGCAATCGCAAGTCATTATGGGCTCGCTTGGTTGACCTTAGTGGTGACTCGGCTGGGGCGGTACTAGCAGATGTAGAAGAACGGTAGGATTGGATGGGTACGGACGGTGGTCGAGGAACTCTTTGGAAGACCATGTTTGGTCATCTTGTTCTCAAACACTCAAGTGCGAGAACGTAAAGAGAGAGATCGAATCTTGCGGGTAAAGTGTACAAACCTCTGCAGAGGGTTATAACCTAATCGATTAGCCGTGTCCCCGGTTACGGACAATTTGAGCCTCTGGACTTGGATCTATTTCGGAACTCTCAACACCGGATTGATAACTTAATTGTGGGCAACTTATGATGATTTTGGGCTATGAGACATCGGTTGGCGGAACCATGTCATGATAGAAAACTCCATAGTACAGACTTCATTTATTCCTTTGATGTAGGTAAAATAAAACTAGCTTTTACGCAAACAAAACTCAGATACAGAGCCACAAAGCCATACTGCATATAGTATAGTTTATCATCTGCTTTATCTTATTGTGATCTTGCCGTACATTCAATGTAATCGACCTACACGGCTGCAACGTATCATGTTGCGTATATTTTCCTCGACGAGTAAGAGTTACGATGCAGGTTACGGTCACACTCAACCCGCCGATGGCGTTGATGGGACTCCACACCCGTTTGATTGTTTCCGCTGAGTATTATGAGGTATATATCAGTTTTACGTTATTTATGCATGTGATTGCACTTTGATATATACATTGATGTACTGTGTGTGCCAGCATACTGATCCAGGGATGGCATAGAAACACAGAGGCTTGACCGTCTGAGGTCGGGTCGCTACAGAGATGGTATCAGAGCACATGTTGACTGTAGGACGTGACCCTAGAAATCGGAAAGCCCCTAGGACAGGAAATCTCTAAAACTTTATTTACAAAAAGACTCTTACTTCTCATCTTTTCTGATTTTATCAAATAGACCCTCTCACCTCAAATAGTTAGAATATACCCCTTATCCTTTGATCACCCGGAGGATCAATCAAGACGCCCAAGAAGGATTTGATATCGGAGAACTGATGACCCTTCAGAGTAAAGAGGATTCCTCCATTAGAATCTACAACAGTTGAAGACTCCGAAGACTTGAAGGATCTGAAGAATTATTTGACCTTTAGAAGACCAAACCCCTGCTATACACCTACGTTAGATGCGATGATTTGTGAGCTGTCATTTGTTTGATGTTTTCCGACAGCCCCAAAATAAAACCTGTTTCTTCAAAAACTATTGTTTGTATTGTGTGTATATCCCTCCCCACCTCCCTCTCACCTCACCCTAAAACCCTTGAACCCCATAGATGATGAATGAAGTTGGACTGATATTCTCGGATCAAGACTCACCGGAGGCGAGCTATGGATGCGAACATGGAGAGTCACTTGGGAACAATTTGGTTTCAAGGAAGTATGAGGTCCAATACGCTTCAAGATTTTACGTAAAGTGCTGCAACCTGGTGGAAAATGCATCAAGCCATACAGGATTTAATGGAGCAAGAACTTGGGAGGATTTCAAGAAGACCTGTTGAGATCACGCCTTATCCGGAAGCACCATGATACACCAGGAATTAAACCTTGTGCCTGCAGGATTTGCGGAGAAATAGGACACACCTGTGAGGAACACAAGGATGGATGCCCTCATTGTGAGGAGAGACACCCACCGAGGAATGCCCAACTAGTCGTGTGACTTGCTTCCTGTGTGAAGGAACCACCCACTACCCGGTGCAAAGGTCACATTTACTCCACGGTGCAACGAACTATTCAAGGTGAAGATGGAATGAAAGAAGCCCTCAAGGAAGACCTAGAAGAACCAAGAATGAATGAAAGTGTTGAAGACCTGATGGAGAAGGTCTCAACAGATTTTACTCCAATGCCTGCTATTCATGTGGAGAAGAAGGACATTTTCACAAGATTGCACCAAGGAAAGAAAAGAGTATCCGGATACTTCCCACGAAGCAATAGAGTTTGACCCACAGGAATAGAAGGATTGATCGAACGAGGAAACCCAGAAGAGAAAACAAAGACACCCTCGTAACAACCCAATTTCTGCAAATAGGGACAAGAGTCATATTACCTGTTTTGAATGTAAGGACGCCGGGCATTATGCCAATCAATGTCCCGAAGGAAGCAAGGAACTCAAGCAGCAGCACCATCTCCAAGAAGCCCAAAGACTTATCGAAAGTCATTTGTTTTCGCTGCAAGGAAGCAGGACATTATGCTACTAAATGTCCCAACAAGATGAAAGCTGGAGTTGAGTAGTTGGAATTTTGATATTGGAAACAAGAGTAGTAGAAAGCAATTTCATTTTCATGAGCTCAATGAGTTGAGTTATGTAATAGATTACCCTGAGATTGTAATAGTTCATGACTCAATAAAGTTGTAATGTCACATGCTGAAAAGCTTTAAGGAGTTGTCATATTTTATCTTGGAAATTAATATTCTGGATGAACATGGAAGAAAGTGAGTTGTGATGCATAAACAGGAAATTGGAATTGAGATTGAAGTTTTGTTTGGATGATATGAATGTGTGCCCGGAGATATGTACCTCATTCGAGCACCACTTTTGTTATACAACTGCAGATGACGACCCTTTACGAGTCTTTCCTTAAAGGTCCGAAACCATCATGACCTCGACAAGTGATCATGATTACCCAAAATCTCAAGGACATGATGAAGCATATTCACCTTGAAGGAGATGCACGTCTACAAAGGCTACCCTTCATGCATAAGGGAGTGGAACTTTGGTATGTGGAGGTACACCTCCACCGTGTGAAAGGAGTTTGCCCAAAGAGGATGGGGCATTACTTCTTCATTTCACGTGTGCCACAAGCAACTTTCTTCGATGCTGTTCGTGAAGCAGCCATGGAAGCCATACGTCCGATCGAGAAATACTAGAAGCAAGACTCCGTCATACTCAGGAATACCTAAGTGAAGTGCATACGAAGATGATGGAGGTGAAGCTCAAGGCCACTACAATGAACCGTAAGATTGAAGAATTCAAGACACATGTCGCACAATTCCAAAGGATCAAGAATCCTCGAGGAGGATAAATGAATAAAGTTGGAAGTAATGTCCACCATACCAAATCATGTGGGTGGCAGCATTTGTAATAAACTTTTGGAATTTGGATTCACGAAAAATGATTAAGGATGTAATGAAAGATTGATATGAGAATAATGAGATTTTATGGATAAACTTGTGCATTCTTTTGGTCATAGTACTCTGTAAAGCCACAGGATCAATGAAGAAAGAAACGTGTTACTCATGACGACCATAGAAGGAAGCTGGACAAAATAAGTTGGAGTTTTGTTTTGATATGATGGTACGAAGAAACAGAGTACTACTGGATTTAAGGAGGTGTAACAAGAGAGTTACTCCTAGGATGAGTTAAAGCTGCACCAGTGTTGAAGTGGGCCATAACCCACAGGCCCAGGATGTTGAAAGGAACAGACGTACCCTTGATAAAGGAGTATATTTGGAAGAATCAGTGATCCAATCAGCATACGTTTCGTAGGTTACGCAAAAACCTAAGAGTGGTGAGGAAAACGATAGATGTTTTGTTTGGCTTGCAGAACCCATGGATTTACTCGAACCCAGTTCGTGGACAAGAGAAATTCTGCAATGCTTGTGAGTATGACCGAGTGTTAGAATACGAGATTCGCTAAACCTTATACAGGGTAATGATCTGGGTGCGGAATGGATTGATCACCATACCGACTTACTCGTATCTTTCGCTCCTGCTATTTGGAATGGTAAATCTGAGAGACTTACCCATAGTAAAGTGACGACGCTCGTTGAAGCCTTGCTTAAGCCTTAGAGTGGCAGGATGATAAACCCATGTACATGGCAGTTGTTGCCAAACGTAGGTTATACGGTGAGGTTCAACCCAGACCCGTTTTCTGCAAGAGAAACCATAAATTGTAGACCACCATGAGTATTTCGATAGCTGTCTAGAATGGACACTGACCTATCAGCTAAGAAGATCCAGTCTCGGACGAACCACAACTTTGAAGGACCGACCCAAGGTTTCGAGGAAAACTTTACGCCCTAATGTAAGAGCATTAATGAAGGAGCCATTGTAAGATATGTGAAGATACATACATGGTCAGACTCCAGAGGAAGTATCTGAGTTTATTGGAACCGTAACCTTGATTTTAAGTGTGGTAGCCCACCGACCTTTCTCGACTGTAACATTTGCTAGAAGACCCCAACCCCTAACCTTTTCTTGTTAGTTTCTTCAATCTCGAGGACGAGATTCATTTTAAGTGTAGGTTTGTAACATCCCAAAATTCTAAATTTTGGAATGTTATATTAAATAAATAACTATGCTTGATTTTCCGATTGTTGGTGTGATGGATTGAGTGAAACTGATTGAAATTTGAAACTTTTGAAAGTTGAATGAGAGGAATGAAATGACTTTCCCAAAACTTTCCCTTTGCCTTTTGGATCCCAATGAATTCAAATTCATACCAACACCAAAGCCTAGAGTGAGGATGACATGACTTCTTCCATTTTTAAATGAATAGGGTTTTGGAAAAGATTTGAATTCCATTTGGGAAGTTTTCAAATCCAAAGCTTTATGCAACTCAATGATTTTCATGAGGGAAGATAAAATGACTTCTTCAATTATATGAAATAGGAGTTGGAAGTTATAATGAATCAAGTTGAAAATCATTTGAAAGTGCTTTGAAACCCTCTTTCAAATTTTGAGTTTTGAATTTGAATTTCAAACTTTGGCATGTGGGAAACATTTCAAAAACTAAGCCTCGATAAATACTTGATCAAAAGTATGAGAGGAGCAAACATGACACTCCAAAAATATCAGAGGAAACAATGCCAAAAGAATTGGAATTCAAATCTGAATTTTATTTGAATTTAAAAAATGAATTTTATAAAGTTTGATTTTGCCTTTGGAAAAATGTTCAAATGAAAGGAATTTTCCCTGATCATTTTGGTATATATATACCCTATATAAAATATCTATAGTTTAGGTTTTATTTTGGTTTTGTTTTAATTAAAAAAATAAAGGAAAACCCCTCTGGCCAGCCAGCCACCCAGCCCAGCCAGCCACCACCCTCACCTCAAGGCCAGCTCCAGCCAGCCACCTAATCCCCAGCCAGCCAGCCAGCCGAGCCGAGCTCCCCACTCCCTCCCTCGCCTGCCTGGCGCCACGCCACGGCCGACCGACCCTCGCCTCTCTCTCTCCGCTGACCTGTGGGCCCCGCCTCTTCTTCCCCGCCCCACGCCACGCCTACCTCACGGAGATCGCGGATCCCGAAGATCCGGATCCCGATCGCTCCCGATCCCTTCCTTCCCGACGAGGCCCCGACCTATAAAGACCCTCCCGCACCCGCTTTCCCCTCGCGCCTCGCGGACCTCCTCTCCTCCCGCCGTGCTCGCTGGAGACCCGAGCATCTCCCGCCGCCATTGTCGCCACCGACGACGCCCTAGCCTCCCGAGCTCCCCGACCCCACCGAACTCCTCGCCGGCCTCCCCTTTCCAAGACGGCGACTCCCTCGAGCTCACCGACGCCCGGAAGCCCCGACACACTTCCGCCGCCGCCGCCGTCGTCGCCGGACTCCGGTACGTCGCCGGAACCCACCTCCCCCGTCCGATCTGGAATCAACGGCTCCGATTAGAAGCCCCCGAAGGGGTGTGTTTTTATTAGAAAACCGGCCGGCCCGAACGGTTTTTATTTTAGTTTAGGTTTTATTTATTAGGCCGGTTCGTTAGTTTTAACCCTAGGCCCATTTAGCCTATCTAACGCACAGGGCGCAGTTTAGGCCCATTAGGCCTTTTTCTTTTATTTGATTTTCTGTTTTAGCCGATTTGTTTCAAATTTCAAAAATGTATATCTTTTATTCTGTTTAATATTTTTGAGTGATTCTTTTTTTGTTGGATTGAAAATTTTATGTAGTTTCTTAAAAACATATATTTAGCTATGTTAAAAATAATTAAAATGCTTTAATATTGTTTTAGTCAGAATAGCAAATCTGCTATAGTTTTAGTTAGAAAAATTATTTTTGCATGATTCTTTTTGCCATCACTTTATTTTGATATTGTCAAACCCTAGAAATTAACTTTGATATTTTAGGATTAATAAATAATTAATTCTAGGCAGAATCCTATTAATCCTAATTAATTGATTAGTTCCTGTTTTCCTAATTAATTAATTAGTAAATTAATTTATTTTTAACTTGTGATTAGTTATTCTAGGTTAGTTTCTGTCACTCCATTAGATGAACTTTTATTTACAATTAATAAAAGTTTTAAATTAATTTTCTTAATAGAAATTGGATTAGGCCTAAATTGAGTTTTATAATAGCTTTTAATTAATTCTTTTTGCTCCTAGTTGCTTAGTTAATCCTTTTCTGTTAAGTTAACCTAAAACCATGATTAGGTTATATTAGGGAATTTTTGTTTTATAAAAACTATTTTTGTTATTGTTTGGAATAGGGAAAAACTTTGAATTGGATTTCTTTGAGTTTTCCTTTCCGATTTGGTTTGATTGTTTTGTTGTGCTATGTTACTTTTGTTATGTTGTGTTTTGTGATCCTATTGTTATGTGCTTATCATAGTTATTGTTTGCCTCGGTAGAATTTCCGGAGTGCGAAGATTACTACTACGAAACCCTAGTTCTTTCGAAGATCGTCAACCAGGCAAGTTCACTTTGATCATTGCTTTCATACCTATGTTTTTATTGCATTTAGTGGCACCTTTGCAACCACCCTCAAGAGTGTTATTGAATCCTTGTAGTTGAGTAGTATGCATGAGGTAGGAACCCATCACCCTGTTACCAAGCCCGGACGTTGTTTCTTTTAATGCTACGCTATAGTAGACGGGTTTGGTATGAGTGCACGGAGTGGTGTGAGAATGGAGGATTCTACGCCAATGACGACAACTCCATGATGGAATCTGCAAGGACTGCATCTTCAAGACCTCAAGACTTCAAGACTCGAGACAGATTGCAATACACACTCACTGGGTGAAGGACGGTTGATGGGCAGCCCCGAGAAACCAAGGTTGGCGGGATGCATGGAGAAGCGCCATGACATCTCGCGAAAGCTTCACCTGACTCAAAGAGACGGAAGAATACTTCACGCCCGAAGCTTACCTGCAATCGCAAGTCATTATGGGCTCGCTTGGTTGACCTTAGTGGTGACTCTGCTGGGGCGGTACTAGCAGATGTAGAAGAACGGTAGGATTGGATGGGTACCGACGGGGTCGAGGAACTCTTTGGAAGACCATGTTTGGTCATCTTGTTCTCAAACACTCAAGTGCGAGAACGTAAAGAGAGAGATCGAATCTTGCGGGTAAAGTGTACAAACCTCTGCAGAGGGTTATAACCTAATCGATTAGCCGTGTCCCGATTCACGGACAATTTGAGCCTCTGGACTTGGATCTATTTCGAACTCTCAACACCGGATTGATAACTTAATTGTGGGCAACTTATGATGATTTTGGGCTATGAGACATCGGTTGGCGGAACCATGTCATGATAGAAAACTCCATAGTACAGACTTCATTTATTCCTTTGATGTAGGTAAAATAAAACTAGCTTTTACGCAAACAAAACTCAGATACTGAGCCACAAAGCCATACCGCATATAGTATAGTTTATCATCTGTTTTATCTTATTGTGATCTTGCGGTACATTCAATGTAATCGACCTACACGGCTGCAACGTATCATGTTGCGATATTTTCCTCGACGAGTAAGAGTTACGATACAGGTTACGGTCTACACTCAACCCGCCGATGGCGTTGATGGGACTCCACACCCGCTTGATTGTTTCACTGAGTATTATGAGGTATATATCAGTTTTACGTTATTTATGCATGTGATTGCACTTTGATATATACATTGATGTACTGTGTGTGCAAAGATACCGATCCGTGGATGGCATAGAAACACGTAGGCTTGACCGTCGAGGTCGGGTCGCTCTGAGAGATGGTATCGAGCACATGTTGATCAGAGGACGTGACCCTAGAAATCGGAAAGCCCCTAGGACAGAAATCTCTAAAACTTTATTTACAAAAGACTCTTACTTCTCATCTTTTCTGATTTTATCAAATAGACCCTCTCACCTCAAATAGTTAGAATATACCCTTATCCTTTGATCACCCGGAGGATCAATCAAGACGCCCAAGAAGGATTTGATATCGAGAACCGATGACCCCTTCAGAGTAAAGAGGATTCCTCCATTAGAATCTACAACAGTTGAAGACTCAAGACTTGAAGGATCTCAAGAATTATTTGACCTTTAGAAGACCAAACCCTGCTATACACCTCGTTAGATGCGATGATTTGTGAGCTGTCATTTGTTTGATGTTTTCCGACAGCCCCAAAATAAAACCTGTTTCTTCAAAACTATTGTTTGTATTGTGTGTATATCCTCCCCACCTCCCTCTCACCTCACCCTAAAACCCTTGAACCCCATAGATGATGAATGAAGTTGGACTGATATTCTCTCGATCAAGACTCAGCCGGAGGCGAGCTATGGATGCGAAACATGGAGAGTCACTTGGGAACAATTTGGTTTCAAGGAAGTATGAGGTCCAATACGCTCTTCAAGATTTTACGTAAAGTGCTGCAACCTGGTGGAAAATGCATCAAGCCATACAGGATTTAATGGAGCAAGAACTTGGGAGGATTTCAAGAAGACCTGTTGAGATCACGCCTTATCCGGAAGCACCATGATACACCAGGAATTAAACCTTGTGCTCGCAGGATTTATGGAGAAATAGGACACACCTGGAGGAACACAAGGATGGATGCCCTCATTGTGAGGAGAGACACCCACCGAGGAATGCCCAACTAGTCGGGTGACTTGCTTCCCTGTGAAGGAACCACCCACTACCCGTGCAAAGGTCACATTTACTCCACGGTGCAACGAACTATTCAAGCGTGAAGATGGAATGAAAGAAGCCCTCAAGGAAGACCTAGAAGAACCAAGAATGAATGAAAGTGTTGAAGACCGGATGGAGAAGGTCTCAACAGATTTTACTCCAATGCCTGCTATTCATGTGGAGAAGAAGGACATTTTCACAAGATTGCACCAAGGAAAGAAAAGAGTATCCGGATACTTCCCGACGAATAATAGAGTTTGACCCACAGGGAATAGAAGGATTGATCGAACGAGGAAACCCGGAAGAGAAAACAAAGACACCCTCGAACAACCCAATTTCGCAAATAGGGACAAGAGTCATATTACCTGTTTTGAATGTAAGGACGTCGGGCATTATGCCAATCAATGTCCCGAAGGAAGCAAGGAACTCAAGCAGCAGCACCATCTCCAAGAAGCCCAAAGACTTATCGAAAGTCATTTGTTTTCGCTGCAAGGAAGCAGGACATTATGCTACTAAATGTCCCAACAAGATGAAAGCTGGAGTTGAGTAGTTGGAATTTTGATATTGGAAACAAGAGTAGTAGAAAGCAATTTCATTTTCATGAGCTCAATGAGTTGAGTTATGTAATAGATTACCCTGAGATTGTAATAGTTCATGACTCAATAAAGTTGTAATGTCACATGCTGAAAAGCTTTAAGGAGTTGTCATATTTTATCTTGGAAATTAATATTCTGGATGAACATGGAAGAAAGTGAGTTGTGATGCATAAACAGGAAATTGGAATTGAGATTGAAGTTTTGTTTGGATGATATGAATGTGTGCCCAGGAGATATGTACCTCATTCTGAGCACCACTTTTGTTATACAACTGCAGATGACGACCCTTTACGAGTCTTTCCTTAAAGGTCCGGAAACCATCATGACCCTGACAAGTGATCATGATTACCCGAAAATCCTGAAGGACATGATGAAGCATATTCACCTTGAAGGAGATGCAGTCTACAAAGGCTACCCCTTCATGCATAAGGGAGTGGAACTTTGGTATGTGGAGGTACACCTCCACCGTGTGAAAGGAGTTTGCCCAAAGAGGATGGGGCATTACTTCTTCATTTCACGTGTGCCACAAGCAACTTTCTTCGATGCTGTTCGTGAAGCAGCCATGGAAGCCATACGTCAGATCGGAGAAATACTAGAAGCAAGACTCCGTCATACTCAGGAATACCTAAGTGAAGTGCATACGAAGATGATGGAGGTGAAGCTCAAGGCCACTACAATGAACCAGAAGATTGAAGAATTCAAGACACATGTCGCACAATTCCAGTGGGACTGAAGAATCCTCGAGGAGGATAAATGAATAAAGTTGGAAGTAATGTCTGACCATACCAAATCATGTGGGTGGCAGCATTTGTAATAAACTTTTTGGAATTTGGATTCACGAAAAATGATTAAGGATGTAATGAAAGATTGATATGAGAATAATGAGATTTTATGGATAAACTTGTGCATTCTTTTGGTCATAGTACTCTGTAAAGCCACAGGATCAATGAAGAAAGAAACGTGTTACTCATGACGACCATAGAAGGAAGCTGGACAAAATAAGTTGGAGTTTTGTTTTGATATGATGGTACGAAGAAACAGAGTACTCTCGATTTAAGGAGGTGTAACAAGAGAGTTACTCCTAGGATGAGTTAAAGCTGCACTAGTGTTGAAGTGGGCCATAACCCACGTGCCCGTGATGTTGAAAGGAACAGGCGTACCCTTGATAAAGGAGTATATTTGGAAGAATCATGATCCAATCAGCATACGCTTCGTGAGTTACGCAAAAACCTAAGAGTGGTGAGGAAAACGATAGATGTTTTGTTTGGCTTGCGTAACCCATGGATTTACTCGAACCCAGTTCGTGGACAAGAGAAATTCTGCAATGCTTGTGAGTATGACCGAGTGTTAGAATACGAGATTCGCTAAACCTTATATGTGGTAATGATCAGGTGCGGAATGGATTGATCACCATACCGACTTACTCGTATCTTCGCTCCTGCTATTTGGAATGGTAAATCTGAGAGACTTACCCATAGTAAAGTGACGACGCTCGTTGAAGCCTTGCTTAAGCCTTAGAGTGGCGGGATGATAAACCCATGTACATGGCGCTTGTTGCCAAACGAGGTTATACGGTGAGGTTCAACCCAGACCCGTTTTCTGCAAGAGAAACCATAAATTGTAGACCACCATGAGTATTTCGATAGCTGTCTAGAATGGACACTGACCTATCAGCTAAGAAGATCCAGTCTCGGACGAACCACAACTTTGAAGGACCGACCCAAGGTTTCGAGGAAAACTTTACGCTCCTAACAGAAGAGCGTTAATGAAGGAGCCATTGTAAGATATGTGAAGATACATACATGGTCAGCACTCCAGAGGAAGTATCTGAGTTTATTGGAACCGTAACCTTGATTTTAAGTGTGGTAGCCCACCTGACCTTTCTGACCAGAACATTTGCTAGAAGACCCCCAACCCCTAACCTTTTCTTGTTAGTTTCTTCAATCTCGAGGACGAGATTCATTTTAAGTGTGGTAGGTTTGTAACATCCCAAAATTCTAAATTTTGGAATGTTATATTAAATAAATAACTATGCTTGATTTTCTGATTGTTGGTGTGATGGATTGAGTGAAACTGATTGAAATTTGAAACTTTTGAAAGTTGAATGAGAGGAATGAAATGACTTTCCCAAAACTTTCCCTTTGCCTTTTTGGATCCCAATGAATTCAAATTCATACCAACACCAAAGCCTAGAGTGAGGATGACATGACTTCTTCCATTTTTAAATGAATAGGGTTTTGGAAAAAGATTTGAATTCCATTTGGGAAGTTTTCAAATCCAAAGCTTTATGCAACTCAATGATTTTCATGAGGGAAGATAAAATGACTTCTTCAATTATATGAAATAGGAGTTGGAAGTTATAATGAATCAAGTTGAAAATCATTTGAAAGTGCTTTGAAACCCTCTTTCAAATTTTGAGTTTTGAATTTGAATTTCAAACTTTGGCATGTGGGAAACATTTCAAAAACTAAGCCCGATAAATACTTGATCAAAAGTATGAGAGGAGCAAACATGACACTCCAAAATATCAGAGGAAACAATGCCAAAAGAATTGGAATTCAAATCTGAATTTTATTTGAATTTGAAAAAATGAATTTTTATAAAGTTTGGATTTTGCCTTTGGAAAATGTTCAAATGAAAGGAATTTTCCCGATCATTTTGGTATATATATACCCTATATAAAATATCTATAGTTTAGGTTTTATTTTGGTTTTGTTTTAATTAAAAAAAAAGGAAAAACCCCTTGAGCGCCACCAAACCACCCAGCCCAGCCAGCCACCGCCTCACCTCAGCCCCAGCCCAGCCACCAGCGCCGCCTAATGAGCCAAAGCCGAGGCCGAGCCGGCCCAGCCCCCCACCCCCCTCGCTCGCTCTGGCCGGCGCTCTGGCGTCGACCGACCCTCGCCTCTCTCTCTCTCACATGGACCCGTGGGCCCCGCCTCTTCTTCCCCGCCCCACGCCACGCCTACCTCACCGGAGATCGCGGATCCCGAAGATCCGGATCCCGATCGCTCCCCGATCCCTTCCTTCCCGACGAGGCCCGACCTATAAAGACCCCTCCCCCCACCCCCTGCGCCGCCTCGCGGACCTCCTCTCCCTCCCGCTCGTGCTCGCTGGAGACCCGAGCATCTCCCGCCGCCATTGTCGCCACGACGACGCCTAGCCTCCCCGAGCTCCCCGACCCCACCGAACTCCTCGCCGCCTCCCCAAGCACTCAAGACGGCGACTCCTCGAGCTCACCGACGCCTTGAAGCCCGACACACTTCCGCCGCCCGCCGCCGTCGTCGCCGGACTCCGATCGTCATGGAACCCACCTCCCCGTCCGATCTGGAATCAACGGCTCGATTAGAAGCCCTCAAGGTGTGTTTTATTAGAAAACCGCCGTCTTAACGGTTTTTATTTTAGTTTAGGTTTTATTTATTAGGCCGGTTCGTTAGTTTTAACCCTAGGCCCATTTAGCCTATCTAACGCACAGGGCGCAGTTTAGGCCCATTAGGCCTTTTTTCTTTTTATTTGATTTTCTGTTTTAGCCGATTTGTTTCAAATTTCAAAAATGTATATCTTTTATTCTGTTTAATATTTTTGAGTGATTCTTTTTTTGTTGGATTGCAAATTTTATGTAGTTTCTGAAAAACATATATTTAGCTATGTTAAAAATAATTAAAAATGCTTTAATATTGTTTTAGTCAGAATAGCAAATCTGCTATAGTTTTAGTTAGAAAAATTATTTTTGCATGATTCTTTTTGCCATCACTTTATTTTGATATTTTCAAACCCTAGAAATTAACTTTGGTATTTTAGGATTAATAAATAATTAATTCTAGGCAGAATCCTATTAATCCTAATTAATTGATTAGTTCCTGTTTTCCTAATTAATTAATTAGTAAATTAATTTATTTTTAACTTGTGATTAGTTATTCTAGGTTAGTTTCTGTCACTCCATTAGATGAACTTTTATTTACAATTAATAAAAGTTTTAAATTAATTTTCTTAATAGAAATTGGATTAGGCCTAAATTGAGTTTTATAATAGCTTTTTAATTAATTCTTTTTGCTCCTAGTTGCTTAGTTAATCCTTTTCTGTTAAGTTAACCTAAAACCATGATTAGGTTATATTAGGGAATTTTTGTTTTATAAAAACTATTTTTGTTATTGTTTGGAATAGGGAAAAACTTTGAATTGGATTTCTTTGAGTTTTCCTTTCCGATTTGGTTTGATTGTTTTGTTGTGCTATGTTACTTTTGTTATGTTGTGTTTTGTGATCCTATTGTTATGTGCTTATCATAGTTATTGTTTGCCTCGGTAGAATTTCCGGAGTGCGAAGATTACTACTACGAAACCCTAGTTCTTTCGAAGATCGTCAACCAGGCAAGTTCACTTTGATCATTGCTTTCATACCTATGTTTTTATTGCATTTAGTGGCACCTTTGCAACCACCCCTCAGTAGTGTTATTGAATCCCTGTAGTTGAGTAGTATGCATGAGGTAGGAACCCATCACCCTGTTACCAAGCCCGGGACGTTGTTTCTTTTAATGCTACGCTATAGTAGACGGGGTTTGGTATGAGTGCACGGGAGTGGTGTGAGAATGGAGGATTCTACGTCAATGACGACAACTCCATGATGGAATCTGCAAGGACTGCATCTTCAAGACCTCAAGACTTCAAGACTCGAGACAGGATTGCAATACACACTCTTTGGGTGAAGGACGGTTGACGGGCAGCCCCGAGAAACCAAAGGTTGGCGGGATGCATGGAGAAGCGCCATGACATCTCGCGAAAGCTTCACCTGCACTCAAAGAGACGGAAGAATACTTCACGCCGGAAGCTTACCTGCAACCGCAAGTCATTATGGGCTCGCTTGGTTGACCTTAGTGGTGACTCTGGCTGGGGCGGTACTAGCAGATGTAGAAGAACGGTAGGATTGGATGGGTACCGACGGTGGTCGAGGAACTCTTTGGAAGACCATGTTTGGTCATCTTGTTCTCAAACACTCAAGTGCGAGAACGTAAAGAGAGATCGAATCTTGCGGGTAAAGTGTACAAACCTCTGCGCAGAGGGTTATAACCTAATCGATTAGCCGTGTCCCGATTACGGACAATTTGAGCCTCGGACTTGGATCTATTTCGAACTCTCAACACCGGATGATAACTTAATTGTGGGCAACTTATGATGATTTTGGGCTATGAGACATCGGTTGGCGGAACCATGTCATGATAGAAAACTCCATAGTACAGACTTCATTTATTCCTTTGATGTAGGTAAAATAAAACTAGCTTTTACGCAAACAAAACTCGATATCTGAGCCACAAAGCCATACCGCATATAGTATAGTTTATCATCTGTTTTATCTTATTGTGATCTTGCGGTACATTCAATGTAATCGACCTACACGGCTGCAACGTATCATGTTGCAGATATTTTCCTCGACAGTAAGAGTTACGATGCAGGTTACGGTCTACACTCAACCTGCCGATGGCGTTGATGGGACTCCACACCCGCTTGATTGTTTCCGCTGAGTATTATGAGGTATATATCAGTTTTACGTTATTTATGCATGTGATTGCACTTTGATATATACATTGATGTACTGTGTGTGCCAGCATACTGATCCAGGGATGGCATAGAAACACAGAGGCTTGACCGTCTGAGGTCGGGTCGCTACATAGCTCTATGGCCCATTTGGCGATCCGTCCCGTGGCATCGCGATTGTTTATTATGTCATTCAGTGGTACCTTAGAAGCCACCGTGATTGAACACTCCTGGAAGTAGTGTCGTAGCTTGCGGGATGCGATGAAGACCGTGTATGCTATCTTTTGGTAGTGGGGGTACCGGGATTTCCACGGTGTGAGGACAGTAGATACGTAGTATACTGGATTTTGAAGTGGGAATTTGTGTCCGTCCTATTCTCGTTCGACGACGAGCACGGCGCTCACCACCTGATGTGTTGCCAATATGTATAGCAACATGGGTTCGCCCGCGTTTGGTGCGGCCAGGATTGGATTGCTTGCTAGGAGGGTTTTATTTCCTCCAGTCCGGCGGTCGCCGCGTCTGTCCATTCGAAGTTATCGGTGCGCCATAAGAGGCGATAGAGTGGTAGCGCCTTTTCTCCTAATCTGGAGATAAAGCGACTTAATGCTGCCACGCAACCAGCTAGTTTCTGGACTTGTTTGAGGTCTGTTGGTGTAGCCAACTGTGATAGAGCTCGGATTTTAGCTGGGTTTGCTTCTATTCCTTTGTTGGAAATGATGAAGCCCAGCAGCTTTCCAGCGGGGACGCCGAAGACACACTTTTCCGGGTTGAGTTTAATGTCATACCCGCGGAGGTTGTCGAATGTGAGACATAAGTCGTCTATTAGTGTTTTGACGTGCCTAGTTTTGATGACAATGTCATCGACGTAGGCCTCTACTGTCTTGACGATCTGCTTCTCCGGGCATGTTTGAATCATTCGTTGGTATGTCGCTCCGGCATTCTTGAGCCCGAAGGGCATGGTGTTGAAGCAGAATGACCCGTATGGGGTAATAAATGTTGTTGCAGCTTGATCGGACTCCTTCATTTTAATCTGATGGTATCCGGAATATGCATCGAGGAAACACAGTGAGTCGTGTCCTGCGGTGGCGTCAATCATTTGGTCAATGCGGGGAAGGGGGAGGGATCCTTAGGGCAAGCCTTGTTGAGGTCCTTGAAATCGACACACAGGCGCTAGGATTTATCCTTCTTTGGTACCATCACCAGGTTTGCCAGCCAATCCAGATGTTTGATTTCTCTAATGAATCCAGCCTCGATAAGCTTGGCCAGCTCCTCCCACATAGCTTGTCGCTTGGGTTCGGGAAAGCACCGCACTGTTTGCTTGACCAGTTTAAATCCCTTTAATATATTCAGGCTATGTTCAGCCAACTTGCGTGGGATCCCTGGCATATCCGAAGGGTGCCAGGAAAATATGTCCTAGTTTTCACGCAGGAATTCTCGTAGTGCGGTGTCAACTATTGAGTTCAGTTGCGCTCCGATAGATGTTGTCTTCTTGGGGTCCGTTGGGTGAACCTGGAATTTGACTATTTCTTCTGCTAGTTTGAAGGAGGTGGATTTGGGGCATTTTTCGAGGATCACATCGTCCCTGTCCACCGTGGAGCGTAGTGCGGTTAATTCTTCGGCCGCGGGGGCTTCGGATAGCGCCTCCAGGGCCAAGGATGCGGTTTTGTTTTCAGCGCGGAGTGCTATGTCCGGATCACTGACGAGAGTGATTATATCGTTTGGTCCGGGCATTTTGAGCTTCATATACCCGTAATGAGGTATAGCTTGGAAGCGTGTAAAAGCATCCCGCCCCAACAAGGCATGGTATCCGCTGCTGAAAGGGGCCACTTGGAAAGTTATTTCTTCGGACCGATAGTTCTCCAGCGTGCCGAATACTACGTCAAGTGTGATTTTGCCCGTGCACCGCGCCTCCTGACTGGGAATAATTCCTAGGAAGGTTGTGTCACTTTGTTGGACGTGGCTCCTGTCTATTTCCATTTTATGGAGTGTGTCCTCATAAATGAGGTTTAGTCCGCTGCCGCCGTCCATGAGGACCTTGGTAAGTCGACACCAGTCCACGATGGGACTGAGGACTAACGCGGCTGGCACTCGGATTGTTCTGTACTTCGGTTCGTCACCGGCATTAAATGTTATGAAGGAAATATGCCCTAGAGGCAATAATAAAGTTATTATTTATTTCCTCATATCATGATAAATGTTTATTATTCATGCTAGAATTGTATTAACCGGAAACATAATACATGTGTGAATACATAGACAAACATAGTGTCACTAGTATGCCTCTACTTGACTAGCTCGTTGAATCAAAGATGGTTAAGTTTCCTGGCCATAGACATGAGTTGTCATTTGATTAATGGGATCACATCATTAGGAGAATGATGTGATTGACATGACCCATTCCGTTAGCCTAGCACTTGATCGTTTAGTATGCTGCTATTGCTTTCTTCATGACTTATACATGTTCCTGTAACTATGAGATTATGCAACTCCCGTTTACGGAGGAACACTTTGGTGCTACCAAACGTCACAACGTAATCTGGGTGATTATAAAGGAGTACTACATGTGTCTCCAAAGGTACATGTTGGGTTGGCGTATTTGAGATTAGGTTTTGTCACTCCGATTGTCGGAGAGGTATCTCTAGGCCTTCTCGGTAATACACATCACATAAGCCTTGCAAGCATTGCAACTAATCGAGTTAGTTGTGAGATGATGTATTACGGAACGAGTAAAGAGACTTGCGATAACGAGATTGAACTAGGTATTGGATACCGACGATCGAATCTCGGGCAAGTAACATACCGATGACAAAGGAACAACGATGTTGTTATGCGGTTTGACCGATAAAGATCTTCGTAGAATATGTAGGAGCCAATATGGGCATCCAGGTCCCGCTATTGGTTATTGACCGAGAATAGTTCTAGGTCATGTCTACATAGTTCTCGAACCCGTAGGGTCCACACGCTAAGGTTTCGATGATGGTTATATTATGAGTTTATGAGTTTTGATGTACCAAGGAGTTCGAGTCCCGGATGAGATCGTGGACATGACGAGGAGTCTCGAAATGGTCGAGACGTAAAGATCGATATATTGGACGACTATATTCGAGTTCGAAAGGTTCGAATGATTCGAGTATTTTTCGAGTACCGGAGAGTTACGGGAATTCGCCGGGAGAAGTATTGGGCCTTATTGGGCCCTGTGGGAAGAGAGAGGGCTGCCTAGGGCAGGCCGCGCCCCCATGGCCTAGTCCGAATTAGACTAGGGAGGGGCGCACCCTTCCTTCCTTCCTTCTCTCTTCCCTTACTTGTCTCCTACTCCTAATACATGGAAGGACTCCTAGTTGGACTAGGAAAGGGGGAATCCTACTCCCGGTGGGAGTAGGACTCCCCATGGCGCGCCCCTCCTAGGGCCGGCCTCCTCCTCCCTACCTCCTTTATATACGGGGGCAGGGGGCACCCCATGAACACACAAATTGATCTACGGATCGTTCCTTAGCCGTGTGCGGTGCCCCCCTCCACCATATTCCACTTCGGTCATATCATCGCGGAGCTTAGGCGAAACCCTGCGCCGGTGAAGTCATATCGTCGCGGAGCTTAGGCGAAGCCCTGCGTCGGTGGAGCATCATCATCGTCACCACGCCGTCGTGCTGACGGAACTCATCCCCGACGCTTTGCTGGATCGGAGCCCGGGGATTGTCATCGAGCTGAACGTGTGCTGAACTCGGAGGTGCCGTGCGTTCGGTACTTGGATCGATCGGATCGTGAAGACGTACGACTACATCAACCGCGTTGTTATAACGCTTCGCTTCGGTCTCGAGGGTGCGTGGACATACACTCTCCCTCTCGTTGCTATGCCATCACCATGATCTTGCGTGTGCGTCGAAATTTTTGAAATTACTCGTTCCCCAACAAAGGCATCCGAGCCTGGTTTTATGCGTTGATGTTATATGCACGAGTAGAACACAAGTGAGTTGTGGGCGATATAAGTCATACTCCTTACCAGCATGTCATACTTTGGTTCAGCGGTATTGTGAGATGAAGCGGCCCGACCGACATTACGCCAGACGCTTACGCGAGACTGGTTTCACCGCTGCGAGCACTCGTTGCTTAAAGGTGACCGGCGGTGTCTGTCTCTCTCACTTTAGTTGAACCGAGTGTGGCTCGCCCGGTCCTTGCGAAGGTTAAAACAGCACCAACTTGACAAACTATCGTTGTGGTTTTGATGCGTAGGTAAGAACGGTTCTTGCTCAGCCCGTAGCAGCCACGTAAAACTTGCAACAACAAAGTAGAGGACGTCTAACTTGTTTTTGCAGGGCATGTTATGATGTGATATGGTCAAGGCGTGATGCTATATTTTATTGTATGAGATGATCATGTTTTGTAACCAAGTTATCGGCAATCGGCGGGAGCCATATGGTTGTCGCTTTATTGTATGAAATGCAAAAGCCATGTAATTGCTTTACTTTATCACTAAGCGGTAGCGATAGTCGTAGAAGCAATAGTTGGCGAGGCGACAACGATGCTACGATGGAGATCAAGGTGTCGCGCGGTGGCGATGGTGATCATGACGGTGCTTCGAGATGGAGATCACAAGCACAAGATGATGATGGCCATATCATATCACTTATATTGATTCCATGTGATGTTTATCCTTTATGCATCTTATCTTGCTTTGATTGACGGTAGCATTATAAGATGATCTCTCACTAAAATTATCAAGAAGTGTTCTCCACGAGTATGCACCGTTGCGAAAGTTCTTCGTCTTTGAGACACCACGTGATGATCGGTGTGATAGGCTCTACGTTCAAATACAACGGGTGCAAAACAGTTGCACACGCGAATACTCAGGTTAAACTTGACGAGCCTAGCATATAACAGATATGGCCTCGGAACACGGAGACCGAAGGTCGGCGTGAATCATATAGTAGATATGATCAACATATTGATGTTCACCGTTGAAACTACTCCATCTCACGTGACGATCGGACATGGTGTAGTTAATATGGATCACGTAATCACTTAGAAGATTAGAGGGATGTCTGTCTAAGTGGGAGTTCTTAAGTAATATGATTAATTAAACTTAAATTTATCATGAACTTAGTCCCGGTAGTATTTTGCAAATTATGTTGTAGATCAATAGCTTGCGTTGTTGCTTTCATATGTTTATTTTGATATGTTCCTAGAGAAAATTGTGTTGAAAGATGTTAGTAGCAATGATGCGGATTGGATCTGTGATCCGAGGTTTATCCTCATTGCTGCACGTAAGAATTATGTCCTTAATGCACCGCTAGGTGACAAACCTATTGCAGGAGCGGATCGGCGTTATGAGCGTTTGGCTAGCTCAAAAGGATGACTACTTGATAGTTTAGTGCACCATGCTTAAACGGCTTAGAATCGGGACTTCAAAGGCGTTTTGAGCGCCATGGACCATATGAGATGTTCCAGAGTTGAAGTTAATATTTCAAGCAAATACCGAGTTGAGAGATATGAAGTCTCCAACAAGTTCTAAAGCTAAAAGATGGAGGAGAATCGCTCAACTAGTGAGCATGTGCTCAGATTATGCAGGTACTTCAATCGCTTGAATCAAGTGGGAGTTAATCTTCCGATAAGATAGTGATTGACAGAATTCTCTAGTCACCATCACTAAGTTACTAGAACTTCGTGGTGAACTATAGTATGCAAGGGATGACAAAAACAATTCCCAAGCTCTTCGCGATGCTAAAATCGGCGAAGATAGAAATCAAGAAAAACATCAAGTGTTGATGGTTGACAAGACCACGAGTCTCAAGGAAAAGGGCAAAGGGAAGAAGGGAACTTCAAGAAGAGCGGCAAGCAAGTTGCTACTCGGTGAAGAAGCCCAAGTCTGGACCTAAGCACGAGACTAAGTGCTTTTGCTGCAATGGAACTGGTCCTTTGAAGCGGAACTACCCCAAGTATTTGGCGGATAAGAAGGATGGCAAAGTGAACAAAGGTATATTTGATATACATATTATTGATGTGTATTTTACTAGTGTTCATAGCAACCCCTCGGTATTTGATACTGGTTGGTTGCTAAGAGTAGTAACTCAAACGGAGTTGCAGAATGAATGAAACTGGTTGAAAGGGAAGTGACGATGAGTGTTGGAAGTTGTTCCAAGATTGATATGATCATCATCGCACACTCCTATACTTTCGGGATTAGTGTTAAACCTAAATAAATGTTATTTGGCGTTTATGTTGAGCATAAATATGATTTGATCATGTTTATTGTAATACGATTATTCATTTAAAGTCAAAGAATAATTGTTGTTCTGCTTACATGAATAAAACCTTCAATGGTCATACACCCAATAAAAATAGTTTGTTGGATCTCGATCGTAGTGATACACATATTCATAATATTGATGCCAAAAGATGCAAAGTTAATAATGATAGTGCAACTCATTTGTGGCACTCGCTATTTAGGTCATATTGGTGTAAAGCGCATGAAAAACTCCATGCTAATGGGATTTTGGAATCACTTGATTATGAATCACTTGATGCTTATGAACCATGCCTTATGGGCAAGATGACTAAAGACTCGTTCTCCTGAACAATGGAGCGAGCAAATGACTTATTGGAAATAATACATACCGATGTATGCGATCCAATGAGTGTTGATGCTCGTGGCAAGTATCGTTATTTTCGACCTTCACAGATGATTTGAGCAGATATGGATATGTCTACTTGATGAAACATAAGTCTGAAATAGTTGAAAAGTTCAAAGAATTTCAGAGTGAAGTGGAAAATCATCGTAACAAGAAAATAAAGTTTTTGCGATCTGATCGTGGAGATGAATATTTGAGTTCGAGTTTGGTCTTCAATTAAAACAAAGTGGAATAGTTTCACAGCTCACGCCACATGGAACACCACAACATAATGGTGTGTCCGAACATCGAATCGCACTTCATTGGATATGGTGCGATCTATGATGTATCTTACCGATTTACCACTATCGTTTTGGGGTTATGCATTAGAGACAGCTGCATTCACGTTTAATAGGGCACCATCTAAATCCGTTGAGATGACACCGTATGAACTATGGTTTAGCAATAAACCTAAGCTATCGTTTCTTAAAGCTTGGAGTTGCGATGCTTATATGAAAAGGTTTCAACCTGATAAGCTCGAACCCAAATCGGAAAAGTCGTCTTCATAGAATACCCAAAGGTAACTATTGGGTACACCTTCTATCACGATCCGAAGGCAAGTTATTCGTTGCTAAGATGGATCCTTTCTAGAGAAGAAGTTTCTCTCGAAAGAAGTGAGTGGGAGGAAAGTAGAACTTGATGAGGTAATTGTACCTTCTCCCATATTGGAAAGTAGTTCATCACGAAATCAGTTCCAAAGATTCCTACACCAATTAGTGAGGAAGTTAGTGATGATGATCATGAAACTTCAGATCAAGTTGCTACCAAACCTCGTAGGTCTTCCAGAGTAAGATCCGCACAGAGTGGTACGGTAATCATGTTCGGAAGTCATGTTACTAGACCATGATGAACCTACGAAATATGAGGAAGCGATGATGAGCCCAGATTCCGCGAAATGGCTTGAGGCCATGAAATCGAGATGGGATCCATATATGAGAACAAAGTGTGGACTTTGATGGAGTTGCCGATGATCGGCAAGCCATATTATATAAATGGATCTTCAAGAGGAAGACAGATGTTGATAGTAGTATTACTATCTACAAAGCTCGACTTGTCGCAAAAATTTTTCGACAAGTTCAAGGTGTTGACTACAATGAGATTTTCTCAAGCTGTAGCGATGCTTAAGTCTGTCCGAATCATGTTAGCAATTGCCAAATTTTATGAAATCTGGCAAATGGATGTCAAAACTACATTCTTTAATGGATTTATTAAAGAAGAGTTGTATATGATGCAACCGAAGGTTTTGTCAATCCTAAAGGAGCTAACAAAATGTGCAAGCTCCAATGATCCATCTATGGACTGGTGCAAGCATCTCGGAGTTGGAATAAACGCTTTGATAGTGTGATCAAAGCATATGGTTTTATCTGAGACTTTTGGAGAAGCCTGTATTTACAAGAAAGTGAGTGGGAGCACTACAGATTTCGATAAGTATATGTGAATGACATATTGTTGATCGGAAATAATGTAGAATTATTCTGCAAAGCATAAAGGAGTATTTGAAAGGAGTTTTTCAAAGAAGGACCTCGATGAAGTTGCGTACAAATTGAGATAGATCAAAACGCTTGATAAGTTTTTTTAATAAGTACATACCTTGTCAAGATTTTGAAGTAGTTCAAAATGGAACAGTCAAAGAAAAGTTCTTGCCTGTGTTGCAAAGGTGTGAAATTGAGTAAGACTCAAATCCCGACCACAGCAGAGAAAATAGAAAAGAGGATGAAAGTCATTCCCTATGCCTCACCATAGGTTCTATAAAGTATGCTATGCTATGTACCAAACCTATTGTATACCTTGCTCTGAATTTGGCAAGGAGTACAATAGTGATCTAGGAGTAGATCCTTTGGACATTGGTCAAGAACATCCTTAGTGAGGACTAAGGAAATATTTCTCGATTATGGAGGTGATAAAAGAGCCCGTCGTAAAGAGTTACATCGATGCAAGGTTTTACACTGATCCAGATGACTCTAAGTCTCAATCTGGATACATATTGTAAGTGGGAGCAATTAGCTAGAGTAGCCCGTGCAAGAGCATTGTAGACATAGAATATTTGCAAAATACATACGGCTCTGAATGTGATGACCCGTTGACTAAGCTTCTCTCACGAGCAAAACATGATCATCCCTTAGTACTCTTTGGGTGTTAATCACATAGCGATGTGAACTAGATTATTGACTCTAGTAAACCCTTTGGGTGTTGGTCACATGACGATGTGAACTATGGGTGTTAATCACATACGATGTGAATATTAGTGTTGAATCACATGATGATGTGAACTAGATTATTGACTCTAGTGCAAGTGGGAGACTGAAGGAAATATGCCCTAGAGGCAATAATAAAGTTATTATTTATTTCCTCATATCATGATAAATGTTTATTATTCATGCTAGAATTGTATTAACCGGAAACATAATACATGTGTGAATACATAGACAAACATAGTGTCACTAGTATGCCTCTACTTGACTAGCTCGTTGAATCAAAGATGGTTAAGTTTCCTGGCCATAGACATGAGTTGTCATTTGATTAACGGGATCACATCATTAGGAGAATGATGTGATTGACATGACCCATTCCGTTAGCCTAGCACTTGATCGTTTAGTATGCTGCTATTGCTTTCTTCATGACTTATACATGTTCCTGTAACTATGAGATTATGCAACTCCCGATTACCGGAGGAACACTTTGGGTGCTACCAAACGTCACAACGTAACTGGGTGATTATAAAGGAGTACTACAGGTGTCTCCAAAGGTACATGTTGGGTTGGCGTATTTCAAGATTAGGTTTTGTCACTCCGATTGTCGGAGAGGTATCTCTAGGCCTTCTCGGTAATACACATCACATAAGCCTTGCAAGCATTGCAACTAATCAGTTAGTTGTGAGATGATGTATTACGGAGCGATTAAAGAGACTTGCGATAACGAGATTGAACTAGGTATTGGATACCGACGATCGAATCTCGGGCAAGTAACATACCGATGACAAAGGAACAACGTATGTTGTTATGCGGTTTGACCGATAAAGATCTTCGTAGAATATGTAGGAGCCAATATGGGCATCCAGGTCCCGCTATTGGTTATTGACCGAGAATAGTTCTAGGTCATGTCTACATAGTTCTCGAACCCGTAGGGTCCGCACGCTTAAGGTTTCGATGATGCTTATATTATGAGTTTATGAGTTTTGATGTACCGAAGGAGTTCGAGTCCGGATGAGATCGGGGACATGACGAGAGTCTCGAAATGGTCGAGGCGTAAAGATCGATATATTGGACGACTATATTCGGAGTTCGGAAGGTTCGAATGATTCGGTATTTTTCGAGTACCGGAGAGTTACGGGAATTCGCCGGGAGAAGTATTGGGCCTTATTGGGCCTGCGGGAAAGAGAGGGGCTGCCTAGGGCAGGCCGCGCCCCATGGCCTAGTCCGAATTGGACTAGGGAGGGCCGCACCCCTTCCTTCCTTCCCTTCTCTCTTCCCTTACTTGTCTCCTACTCCTAATACATGGAAGGACTCCTAGTTGGACTAGGAAGGGAATCCTACTCCCGTGGGAGTAGGACTCCCCATGGCGCGCCCTCCTAGGGCCGGCCTCCTCCTCCCTACCTCCTTTATATCTGGGGGCAGGGCACCCCATGAACACACAAGTTGATCTACGGATCGTTCCTTAGCCGTGTGCGGTGCCCCCTCCACCATATTCCACTTCGTCATATCGTCATGAGCTTAGGCGAAACCCTGCGCCGGTGAAGTCATATCGTCATGGAGCTTAGGCGAAGCCCTGCGTCGGTGGAGCATCATCATCGTCACCACGCCGTCGTCTTGACGGAACTCATCCCCGACGCTTTCTGGATCGGAGCCCGGGATTGTCATCGAGCTGAGCGTGTCTTGAACTCGGAGGTGCCGTATGCGTTCGGTACTTGGATCGGTCGGATCGTGAAGACGTCGACTACATCAACAGCGTTGTTATAACGCTTCCGCTTACGGTCTATGAGGGTACGTGGACATACACTCTCCCCTCTCGTTGCTATGCCATCACCATGATCTTGCGTGTGCGTAGGAATTTTTTTGAAATTACTATGTTCCCCAACATGTTATAGACGTGTCGTTCCAAGGGTTTATTGCAGCGATTTGGCAGACTTCGGCGAGCTCGCGAAGTGCCCTTTTGCGCTTGTTGTTTGAAGCGGATGTCTCAAAGACCGTCAATACTCTTGTGTCGTCGTCTTCTGGAGGATGCTGTTCTGGGGCGTCCTTGATAAGGATGTCCTCGCCGCTCTTGGCTACCTGTCGTAGTATCCAACATGCTCTAAGGCTGTGGGTTGCCACGGTATCTGGGGTTGTATGTATTTTGCATGGGCCATCGAGCCACCCCTCCAGTACGGTGCCGTGCTGCATAGTGGTTTTATGTTTCTTGACTGTTGGACTGGGCGTGCCACGGGGGTGCGCCCTCTTTGCCTGTAGGGGGAGTTGAGTTGGGACCGACGGTTCCCAGCGAGCTGCCTGAGTTTTCCAGGCGCTCTCCATCGCGCTATACTTTTGTACGATGGTTGCTAAGTCAGCAAATTTCAGTATGCGGCGGCGATTGATGGCGTTGAGGATTCCTTCGTCCGCGCAATTGTTGCAGAACGCTGATATTGCGTCATCGTCATGACAAACTTTTACCTTGTCCTTGACAAGGAGGAATCTAGCCCAGAAGTGGTGGACCGTTTCCTAAGACTGCTGTTTGATGCTCATGAGAGCGTCTATGTCCGGGTGGGTGGGTGGAATTAAATCCGAACCCTGACTTGACCGATTATCCGGAGTCTGAAGACCTTCCAGACTCAACGGTCCGGGCTCCTGAGTATCTTCTGATTGTTTAGGACCGCCGTCCGATTCTATGTTCGAAGGGCTGGTCGCCTCCTTTCGTTGGTGGGTATCCGGTTCCTCCTGATCGGCGGTCCGGACATAGTCCTTCTTCAATATCGAAGAAGACTCATCGTCCTGCTCTTCGACCACCGCTATCTTGTGGGTGACCGGTGGAGTTTCAGTTTCTCCCTGATCGGTTTTAGGCCTGATCCAATCGTAATCTATGGTGATTCCCAAAGCGGCGATGCGATTTAGGAGCTCGTTTAAGGATGAAAACTCTGTCGGATCCATCTGCTTGGAGTGTTCGGAGTTGATGCGAAGGGGGTTTTCGATGCCCGAGAGGTCATTGTCGGCTTAACGGCCGAACGGGCGATCATGGTAAAGCCGCCCAGCCGGAGGGTTTGGCCCGGGGCCAGGACTCCTCCGGAGGTGATGTTGTCTTTAAGGACAAGGCGAGTCATCTAACCTTTTGTCGACGTCACAGTGGAACTCTCAATGAAAGCACCAATGCCGGTGTCAAACCCGGCGGATCTCGGGTAGGGGGTCCCGAACTGTGCGTCTAGGATCGATGGTAACAGGAAACGGGGGACACGATGTTTACCCAGGTTCGGGCCCTCTCTATGGAGGTAATACCCTACTTCCTGCTTGATTGATCTTGATGAATATGAGTATTACAAGAGTTGATCTACCACGAGATCGTAATGACTAAACCCTAGAGGCCTAGCCTGTATGACTATGGTAATGAGTATATCCTTTCCGGACTAACCCCTCCGGTTTATATAGACACCGGGGGGATCTAGGGTTTACATAGAGTCGGTTACATAAGAAGGAATCTTCATAGTCGGTTGCCAAGCTTGCCTTCCACGCCGGACAATCCGGACACGGGTACAGTGTTCGGCCTTCATGTCTTCACAGCCCATCAGTCCGGCCCATGGATAACAGGCCGGACGCCCGAGGACCCCTTAGTCCAGGACTCCCTCAACGGGGTGACAGGGTCACATGATCATGAGTCTCTGCTCGTCTCCGCGAGCTCCCAATACACTAAGGGTTTGGGTATTTGATCTGAGTTGGCCACTGGACTATACACACTAACCGCCACGCAGGCGCAGTTATGGACACTCGGCGTCGTACGTTTCTTCCGAAAGCTTTGTTAGACGTCCAATTCAGCATTGTGGGCCTGTCGGGGCAGTGCCATCCAGACTGAGGTGGTGCTCGTCCCGGCTCGTTGCATAACGACCCGGAGTGCAAAGGGCGATGGGCCCAAGACCTCGGAGCGCTTAGGATGTAGATCGGCGGGGACCTCTTTGTGGAGCCTAGGTAGGACTACGGCGTATTGATCTTCCGAGGCCGGGCATGACCTAGGAAAGTGTGTCCGGCCAGAGTAATCAAGCGTGTTGGATAATGTGGTGCACCCATGCAGGGAAGTTATCTATTCGAATAGTCGTGTCCACGATAACGGACACTCAAAGTTATATCCCGATCTATTACAACTAGAAATGGATACTTGTGACATGAGATGGATATGTTGGCTCCCGAGATTGCTTTGTGGCAAGGAGTCAAGGAAGGATCTCTGGGCATTATTACTACAACATGCTTGTTAATTATAAAATGCTATTTGGTACTCTTGTGAATGTTGCAAGACTCTTGAAGATGCTAGTCTTCGATAGGCTAGGCTTTTCTTTCTTTTTTGGCTTTCTACAGTTCAGTCCACACATACAACTCATTCCTTTGATACCAATGCATACTCAGTATAGATATGATGCCTGCGAGTACTTTGGATGAGTACTCACGATTGCTTTGCTATCTCTTTTCCCATATACCCGGTTGCTACAATCAGATGGTAGATCCTAGGAGTCAGATGCCACCGCCGACGACTTCTACTACCCCGAGGGTGCCTACTACTACGTGGAGACCACAGACGACCAAGAGTAGTTAGGAGGTCCCAGGCAGGAGGCCTTGCCTCTTCGATCGTTGTTGCTTTTGTGCTGGCCTTCTTAAGGCAGTCTTGTTTAACTTACGTCTGTACTCAGATTTTGTTGCTTTCGCTAACTCTTGTGCTTTCAAGTTTTTATATTCAAGCCCTCGAGGCCACTGGCTTGTAATACGAAGCTTGTATTATTTTATTTTGTGTCTGGAGTTGTGTTGTGATATCTTTCCGTGAGTCTCTGATCTTGATCGTATACAGTTACGTGTATGATTAGTGTACGATCGAATCGGAGGCGTCACATGAGTACACAAATTTCACTAATTTTCAGTAAATTGACCAATCATTGACAGGAACAAACAACTGAAGAACGAGGAAGTAGCATACAACGGCGGGGAAGGAGTGGCAGCTATGGTGGGGAAGGAGCGGCGGCGGCGGCACTTGATCGGGCGCGCAGTCGTATCGCCGCCGAGAGCTGTGGATTAGAGAGAGAGAGAGAGAGAGAGAGAGAGAGAGAGAGAGAGAGAGAGAGAGAGAGAGAGAGAGAGAGAGAGAGAGGAGCGGCGGCCTGGGGCTTGCCCACATCCCGCACCGGAGTGGGTGGCCGCGGCAGGCGCCAGGAAAAGGCTGCGGACACGAGCAAGGCGACGAGGAGGAGGCGCGTGTCAGTCATGGAGGAGCTGCTCATCGAAGTGATCGCCTCGGAGTAGCAGAAGCCGCAGGTAGGCGGCGGTGCAGCTCGCCTCCATGCAGGCAGCGCACATGGGCAGGGAGGCGCAAATTGGTAGCGGGCCAATGGCTGCGCGCTGACCCTACGACGGCTGCCGCCGATGGCTACGGCTGGTTCCTGCCACGGGCGACGGGGGAAGGGAGGAAGAAGCAGATGGGTGATTAGCAGAAGATTTAAAATTATAAGAGCTTTTTTACAAAAATGCAAATGAACTAAGCCCAAGACAAAAAATTCGGACGGCGAGAGTACTTGCAAAGCTAGCCTCGGGCCAAACACAGAAGCAAGCACCTCCATTGATCCACGATAGCTAGCACGACGTGCATGTGTAGCTTTTTTTTAAACGGCTACAGCCAAACTTTTTTGAGCGTGTAGTTACCTTCTCGTGCGATAATCCATTTCTGACACCAAGCACAGCTACATCCGCGTTGATGAAAAAATCAAAACAAATACAGAGAAAATTTCAAAAATTTCAATTTTTTTGTGTTGTATGTAATTAGATGCGCGAGGTCCGCTCTAATTTTTGAATCAGCTGGATATCTGAGCAATTCTCAGCAAAAAAGACAAATTTAGCGTCTGTAAAAAAGTTTACTGTTCACGCAGTGTTCTGATTCAATTTGTTTTTATTTTTGCCGGAAGCTACTCAGATGTTTAAATGATTTGAAAATTAAAGCGAACCTCACGCAATAAATAATCTACCACTCAAAAAATATATGGAACTTTTTTATTTTTTTATGATTTTTTATGACCGAGTGTAAATGAGCGTGGGCACCGAAATGGTGCACTTCTTTCTTGCGCGTATATTAGGAAAAAATAAAGAAAACAAATGAAGGGGGCACAAATAGGTAATGAAGTCAACTTAGATGGCACATCATACCCTTTAGATAGTACAGTATATAGAAGAGACAAGTATAGCAGAGATCGCGTGCACTTGTAAAATATACGAAGATGATAGCTACCCCTGAGCAGTAAAATACGCACCACGCATTACAGCTACTCTTACGACCCTTCTTCAATGATTGTTCAAATATGCTAACCCAACCAATTATTGAAACCCTTCCAACCAAAATATACTTTTCTTGAGATGATTGATCTGTCCGCAGATCAACATAAACTAAAAAGTACGTATTAGATTTCTAATTTCTGTACCCCTCTGTAAGAACTACTCGCTTCGTTTCAAAATAGGTAACTCGACTTTGTAACAACTTTAATATTAAGTTAGTATAAAATTGAGTTATCTATTTTGAAACAGAGGGAGTAAACGCTACGCTACTGTAATAAAAGCCACACCTTCATTGTCATTTGTCAAGTAAGCAAAGCAGCCAGGTCGGACCCAATCAAACCCAAAGAAAGCAAGAACTTCCCCGGCCGTCCATGGCCACCTACCCCCTCCTCCTCCTCCTCCTCCTCGCCGCCGTCGCCGTAGCGGCGGCGTCGTCCGCGGAGGCCACGCCAACGGCGTACGAGATGCTGGAGCGGTACGACTTCCCGCGGGGCATCCTGCCGGAGGGGGTGGAGGGGTACGAGCTCGATCCGGACGGCGGCTTCCAGGTGTACTTCCCGCGGGAGTGCGAGTTCCTGCTAGCGAAGCAGTGGCTGGTCAAGTACGACACGCGCATCGCCGGCGCCGCCAGCGCGGGCAAGCTCGCGGCGCTGCAGGGCATTTACGTCAAGGTACTCTTCATGTGGATCCCCGTCGCCGAGGTCGACCGCGCCGGCGACCGCCTCAGCTTCTACATCGGCCCCGTCTCCACGTCCTTCCCGCTAAGCGACTTCGCCAGCAGCCCGCACTGTCGCGGCTACCACGACCGCGCCGCCGTCGCTGCGGCCGTCTCGTGAATCATATGCTTTTTACATTGGGCTTCTGCTCGGTGATTTGCCTTGCTATTCATTAATGCCAGTGTTAGCTACTTAGCTACTGGTACTGGGGGGAAATAGTATATTTCACATGGAAAACTCTATTGATACGGCTTGATCATTTGAACAAGACTCGCATGAGTCGTTGTTTCAATTAACCTTTGTACCATCGTGGATATATCAATGAGCTCTATACGATTCCAGTTTAGCATGAGAGCCATTGATGGCGTTTCGCAGGAGCCAGCGTTTATCTAGAATTTTCTTGAGATGTACTGGTATGTATTTATTGGTCACAGATTAGCTTATGTTAATTGTATGTAAAGCCAGGCCTATCAGATGATCAGAGTCGCAAACCTTTAGGCCATCTGTCGATTCAAATCGATAGCTATGGACCATAATTAATGGACTTCCCTTGATAATCAGTCCGAACTTCAGAATTTTTAAGCATGGCAAAACAACGTTTTTCTATTACAAGTTGTGTTGTCGCACGGTTGTCAATTTTTGTTAGTAAGCATGGCCAATCCTAACAAAAAACTAAACATGACGGATTGCCTTGCTTGTTAAATGAAATTATCATCCTCGCGACAGCATATAAAAAGCTAGAGAGCTACCAAACATGCCCCAAATTGAACTGTCAAAACGTCTTACATTTAGACGGTGTGTTTACTTAGGACATGACACGTTATGTTGAGTGGTTATCATGTAGGCTCTAGCCACCTTAGTCCTGCACGCAACAGTTCAGTCAGTTTGTAAAAACTTGGCTGAACTCGTGATTTGGATACAACTAAGTTGGGTGGCTCCTTGGACTTGTTTGTAGCATATGGGAAGTTACATGGCCACACTCTATATTGGCACACTCCGAGAGTCCTATTGGCCGGCATCAAGAACATTTTGGGATGTGTTAGGGTAAATTGGTAAACCCCTGCAAAGTTACTATTCGAATAGCCATGTGTGCGGTTAAGGATGACTTGAAGATTGTGTACCTGATCATAGCAGCTTCAACTAATAATCGTAACGCTATTGTCTTCGACGGAGCATCACCGTCGAGGGAAGTGTTTCTAGGTAGGGTGCGTACGGAAGGTTTGTCATGGTCGGTAGCCGGAAAGTTTAAGGGGAATGTCGACCCTTTCTTCCATAGGTTGCATAGGTGGATGAGTAATGAGGAGTAAATGTAAGAATCTTGTATGATCTTGGTGGAGGCATTCTTTGCCTTTCTTCTTTAATATATAATATGCACACTCGTGCATATTCAAGAAAAAAAAGCTTCAACTAATAATAACCATATTAGGTGTGAGTGTCTTTGGGTATCCTTCCTCGTGGGAGATGCGAGGGGGTGCAAGGTAGTGTTATGATGTGGTGGCTAGAACATATGATGCATATATGCTTTATCACCTTATAGCATGTCTCTATAGGATACTAGTGCTTCCGACCGCTCACCACATACCCCTTCTTTAAGAATGATGCATACTTAGCATAGATTTGATGTATGTCTTGCGAGTACAGTTGAATACTCATCTTCCTTTATTTATTCTTTTTATCCCATATAGTCCTTCTGGAAGGGTTATATATTTCATTTGTTTTTCTTTAAGCCTTCTTAAGGCACTTGTTTAATCTAGATGTCCAAGGTTTACTTTTCGCTTCTGTTGTGAGAGCTGCAACTTGGTTGAAAGACCCTTGTATGTAATCATTTGCTAAATTTGACTCCTTGGAGTCATTGTACATATATTATTGTGGTTCTTTGATAGTTATTGTGATACTTGTTGTTCCATCCACATAGAGCGCATGTTGCATGTATGGATATAGTTCGGAAATAGACAGGAGACGCATCGAGCAAAGTAATACGACCTTCCGAGGAATCATTCCCAACCGGGAGGCGCGATGCGCGGGGAAAATTACACTTGGTGTGGTATTCGGCACGCCGGAGAACTATCGGTCCGAAGAGATAACCTTCCAAGTGGCCCCTTTCAACAATGGATATCACGCCCTGTTGGGGTGAGATGCATTCACACGCTTTCAAGCCATACCTTATTACGGGTATATGAAGCTCAAGATGCCCGGGCCCAACGGTATTATCACTCTACTTGATTATCCGGGCATAGCCCTCGCGCCCGAAAAACAAAACCGCATCCACGGCCCTCGAGGCCTTTGTCCGAGGCCCTCGCGTCAAGCATTAACCGCACTACGCTCCCACGGTGGATAGGGACGATGTAATCCTTGATAAGCGGCCCAAATCCACCTCTTTCAAACCACTAGACGAAATAGTCAAATTTCAAGTCCACCCGACGGACCCCAAGAAGACAGCTTCCATCAGGGCACAGCTGGACCCAACGGTTGACGCCGCACTACAAGCGTTCTTCTTGCGAGAGAACTCGACATATTCGCCGGCACCCTTCTCGATATGCGGGAATCCCACGTAGGTTGGTCGAACATAGCCTCAATATATTGAAGGGATATAAGCCGGTCAAGCAAACACTGCGGCGCTTTTCTGAACCCAAACGACAAGCTATGGGGGAGGAGCTAGCCAAGTTAATCAAGGCCGGATTCATTAGAGAAATAAAACGCCTGTACTGGCTAGCAAACCTGGTGATGGTGCCAAAGAAGGACAAATTCTGGCGCCTGTGCGTCGATTTCAAAGACCTCAACAAGGCCTGCCCTAAGGATCCCTTTCCCCTCCCCCACATCGATCAGATTATTGATGCTACTGTAGGACATGACTCACTGTGTTTCCTCGACGCATACTCCGGATACCATCAAATCAAAATGAAGGAGTCCGATCAAGCCGCAACGGCATTCATTACCCCATACGGGCCTTTCTGCTTCAACACTATGCCTTTCGGGCTCAAAAACGCCGGCGCCACCTACCAACGCATGATTCAAACATGCCTGGAGAAAAAAATCGGCAAGACAGTTGAAGCATATGTGGATGGCGTTGTCATCAAGACTAGGCACGTCGAGTCATTAATAGATGACCTGCGTCTCACATTCGACAACCTCCGCACATATGACATCAAGCTCAATCCGGAAAGGTGTGTTTTCGGCGTTCCCGCTGGAAAACTGCTGGGCTTCATCGTTTCCAATAGAGGAATTGAGGCAAATCCAGCCAAAATCCGAGCTTTCTCACAATTGACCACACCAACAAACCTTAAACAGGTCCAAAAACTAGCCGGATGCGTGGCAGCTTTAAGCCGCTTTATCTCCAAACTAGGAGAAAAAGCATTGCCACTTTATCGCCTCCTCCAACGCACCGACCGCTTCGAGTGGATGGATGCGGCAACGGCTGTACTGGAAGAAATAAAGGCTCTTTTAGCGAGCAACCCAATCCTGGCCACGCCGAACGTCGGCGAACCGATGTTATTATACATCTCTGCAACACACCAAGTGGTGAGCGCGATGCTCGTCGTTGAGCGAGAGGAGGACGGACACAAATTCCCACTCCAGAAACTAGTATACTACGTATCCACTGTCCTTACACCATGCAAATCCCGGTACCCTCATTACCAAAAGATAGCATATGCGGTCTTCATGGCATCCCGGAAGCTACGACACTACTTCCAAGAGTGCTCGATCACGGTGGCTTCCGAAATACCACTCAATGACATAATAAACAACCGCGACGCTACGGGCCGGATTGCCAAGTGGGTCATTGAGCTCCTGCCATTCGTCATAACATACAAACCACGCTGAGCCATTAAATCCCAAGTATTGGCCGACTTCGTCGCCGAATGGACAGAGGCCGAACTCCCTAAAGAGTACGACACATATTCCAACTGGATCATGCACTTCGATGGCTCTAAAATGCTGGCCGGCTTAGGAGCGGGCGTCGTCTTAACGTCCCCCACTGGAGACACAGTCCAGTACATACTCCAAATATTGTACACAGACTCCAATAATGCAGCCGAATACGAGGCCTTATTGCACGGTCTTCGGATGGCTGCCTCCATGGGCATACAACACATGGAGGTGCGCGGGGATTCAAATCTCGCAATATCCCAAATAAATGGAGACTTCGACGCCAAAGATTCGAAGATGGCGGCCTATCGTAACGCCATACTCAAAATATCAGCTAGGTTCGAGGGACTCGAGTTTCATCATGTGGCTCGAGAAAGTAATCAAGCGGCGGATGTCCTTGCTCGCATGGGCGCCAAGCACTACTAGGGAAAAGCCTAGCAGTAGCGCGGGTTTTAGGCCTATCGATGGCGGGCCGATCGCTCTTGATAAGCGCTACTGACTAGCGTATAGCGATGGCGTGCCTCCGCCCACGCCATCTTGCTAAATCGACTTAGTAGTAGCGACTTCCGGAGGAGCTCTTGGTAATTAGTAGTAGCGCGTCTCCTGCCCAGCGCTGCTACTATTATTTCAGTATTTTATTTCTTTTTATTTCATGTTGTATTCGTACACCTTTACACAAGTTTTCATACAACAGGAATTTAGAAATTGTTTTTACATCATAATGAGTTATTACATCATGGGGTGAAAGAACCGTGGATTAGTTTCAAGTGGATGGACATCCACTTGAAACTAATCCGCGGTTCTTTCACCCAATGATATAATAAATATCATCATCATCATATCATTAACAACTTATCATCATAATACATCATTGTCATATAACACCTCCTCAAGATCATCATTTTCATCAATGACATCAAATAGGAAATTGGTCACTAGTCGTAATCACAAGTACTCCTCATCATCAACTCTAACACATTGTATCACATAATAAACATATTGTACCTCATAGGACCTACTACATTCTCTTAGGACCTACTATATTCTCTAAGGTAAAATAGCAAAAACAAGATAGCCCCCGACTCTCCATTATGGAGAATGGAGATTATCCTGCTCCAATTCTTGCCTTTCGCTTAATGTTACTTCCAAGAACCTCCTTGACAGTGTCCAAACATTTTTTCCATTCTTTGATTAGCATGTGTTCACCGGTTTTAGAAATCCGATATGCACAGGTGAGCTCCTTAGATTCACCTGGTTGTATGTTCATAACTGCAAGGCGACCATTCTGATACATTAGATGAGGCACATAATCCATCGGGATTTCCTGTTGAAAAACATAGTAATAACTTCGTAGTTAGCAATGATGTACTAGTTTTAGAAGTATGCAAAAGATGCACGGATGTCGTAATAATCAAAAATCTTACCAGGGTATCTCCATAGAAGTTACCGTAGTTCAACACGTGCACTAGTGGCACGTATTCACCATAATTTGGAGGAGTTCGATAATAGGTATTGCAATTCTCAAGAAAAGTACAATAAGCAATCAGATGACTTTTCTCCTTATAAGTTAATTAGGAGCCATCAGTGTAGTGGGTTTTGTCTACCATCTTCTGCACATTCTTTGAAGATTCAAAATAAGCTGTCAATCGAAATAAGCTGTCAACTATTTTGAAATAAACAATATAAATTAGTTAACAACTATGTTTGAGAAACTCACATTGCGGTAGAATCGGAAGCGTATCAACAAGGACCCAAATGTCCATATTGTCTTGCTCGATGTCAGGATTACCAAGATCCATGGTGACAATCATACCCTCATAAAAACCATACATTTTGCAAAGTGCTTTCCAATTTTGGCAACCAAAATGGGTTACGCTCTGAGAATTGTATAGATTTACTTCAAAATCGATATCATGATGGATCCTTAGGTGTATTTTCTTTGTTTTAAAATTTTTATGGTCTTCAAAACCCATCCTCTCCAAGACATAGCGTCTTGCATGGCATGGGATAAGCTAGTCGAATTGTAAAAGATGAAAATTAGATGTTAAAATAGTTGAAGTCATGTTTAATTACGAAAAAAACACTTGTCGTTGTTGCGTATCGTTTCAACATCGAAGGTCTCCTCGAGCTTAATGTTTGAAGCGCCGATCTTCATCCAGCTCAACGAACACATGCACATACCTCGATCGTCGTGGCACCAGCTGCACTCCCGGGAGACTGTAGTCCGTCCGAAAGTACGACATTTCCTACGTTCATAATTCAAAGATTAAACTTGTACAATTAAATATATGTACTAAAAAACCTAAATTAGATTATTATTTTTCGAGAAAATCCAGGTCACTCGATATTTCCTACATATATTCTAGCACAAGTCATGCCAGAATTCACGGAAAAATCCGGCATGACCTTTGCTAAAAAAGGACATATCGAGTGCCTGAAATTTACCGGAACAGAAATTAATCAACACTCCAACAAAACATAGGCCACTCGGAGGTGTAACCAAAACATGACGGGCACTTGGGCAACAAATATGACATGTTCAACTAGTTCTATTAATTCAACTAGTTCTTACTAAATATAAACTTACTATAAATAGAAAAAAAACTAGTTCTTTCTAAAAATAAAGTAGTTCAAGTAGTTATTTTAATTTCTTACTAAAAATACATTAGTTCTATTAATTCAACTAGTTTATTAATTTACTTACTAAACTAGTTCAACTAAAACTAAACTAGTTCTATTAATTCAACTCGTTCTTACTAAATATAAACTTACTATAAATAGAAAGAAACTAGTACATCTACTACTACTAATTAACATCTACTACATCTACTACTGCTAATTATACAACTAGTTTACCATCACTACTACTAATTAATATCTACTACTACTAAAAATCATTATCTATGAACCCTAAATTAACATCTACTACTACTAAAATCATCTACTAACTAAGCAAAGAGAGAGGGGGTGGGGGAGGGTGGGGGCTTACAGAGAGGGAGAGCAGTGGCGGGAGGTGCTCGGCGATGGAGGTAGGGGCGGCGAGGTCGGGCTCGGGATCGGGAGGCGGCGGTCCTGGGCGGGCTCGGGCGGCGGCAGTGAGGTTGAGGGCGGCGGGTGAGGTCGAGGCGGGCTCGGGCGGCGGGCGGGCGGTGGTCTCGGGCTCGGGCGGCGGCGACAGGAGTAGGGGAACAGGGGGGAAGGAGGACTTAGCGAAATTTTGAGCCGGGGGTGGTTAAGTCGAACTAGCAGTAGCGCTCATATGGAAAACGCGCTATAGCTAACTTATCTATAGCGTGTTTTAGAGAAAAACGCTACTGCTAATGGAAGCAGTTATTTCTTTCGTTTATCCCAATATCAGTAACGCTTTGTCCTGAAAAATCACTATAAGTCTAAGCAATGTAAAAACATCAAAAATATACATTGGTCATCATTGATCTTTTGTGTAGAATCTAAATAGTCAACATGAATCTCACCGCACTGTATAGGTACAAAGCAGGATTCATATTGCAGCCACAAATCATACACATATAGTTCAATGAAGACCAAGTGCTCGAGATAGGTTGAGAAGTAACATATTTAAGGTGGTAAACACCTTGTTCGCTTAGCAGTATGGGACTAAACTTAATTAGTTGCGGTGATACTTAGCAGCAGCGAGTTTTCAAGAAAAACGCTGCTACTAAGTACTTTAGCAGTAGCGCGTCCCTAGGAAGGGCGCTACTACTATATCTAGCCTGGAGACAATACCGTGGCAATTATAGTAGTAGCGCTCGTTTCACCTAGAGCGCTACTGCTACTTAGCTATTAGTAGTGCTGTTTGCTGAAGCTCGCTAGTGCTAATTAGCAGTAGCGTCTGTTTTTAAACCACGATGCTGCTAAGATTCTGTGTATAAGGTTTTCCCTAGTAGTGAAGCGTGACCCCTTCCCACCTAACATCTTCATGGAAAGGCTCTTCAAGCCATCTGTGGTGTGGCAGGGTGAAAGCAGCAACACCAGTCCGGATCCGATTACACCCCCAAATTCCGAACACAATACCGATATCATCGGGGGCTCAGCCACCGAAATAACATCATCGGCCCATCTTATAATGGCAGTAATTGCCCCATGGACCGAACCCTTCTTGGCCTACCTTAATAGGCGAGAGCTCCCTGAGGACCAGAACGAGGCTCGCTGCATTGTTCGGCGCTCGAAAGCCTACAAGGTCCATGATGGAGAGCTCTACAAGAAAAGCGCTACCGGAGTCCTTCAAAGATGTATCTCCGAAGAAGAGGGACGGCAGCTCCTGGCAGAAACCCATGCTGGTCTCGGCGGTCACCACGCCGCGGCTCGGGCCCTCGTAAGTAAGGCTTTCCGTACAGGCTTCTTTTGGCCGACGACCCAAGCAGATGCACAGGACCTTGTCCAACATTGTGTTAGATGCCAGCTTTTCGCCAATCAAAGCCATATGCCGCCTACCGCTCTATAAACAATCCCCATTACTTGGCCTTTTGCAGTCTGGGGGCTTGATATGGTCGGACACCTTAAAGGAGGAAGCCATAAGAAAAAATATCTGCTAGTCATGGTAGATAAATTCACCAAGTGGATAGAGGCCAAGCCAGTTAAAACAGCCGAAGCCGGACCGGTGATAGACTTTATATCCGGTGTCGTGCACCGTTATGGTGTCCCACACAGCATCATCACCGATAACGACTCCAATTCCACAGCCCGTGAAGTGAAAACCTGGTGTGCTAAACTGGGCATTAAGCTCGATTACGCATCGGTCTATCACCCACAAACAAACGGTCAAGTCGAACGAGCTAATGGTCTTATCATGACCGGCATTAAGCCTAGACTAGTGCGGTCTTTGAAAGAATCAGACAAGCACTGGGTCGAGGAGCTCGACTCCGTACTATGGGGGCTGCGGACCATGCCCAATCGCACTACCGGATACACACCATTCTTCATGGTGTACGGCGCATAGGCCGTGTTGCCCTGCGACATCATTCATGACTCACCTCGAGTGCGCATATATGAAGAGAGAGAGGCCGAGCTTGATCGGCAGGACAGTCTAGATACCCTGGAAGAGGAGCGCGACGTTGCAAAGGCACGTTCTGCATTCTATCAACAACAGGCTCGCAGATACCAAAGCAGAGAAGTACGGGCCAAAACTTATAATGTTGGTGAACTCGTTCTACGCTTGCCAGAAAAGAAAAAGGACAAACTCAAGCCCAAGTGGGAGGGTCCCTTCATCATAGATGAAGTTCTCACTGAAGGAAATATGCCCTAGAGGCAATAATAAAGTTATTATTTATTTCCTTATATCATGATAAATGTTTATTATTCATGCTAGAATTGTATTAACCGGAAACATAATACATGTGTGAATACATAGACAAACAGATAGTCACTAGTATGCCTCTACTAGACTAGCTCATTAATCGAAGATGGTTATGTTTTCTAACCATAGACATGTGTTGTCATTTGATTAATGGGATCACATCATTAGGAGAATGATGTGATTGACATGACCCATTCCGTTAGCTTAGCACTTGATCGTTTAGTATATTGCTATTGCTTTCTTCATGACCTATACATGTTCCTGTAACTATGAGATTATGCAACTCCGTTTACGGAGGAACACTTTGGTACTACCAAACGTCCACAACGTAATCGGGTGATTATAAAGGAGTACTACAGGTGTCTCCAAAGGTACTTGTTGGGTTGGCGATTTGAGATTAGGTTTTGTCACTCCGATTGTCGGAGAGGTATCTCTGGGCCTTCTAGGTAATACACATCACATAAAGCCTTGCAAGCATTACAACTAATGAGTTAGTTGTGAGATGATGTATTATGGAACGAGTAAAGAGACTTACCGGTAACGAGATTGAACTAGGTATTGGATACCGACGATCGAATCTCGGGTAAGTAACATACCGATGACAAAGGAACAACGATATCGTTATGCGGTTTGACCGATAAAGATCTTCGTAGAATATGTAGGAACCAATATGGGCATCCAGGTTCCGCTATTGGTTATTGACCGAGAATGGTTCTAGGTCATGTCTACATAGTTCTCGAACCCGTAGGGTCCGCACGCTTAACGCTTCGATGACAGTTCATTATGAGTTTATAAGTTTTGATGTACGAAGGTTGTTCGAGTCCGGATGTGATCACGGACATGACGAGGAGTCTCGAAATGGTCGAGACATAAAGATTGATATATTGGAAGCCTATGTTTGGACTTGGAAGGTTCGGATGAAAACAGAAGTTATGGAACACCGGGTTACCGAAACCCCGGGGTCAATGGGCCTTGATGGGCCATAGGAGAAGAGGAAGGGCGGCCAGGGGCAGGCCGCCCCCCCCCCTCTAGTCCGAATAGGACAAGGAGAGGGGGGCGCCTTCCCTCTTCCCTCCCAATCCTATTCCAACTAGGAAGGGGGAGTCCTACTCGGTGGGAGTAGGACTCCTCGGCGCCCCTTTGGCTGGCCGCACCCCCTTGCTCCTTTATATACGGGGCAGGGGCACCCCATGACACACAAGTTGATCTACGGATCGTTCCTTAGCCGTGTCGGTGCCCCCTCCACCATATTCCACTTGGTCATATCGTCATGGAGCTTAGGCGAAGCCTGCGCGGAGAAGTCATATCGTCGCGAGCTTAGGCGAAGCCCTCGTCGGTGGAGCATCATCATTGTCACCACGCCGTCGTCTTGTGGAACTCATCCCCGACGCTTTGCTGGATCGGAGCCCGGGATCGTCATCGAGCTGAGCGTGTGCGTAACTTCGGAGGTGCCGTGACGTTCGGTGCTTGGATCGGTCGGATCGTGAAGACGTCGACTACATCAACAGCGTTGTTATAACGCTTCCGCTTTCGGTCTCACGAGTGCGTGGACGGACACTCTCCCCTCTCGTTGCTATGCCATCACCATGGTCCCGTGTGTGCGTGGGAAAATTTTGAAATTACTCGTTCCCCAACAAAGGTATCGAGCCTGGTTTTATGCGTTGATGTCATATGCACGAGTAGAACACAAGTGAGTTGTGGGCGATATAAGTCATCTGCTTACCAGCATGTCATACTTTGGTTCGGCGGTATTGTGAGATGAAGCGCCCGGACCGACATTACGCCAGACGCTTACGCGAGACTGGTTTCACCGCTTGAGCACTAGTTGCTTAAAGGTGACCGGCGGGTGTCGCTTTCTCTCACTTTAGTTGAACTGAGTGTGGCTACGCCCGGTCCTTGCGAAGGTTAAAACAGCACCAACTTGACAAACTATCGTTGTGGTTTTGATGCGTAGGTAAGAACGGTTCTTGCTCAGCCCATAGCAGCCACGTAAAACTTGCAACAACAAAGTAGAGGACGTCTAACTTGTTTTTGCAGGGCATGTTGTGATGTGATGTGGTCAAGACGTGATGCTATATTTTATTGTATGAGATGATCATGTTTTGTAACCAAGTTATCGGCAATGGCAGGAGCCATATGGTTGTCGCTTATTGTATGAAATGCAAAAGCCATGTAATTGCTTTACTTTATCACTAAGCGGTAGCGATAGTCGTAGAAGCAATAGTTGGCGAGGCGACAACGATGCTACGATGGAGATCAAGGTGTCGCGCCGGTGGCGATGGTGATCATGACGGTGCTTGGCGATGGAGATCACAAGCACAAGATGATGATGACCATATCATATCACTTATATTGATTGCATGTGATGTTTATCCTTTATGCATCTTATCTTGCTTTGATTGACGGTAGCATTATAAGATGATCTCTCACTAAAATTATCAAGAAGTGTTCTCCACGAGTATGCACCGTTATGAAAGTTCTTCGTCTTTGAGACACCACGTGATGATCGGGTGTGATAGGCTCTACGTTCAAATACAACGGTGCAAAACAGTTGCGCACGCGAATACTCAGGTTAAACTTGACGAGCCTAGCATATAACAGATATGGCCTCGAACACGGAGACCGAAGGTCGAGCGTGAATCATATAGTAGATATGATCAACATAGTGATGTTCACCATTGAAACTACTCCATCTCACGTGATGATCGGACATGGTTTAGTTGATTTGGATCACGTAATCACTTAGATGACTAGAGAGATGTCTGTCTAAGTGGGAGGTTTTAATATGATTAATTAAACTTAAATTTATCATGAACTTAGTACTGATAGCATTTTGCTTGTCTATGTTTCTCAGTAGATAGATGGCTCGCGTTGTTGTTCCGTTGAATTTTAATGCGTTCCTTGAGAAAGCAAAGTTGAAAGATGATGGTAGCAATTACGGACTGGGTCCGTAACTTGAGGATTATCCTCATTGCTGCACGAAGAATTACGTCCCGGAAGCACCGCTGGGTGCCAGCCTGCTGCAGAGCAACGCCGAAGTTGTGAGCGTCTGGCGAGCAAAGTGATGACTACTCGATAGTTCATGTGCCATGCTTTACGGCTTAGAACGGGTCTTCAACGATGTTTTGAGCGTCATGGAGCATATGAGATGTTCCAGAGTTGAAGTTAATATTTCAAGCAAATGCCCGGATTGAGAGATATGAAGTCTCCAATAAGTTCTATAGCTGCAAGATGGAGGAGAATAGTTACATCGGTGAACATATACTCAAAATGTCCGGGTATAATAATCACTTGATTCAACTGGGAGTTACTCTTCCGGATGATAGTGTCATTGATGAATTCTCCAATCACGCCACCAAGCTACAAGAGCTTCGTGATGAACTATAATATGCAAGGGATGACCAAAACAATTCCGAGCTCTTCGCAATGCTAAAAGCAGCGGAGGTAGAAATCAAGAAAGAGCATCAAGTGTTGATGGTCAACAAGACCACTAGTTTCAAGAAAAGGGCAAAGGAAAGAAGAAGGGGACTTCAAAAGAACAGCAAGAAAGTTGCTGCTCAAGAGAAGAAACCCAAGTCTGGACCTAAGCCTGAAACCGAGTGTTTTCTTGCAAGCAAACCGGACACTTTGAGCGGAACTGCCCCAAGTATTTGGCGGATAAGAAGGATGGCAAGGTGATCAAAGGTATATGTGATATACATGTTATTGATGTGTACCTTACTAATACTCGCAGAGTACACAGGTATTTGATCTGGTTACATTGCTAATATTTGCAACTCGAAGCAGGACTACGGATTAGCGAAGATTGGCTAAGGGCGAGGTGACGATCGCGTGGAAATGGTTCCAAAGTCGATGTGATCGCGGTCGGCACGCTACCTCTACATCTACCATCGGGATTAGTTTTAGACCTAAATAATTGTTATTTGGTGCCGCGTTGAGCATGAACATTATATCTGGATCTTGTTTGATGCGAGACGATTATTCATTTAAGACAGAGAATAATGGTTGTTCTATTTATATGAATAATATCTTTTATGGTCATGCACCCTTGAAGAGTGGTCTATTTTATTGAATCTCGATAGTAGTAATACACATATTCATAGTGTTGAAATCAAAAGATGCAGAGTTGATAATGATAATGCAACTTATTTGTGGCAATCGCCGTTTAGGTCATATCGATGTAAAAGCATGAAGAAACTCCATCTTGATGGGCTTCGGAATCACTTGATTATGAATCACTTGGTACTTGCGAACCGTGCCTCATGGGCAAGATGACTAAAACGCCGTTCTCGGAACTATGGGCGAGCAACTGATTTGTTGGAAATCATACATACCGATGTTTGTGGTCCAATGAATGTTGAGGCCTTGGCGGTATCGTTATTTTCTCACCTTCACGGATGATTTGAGCAGATATGGGTATATCTACTTAATGAAACACAAATCTGAAACATTTGAAAAGTTCAAAGAATTTCAGAGTGAAGTGGAAAATCATCGTAACAAGAAAATAAAGTTTCTACGATCTGATCGTGGAGGAGAATATTTGAGTTCTGAGTTTGGTTTACATTTGAAACAATGTGGAATAGTTTCGCAACTCACGCCACCGGAACACCACAGAGAAATGGTGTGTCGAGCGTCAGAATCGTACTTTACTTTATATGGTGCGATCTATGATGTCTCTTACTGATTTACCGCTATCGTTTTGGGGATATGCTTTAGAGGCGGCCGCATTCACGTTAAATAGGGCACCATCTAAGTCCGTTGAGGCGACACCGTATGAACTGTGGTTTGGCAAGAAACCAAAGTTGTCGTTTCTTAAAGTTTGGGGCTGCGATGCTTATGTGAAGAAACTTCAACCAGATAAGCTCGAACCCAAATCGAAGAAATGTGTCTTCATAGGATACCCAAAGGAGACTGTTGGGTACACCTTCTATCACAGATCTGAAGGCAAGGTTTTCGTTGCTAAATTCGGATCCTTTCTAGAGAAGGAGTTTCTCTCGAAAGAAGTGAGTGGGAGGAAAGTAGAACTTGATGAGATAATCAGATCTGCTCCCTTATTGGAAGGTAGTTCATCACAAGAAACGGTTCTGTGACAACTACACCAATTAGTGAGGAAACTAATGATGATGATCATGAAGCTTGAGATCAAGTTACTCTTGAACTTCGTGGTCAACCAGAGTAAAATCGCACTGAGTGGTACGGTAATCCTATTCGAAGTCATGTTACTTGACCATGGCGAACCTACAAACTATGAAGAAGCGATGGTGAGCCCAGATTCGCGAAATGGCTGGAAGCCATGAAATCTGAGATGGGATCCATGTATAAGAACAAAGTATGGACTTTGGTTGACTTGCCGATGATCGGCAAGCCATTGAGAATAAATGGATCTTTAAGAAGAAGACCGCGCCGATGGTAATGTAACTGTCTACAAAGCTCGACTTGTTGCGAAAGGTTTTCGACAAGTTCAAGGGGTTGACTACGATGAGACTTTCTCACCGTAGCGATGCTTAAGTCTGTCCGAATCATGTTAGCAATTGCCGCATTTTATGATTATGAAATTTGGCAAATGGATGTAAAACTGCATTCTTGAATGGATTTCTAGAAGAAGAGTTGTATATGATGCAACGAGAAGGTTTTGTTGATCCAAAGGGTGCTAACAAAGTGTGCAAGCTCCAACGATCAATTTATGGTGCAGTGCAAGCCTCTCGGAGTTGGAATAAGCGCTTTGATAGTGTGATCAAATCATATGGTTTTATCTGAGACTTTTGGAGAAGCTTGTATTTACAAGAAAGTGAGTGGGAGCTCTGTAGCATTTTGATATTATATGTGGACGACATATTGTTGATTGGAAATGATATAGAATTTCTGGATAGCATAAAAGGATACTTGAATAAAAGTTTTTCAATGAAAGACCTCGGTGAAGCTGCTTACATATTGGGCATCAAGATCTATAGAGATAGATCAAGGCGCTTAATTGGACTTTCACAAAGCACATACCTTGATAAAGTTTTGAAGAAGTTCAAAATGGATCGAGCAAAGAAAGGTTTTTACCAGTATTACAAGGTGTAAGATTGAGTCGGACTCAATGCCCGACCACAGCAGAAGATAGAGAGAAATGAAAGATGTTCCTATGCTTCAGCCATAGGCTCTATCATGTATGCAATCTTGTGTACCGGACTGACGTATGCTTAGCTGTAAGCTTGGCAGGAAGGTACCAAAGTAATCCAGAGTGGATCATTTGGACAGCGGTCAAGAACATCCTGAAATACCCGAAAAGGACTAAGGATATGTTTCTCGATATGGAGGTGACAAAGAGCTAGTCGTAAATGGTTACGTCGATGCAAACTTTGACACTGATCCGGACGATTCTAAATCGCAAACCGGATCGTATTTTTATTAAGCGGTGGAGCTGTCGGTTGGTGCAGTTCTAAACAAAGCGTCGTGGCGGGATCTACATGTGAAGCGGAGTACATAGCTGCTTCGAAGCAGCAAATGAAGGAGTCTGGATGAAAGAGTTCATTTCCGATCTAGGTGTCATACCTAGTGCATCGGGACCAATGAAGATCTTCTGTGACAATCTTGGTGCAATTGCCTTGGCAAAGGAATCCAGATTTCACAAGAGGACCAAGCATATCAAGAGACGCTTCAATTCCATTCGGGACCAAGTCCAAGTGGGAGACATAGAGATTTGCAAAATACATACGGATATGAATGTTGCGCACCGTTGACTAAGCCTCTTCCACGAGCAAAACATGATCAGCACCAAGACTCCATGGGTGTTAGAATCATTCTTGTGTAATCTAGATTATTGACTCTAGTGCAAGTGGGAGATCAAGGAAATATGCCCTAGAGGCAATAATAAAGTTATTATTTATTTCCTTATATCATGATAAATGTTTATTATTCATGCTAGAATTGTATTAACGGAAACATAATACATGTGTGAATACATAGACAAACAGATAGTCACTAGTATGCCTCTATTAGACTAGCTCATTAATCAAGATGGTTATGTTTTCTAACCATAGACATGTGTTGTCATTTGATTAATGGGATCACATCATTAGGAGAATGATGTGATTGACATGACCCATTCCGTTAGCTTAGCACTTGATCGTTTAGTATATTGCTATTGCTTTCTTCATGACCTATACATGTTCCTGTAACTATGAGATTATGCAACTCCGTTTACGGAGGAACACTTTGGTACTACCAAACGTCACAACGTGAATGGGTGATTATAAAGGAGTACTACAGGTGTCTCCAAAGGTACTTGTTGGGTTGGCGTATTTGAGATTAGGTTTTGTCACTCCGATTGACGGAGAGGTATCTCTGGGCCTTCTCGGTAATACACATCACATAAAGCCTTGCAAGCATTACAACTAATGAGTTAGTTGTGAGATGATGTATTACTGAACGAGTAAAGAGACTTACCGTAACGAGATTGAACTAGGTATTGGATACCGACGATCGAATCTCGGGTAAGTAACATACCGATGACAAAAGGAACAACGATATCGTTATGCGGTTTGACCGATAAAGATCTTCGTAGAATATGTAGGAACCAATATGGGCATCCAGGTTCCGCTATTGGTTATTGACCAAGAATGGTTCTAGGTCATGTCTACATAGTTCTCGAACCCGTAGGGTCCGCACGCTTAACGCTTCGATGACAGTTCATTATGAGTTTATAAGTTTTGATGTACCTAAGGTTGTTCGAGTCCCGATGTGATCACGGACATGACGAGGAGTCTCAAAATGGTCGAGACATAAAGATTGATATATTGGAAGCCTATGTTTGGACTTGGAAGGTTCCGGATGAAAACAGGAAGTTATGGAACACCGGGGTTACGGAACCCCGGGGTCAATGGGCCTTGATGGGCCATAGGGAGAAGAGGAAGGGCGGCCAGGGGCAGGCCGCGCCCCCTCTCCTCTAGTCCGAATAGGACAGGAGAGGGGGCGCCTCTTCCCTCTTCCCTCCCCAATCCTATTCCAACTAGGAAGGGGGAGTCCTACTCCGGTGGGAGTAGGACTCCTCCAGCGCCGCCTTGGGCTGGCCGCACCCCCTGCTCCTTTATATACGGGGCAGGGGGCACCCCAGACACACAAGTTGATCTACGGATCGTTCCTTAGCCGTGTGCGGTGCCCCCTCCACCATATTCCACTTCGGTCATATCGTCGCGAGCTTAGGCGAAGCCCTGCGGGAGAAGTCATATCGTCGCGGAGCTTAGGCGAAGCCCTGCGTCGGTGGAGCATCATCATCGTCCTGCACGCCGTCGTCTTGTGGAACTCATCCCCGACGCTTTGCTGGATCGGAGCCCGGGATCGTCATCGAGCTGAGCGTGTGCGTAACTCGGAGGTGCCGTGACGTTCGGTGCTTGGATCGGTCGGATCGTGAAGACGTACGACTACATCAACCGCGTTGTTATAACGCTTCCGCTTTCGGTCTACGAGGGTACGTGGACAGACACTCTCCCCTCTCGTTGCTATGCCATCACCATGGTCCTGTGTGTGCGTAGGAAAATTTTGAAATTACTACGTTCCCCAACACTCACTGGAGGAGCATACTGCCTGCGTGATGCATCGGACAATCGCTTAGAGGTGAACCCGTGGAATGCCGCCAGACTCCGAAGATTCTATGCCTAGAGCCGTACTCTTTGTTCGTCTTCTTCTCCCTTTGTTTCCATTTTTTCTCTCTTTTTAATTTTTTTCTCTAGCTCTATAGCTCTTGTGCGGCCAAACCGCACACTTATGACGTACACATCTTTATATGTATATGCTCATCATACCTGGGGGCTTCTTTTACAGAAGCTTATTCTTATTTTCCGAGCATCAAGCTCACCACATATGTGTCCTTTCCTCATATGTACCTTTTCTTCACCATTATATGCACCGTTATAAATTAAGTTTTTGCCAAGCTGGGTTGCCTGGCTCCTGCGCTTATGCCCTACGTTCCCGTTTGTTCGGCTAGGGCATAAAGGGAGCACCTCTGCGATTGTTACAGCCGGGTCATCCGGACTTGTACCTCAGACTGGGTGAAGCCGAAAGCTAGCGTTCTTAAGGGAATATTTGGTCGGCTGACTAAAGACGTTTTACCTTCATTACACTATGAACCCCCAGATGTTACGTATACTGCGATTTTTCAATCACAATTCGGGCATGCACACTAACACATGTTCACCCAGGGAAAGGAACCCTTAACGGAACTATTCTTCCTGGAAGATGTTTCTTACAATTAACAAGTGATATAACATAGCTAGCCGGATACAACTTGTCTGATCAAGCAACTATGACCCCTACGCCTGGTTTCCACGCATACCCCGGTCTATATTGCCGCTCCGGTATTCGGAAACACTCGGCACCTTCGGGTCCAGAGGTTGAAGCAAAAAGGTCTGCCATGACAATCGGTTTACAATCCGGCTAGGGACAAATTTGTCAATCGAAGTACATAGTCACTTGGACTCAAAAACTTCTTCCTCTATGTCGTCTAACAGGCTGTCTAGCTTACAATCCTGTTGGGAAAACTTGGCGGCTATCTTTACTTGGTCATATACCAAACTAACTGGAATTTCTTGTCCATCTGATCCCCGAGGTCCGACCCGGGCCATATGATTCGGATCAAGCTTGGTGTACCATGTTTTCACCATGGCCCAGGCCTCTCGTGCACCTTCTCGGCAGGCCGATATCTTCCATAATCGAAAGAGCCACCGAGCTCCTTGGAACAGCTTCACAAGCTCCTCCATACTTCCTGGAGGGGAGGTGGATGGCCACAAAGCCCTGGCAACGCTCCGCATTGCTTGGGGAGCTCGCTTGTACACTTGGGACAGCTCTTGGAGCAGATTGCCTTGAGATCCGGACATTTCCTCTTCGGGACGGCCAGTCAGCATACCTGCAGACATAAATCTGTCAGCTCATTTTTTTGCTAAATTACACAGAGGCAAGTTCAAAAGCATACTGAATATGCCGCCTCGTAGCCTCCTATTTTCCTTCACAGCGGCAGCTAGCTGGGCTCGTACATATTTTAGCTCTTCGCCCAACAGGGTGTTGGAATCCTGCAGCTTGTTCTTATCATCCCTGACCCGTGTCAGCACACGCTCGCCTGCGACCAGTTGCCTTTTGGCCTCTTGTTCACCCGCCTGCGCGACTTTCAGTTCCTCTTTCAGTTGATCTACTGATCTTGTCATCGGAAATGCAACAGTGTTAATATTACTGGTAAGTGATTATACTTTTCCTGGATGGAAGGGAACATTACCACGCGGTGCCTCCTTGGACTTCTCCAGTTCGGCGGTAACAATAGCTAGCTGAGTCTGGCACTTTTCCAGCTCATGAGACAGCATGTTGTTCTTCTCTGTGAGTACCTGATTATACAATGATCCTTAAATCAGTTGTTTCAACTATTGCAAGTCTCGGGGGCTACTGGTACATGATTACCAGATCTGCACAATGCGTACTTGCCCGCACCTCTTTCAAATACTGGTCAGGGGCCCTGGTAAGCCCATCCCGAGCAGCTCGGATGTACGCATCAGCCGAGCAGAAGGCGTTGAACGCCTCTTTAGCAAATCCGAGGTCACGAAGAGCGGCCCTCTGGCGCCAATGATTCATGGCGCTCTCCACTTCAGAGTTCGTGACGAATACATTATCCGAATCCTCTGAAGGAGGACAATCCACCGTCGCTCCCGTGTCAGCCCCCGCCCTAGAGGCCGGATCTGGAACCTGACTGATGGAGGCGCGACCGGCAGGATCCCCGGACATAGTCCGGCGAACACTCTTCTTGATAAAACACAGCGGACAATGTCACAGTTCGACGTGACTGCCAGGGGGCATATTTAAAGTCATATCTCTTTGATGAAGGCTCGGTCGCGTTGTCATTTGCCTTCCTCTTCGAAGACCCGCCCGGCGTAGGCGCCGCTCTCTTATGAGACGCCTCTGGTGCGTCATGACGCGTCGAGCGCCTCCCCTTTGGAGCACGAGACAATGCGGTGCGTGAGGCATAATGAGGAAGCTCTTTCGGAGGAGATGTCTCCTGCCTACTTACATGTGAGGCAGGAAGGAGGCTAGGATAATCGGCCACAATGGCCACTTCTGTATCATCATAGCTCGCCTGGTAGAAGACTCCCTCTTTGAGTTCTACAAATATGTCTGGATCCTCTTCAAATCCGGGATCGAGGTCTCGGTTATGGTCCTCCGGCTGTGGAGCAGGGCTATAAATCCCCACGATAGCCTTCCGCCATTCCTATTAAAAATGGACGGGTAAATGCCAATTAAACATGACTCGGGGAAAGGATTGAGTAAGGAGGTGGGATTAAAACTCACCCAGCTAGGGGGGTTGTACATGGAGAATCCCTCTTGGCACTTCAGACGAGTGAACTCCTCTTTCTCCCCTTTATACAGGTCGGCCAATATTGTGGCCAGGGCGGCAGGAGTGTCCGGACCTTTTCGTCCGCAGCGTGAGGCGTCATCTTCCCCATTGTAGTGCCACATAGGGAGCCCTCTGAATTGGAGTGGCTGAACCCCTCGCACTATGGAAGTTGCCATTACCTCAATTATTGATAATCCGGACTGGGCAAGTATCCTTATCCTTCCCATTAATTGTTGGACTTCTGCACTGTCCTCCTCCTCGAGGCTCCGAGGACGCCAGCTGTGGCGTTTCCTCAAAGGAGCGCTGGAAAATTCAGGAAGGCCCATTCGGACTGGGTCGGGGAGAGTGATATCTTCAATACAAAACCACTCCGAGGGCCACTCTTCGGATGCCTTCTTCGGCGTGCCAAATAAGTATCCGGTCCCGGTTATGCGCCATATCTCGGCGCCGCCCACCTCGAACACGGATCCCTTTTGGGTATGAGGGACGAGGCAGAAAAGTTTCCTCCATAGATCAAAGTGGGCCTCGCAGCCCAGGAATAGCTCGCAAAGAGCGACGAAACCCGCAATATGCAGGATGGAGGCCAGAGTGAAGTTGTGTAGTTGGAGGCCGTAGTACTCCAGGAGGCCTCGGAGGAAAGGGTGGATTGGAAACCCGACGCCTCTTATTAAGAAGGATATGAAGCACACTCGCTCCCCCCTGGTTGGATTAGGGAAATTTTCCGCCAGGGCTTCGCTTGTAAAAGAGGTTAATCCTGCTCGGACGGGGACTAGATCCGCGGGGGGAAGGAATCGCTGCGTTTGAAGCTTACTCAGCTGGTCATGGGATACTGAACATTTCTCCCAATCGCCTTTCTCGGAGCCGTGGGGGCGGGAGGAAGAACTGGGAGCGCTAGCCATGCTGGAATGGTTTCTCCTAGCAAGCTCTAAGGATTTTCCGCCTGGTGTGAGATGGCATCTGAGATCCAATCCACTTAAATATACGCCTTTCTTACACGGCCAGGGTGTTATGTGTAAAAATACTCTAACCTTTCATGTTTGCTCGACACGTGGAAGCCGAAGCAATGGAGGCGCAGAAGCCAATGGGTACGACATTAAATGGAAAGTTGAATATAACTCTTCGGATCAAACGCTTTGAAGTATTCGGAGGAAGAACCCGCCTTGCAATGCCGAAGACTATCAGCAAGCCGGACACATCGTTATTGAAGTCTGGTTCGGGGGCTACAGTGGGAGTCCTGGATTAAGGGGTCCTCGGGTGTCCGGTCTATGTGATGTGGGCCGGACTGATGGGCCGTGAAGATACCAGACAGAAGACGACACTCCCGTGTCCGGATGGGACTCTCCTTTGCGTGGAAGGCAAGCTTGGCGTTCGGATATGAAGATTCCTTTCTCTGTAAACCGACTCTGTACAATCCTAGGCCCCTCCGGTGTCTATATAAACTGGAGGGTTTAGTCCGTAGGGGAAATCACAAACATACAGGCTAGACATCTAGGGTTTAGCCATTACGATCTCGTGGTAGATCAAATCTTGTAATCCTCATATTCATCAAGATCAATCAAGCAGGAAGTAGGGTATTACCTCCATCAAGAGGGCCCGAACCTGGGTAAACATCGTGTCCCCCGTATCCTGTTACCATCAACCTTAGACGCACAGTTCGGGACCCCCTACTCAAGATCCACCGGTTTTGACACCGACATCAGGGTCGATACTTTGCATTTGGATAGATCAGTATAATGCCGCTCCGAGGGCGTACATTGAGCGAGCTCTTGGTGTGTCTTAAGCTCGCTTTTGTTTGTTCGTTGACCTGTGGAGTATTGAAACCGGCAGACCGTGACAACATGAATTATCTTGCACAACATGATCATCGAGTATGGGAGGGGAGAGCAAGAGAACTATTGCTACATCTACAATGGTAAAATTGTGGAACCGAAACATCAACCAAATAGAATACAGAGGTTTCTCGCAGCCCATTGAATGATAGAGAACCTATAAGCTCATCACCAACTCTAAGATGATCCTGTTGAACACCTGTGGACACTTCATGACGGTTGATTCATGCACTTTTAAAATGTTTTATTTACTTGAGTTATAACTTCATTGGATTGTATGGCGTGTTTGAATTTAAATATTTAAATTTGAAATATTGTTGAAGTAATGCATAAGACATATCAATGTTCTAAATGATATGTTGTGCATATGTAGTTGAAATGGAGCTTGCATGCAAAAAAGATGGAAGAAATTAAGAAAAACTATAGGGAGTTAAATTTTAGGTGAAGGGCTAGACGTGCACACTTTCTAACTCCTTAATTTTTTTTGAGGATCCTAATTCCTCAAATTTGAGGAGTTCATTTTTGCACTACTGCAGGATGCTGCTAACGCGACACTACGATCAGAGACCCTTCGAGAAACTGTGTGCGGTGCAATAATCGCAAACGGTGCTGTATGAAAACCGTCAGAAATGTGTAAAACGTTTGCGATGATGGGTGCATCAAACACGGTTCAGGTTTTAGTTCCGTGTGCGATGAAGGGCATACGGTTCAGTTCAATTAACTATTTGCGGTGAGGAGTAACAAAAGGAATGGGCAGCCAGATGAAGGCGCGTGCGATACACCGCATACGGTTCACTCGGATGAACTGTTTGTGATTAGGCAACACAAAATAAACGGTCAGCCAGATCAAAGATGTGTGCGATATATGGCATGCGGTTCACTCGGATGAACTGTTTGCGTTGAGACATTAGAACAGAAATGGTTCAACTTAACAAAGATGTGTGTGATACGCAGCAAACAGGTCTGTAATCAGAAATGTGTGTGAAGACCGATAATAACACAGACGGTTGCTGCTAATAAGACGTGTGTGTTGTGCCATGGGATTGCATACAGAACAACAATATATATATATATATATATATATATATATATATATATATATATATATATATATATATATATATACACACACACACACACACACACTTATAAGGACATGCTTGCATAACCAAATTAAACATCCACTAACATAGGTGGCTACTACAACCATGGCATTTGCACACACCAAAGTAAACTATTACATGCATAATCACATAGGTGGCTACTACACAGATGGCATTTTCACACACACACCAATAAAGTAAACTATATATTACATGCATGATTAACTAGCATAAACGATCATCTGATCATCATCTACTTCTTGTGACGCTTGCTCTGCTTGTGGCTCGATCCGGGCTCGTCGATTTGGGTAATGAGGCACTTCCTCATGTCAACAATCCACCTGTGCATCCCGTAGCATGTGTACACGCTCTTGGCCGCAAACCTGAGGTGAGGTTCATCCAGTTGCCGCATCCAGGCCCCATGCCAGGATACGGGACTTATTCTCTGGGCATCCTGCTTCATCTTTTCGTAGAAGGGGTCGATGATGGCCGAGGCGAGTTCGACCAGGGAGTCCTTCTTCGTGCTGCCCCAGACCGTGTAGTGGTCACGGATCTCGACAAGGTTCTTGCAGGCCAAGCCCGTAACACTGAGCGTTTTTACATCGTTGGTGGTATCCACCGTGGCGAACTTGTAGTCAATGTTGTTGACAAACCTGTTGAAACGGTCGCAAGGCTCTGTGGCCATGCAGTAGTGGTAGATGAGGACATGATGGTGCACGCACAACTGGGCGACGGCAACCTTCTGATCTATGCCGGGACGATCGGCGGTGTACTGGAGGTCGATGCCAACCACCTTGTACTTGTCTCCAGCAAGCAACTGCTCAACGATGTTGATGTAGTCGTCCACCACGGTCGGGTCGATGGTGTACACCACCGAGAGATCCGTCTCCCTCCCGTGGGTCTCCACTCTATGCTCGCCGAACTTCATTGGAGTGCCGCCGGACATCCCCTCTCAATGTGTCGTCGTGGGTGTGCTTGTTGTGTTGTGGGGCGCGATCGAAAGGTTGAAGAGACTAAGGTTATAATGGCTTCGGGAATTAAAGGGGAAGCCGGACAGCCAGGAATATCGGCAGGTCCTGATGGCAGTTCTTATTTGCAGCGCGTAACTCCATCGTGTCGCACGTAACTGAATCACGTGGCAACGCACGCAGCGCAACCGCATGCAAATGGGGCCCCGACGTGATCGTGTGCACGCCCAACCGCTGGCAGAGCGTGCGCGGAGGGACGCGAGCAGAGCGCTCCGCGGTCGCCTCAAGGAAAAGCTGACCACAAGCCAAGCGCGCTGACGGACGCGAGCAGAGCGCACCAATGGACGCGACACGGCGTGCCGCGGCGCCTAATGGCGAGCAGAGCTTGTCGGGGGACGCAGCAAAGGACGGCATAGTGATACTTGGCAAATAAGATGAACTGTGCGAGCAATGTAGAGACATCAAGCACGAATCAGATTAGAGTTGCGTATGCGATACGTGGCAGACAGTTGATCCATCAGAGCTGTTTGTGATGGAATAAGCCGTGTGTGTTGCAGGCAAACGCTTGCTGGTGTATAACCTTAAATTTAACCAAAAAGTGTTAATGCATGTTAAAAAAATTGTATAGCTGGAAACTATGTTCAAATACGACTCCAACGATATAATCTATGGCGACATGCATTCATATTTTATTAGTTAAATCCTACTTATAAACCAGGATGGGGGTATAGTAGGTAATTAAATCGCAAGCGTTTTTTATTAACTGTATGTGTATGTGTCCTCTCATCCTCCTCTCACACGTCTTGTCACCCCGCTGCCGCAGACGGCTTACAGCGCAAGCTTGCGCATTGCGCGGGGGCGTTCTTTTGGCCAAACGGTGGCGCCAATGAATCGTCGATGAGCCCGTTCCCACGCAACCTCGCAGGTTCCCGCGCAAGCTTCCCGCCCGATGATACGTCTCCAACGTATCTATAATTTTTGATTGCTCCATGCTATATTATATACTGTTTTGGACAATATTGGGCTTTATTTTCCACTTTTATATTATTTTTGGGACTAACCTATTAACCGGAGGCCCAGCCCAGAATTGCTATTTTTTGCCTATTTCAGAGTTTTGCAGAAAAGGAATATCAAACGGAGTCCAAACGGAATGAAACCTTTGGGAACGTGATTTTCTCACTGAACATGATCCAGGAGACTTGGACCCTAAGTCAAGGAAGCTTCGAGGAGGGCTCGAGGTAGGGCCCCCCCCCCCAAGGCGCACCCTCCACCCTTGTGGGCCCCACGTTGCTCCACCGACGTACTCCTTCCTCCTATATATACCTATGTACCCCCAAACGATCAGAAACGGAGCCAAAACCTAATTCCACCGCCGTAACCTTCTCAGCACCCACGAGATCCCATCTTGGGGCCTGTTAGAGCTCACGGGAGGGGCATCCACCACGGAGGGCTTCTACATCATCACCATAGCCCCTCCGATGAAGTGTGAGTAGTTTACCTTAGACCTTCGGGTCCATAGTTATTAGCTAGATGGCTTCTTCTCTCTTTTTGGATCTCAATACAATGTTCTCCCCTCTCTTGTGGAGATCTATTCGATGTAATCTTTTTTGTGTGTTTGTTGAGACCGATGAATTGTGGGTTTATGATCAAGATTATCTATGAACAATATTTGAATCTTCTCTGAATTCTTTTATGTATGATTGGTTATCTTTGCAAGTCTCTTGAGTTATCGTTTGGTTTGGCCTACTAGATTGGTTTTTCTTGCAATGGGAGAAGTGCTTAGCTTTGGGTTCAATCTTGCGGTGTCCTTTCCCGGTGTGATGAGGGGCAGCAAGGCACGTGTTGTATTGTTGCCATCGAGGATAACAAGATGGGGTTTTATCATATTGCATGAATTTATCCCTCTACATCATGTCATCTTGCTTAATCGTTACTCTGTTTTCATGAACTTAATACTCTAGATGCATCTTTGGATAGCGGTCGATGAGTGGAGTAATAGTAGTAGATGCAGCAAGAGTCGGTCTACTTGTCTCGGACGTGATGCCTATATACATGATCATACCTAGATATTCTCATAACTATGCTCAATTCTGTCAATTGCTCAACCGTAATTCGTTCACCCACCGTAGAATACTTATGCTCTTGAGAGAAGCCACTAGTGAAACCTATGGCCCCCGGGTCTATCTCCATCATATTAATCTTCCATCACTTTATTTATTGCCTTTGCCTTTTACTTTTCTTTTATTTTACTTTGCATCTTTATCATAAAAATACCAAAAATATTATCTATCATCTCTATCCGATCTCACTCTCGTAAGTGACCGTGAAGGGATTGACACCCCCTTATCGCGTTGGTTGCGAGGAGTTATTTGCTTTGTGTAGGTACGAGGGACTCGCGCGCTCGATTGATACCTTGGTTCTCAAAAACTGAGGGAAATACTTACGCTACTTTGCTGCATCATCCTTTCCTCTTCAAGGAAATCCAACACAGTGCTCAAGAGCTAGCACCTGACTCGGTGAAATCCCCAAAAATCCCAATGCTTGTCGGCCTGCTACAAAAACCCTCACGGCCGGCGAGTCCTGCGTTGCATTTTCCCCTCCCTCCCTGTAGCTTATCTCGTGTGCTTCTCCCACAATCGCCAATAGCACCGGTCCGTCGTCGTCGCTCAGCCACTCCGCCATCATCAGAGGATAGCTCCAGCTGGGAGGCTACACCGCGGCGGCGGCGTAGTCCCCGACGTAGTGTAGTGCGCGTGGCGTCCCTGTTGGGTGTGTGCGGAACACCCACCACACGCTCCGCCGCCGCTGCCCATCGGCAGCTATTGTCGGCCGCCGTTGCCGCCACACCACCATCGAAAGCCAGGGCCATCTCCCGCACCTCCGTCGTGGCCCAAAGGCCGGAGGTGGCCGTCGTGGCCGCCACCCCACTGCCGGCCACCGTGGCCATCACCCGCTCCGCCACCGCGGCCCGAAGACGGGAGGTGGTGGTCGTGGCTGCCACCCCATCGTTGGCCACCGTGGCCGCCAGCCCACCGTCGACCGTCGGGATCATCACCCGCTCCGCCACCGCCGCCCGAAGCAGGGAGGCGGAGGTGGAGGCCCACACGTGCGTCAGCGACCTTGCGTGCTACATCGAGTTCCTGCGGGAGGAGGAGGAGTGCCTCATCGAGCACGCAAAGAGCCTTACCGCTGCCGTGGCCGCAACACACGCCGACGGAGAGGCGAGGAATCAGGAGATCTACGAGCAGTCCAGCTGCTTCGAGAGGGATCGTCTGGAGAGGCAGTGGGCGTTCGAGCTGGCGAGCGTCGCTGAACGTGCAGCAGCGGCAGGCACCGTATTGCATTTGTCCAGGTCATCGGTAGGCTCCTCCTCCTCCTCTGCCTCTTAATGAGCGCGCTCTGCAGAGGAGAGGCTGCCGGAAGTAGCACAAAGCCCCTTCGTGGTAGTAGTAGTATTTAGGGGCTATTTTGTTCAGTTCATCTGACTATAGATGTGTGGTCGAACTGTACAACGTACTAAAAATTAGCTAGTATATATAGTTGAACTAGCTATTTCAGTACGTGGTTGGCAACAATTGGGGAGAAGTTTGGTCGGTTCAGCTGTCGAGTTGAACTGTTTGTATAAATTAAGAACGACTGCTTAATCTATGAATGAAATCTTTGCTTAATTACTGAATTTTAGTTGCAAAAATTACATAGTGCTAATGATTTCTAGCTGCATATTTTGACAAATCGCAGTGTTACAAGGATTGACAAATGGCAACGTTACTAGATCAACAAATGTAAATCTTTCCAGTTTGACAAATGGCAACATACCCAATATGACAGATGCAAATCTTACCAAATTGTTTGTACGTGGTTGCACACGGGTCATCCAAAACAACCATTTGCGTTAAAGGGAAGAACAAATCCTGCGCTGCTCTCACTTTGCATACGGGTGTTCTATCTAAATCGTTTGCGATCAAGAGCTGCAAAAATCCTGCTCGGCACATTTTCTCTTGGCTTCCTGGGGAAGCTGTCGGTTTGCATACGGGTGTTCTAACTAAAACGTTTGCGATGAGTGTTTTATATTTAAAAAGTGAATTAAACTGCGGCTTGGGCACCATTAATGGAGAGGATGCGAGCAAGGCGGGCGGCCATGGAAGTCAAAGGGCTCGCTTCCCAGTGAGCCTGCGCAACGTATAGCTCGCACGCTTCCCAGTGAGCCTGCGCACTCGAGGACAGCTTGCACGCCTCTTGGTCAGCCTGCGCACCGGACGGCGCTCGCACGCCTCCTGTTCAGTCAAGGTCAAGCAATTGTCCGCACGGCACCTCCTATAGCCATTAAAACCAAGACATGTGGCGTCATGTCAATGGTTAACAGAATTTTGGATTTACTAGAGTTTAAAAACCAGGCATCTCAATGTTTTGCCGGCAATCAATGGTGCCCTCGTGTTTGAAATTCATTCCCATTTCTTGCATGGGACCTAAGCATGCACCCAAGGACACAGATTTGATTTTTTCAACCAATTTATATGCACTGGAGCATGTGCATGTAGTTCAAATTTGAATTATGCACATAAATGCATTGAAAACTCAGTTAATGCATAAAATGTCCAAACGAACCCCGAAAAATCACAAAAATTCACACAACACTCCTGTTGTTCTATGTTGACACGAGAAAAAAATTGAAAGCAATAAGAGGTAATGGATATCGTTTCGTCCCCAAAGGTGGGATGTTCCCTACCGAAAACCATCATGCTTGTTGTGAGAAGCTCCGGTTTGTGAGAAGCATATACCTAAACTTGCCCCAAATGGGACAAAATTTGTACCACGGCATGTTGATGCCGCTCCATGATAGCATGCCAAGTTTCATGAATTTCAGACGAGTTTTGGATTTACTAGAATTTAAAAACCAGGAATCTCAATGTTTTTCCAGCAATCAACGGTGCCCTGGTGTTTGAAATTCATTCCCATTTCTTGCATGGGACCTAAGCATGCACCCAAGGACACATATTTTATTTTTCAACCAATTTATATGCACTGGAGCATGTGCATGTAGTTCAAATTTGAATTGTGCACATAAATGCATTGAAAACTCAGTTAATGCATAAAAATGTCCAAACGAACCCCAAAAAATCACAAAAATTCACACAACACTCCTCTTGTTCTATGTTGACACGAGAAAAAAAATTGAAAGCAATAAGAGGCAATGGATATTGTTTCGTCCCCAAAGGCGGGACGTTCTCTACCGAAAACCATCATGCTTGTTGTGAGAAGCATATACCCAAACCTGCCCCAAATGGGACAAAATTTGTACCACGACATGTTGATGCCGCTCCATGATAGCATGCCAAGTTTCATGAATTTCAGACGAGTTTTGGATTTACTAGAATTTAAAAACCAGGCATCTCAATGTTTTGCCGGCAATCAACGGTGCCCTGGTGTTTGAAATTCATTCCCATTTGTTGCATGGGACCTAAGCATGCACCCAAGGACACATATTTGATTTTTCAACCAATTTATATGCACCGGAGCATGTGCAAGTAGTTCAAATTTGAATTATGCACATAAATGCATTGAAAACTCATTTAATGCATAAAAATGTCCAAACGAACCCCGAAAAATCTCAAAAATTGACACGACACTCCTGTTGTTCTATGTTGACACGAGAAATTTTTTGAAAGCAATAAGAGGCAATGGATATCGTTTCATCCCCAAAGGTGGGACGTTCCCTACCGAAACCATCATGCTTGTTGTGAGAAGCTCTGATTTGTGAGAAGCATATACCCAAACCTGCCACAAATGGGGCAAATTTTTTAACACGGCATGTTGATGCCGCTCCATGATAGCATGCCAAGTTTCATGAATTTCAGACGACTTTTGGATTTACTAGAATTTAAAAACTATGTATCTCAATGTTTGTGGCCGAGTGACGGTGGCAGGGTGTTTGAAATTCATTCCCATTTCTTGCATGGGACCTAAGCATGCAACCAGGGACACATATTTGATTTTTCAATAAGTTTATATGCACTGGAGCATATGCATGTTGTTCAAATTTTAATTATGCGCATAAAATGCCTGGAAAACCCAGTTAATGTATAAAAATGTACAAACGTACCCTGAATAATTCCAATTTTTTTGACGACACGCCTATAGTTGCATGTTCACTTCAGATAAAAGTTCTAACAATTCAAACACCATCCTTTGTAGCCGTCACCCCATTACGTAATTCAAATGATCAAGATGATAAATCAAGTAGATCGCACACAGTTTATTATCACCAACAGTGTGAGATGGAGCACAAAATATCTTGGAGCATCGTCGGTGTATAGTACCCAAATTATGCAATGACGTGGATGACCACTGTAACCAGGGAAATTCAAACTAAAATTTTTGACGTTCAAACTCAACACACACGGATTAAGCTATCTGAATCGTTTGTGCTGTCACACAGTTTTGAATAAGGGACCGTGTCTGATGACACTTTGCGCGCCAGTTTTTTGGCTGAAGCGATTCCAAATTTTCGGTTTCCGCGGAAATATCTACCTCCCCGCCCCCTCCCCCTTACCAAAAGCCACATTTCCCCTCTTTCCGCCTTCCAATCCAAGTTGAAACCTTCACTCCTTGATTGTAGCGCCGTCGCCTCCTTGCCGGCGACCCTCCTTCACGCTCTTCGGCCTCGCCTATCCAGGCAGGTAATCCACACCCGACCCCCATCCTCCTCCTCCTTCCACATCCCACATGCCCCTACCGTCGGCGTGAGTGTGACACCTTCCACCCAAATCACCGACCACTCCACCAAATAAGCGTCGGCCTAAGCCATGGTGCACGCAATATAGCGAGGACCTCAAGGAGCATTTGGCAGCGGAGAAGCAAATCGCGGCCGCACGCGCGGATGAGGTCGCGATGGCTGCCATTCGTGCCGACTCCCAGATCTTGAAGGAGCACCTTGCCATTTGCTAGCTACTCCGGTTAAGCATGCTCGGTTTACCTGTTGCGTGTGCTGCTCCTGCCTTTCCTTCACAAATTCTAGTGAATTGTGCTATCTAATTTTACCATGCAATCTATTGCTCTAGTGTATATGTTCTATATGTCGTGCAGTGTGGTGCTCACTTATTAACTGTTTTGTTAATTAGTTGTCGTCTTCAGCTAACTATTTGGTTCAATTCTGCAAATGTGATGTTCAATTCTTCAGGCTGCAATTTTGTATTGTCTTCCATGTGAGAAATAAATCGAATTTATATTTACAAAATTGTGGGTGCATTCTGTTATTGTATACCATGTGAGGAATAAATTGAATTTGGTTGTAGTAAATACATGAGAAACAAATACAATTGCTACAATTGGTTGTAGTTAACTGTTTGGTTAACTGTCTGATCTTCTATTAGGAGTATGTTATATTGTGCAATGTGGTGCTCAGTTAATATTTGGTTCATTTGTTGTGCTGTTTAGTTAACTGCTTGGTTCAGTTCTGCAATATGATGTCCAATTGTCGTGGGTAGAATTTTGTATTGTTGTGCATGTGAGGAATAAATCAAATTTGGCTGCACTTAATACATGAGAAACATATACAAGTGCTATATTTCCTAGTTCTTAATCATGGTTGATTTGGATAAATGGGTTTTCCGTGTGGCTTCAATTAATCTGATGAATCTGCAATGTAATTATTTTTCATCAACATATTTTACTGATAGCATGTGAACCCTTACTTAACCTGATGACTAACTACCTTATATGTGTTGCAGGGAAACAATGGGAAGCACTGAGGTTTACAATCGAGGTTAGCACATGCATGGTCCGTTGTCTTATAGCAAATTATTGTGCAATTGCAGGAACCAATCTAATATTTAGGTTTCTAACAATTTGGTCTTGCACATGTAGGTCCTGCTGTCAGAGGTTTTGACCCGCTGTTCGACCCTTTTTGCATATGGGGAAATGAGTTGTCCATGAATATCAGTCAAGTCAAGAAACTTAGAAAGATTGTTAGGATAAAGAAATTAGCGACAAAAAACAACAAGATATTTGTCTGCACAATGAAGAAGACATCAGTTCACTACAGGATGGTACTAACTATTATACCTTGCCTTTTTTATTCCTTTGCCCCATTTCCAATATAGAGAAGATATTTATGCACATCCTTGTTTTCAGGCCTTTCCAAAGCAGTTCATTGATGATTACCTCTCAAACCACCTGTATGGTCGGGGAGGCGAGGAAGGTATTCATACAACACCCACGGTTCAATATTGAAGTGTTCTGAAGAGGACGAAGGATGGACGGTCAATCATCCACACGACCGCCCAAACTTACAAAGACCTTCAACATCAATGAAAGCTCAATATTAAGCATACAAAGCAGTTTTCGAGATGAGATACATCTGTCTATGTACCGTCTATGATGCTAATTTCAAAAGGTTATAGATGTTGCATGTGAAACTTGGTCCTGGTGTAGTTGTGTAATGGGGTAGCTGAGTGCTGAAGCGATATGATATTGTACTCTGATGTATTTCAATTATGAAAATAAAATATATTGTGTGCTTAATATGAACTGTCAAATAGATTAATAAATGGATTATGAATAATCAGATAATTAGCCTGCTAATTGGGTTTTGCTATTGCAAACGGTTGTTGAAAAAATACCGTGGGCGATGACCTCAGGCAACGCAATAGGAATAAACCGTGTTGGATCAATGAACAATCACACACGACTTTCTCTTGAAAACTGTTTGCGTTAGGCCACCTTGCGCAAACGTTTACCACATGCAAACTGTGTGTGATGGACATCCTTTGCCACATAATTTCTTCCACGGACCGTGTGTGATATATTCAATAACGCAAGCGATTTAACGGGAAAAATTGTGTGTGATGTACCTGTGAACGAAAACGTTTTCCATGGAGCGACTGTGTGGGATATACATACGAACATAAACGTTTAGCGGGGACTGACTGTGTGGAATGTACTTGCGACCGGAAACAATTTCGCTGTATAATTATATTTTTTTAGCTCTACTGTACGTATTTCCATATTTGAGCACTCGTCGATCGCACACGACCTCATTTTACCGAACGTGTGTGCCAGGAGGGCATATCCCCGACGGTTTCTGGGTCGTGTGGGAAGGACCCCCCTATCGCCCACACTCACTTGGCGACGGTTCCAAATGCCGTCGCAGAAAGGGGTTAAAACCGTTTGTTTAGGAGCTCGTTGTACTAGTGTTGAGAGATCTTTTGAGGAGCTCAATTTTAGGAGAAGGACCAGAGATGCTCGTACTGTTACTCTGTTAGTCACGACCGGAAGCACCAGGGAAAGGGTGGAAGAATGTTGCTACCAATTCACTCAGCTCCTTAATTCTGCAGTATTTTATCATTGGCCCAATCATGTCTTCTCGACGGGTTACATTGAGACATAGAATATGTCTGTCCTATTTATCAACTCATTTTCTACGTTACAGACTGACATGTATGAACTTATCAACGGTTTGCTGTGGAGAACATGCAGCTATTTGGTATTCATAACTGAACTAGCAGATGCAGCAGCAGGGAGATCACTATATAAAGTCGACCCTGTAGCTCTCTAACCACGCAATCAATCAAGAGGCAAACAAACCAGCGTAGCAGCAATGGAGAACAAGAGGGTTACAGTTCAAGAGTTTTCAGTAGCTAAGATGGCTACCGCAAGCGCTCTGGCCACCATGGCAATCTTCCTGCTGGTGGCCTCTCCACCTCCCACATCGCACCCTCACTCCACCCGGGAGTCGGTGTCTGCCGTGCAAGTGGTTATCTTCCAGGAAAGTCGGGCAACTGTGAGAAGAGCAACAGCCCGGACTGTTGTGAGGATGGGAAGAGAAACCCGCAGTACCACTGCTCACCCCCGGTCACCGTGGCCACCAAGGCCATCCTGACGTTGAACAGCTTCGAGAAGGGCAAAGATGGTGGCGGCCCATCGAAGTGTGACAATGCCTGCCATAGCGATGAGGAGATGGTCGTCCCGCTGTCCACCGGCTGGTTCAAGAGCATGGCCCGTCACTGGCACCGTATCAAGATCACCGCCAATGGCAACTCCGTGTACTCCAAGGTGGTGGACGAATGCGGCTCCATGTATGGCTGTGAAGACTATCACAATTACAAACCACCATGTGCTAACAACATAGTCAACGCCTCTCTAGGAGTGTGGGACGTGTTGGGGCTCGACCAGAATGTCGGCATGGAGGGCATCACCTGGTCTGACGAGTGAGCACTTCGTTCTCAAAACAAAGATGGGCACAGGTTGCTGGCTGAGCTCGTACCACTTTGCCGGTCGAGTGTCATGTAATATAAATTTGGGAAAATTGAATTTATACTCTTAGTTGGGTCACCCTCGACTGATTTGCCCCTAATTCCGCAAAACACGCGGTCTTGCCCAGCTCACATCACTTTGCTTGCGTTTTTGCCCTTCCGGCACGTCTCCATCCAGTCAGCGTCGTTTGACCGCAAACGACGCGTTACTTTGGACATTTTTCCCCCTGTCGATTCTATACTTAATACCCCTTCATCCTTAATGTGCTAGCGCAAGGAAACAGAGCAGAACGAGAAACCCGGCGAGGAAAAAGAAGTGGGAGGCAAGGCGTGGTGCGGTAGAGCAAGGAGCGGTGGCGCATGGCGAGCTCGGGCTCTTCCATCTCCTCGCCGGTGGTCGGAGAGGTAAGTAAAACTCCGACAGCGCTTCTTCCTCCCCCAATGCATTCTAGGGTTTGTAATAATTGGGGAAATTTCTGATTTAGGTTGATGAGGTCGGGATTGTGGAGCATGTCTCTGAGTTCTATCTTCCAGATGAAAGTTATTGCGGATTGGAGCATTTATCAAAGCATCGCTGCCCTGGACATGGACTTGTTCCTGCCCGGTGTGTTGTGTGGGGAGGAGCTAACACTGGCCGCCATTTTTTAGGGTGTCCTCTAGATGTAAGATCTTGTGAATTATACCATGTTTTAGATGGTGTTTATGCAATCTCTAATGTTTTGCTAATGTGATGTTCAAGCAGTTACCACATCAGTGTCACTGGGTGGTTTGGGTTGATGCTCCTCCTCCATTGCATGCTGCCCTTGCTTTTGAAGACTTGCACGCAGAGCTAGAACAAAGCTGGATCATAAGCCACAAAATGCAGAAGCAAAATATGGAGTTGTCAAACAAAAATCTTGCTTTGAAGAAGACAGTGAGAGAGAGAGATGAGATGCTGCTAGTTCATGTTGGGATCAATGGTAGGGTGCGTCGGATGCAAATTAAAATTTCCTACGTGCAGAACAACCAAGAACATGCTACGGGAGATGGATCATAGTTCGATACCACTAGACGCACAGTGCCGTGCAGCGGAAGAAGAGTTGGGGTAGCGCGTCTGCGTGGATCGTCTCCTCCTTGTCCGATCTCCCTCGAACAGCCGGTCGTCGGTTCCCACGTACAGGTTCGCCGGAGCGGCGCAAGTGCACCGCCTCTAATGGTATCCACGCGTGCAGGAGGAACATCGTGCGGTGGACTGCTAGGTCCGATCACACAACTAGCGGCGAGTGGAGGTGTCTATTCGCAACACATGCAAACCCTAGTGACAGCGCTGAAGCGATCAACCGCATGAGTGTGCCGCACCCCACTTTATATAGGCATCTGTCGCGGGCTCAACAGTTGGGCCTCGCATGGACCCTAAAGCCCATAAGTCTACTCGGCCACAATCCGAATACAGCTCGGATCACATCTGACCAGTGTCCTCGGATCCGGCCTCGTAGGTTCCTTCCCTTAAACCTGTGACCCCTTAGGTTCAAGCCGGCTTGGTCGCAGTTCGGATCACCTCCGAACTGCATGGTTGGCAGCGGCCTCTAGCAAGGCATGCCGAACACCAAGTATATTATGAAGCTAGTTAGGCGAACCTGTACATCATGTCACACTTCTGTTCCCTTTGCCGCACGATATATGTTGTCGGGTTCAAGGCGAGATTGTCATCCTTGTGCTAGCTCGACCTCTTTCTCATTCCAGAGATGCCGACCACAAACCTGATTATCTCATAATCCTAATCGCATGGCCATGCTTATATTGGTGGGATCACACGAGGGGCCCAGAGTATATCTCTCCTGATCGGAGGGGCAAATCCCATCTTACTCGACCACGTCTCGCAGCATGGGTCTGGACAAACCCGAAACCTACCTTTGTAACTACCCTGTTACGGAGTAGCGTTTGGCCAGACCAAAGCAAGTCTGTCACCATCCCGAGTACATGCATCAACTCGGGTCTTAGGACATAGAACGTATGTTGTACTAGAGACTCACAGATGACATATCGCTGCGTCTCATAGTTGGGTCTGTCCGACTCGGACCTTATCTCAACTCGGATCCGACTACGTCGAATCCGACCAGACCTTTCCAAGTCCATATTATCCGGTTAGCATCTAATGCTCCATGGCTAATGAGACCAAGCCATCGACCGTGTCATATGCTAGTCTAGTCGGCTGCGCATCCACACTGCCCTTTCGACTAGGGACCTTTTAGGACAGTCATCATACAATGCATAGTCCCACAAACAATTCACGTACTTGCTGATACACATCATTGATAATATCCAAGGACTATCTTTATTCATAAACACACAGGAAATATCATCATACATGATTGCCTCTAGGGCATATCTCCAACAGTCTCCCACTTGCACTAGAGTCAATCAAATAGACACCGAATGCACATAGCTCTAACATGCCCCTCATGCTTGGGTTGTGGAAGCGGCTTAGTCAACGGATCTGCAACATTTGCATCCGTGTGAATCTTGCATAACTCTACATCACCATTCTTTACGATCTTTCGTATCAGGTGATATTTCCGATCTATGTGTCTGACCTTGTGGTGATTCCTTGGCTCCTTGGCTTGTGCGATGGCACCAGAATTATCACAATAAAGGTCTAACGGTTTTACCGAGGCTGGGAAAATACCAAGATCATCCAGAAAATGCTGGATCCAAACACCTTCCTTTGCAGCTTCACAAGCCACAATGTATTCGGCTTCTGTGGTAGAATCGGCCACCGTATCTTGCTTGGTACTCATCCAGCTCACTGCTCCTCCGTTCATGACGTACACGAATCCGAACTGTGATCGACAATCATCTCTGTCGGTTTGGAAACTAGCATTGTCATAACCCCTTACGACGAGCTCTTCCTCACCTCCATAAACTAGGAACATCTCTTTAGTCCTTTTCAGGTACTTCAAAATAGTCTTTACCGCTGCCCAGTGACTCTCACCTGGGTTGGCCTGGTATCTACTTGTTAGGCTTATTGCAAAAGCAACATCGGGCCGTGTACATATCATGGCATACATGATGGATCCGATTGCCGAGGCATACGGAATCCTACTCATCCTGCTTCGCTCATCAGATGTCGAAAGACTCTAAGTCTTGCTCAGCCTTATACCATGTGAGAGTGGCAAGAACCCTTTCTTCGCCTCACTCATGTTGAACCGCTTCAACACTTTATCTATGTATGTGCTCTGGCTTAAGCCGAGCAGCCTCCTCGATCTATCTCTATAGATCTTAATGCCTAAAATATACATTGCCTCACCAAGGTCCTTCATCGAAAACTTGCCATTCAATGACTCCTTGACCGAGTTCAGCATCGAAACATCATTTCTGATCAGTAGTATGTCATCCACATACAAGATCAAAAACACTATCGAGCTCCCACTTAACTTCTTGTATAAACAAGAGTCCTCTTCGCTTTTGATGAAGCTGAAACCAGTGACGACCTCATCAAAACGAATGTTCCAGCTCCAAGATGTTTGCCTCAGCCCATAAATGGATCTCTTGAGCTTGCATACCTTACTAGTGCTAGTCGGATTGACAAAACCCTCGGGCTGTATCATATACACGTCCTCGGTTAAATTTCCGTGAAGGAAAGCTGTTTTGACATCCATCTGCCATATCTCGTAATCGAGATATGCAGCTATAGCTAGTACGATCCTCACCGACTTCAGCATCGCTACCGGAGAGTAAGTCTCGTCGTAGTCAATTCCTTGAACTTGTCCATAACCCCTAGCGACAAGCCGAGCTTTGTGGATCTGAACATTTCCATCCACATCGGTTTTCTTCTTAAAGACCCATTTGCAACCAATGTGAAAGTGCGTTATATCGACTAGAGGGGGGGTGAATAGGCGATTTTTATGAATTTAACAAATTCTTCACTGAGGAATTTGCCGGTGAGGAAATTCCTTAGCGAAGAAATACATGCAGCGGAATAAGTACTCAGAAATAAACATAGCAGATTACAAGCATAGTCATCATGATGAAATGAAGATAATCACAGAGTACAGAAAGCGTAATCACAGGATAACACAAGATGAAGACAAACAGACTGAAGAAATTGAACGAGGAAATTTAGAAAGTCTTGATCAAAGTCTTCAAACACGATATGACAAACACTCAACACAATAATGAGGAAATGAAAGGGTTGAGGAAATAGAACCGATTAGGTTGGAGAAGACAATGATTTGGTAGACCAGTTCAACTGCTGTCTCGGTTATGCGTCTGGTTGGAGCGGTGAGTATTTAAACTCGAGGACACGCAGTCCGGACACCCGATCCTTGAGCACGCAACTCGGGACACCAAGTCCTCACCGTATTCTCCTTGAACTAAGGCCACGCAGACCTCGTCCAATCACTCGTGGTAAGTCTTTAGGCGACTTCCAAACCTTCACATACTTGGTCACTCGGCAATCCACAATTCCTCTTGGATGCTCTAGACCGTGGCGCCTAACCGTCTGGAAGAAGCACAGTCTTCAAAGGTAAAAGCGTCGGATCCACGCGGGATCAATTTCTTCAGTGATGCTCAATCACTTTGGGTTTGTTGGGGTTTGGTTTTTGGGATTTTCCTCACTTTGGGTTTTTCCTCACTTGATGATTTTCGCTCAAAGTCCTCGGAGGATGGGTTGCTCTCAAATGACAAGTGTCAAGTTCTCTCGGGCAGCCAACCAACTAGTGGTTGTGGGGCGGCTATTTATAGCCTCGGAGCAGCCCGACATGATAAGACATAAATGCCCTAAATGATATGACCGTTAGGTGGAGATATTTTGGGGACAGGTGGCCAAACACAACAGAACGGTCGGAAGTTGGAACATCTAATTCCTCGGGGCTATCATGTTCCTCCTTTGTGTAGGCAATTCAGACTGGCGAATTCCTAACTCCTCGATCGAACAAATTCCTCGGTGACGGAAGAGCTTCGTCTCATCCTTTGAAGAAATTGACTGAAGCTGTATGAGATTTCAAAGGCTTCACTCAAGGGATTGGTAGGTGAGGATTTTGAGTTGAGCATCAAATGGAAATTTTTCCTTAGTATTTCCTCGACCCCCTTTAACGATGCGGTGTTTCCTATGACTCAAGAAAGAGAAAATGAAACTACGAAAACAAAAGTCTTCACGCTTCATGTTCCTCAGCGATTACCAAGTCTTGAAATCACACCAATTTCTTCACTTTCAAAGTCTTGAAAAGTCTTGAATATCAAATTCTTCAAATGAAGAAATTCATTTTAGGGGTCGACTTTCCTTTGTAAATATCAAACTCCTCATAGACTTATAGACCTGTGTACACTCACAAACGCATTAGTTACTTAACCTATAAGTCTTCAATACACCAAAATCACTAAGGGGCACTAGATGCACTTACACAATGGCTGTTACGCCAGGCGGCGGATCAACCAAGTCCCAGACTTGATTCTCATCCATGGACTTTAACTCGGATCTCATGGCCTCCAGCCATGCCTCGGAATCTGGGCTCACCATCGCTTATGCATATGTTTCCGGTCCGTCGCTTTCTAGTAACAATACATCACGCACTCTGCGCAATCTCTCCGGCCTCCGTGGTTCCGGTGCCGCTTCCACTACGGGTTCCCTGACCGACTCCGGTATGATCTCATCACCAGTCGAGTCGTCCCCGAGTGGTCCTCGAATTTCTTCGAGTCGGACCGTCCACCCGTTGGCCTCCCGACTGAGACGTTCCGAGCAACAAATACTTTGTTCTCTTCCCGGTTTTAGAAGCTATATCCCAAGGTTTCCCTCGGATATCCCACGAATATGCATTTGTTCGACTTGGGTGTAAGCTTGTTTGACATAAGTCGCTTGAGAAATGCTTCACATCCCCAAATCTTTAGAAAAAACAAGTTGGGACTCTTCCCGGTCCACATCTCATGTGGTGTCTTGTTTACGGATTTTGATGGTACCCTGTTAAGTGTGAAAGTTGTAGTTTCTATAGCGTATCCCCAGAATGACAAGGGTAAATCCGATTTGCTCATCATAGATCGAACCATGTCCAACAAGGCACGATTCCTCCGTTCCGATACGCCGTTTCTCTGTGGCGTACCCGGAGGTGTGAGCTGAGGTACTATACCTCAGCTTTTCAGATGATCATCAAACTCCTGGCTCATGTACTCACCTCCACGATCAGATCGTAGAAGCTTTATAGTCTTGCCGAGTTGATTCTCAACCTCGTTCTGAAACTCTTTGAACTTTTCGAAAGTTTCCGACTTGTGCCTCATCAAATAGATATATCCATATCTACTCAAGTTGTCGGTAAAAGTCACGAAGTACTGATAGCCACCTCTTGCAGTTGTCCTCATTGGACCACACACATCACTATGTATAAGTTACAATAGCTCGGACGCCCTCTCGCAACTCTTTGCAAAAGGAGACTTAGTCATCTTTCCGAGCAAGCATGATTCACATGTCTCGAACGACCCGAAGTCGGGCGAAGTTAGGAGCCCATCATCATGGAGCTTCTTCATGCGTTTCAGACTAATGTGTCCAAGCCGGCAATGCCAGAAGTATGTCGGATTTATCTCATTAGGCTTATGCCTCTTGACATTCACGTTATAGACCGGTGCCTGTTCTAGATTCAATATAAATAGCCCATCAACAATGGGTGCGTAGCCGTGGAACATACCATTCAAATAAAACGAACAACCATTGTCCTTTAAATTGAATTCATAACCCTGACTCATCAAGCATGAGGCAGAAATAATGTTCCGACTAAGTGCAGGAATGAAATAACTATTATCTAATTCCAAAATAAATCCAGAAGGAAGCTGGAGCTGCATCGCGCCGACCTCCAACGCAGCAACTCTTGCTTTGCTGCCGACCCTGATGTCAATCTCCCCTTGTGCCACACGCCTAGTTCTTACCAGCCCCTGCATCGAGTTGCAAATGTGAACAACCGATCCAGTATCAAATACCCAAGAGCTACTAGATATGTCAGCAAGATAAATGTCTATAACATATGCAACAAGTGTACCTTTGCCTGAAGAAGCATTTTTGGCCTTCTTGCCATGCTCTGCAAGCCACTTGCTACAGTTCCTCTTCCAGTGACCGGTCTCCTTGCAATGATAGCAAATGGTCTTCGAGTCCGGTCCAGACTTCGGCGCAGCGGCGGAGGTTACCATCTCCATGCCCTTTGCCTTAGCCTTCTTAGACCAACTCTTCTTGAACTTAGCCGATTTCTGCACCATCAACACTTGATGCGTGCCTTTCTTAATATCCTACTCTGCCACTTTGAGCATCCCATGCAATTCAGTGAGATTCTTATCCATGCCATGCATATGATAGTTCGAGATGAACGTCCCATAGCTGGGCGGAAGAGAACCCAGAACTGCATCTGTAGCCAGCTCATCCAAGAGCGGGAAGCCCAACCGATCCAAAGCTTGCACGTATCCGATCATCTTGATCACATGCGAGCTCAGTGGATCACCTTCCTTCAGCTTACAATCCATCAAGGATCGCCAGACGTTGAACCTTTCGGTCCTAGCCTGCACCTGCAACATGCTCTTGAGACTCTCGATCATATCGAAAGCCCCAACATCTTCGAAATGCTTCTGCAAATCGGGCTCCATACAAGCCAGCATGAGGCAGCTGATCTTGTTTGATTCATCAATGAGTTTCTGGTAGGCATTCTTGGTTGTGGTATTAGCATTGTCGGCAGGTTCCTCTGGAAGTGGATCCTCTAGAACATGTTCCTTTTTATCGTGCTTGAGAACAATTCTTAGATTTCTATACCAGGTGGTAAAGTTTGTTCCATTAAGTTTATCCTTTTCCAGAATTTATTTCAATGCAAAGTTGGGTTGAGCAGGTGGTGCCATTGATCTACAATAGAAAATATGCAATCACTAAGCAATATATTTATGTAAAGTAATTCAAGCCTAAACAGAAATACTCCCACTGAAGTTGGCATCCCTCCGCAAACTCTCAGTGATTCAGGATCCGACTAGCACATGCGACTAGTGAGCTTTAGCATCACTGCTAGACAACATGCCTATCCGGTAAGCAACTCCTTGCCAATCGTATCTCTATACGACTCCTGTCGGTCGGGTAGGTATCTTATACCCCGGCTCTCGACCTTCTTTGCCACAAGGCCCAAAACCGTTTTGATAGCCTTGTCAAGTTAACCTGATGCAGTGCATGTCCGTGTCCGACACGAACCCTTCAGTTCAAGGACACCTAGCAGCACCCCAATTTTATGAGCCCACTACTAGACGTACTTGACGTGCGAAGGTGTAACATCGGGAATGGCAATTCCTTGATATTAACGAGGGATCTATCTACCATTCTAACATGCATAGAAAACAAGAAGCATGACAATCACAAATAAACATATATTGTGAAATAGTATGGCTCCTTCATGGATGTTCTTCCAGGTCGGCTCCGACTCCGATGACCATCTAGGAACTCCATCTTGTTTGTCACGCCGGGACGCCAAGCCACCAACCTGATCTCTATTATCCAACTACTACAATTAGTAATGAATTTTACATAGAGTCACAAGTCGACACGCAGGTCGTTATACAATACAATGATAGCACTTTGGCTCCTGCCAGCTGACAAACATGACACGCAGGCCATGTATAAATTACACACATGCATCACATACACATGAGTCATACTATTCACATCAAACCCTGCAAAACAAAGTTACACATAGAATTGCATTCTACTGGTTTGAGTGATCGTGTATGAAATACAAGGCGCTACGCACACGGCGGTCCCACTAGCCGGTAGCGCCCGACATTTTCGGAAATTACAGACCACATTTGAACTCCGATCACGCCAAATTTTCCGATCTGACCGATCTCATTGATCATCGCGAGTCTGATTTGGATTTATGTTTCACAGTTAACCCCGACGGTGGATACCGACCGGTAGGGGTAGGTTGTGTCACGACCTCATTGATTCCGATTATCAGAAAACATAGCCACATCGATCCCCATGTGCAGTTGATCTCATCAACCGTGCACACAGCCGATCTTATCATCGACAACAGATCTCGTCTGCCGCCTCCACATATCTAATATGCATACCATCTGAATCCAAATCATATAGCAGAGGCTCTGATACCACTGTTGGGATCTAAGGTAGGGTGCGTCGGCTACAAATTAAAATTTCCTACACGTAGAACAACCAAGAACATGCTACAGGAGATGAATCATAGTTCGTTACCACTAGACGCGCAGTGCCGTGCAACGGAAGAAAAGTTGGGGCAGCGCGTCTGCGTGGATCGTCTCCTCCTCGTCCGATCTCCCTCGAATAGCCGGTCATCGGTTCCCACGTACAGGTTCGCCGGAGTGGCGCAAGTGCGCCGCCTCTAACGGTATCCGCGCGTGCAGGAGGAACATCGTGCGGCGGACTGCTAGGTCCGATCACACAACTGGCGGCGAGTGGAGGTGTCTATTCGCAACACATGCAAACCCTAGTGACAGTGTCGCAGCGATCAACCGCATGAGTGTGCCGCACCCCACTTTATATAGGCGTCCGTCGCGGGCTCAACACTTGGGCCTCGCACGGACCCTAAAGCCCATAAGTCTACTCGGCCACAATCCGAATACAGCTCGGATCACATCCGACCAGTGTGCTCGGATCCGGCCTCGTAGGTTCCTTCCCTTAAGCGCGCGACCCTTTAGGTTCAAGCCGGCTTGGTCGCAGTTCGGATCACCTCTGAACTGCATGGTTGGCAGCGGCCTCTAGCAAGGCATACCGAACACCAAGTAGACTATGAAGCTGGTTAGGCGAACCTGTACAACATGTCACATTTCTGTTCCCTTTTCCACACGATATATGTTGTCGGGCTCAAGGCGAGATTGTCATCCTTGTGCTAGCCCGACCTCTTTCTCGTTCCAGTGATGTCGACCACAAACTGGATTATCTCATAATCCTAATCGCATGGCCATGCTTATCTTGGTGGGATCACACGAGGGGCCCAGAGTATATCTCTCCTGATCGGAGGGGCAAATCCCATCTTGCTCGACCACGTCTCGCATCATGGGTCTGGACAAACCCGAAACCTACCTGTGTAACTACCTTGTTACGGAGTAGCGTTTGGTCGGCCCAAAGCAAGTCTGTCACCATCCCGAGTACATGTGTCAGCTCAGGTCTTAGGACATAGAACGTATGTTGTACTGGAGACTCACAGATGACATATCGCTGCGTCTCATAGCTGGATCTGTCCGACTCGAACCTTATCTCGACTCGGATCCGACTACGTCGAATCCAACCAGATCTTTTCAAGTCCATATTGTCCGGTTAGCATCTAATGCTCCATGGCTAGTGAGACCAAGCCATCGACCGTGTCATATGCTAGTCTAGTCGGCTGCGCGTCCACACAGCCCTTTCGATTAGGGACCTTTTAGGACATTCATCATACAATGCATAATCCCACAAACAAGTCACGTACTTGCTGATACACATCATTGATAATATCCAAGGACTATCTTTATTCATAAACACACAAGAAATATCATCATAAATGATTGCCTCTGGGGCATATCTCCAACAGTTCTGGCATTGTTGTTTGTAGAAATGTGTGTTGTTGTGTTTTCTGTGTTGTAGTTTGTAGCAGTTGTTGAAGAAAGTGTGTGTGAGAGAGATGTATTGAATGTTGTTTATGATGCACTATTGTATGCTAAATTTGAAGATCATTATTCACTGCTGATGCTTGTGACATTGTACCAAATACATATTTATTCCATATCATAGTGCCAAATTCAGCAAACTCACATTGAACCAAATATATCAACCTGATAGAGCACACAATGTAGAAAATAGAGAAACACACACTAGCAAAAAGAGCAACCAATTTTACCAAATAGAGCACATATTGTACCAAATAGAGCAACCTGATAGAGAAAAGTGCATGGATGCATGATTTACCAGTGACCAGCCATTGTCTGCAACTGCAAGACCAGTGCTCTAAGTCAACAGGATACCTTCATTCTCTTTTCTCACTGTCAGTAGCAGCCACCTCTGCCTCTGTTGGGTTGCTCCTCACTATACTCATTTGCAAACCTTTTGTTTTCTCCATTAACACCTTCTTTACTGCTAGTATGATGTAGTGCTCAATGAAATGGTCAGAGGCAATTCTGTTTCTCAAGTCAAATTTCTCCATGATATACTGCCTTATCTTGTCTAGCAGATCAACTATGTGCAGGCTCTTGTATTTTTTATTTTTTTTTGATTCTGGAGTTGAATGACTCAGCTAGGTTGTTATTGACATAGTCAACTTTGCTCATCTCATTGAAATCAACTCTTGCCCATATTTTTTTGTGGTGTTCCTCTTGATATTCCTTTACTTTGGGCTTGCTTTTCAACTGGTTCAAGTGATAGTTGTGTTTCTTGATGCTACAAGTTAGTGAGCATGGCCACAAATTATCATCATAAAACTTCCCCTTGAATTTCTTGCTAAAATTTTGGGCCAAGTGCCTCATGCACTCTATGTGCTCCACTCTAGGGTAAACATCCTCAACAGCACTTTCCAATCCCTTGCAAGCATCAATATGTATCACTAAACCTTTTGGATGACCTATTGCTTTCTTTAGGTTTCTAAAAAACCAAGTCCAACTCTCAATTGACTCCACTTCCAGAACACCATATGCAACAGGAAACAACCAGTTGTGTCCATCTAGGGCACATGCTGCCACAAGTTGCCCTCTGAACCTACCAGTCAGTGCAGTAGCATCTACAGCTAGGTATGGCCTGCACCCCTCCAGAAAACCCTTTTGACATGCTTTGAAGCACACAAACACCCTTCTAAAGCACTCCTTGTAGAACTTCTTGTTATTTATCTTGTACTCAACTATGTGCTTGTCAATGTCGACAATACGGCCTGGTGATGCCCTCTCTACTTTAGCTTTGAAAGTATATAGCAGCTGAAAGCTATCACTATACTTTCCATACAGTTTGTCAAGTGCAATCTCTTTACCATGGTAGCATCTGTCATATGGTACCTCCACACCATATTTCTCCAACAACCTGCTCTGAATTTCCCTAGGACCAATTCCTGTATTTGCTCTGATCCATGCCATAGAAGCATTTGCTATCCATCTTCTTTTTGCAGCTCTCAATCTCTGAGATCTATTCACACTAGGACATGTATGCTGATATGGGTTGACTTTAATCTGAAACAAACCAAAAAAACAATGAGATTAGTACAGAAAATGCAATACCTGAAAATAAACTAAAACAAAAATATAATACCTGAAACGGTGTGCTCTTCCTCATTAAAGAGGCATGCAGTCTCCACTTGCATCTCTCATAAGCGCATTTGACAGTAAACCTTGTTGGATCACTTTTCAGAGTAAGGAACTCGGTTTGAGACTTGATTGAGAAGCTTGAAATCGCATTTCTGCATCAAGCGCACTAGGAAGACCACACCATCATCAATACATGGATTTTCCTGTCATACATCTTCTGTGTCCGTCCTTTTCTGGATCTTCAAAAACTCCCATCTCAACATCCTCTTGCTTCTCATCATCATCTGCATCTGAAAATTCTGCAGGAATGTACTCTTTATCTGCTGCGTCTCCATCATTATTGTGCTGGACATATCCAGGATATAGAACCTCATCCTCCACACCAGGTGCACCAGGCAATGCCTCCTCCACAACAGGATCAAGTGCCTTCTTTTGGTGTTCTTGGCTTTCATTGACACTTGCAGTTGCATAAGCACTTGGTGTTCTAGGAGCACTTGGTGTTCTACTCCTAGACCTAGTTCTGGATGCAGATGGCCTGGAACTAGATGTGTTCACACATCTCTGACCTCTAATTCTTCGTATAACTGTGATTTTCAAATTGCATGACATAGTTGCTGCATTACTTGCAAACATCAGACCTAACTCTGCATCAGACTGCACAGGGACCCAACAAAGTTTGGAACTATCCCAATATCTGATCTCCACAGAATCAAACAAGCCCCATGGATACTTGGCACAAATGGCAGCCCTCAAATTAGTATATGAACTAGTGTTGTCCGCAACTAAAGGAAATGTAAATCCACAATCTTTTCCTTTTGTACCAGCAGAAACTAGAACAGTGGTCTCCATTCTAACTGAAAGAAAGAACGTTGTAGCTGGATCCATCCTATCATATAACACACAATATCCAGTGAGAAAACGCACAAACTCTAGCCTAAACCCTAAATCCAAGCAAATCTCCTATGAAAAAACTGAGCAAATCAGGTCCGATACTAACCCTGGGGGAATTTGCCGTGCAGATCCGCCCCCGCTTGTCGCCGTTGGTGTAGATCCGCCCCCGCTTGTCGCCGTTGGTACAGATCCGCCACCGCTTCTGGCCGTTGGTGCAGATCCACCACAAGAGCTTCCCACGTCGCCGTTGGTGCTGCCGCAGCCGCCACCGCCGACGCTTTCTCCACTCTCCCCCATCACCTTGCAATGGATCTGGCCGCCGCCGCTCGGCGCCGCAATTTAGGGTTCGTGAGAGGGAAAGAAAGAGAGAGCAAGAGTAGGGAATGAGAGTGTGAGTGAGCACGGGGGCAAGCGGTGTCCAAAGTAACGCGTCTTTTACGGTCAAACGGCGCTGACTGGATGAAGACGTGCCAGAAGGGCAAAAGCGCAAGCAAAGCGACTTGACCCGGGCAAGACCGCGTGTTTTGATAAATTAGGGGCAAATCAGTCGAGGGTGACCCAACTAAGGGCACAGAAACAATTATCCCTATAAATTTCATTGTCAGATTATGTCTTATACGATTGCGTGATTTTATAAAATAAACAATGCAGCTATGGTTTAGCACGCATGAGAAGTTCTTGTGCGTGACCTTCAAGCATATAATAGTGAGCAGTGTGGTGCATAAAGAATTTGGTAACACAAAACATGCGAGAAGCTTGAGAAAGTTTATGATCATTTCCAAGGGATGCTGAACAAGTATAACAAACACATCATTCACATTTGCAGGAGTAACTTAAGTGGTCACAGAGCAGATACCAAAGACAGTTAACACCATAGAAAACATTTTGTCGAATTCTACAGAGCGTGCAAGAGATTCTCTTGCACGGTTGCATCTAAGTTACAGCATTCAGCAAATGGTAAGCAACCAGAGTTCAGTGCTCCATTCAGCAAAAGCATGAAGAAATTATCCGCGCTTGTTGATGCTTAGTATTTCAGTAAAGCACTCGATGTGCAATCCAGATGATTCCATATGCTGGTCAAATCCCGAGAAATCAGCACATATAGCTTTTTTGGGGGTTCTTCGGCTTTGCACAGATTGTCTCATCTCAAATGACTTCTGTGAGTCTTTCCCGAACTGACTTCTGATCTGGTATTTGCTTAATGCTGACATGGGTAAAAAACGGTGTCAATACTTAATGCCTTCAATAAATATTTATAACTACAGAACACATAAAATTATGCTAATAAACAAAACATCAGATGGGGCTTGCCTGTAAAGAATTTCTCCACCGCGTAGCTCCTTTGATATCCAATCAGGAGAGAGATCTTCTAAGATATGCAACTGTTCTTCTATCTCTCCTGTTAAGTGACAGGCCAGATATGGGAAAGAGAAAGGGCAATGAGTACAGCTTTGAGAAAGATTGAGTACAGAAAGGTTGGAGCGGCTAGATCAACTATGTACCTGTCTCTTCTATCTCCAAGTTATTAGCAAGAATATTGTGAAAGAGTTCCTGTTTAGTGATTAGTGAATTCTTGGTAGATCCAGAGATGCCACAGACTATGTCGAATGTGACACGTAAAGAATCTAGCTTTTCCTGGGAATTCATTGAGGATACTTGATTGGTTTTGTTATCATTTTCCTGCAAGTAAGGTGCTAGGTAAGTACATGAAATATGTAAAATGAAGACAATAACCAACGATGACTAGGTAAGTACGCACATTCTTTCTTATACAGTGCATTTTCACCCTGCAGTGTGCCTCAGCTAAGGTTATGATATCACAAGATAATTGGCAGTTTACTGCTAGTTACCAGTACTCTAATGCTGACTAATTTCAAAGCATAAATTTTTAAAGCAAATGAATATACCTTTTGGCATTACTTCAACAACAACAAAACTACTGCAGAATTGTTTAGTACACTGCCAACCTTCTTACTCCCTCCGTCCCATAATATAAGAGCGTTTTTCACACTAGTGTAGTATCAAAAACGGTCTTATATTATGGGACGGAGGGAGTACTAGCTAAGAGGTTTATTCGATACAATTTATACTAGAATCATGTTTATGAGAACAAAATGACACATATGATGCATTGCACAGTCAAAAATTTAAATGAATGAGAATGCAGCAAACATATCTGTTATGTAGTTATGCAATTCCTGATAGCATTTAAGAAATTCATCTTCCAGTATGCATCAAACCATATGTGAAAACACATATATCAAGGCATGAGAATAAAGTCACATACCACGGTAAGAGTAAATGTTTCTTCTGGGAAAAGGCATTTTCCAGTTGTAACCTCAGGTTCTGTGATAGAAGTCACCCCATCCTTGTCAAGTTTTGAAGTGTCAGGATCATGATCAGAAGGGCTTTCAGCAAACTTTGATGGTGAGAACATTATTAGTGATCTGCGGGCTGAATTGGTAGATCGTGGTTCAGAGCCATGTCTACTTGAGGTTTCATGTTTCGCAACTGGAGTGGGCAATGGCCTTTTTGGTGTCTGCATTGCCGGTGTTTCAGCCATCGCTGGTGAATTTGAGATGCCTTGCTTTGGTGTACTGTTTTCACAGAAAGAGATCGAATGGCGGCTTGGAGTATCAGAAATATTGGTATTGACTGGAACCGGGACATGCTTGTTAGAGCTTCTATCTGGACCTCCGGTATCATCAGCACCCAGGGAGGTCACTTCTACTGGATCAGAAAGTAGTCGAGTCTTGTCAGTAACTTTAGTAATACTCTTCTGGGACATAAGTTTTTGAAAAGATTGTGGAAAGTGAGAAGCATTTGAAAATCCATTTTCCGAGGAAAATTCAAGAGCTCCTTCAGCAGAATGGCCATTATGCAGTGCATCAAGATATAGCTCCTCCCTTAAATTAAAGGGTTCTGGTAGTGTGGCCTCGGGAACATCAATATCCTGCATACATAAAAATTCCAACAAGAATGCTAAGAAAATTATCATGACCATAAAAAGGGTTATTAGAGATGAAAAATAAGGAACTAGAATTGAGAGGCTTGGGGGTGCTCCAAGCAAATTACAGGACATGTCATACAGTGAAAACTATTAAAGATGAAAAATAAGGAACTGCGGTTCAGAGGTCTTGAGGTGCTCCAAGCAAGTTACAGGACATGTCATACAGCAAAAACTATTAGAGATAAAAATAAGGAACTGAGTAAGTTTGAGGATGAAACAGACGATGAAGCTGTTGGGAACTGCGATTGAGAGGTCTTGAGGTGCTCCAAGCAAGTTACAGAGTGTGTCATACAAAAACAAAGGAAAACTAGCAGTTGAACTAAGTTTAGTACCTTATGATGAGATCCCAAGAAGCATAAAAGCTTTGAGCGAAAAGCCTCACAAATTGCAATGGCTGGAGACTCTTGAGGATTACTACATTCCAAAGCGTCCCTCAGAAGTGTAATTTCCATGTCAGCATACATGCATAGGCTTTTCTGATCATGCAAGAGTATCCTATTTATCTGGATTGCTTCTGGGAATAAATGCTTCATCTGGGCCAAATGAGAGTACAAGAACTTTCTGCAATGAAGAACAATCGTATCAGACTCCAATATATGGATAATGATTTTACAGGCAGACATTTCTCGTTGTCATTGATACCTCTTAGTGAGTACTTCCACCTGGGTTGCAATGTTGGTAAATGTAGTCATCTTCTTCCTCAGGCGCAGCAACCTTATAGAACTCTCCATCCGGTTGAAAAGAGTAAGCAAATTCTTGTGTCTGACATCGTTAGAAAAAGAACGATGGACAATCAAGGCTAGGTAGCAAAAGGATGCATCATATATGATATGAAAATAGAAAAATGTCTCACTTCTCAAGAAGTTCATTTGAAACTGGAGATTGGCTGCCATCAGGCAAAGCAATGTCATTATCATCTTCATCGTCTGTTTCATCCTCATTTCCCAACAGCTTCTCAGCTAATCTGTCCTTGTACCTCTCTGAAAGTAAATTAGTTGCCAATGAGCTGACAACAATCTCCTCCCTTCCAGACTCAGGCTTCTCTGGAGTTGGTGATTCAGTTCTTCTCCCAGAATCATCCATATCAGGTTTCATCTTCTGCATAGTTGCAGGGCTAGTTGAATTGCTATCATTAGGCATTTGATTAAGTCCTTTCTCAAGGTCAACTTGAACACTTCTCCCCTCGACCATTATCAGCTCCAAGCACTACAATAAGTAATGTGTTCTAAAATCAAACAGAGCACAAATGGGGCTTGCATACAAGTACATTGGTAAGTTGCAATAAAAAGTACAGTATAGCACTAAGAAAACGTAGAAAAATAGCCATATCAACCTCTTTAGTCATAGTATCTGCCAGGTTTACTAAATTACTGGTGATACACCGATAAGATCTAGTCCTCATGGCTCCAACACAAACCATCTCTACAAACAAAAATGCAGAATTTCAGATGCAAAGTCTCTACTTGTGTAAATATATCTGAAATGTAAACTAGCACCAAATTATGCTAGCCCCAACTGCAGCAAGGATGGGAGAGAGGAACTTGGGGTTTGGTATAAGTTCTAAAAAAACTAAGGGTTTGGTTTTGCTGTGAGCTTAACAAGGAACTCTGAAGCAGAGAGGAGAGGATAGAAGAGAGATGTGGCTATGGAGTGACAGAGAATAGAGGTGGCGGCTGTGCAAAGAAATAAAAGGAGGGGAACCCTAAAGTTCCCTTCTGTGGTCTGTGGGGTGAGCCAAACCTTGCAAGCATTTTGGCAAGTAGTTCTAGCCTAGGAGGTTCCGAACTCCTGGTTAACACCCACCAAATATGATAATTGCAAGTAGTGCCCAAGTTCTATTGGTACCAAATTTGTGATGGCTTGCGAGGTTAACCACAGGATAGAAAAATATGTGCACATCCACTACGAACTCTACTTTATCAGACAAAAACATCACTACACGAACAACCAGAGCTGAACGATAGAGAGAGAAAATATCAACAACTACCTGTTGCCCCCAGAGTTAGATTCAAAAGTTAGTCAGGGAAATTTAGCGCAGCACTCCAATTTTAAACGGAATCTGACAAATACCACAAACCCTAGGCGTCTCTCCACGGCTCGTCACAGCATAGCCTGACCAATGGCCGGACGAATCACCGCGCGACTCCGGCCACCACAAGGCATGGGCGCCCGGACGCAAAACATAGCACGCCGCAGAACGCACGAAACAGAAACGACGGGACACACAGAATCGACGAGACGAAGCACACATCGATAGTGGCGGCACCAAATCGGGATGCGCGAAACCAAGGAGAGGGGTAGATCTAGAGAAACGTACCGGCGAACCGAGATCCGGAAGACCGTGCGGCCTCGGATCTAGCGAGGTACGGCGCTTCGGGCGGGCTAGCTCGCCGTGTGAGCGGCCGGCGGCGGCGGGAGTTCGTCGTTTGGGGGGTGGGAATTGGAGAAGAGGAGAGGCGGCCGAAAGAGACCAAATGCCACGGCGCGGTTCAAAATGACCCCAGCCCAACGGTTACATTTCTGGCCTTCTTATACGTCAGACCGGACGGCTCGTTTGGGCCAGTCGACAACTAAGGTCCAAGGCCTTCGCCGCAACTGGGCCGGCCCGCCTCGACCCACGCCTGGTTCTTCCCCAACTCGACGCGAATCCAGCCGGCTCCTCGTTCCTGGAGCAGAGGAGCGAAAATGGCCGAGCCTCCTGCCGCCGCCTGCCCCACCGAGCTGGAGCTCGCGCGGGCTCAGTGCCGCGCGCTGCACGACCGCCTCGCCGCGTCGCCGTCCCTGCCGCGCCACCCCGCTCTGCGCTCCCTCCTCCGCCTCGTCGCCGCCGAGCTGCGCTTCCTTGCCTCGTGTAACCACCCCGACCCCGCCAGGCCGCTCTCCTCCAACCTGCCCCACCTCGGGGCGCTCCACCTCCTCCTCACCCACCCCGCCGTGCGCTCGCTGTCCCGCCTCTCGCCCCTACCGGGCGTGGACTTCGCCTGCGCCTTCCGCTCCCGCCCCGCGTGGGTGCTCCTCTCCGCGCGCAACCCTTCAGGCTTCCAGTGGGTACCGCGCAAGGGCATCAGCTCCCGCGTCGCCGCCGTGCTGGATGCCGCGCGCTCCGCTCCGCCGGCAACCCGCCCCGAGAAGCTGCTACTCGCCTTCGCCCGTGGCGTCGGCGCGGACATCGTGTTGGGGCTCGCCGGGGGGTTCGGGGCCGTGGAGATCGACTTGCTAGCGGAATTCGTTGGCGAGGCCGAGGACGACAAGGAGGAGGATGGCTGGGTTAGCGTCAGCTTCCACCCCAATGAGGAGATGAGGGGCTTTAGGGCGTTCGAGATTGAAGTGGTGGATGGTGGTGCTGAAGTGTTGTTACCGCCACCGCGCCAGGACGTAGAGGAGGTGGAGGAGGGGAGCGGTGACCAGTTGGAGGGTTGTTTGTTTGCTGACTTCATGTGGAAGATGAGGATGAACTCCATGGAGATGGTGAATCTAGACACAACGGCTCTTATTGCGATAGTATCAGGTATCAGCAATGGCGGGGTGGGGAAGCTGATGGGTGCGCCGGAAGCGGAGACCAGGGCCAGGTTCAAGTGCAACTACAAGTTCGTCATGGATCAGGTGCTTTGGAAATATTTGATTTTCAACCTAGAAGAGTGTGTTCATAAATAATCTAGTTCATCTAGTTAATTGACTTTGAGTTTCTAATGCTGTTTGATAAATCCTGACTGTAAATATCGACAATATTAAAGTGCAAACTATTACATATTTACATGTTGCCAAACTTCTGCAAAAATGTTTATATGATAAATCAGAATTCAGAAGGAATATTATCCATTGCCATCAAGAAAAGCTGTTTTTCGGAAAACACAAGTAGAGGACTATGTTGCCAACAAGAGCTGTAAATGTTGTGTCGAACTTAGTAGGATGTATTGTATTCATACTTTCTTGCAGGCGCAATCCGAGCTCCAGTCTCCAATATTTGTTGAACTGGGGAAAGCAGTGGACGGAAAGAAGTGTATCATATGTGAAGCGGTTAACTCAGAGTTCAACGAAATTGTTTCAATGTGTGGCGGGCCAGAGGAGAAAACCAGAGCAAGTCAATTACTGAAACAACTTATGTGAGCATAAAACCTTTATATTTCGTAATTCTGGTGGGCCTTTAATTCTCAAATATCAACTCTAGTTTTCAATGTTTATTACATGACTTGCCTTTATCTGGTCAAGTTCATGTAATGACCTACATTTGCGATCAGAGGGGATATTAGAAAACACTAATGGCCCTTTGTCTGTCTAGTATAAACTCTAGTTTTCAGCTTTGGTTCCATAGCTTGCCTTTGTTTTCGCAGCAGATTTACTCAGTAGTTTCTTAGTGTTTCTAATTTTGCTGTTATTTTTCCTTCTTATCTTTAAACGAAAAACTTGTAGTGCGGACTTGATCCAGACACTTTGCAAGTGTGAAAGAACTAGGAGGAAAAAGTGTGTGTGTGTGTGTGTGTGTGAGAGAGAGAGAGAGAGAGAGATTTGCCATCTGAACGTAAAGGGTGTTCCATGTATACAGAAAGTTTGGTCTGAACTCTTAATTCACCAATTCATTATCATCTTCCAGTTCCATGGCCAATTCATTTTTAGTCTTTGGTCTGTTACACTTGCTTAGTGATGCTGAAAAAAGCGTTAACTTCATTACTTCACTTCAGGTAAAGGGGACCTATTCCAATCTATCGGTATCAAATATTTTGGTGTCGACAAGCTAGCTTCTTAAATAGTTTTCTTGGTTGATGACTAGGCCCTTTCTTTTCCTATCTTTATTTGTATTTCTGTGTCACTGTATGTAAGCTAGAGAGCAATATATTGGGAGATAAATAGCACTGTGAGGCCCTACATTGTTTCCATTCTACATTTCAGTTCCGTCATTGTACTGTGGTACTCGAAGAGGGATATGTTCAGTGTGCTCGCCCTTTTTATCTCACTGATGGTCATTTCACTCTGCTTACTGTTAATATTCATGTAGCCTTGGTTGGTACTCTTGTCTCATTGTTGGCTTGTTAATTAACTAAGCTTTCTCTTGATCACACAAATATGCAGCCATCCACATAGTATTGCTAAACTAGGAAACTATATTTGTCTCTGTTTATCGTTTATTGTCATGTACAGTAATTTTATGCACACGAATGATCTTCAGTTCTGTTTGCTCCAGTCAGTCATTTACCTCGTACTTAGCCAGTGCTTTTGGACCTGCAGAATTGTCCCAGACAGTCCTTCACCGCGTATGATGGATCTTCCAACAACAAGGAAACTTGCCATGAAGAACAAAGTTGTTTTTGGTACAGGTGACCACTGGCGTGCTCCCACTTTGACGGCTAACATGGGATTCGTAAGAGCTGTTTCACAGTCTGGTATGGCTTTGTTGACCATCGAGCACAGACCTCGTGCCCTGATTGGCTTGTGAAGGAACTCATTTTGTTTAAGTATTCCAAACTGAATGTAAGAGTCCTGAAGTTGTAACCAGCAAGTGTGCTGTAGTCTTAGTTCAGTTAAGCCCTATTTTAGAAACGGCAGATAATAAGACATGATGGATATCTCATGTCTCTGTACATAAGACTGTACTACTAGCTACTAGTAAAACTGATAGGCTGAAACAGTGATGTGTGTATATTACTTTAGTTTGCTGGTTCGTCAGAATGTCCTGTGACAACTCTTGGTAAGGCCTTGTTCGGTTTGGAGAGGTTTGAAGGGGTCGAGGGGGATTAAATTCCTTGCAAGTGAAAATCCCCCTCAATCTTACGTGCATTAAACCGAACCAGGCTTAAACAATCTTGACGCTAGCTTCAACGTGGATGCTGGGTCCGGCGCCTGTCTTACCATACTCTGGCAGGGTGTTCGGTGCGGCCTGCGGGCTCGAACTGCTATGTGGAACATGCTATGGATATGCCCCAGCCATGGAGGCATTTACCTATTGAAGGGGCTCCAGCTTGCGAATGATCTGAAAGTTTTCTCTTTTGTGTCAAATGTGATTCAACAGATATCGTGCAAGCAATCTTGAACCCCTCAGATTACTGTGCGACAGGAGCTGTGGTCACCGAGTGCCAGCCGCTTATGAGCCTGTTGGGCAAGGCGACAATCAAGCATTGTGTCCCGGAAGTAAATGGAGTCACACTCACACATGAGCCTGATCCCATCCTGATTTCCTTTTTCCCCTGTCTTGTACGTAACAGATAATTTGTTTAGTTATAAAAGTAAACGCCAAAGTTCAAAAGAAGAAACCAGGCCTCTAGAACAAGGCGCGCGTCTAAGGATGGGTGAAATTTCACGTTCTGTAAAAACACCATATAGAGCCAGGCAGCCGCTGAACAAAGAAGTTGCACATTCAACTGGTCTCTTTCAAAAACTGTTGTCTGGATTTAATACTCCCTCCGTATAGACATGTTTTAGTGTTTTTTTGGTATGTATGTAGTCCATACTGAAATGTCCAGAACATATTAGGAGTATTTGTAAACAGAGGGAGGAGCTGACATACACAACATCAACAAAACGTCAGTTGCCCCTCACATGTCAGGAGAAAATGGTTTATTTCTTTTACTAAGAACGACAAAGTGACTTCAATACAACAATACGTTTTTTTTTCTCATGAATCCTGCTTTCACCACTTAATTCTCATACAGATGATGAAAGATTTTATTTCCACATCAACAGTAGGGCAAACATATCAAAAACCAGGACCGAGTAAATAGTAGCAGAACTCCACTGTTCCTTCAAGATCAAACAAATGTTTTACCTAAGACAAGACAATCCTTTAAAACCTAGTAAAACCAGAGGTAACTTGACGTGATCTAGTAATTTTTTCCACAGTGTATCAAGCTCCCAGCTCCCAGGAAAAGCCCGAATACCGCAGCACTGCCAACGGTGGCCTGTCCAATGTGTCTGATCTTCAGCAGCCCAGGGACCTGAAACAAAATCAGATCACACCGGTGAGCACTCACAAATTCAATGACACGTTTGCTTGTAGATTAAATTAAATCAGCTAAAACAATGCAGGTGAAGTGATGTGTTTCATACAGCAAACCTGGTAAATTTAATGCTTACTTTGCCTTTTTTTTCAGGATTATGATGTAAGTTTTGCTTTCAGTGTGTTATGCGTTGAATAGTAGCATGTTTAATTAAAGAAAGCTTTGAAGATTCAAATACTAACTGTTGACTTGCGCAGGCAGTTTGAAGTTAATCATTTAAAAAAGATATGGGGTGGCTGAGGTGGAGAGATAAGAGTTATGATTATAAAAGATAAAGAGCAGAACAGTCGCTAAACTTCTAATTTAGTGATTTTGAGCACCATATAAACTAGTAATTTCTGAACTTTAACACATCAAGTATGGCATGCTACCACAAAGTAGCTCAGGTATTAAAAAGCAAAAAAAGATTACCCTCAATCTGATAGCAGCATAAGTCCCATACACAGCACCTGCACAAAAAGGGGGGAAACATGCCCATTAATTCCATGACATTAATTTCATATCCTACGCCAGCACTTGAAGTTCCGAAAACTAAGAAGAAAACACAAACCAAAAAACAACAATAAGCAGCTCCCTCATAATTGCATTAAGAGATTGCTAGTAGGCGAGTAGCTCTAGAATTGTTAAGCTGAAGGAGCAAACTAAGAAAAATGAGAGCATCCATAACAGCACTAATTGTTCAACAGAAACGGCCAGTTATGCGTCCAATGTCCAAAAGCATGACTAAGCAGCATATCTAACCTGTTGTGTTTCCACGAGCATTGTTAAACAGCAGGAGTGGAGCTATTACTACATGTCAACGTCAGTTACCAAGATACACCATCCAAACAACATCAAAAGTGTTTAACTTGTTGTTATCACTTATCAAGCCGAGAACTGTAACTAAGGCCAGAAACTGAATATTCTAATCTGTCACGCATTTCACATTAGCACTAATGACCCTATAATATTACTCGTCGAAAAGCAACCAAAAGATCTAGTCATCTTCTCTCACCAGTGGCTCGAATTCCTAACCACCACCACCAGTCGAACACCTATGATAGGGGTAAAAGCCCAACACTTGAGCGAGCAGCCTCCAGATGTTCAGCAGCAAGTCGTCACAGACGTCTGCTTCCACCCCGAGGAAATCTCCTACCGTAGCATACAAGAAGATTTCCTACCAAACGCAACCGAATAATAGCACAGCTCATGCGCCCACATCACAGCCCGAACCTACTAGGCGGAAGTCACAGATCAGCAACTGACCCCCCGAATCAATCATGGCGCTGAACGAAATTTGACCAAACTCTGGAAGCGAAATCGGACCGGCGCCGGGCGGATTGGCACAGGGCCAGCTAGGGTTTAGGGTTTTAGTGAGGGAGGAGCTTACCGACGGCTCCGCCGACCGCGCCGCCGATGGCGACTCCGGCGCCGATGCGCGCCAAGCAGCTATCGCTCCTCGCCATCGCTTCTCCTCCCTTGCCGCCGCCGCCGCTCTCCTCCGTTCCCCACGGCCCCTTCTGTTTCTAGCTTGGTAGTATAATCTGACTCGACGCAGCGTCTGCTTATGGGCTGCTTGCCTTGCGCGTCGTCCTCGCTGTTCGGGCTACCTCTGGCCTTGGTTTTATTTCAGTATAGGATTGGGCCCGTGTTTGAGATACGGACCGTCCGTGAAGTTGAGATTTCTTGGAGCGAAACTAAACTAAAATGTTTTCTTGGAGGAGATAAATATTTTTTTTCTTGGAGTATAAGTTTTCTTGGAATCAAAGTATTCACCAGTAATGTGTAGCGCAATGAACTGATACTTGTCTCATTTTTTTTCCCAAACATTATGGCTTTGGATTTATATTTTTTGAGATATCGAGGAAAAAGTTTTTTTTTTCCTTATTACTAGAAACTAAACAAAGTCCTCCAACTACTTATAGGATTTCATATGACAGACGGCATTTTTGTATCCTTTTTACCATTAACAAAATGATGGATGTCAATACACATACCACGTTTCCTGGGGGTAAACCAAGCGAACTGTCGTTCCCCCAGCCGGGTAGGAACGAACAAATTGTTTTAGTTTGCTAAAAAAATCACTCTCTGCGAATGTTACAGAATTGTCATGAAAAAATAGGTTAATTTTCCATGTTGTTGTATAAGGATTTACCATGTTCTATGTAAAAAAGTACATCATGTATAAAAAGTTTGTCACAAAACTGCCATCATTTTCAGAGATTTGTCATAATTACAATATGGAGAATTGCCAGCCTGAAAATATAAAATGATAAAATTGTCGTGATCAGGATATGCCATACTTGCTGAAGGAAATTGTCATGCTACATCAACGGGGAAAAGGTGAAAGTTAGCAAGCTCTAAAAACAGAAATTGTCATCCCCAATGTGTTCGCTGAGATTGCCGTCCTGAGCAAAGCATTCTCATGTCGTCGGCTCGTAGTTCGCTCGGAGGGGTGTGAGGGCCGAACGCTCTAGGATTCGTGTGTGGGACCCGATGTGCCTGAGGGCCTTTGCTCTGGAATCATAAAAAACCTGATGTCAAATTTTTAACATTACCAAAAATGTTTCTTTCTATAATGCACTATTTTTTCCATTCTTGCCCAATGGTATCTTTGTATTGCCGCATGTTGATCGACACCATTATTTACTATTATCAAAGGGGGTTTGATGGTGGTATGTTTATGCCATCCAATTCCCTCTTTGGTCCCTGCATGTAGCATGGTAAAAAGGCCAAGACAAACCAGCTCAAGCCTACAGACATCCACGCGCAAGTGAAACCTTTCAAAACCGCACACCTTTCTTCTCGTCATCTTTCCTTTTGTCTTGGTGCAATTCCATATGTTATGGGGAAGAAAACATGCTCGCCTGCTCTTACACTACAGCCTAAGACCGCGTCGCCCACGCTCCTTCTCCTATGCTCCCCTTCCCCACCCCCTCCTCGCCCATGTACCTTGGCGGGTTTCTTGTGTAATCTCCTCCTTCGTGTGGACCCTATCAATCGTGATGGAGACACCGCTGACTAGCCGCATCTGCCTTGAATAGCCACCATGACCAATCGAGTAAATAAATTATCATCGCGGTTGCGTGTCATTATAACTAACATAGTCATAGTTTTTTCACAACCATAACGGTGGTGGTACAAACAATGATTACCACCATCATCACAATTGTTACTAGCACATCGTCATTGTTCATATCATTTTACCAAACGTTATGCTAAATATATCATTACTATTGTGGTAGAACCATTTTTATAAAAGCAAAAAACAAGTTACTGTGTGTATGTTGTAGCACCTTCATATAGCTTTTTACTTAGAGCAACTCTAGCAGAGTTGTCATATGTGTGGTTGTTATATGAGATATGTAGCATAGTCCATATGGATACAGAGGCTGCGACGGTTGTGCGCAAACACAAAGTCACAAAAAGGTGACTGTCGGTGTCAAAATCGGCGGATCTCGGGTAGGGGGTCCCGAACTGTGCGTCTAGGCGGATGGTAACAGGAGACAAGGGACACGATGTTTTTACCCAGGTTCGGGCCCTCTCGATGGAGGTAAAACCCTACTCCTGCTCGATTAATATTGATGATATGGGTAGTACAAGAGTAGATCTACCACGAGATCAGAGAGGCTAAACACTAGAAGCTAGCCTATGGTATGATTGTTGTGATTCTGTCCTACGGACTAAACCCTCCGGTTTATATAGACACCGGAGGGGGCTAGGGTTACACAGAGTCGGTTACAATGGGAGGAGATCTACATATCCGTATTGCCAAGCTTGCCTTCCACGCCAAGGAGAGTCCCATCCGGACACGGGACAAAGTCTTCAATCTTGTATCTTCATAGTCCAACAGTCCGGCCAAAGGTTATAGTCCGGCTACCCGAATACCCCCTAATCCAGGACTCCCTCAGTAGCCCCTGAACCAGGCTCCAATGACGATGAGTCCGGCGCGCAAATTGTCTTCGGCATTGCAAGGCGGGTTCCTCCTCCGAATACTTTATAGAAGATTTTGAACACGAGGATCGTGTCCGGCTCTGCAAAACAAGTTCCACATACCACCGTAGAGAGAGTAATATTTTCACAAATCTATTCTGCTGACGTATTCTGTAGCGTGACATCACACCACAGCCAAGCCCTTATTTGAATCGTTTTTTACTGTCCCACTTCAGCGCGTTTTGCGAGGCGGTTTTCTTGGCACGTCTTATCGAAGCAGAGATCGTGTCCCCTTATTACGGGATTCTCATCAATACGGGCGTGGGTAACCCAACCGCGCCATTGATTACGACGCTTGGGGAATAAGCGAGTCTTATCAGGCTGGTGGGAACGCATAGTTTCGTCCGCCCATATAAGGGGATAAGGATTCACCTTTTTCATCCACGCCTTCTTCCTCCTTTGCTTATCCATTTTCGCACACTCGAGCTCCAGCGCCCAAGTCCGCATTTTCTTCCTCAACCTTCTCCAGCCATGTCCGGAGCGGGAGGCAGGTGGATGGTCTCCTCCGTCACAGAGGGACACATCAAGAAGCTGAGGAGAGCCGGATACCTGCCCGACGACATCGCGCACCGGCTCCTAGATGAGGGGCAGCTCATCCCCACCCCCAGGCCCCACGAGAGGGTAGTGTTCCTTACCCATTTCCTCCGCGGACTGGGATTCCCCCTCCATTCGTTCGTCCGGGGGCTCATGTTCTACTACGGCCTGGATTTCCACGATCTGGCCCCGAACTTCATCCTCAACATCTCGGCGTTTATCGTCGTGTGTGAGGCCTTCCTCCGCATCAAGCCCCACTTCGGCTTATGGCTGAAGACCTTCAATGTCAAGCCGAAGGTAGTGAGCGGCCGCCAGGCGGAGTGCGGAGGCGCCATGGTGGGCAAGATGCCCAACGTCACATGTCTCGAGGGCTCCTTCGTGGAGACCATAAAGGGGTGGCAATCGGGGTGGTTCTACATCACCGAGCCGCGCGACCCTAAATGGGCAGCGGCCCCCGAGTTCCGATCCGGCATCCCCATGTGGCTCACCTCCTGGCAAGAGAAGGGCTTGTCCTGGGGTAGTTCAGGAGAGCTGACCGGACTCCAAACATGTATCCAAAACATGGTGAGCAAGAAGCTCAAACTCGTCAACGTGGTCCAGGTCATGCTCGTCCGCCGGATCCTCCCGTGTCAACAACGGGCGTTCAACTTGTGGGAGTTCGACCCGGCCCAGCACCAAACTCTGACCGTGCTCTTCGACGCAACACACGAGGATGCCCGAAGGTGCTATTCAAGGCGCCGAGGTTCCCCTCCTGCTTACCGAGGACCGCGGATTTCTGCGCTGGCGCCAGCCAGCGCAGATAGTTGTTTTACCTCTTATAGGGTATTCATTCTTTGTGGTTTAATTCTATGCGGGATCTAAGCTCCCGTACCTTTGACAGGAATGGGTGGAGACGGCCGAACAGATCGACTGTCTGGCTCCTTTGCCCGAAGGCCCAGCAGACGCCCGCTTGGGGGAGCTGCTGGTTCCGGCACCTTACGTGGTGCCGGAGAAGAAGGCCACGGGAACCCGAAAGAGTTCCCGGCGCCCGGTGGTGTCGGACTCATCGTCCGATGACTCCGAGGCGCACTCCTCCCACGAAGACGAGGATGAGGAAAAAGAGGCTTCTCCCCCTCCAGAAGGGGGAGAAAAGAAAAGGAAGGCCGCCCCAACTGGGGAGGCCGGAGGGTCCAAGAAGGGAAGGACCCTTCCTTCGGACTACTCCACCAACGCCGCCGACAGCGAGGAGGAGTGGCCGCCCAGGGCCAAGCCACTGGCGAAGTCGTAAGTATTCGGACACCAGAGTGACTCGTAGCGTTCTTTTATTGCACAACTTTTCCTAACGCCGAATATAATCATGCAGTCCGCCCCGAGCCCAAGTCGACATATCGTCGAGCGGCTCCTTGGGTTCGTCGGATGTGAATAGCTTTTCACTTCCGACCGCTTCCTCCCCCCGCCCTACGTACAACGCCGAGGTGCTATCCCAAAGGGTTCCAAGCCGAAGGGAGGTGGTACTGGAGGCGCCGCAAGGCGGCCTTCTGGACCGCGGGCACAAAGGGAGCAAGGCTCCTAAGGGCTCCAAGTCCGGCCCTAGGCCAAACACCGCACCGGAGCCTTTCGTGGCTCCGGACTCCGGCAGGCAGCCGCCCACTAAGAAGGGCAAGCCTACCGCACCGGTGACCTCCGTCCAACCGGAGGCACCGGATAATTTGCTGGAGGTGCTTAACGGCGCCTCCATCGACGAGGAGCACCGTACTGTAATGAGTGCGGTGATCCGGAAGGTTCAGTCCGCCAAGAGCGGACTGACTGAAGCCTGTGCCAGCCTTCTAACAGGCTTTGAGGTATGTATTTAAAATATAAAAAATATTACCGCATAGACAGTAGCCCCTGATGCTCAGTTTGGTGTTCACAAAGAAAAAGTCGAATTGAGGATCTAAGAATATCCACAGGAGTCTAACAAAGTATGTTGATATGGGTATGCAGGCTGCGCTGCTGACCTCTGCCCCACTTACTGCAGAGGTCGATGCGTTGAAGCAGAGCCTCGAGCAGTCCGAGAACGAGCTCGGCCTTGCCAAGAAGCAGCTCGAGGAGAAGGAAGGTAAGTAATACCTTATGTAAGTATATAGAAAAAATGTGGTTGCAAAAAATGACAGGATCATCGTGACTATGGCAGGGGCCACGACCGAGGTGGCGACCCTGAAGCAAGTGCTGTCCGAGGCCGAAAACAAAGCGGCCACGGAGCGCACCGAGCGGGGGAAGCAGGAGGCGCGGGTGGCGGAGGTGCAGCAAGAGCTCCAGGCTCTCGTGAAAAAACACGAGAGTTTGGAGCTTGACTCAAAGACGCGAGAGTCCGAGCTTGCCTCGGCCCTCGAGAGTGCCAAGCATGCCAAGGCCAAAGCCCAAAAGGCCCTCCAAGAAATTGAGGCGATGAGGAAGATAGCGGCGGGTAAGGCATTCATTATGCAAAGCAAGCACGTAAAGGTGAATTACTTGTTACTTACCCGAGTCCGGAGCTCTCCAGGAGCGTTCGCAGATTTGCCCCGCAGTGTGTCAGATGCCGCCAAGCACTACCGAGCCGAGGAGGGGAGCTCGACGGAGAAGGTGTTCTGGCCTCAGTATACTGAGGCCGGACATCCGGTGCCCCTGAGCGACCAACTGAAGCAGATGGTCGAGCTCCACAAGGCGGCCGAACAGGCCATGAAGGGTCTGATAGTCCGGCCGTGGCCTGGAGAGGCCATGCCAGGGAGCTACTTCGGGCTGGTGAAGCGGCTTGCGGATGCCTGCCCTTGGCTTGAGGTGATCAAGAGGTGCCCGCATGGCGCTTGCCCGTGTCAAAGTTCACTGGGGCAAGATGGATGCTGAGAAGCTGGTGACGGATGGGCCACCGCAGGGCAAGGAGCATCATCGCCCTGAAATGTATTATGAGGGTGTCCTGAAGGGTGCCCGCCTTGTGGCGGATGAGTGTGCCAAAGATGTAATTTTTGAGTGAACTCGCATTTGTGATCCTGTACGCTGAAAACTTGTTCATATGCGCTATGCAACGCTTGTTTGAATTTAAAATATTACCTTCTGTGCGGCTATTTATTAAATCTGAGAGATGGCGAGTCGTCGGTTTCTGCCCCCAAGCCACGAGTGCTGGGGTGTTCGGGATAAACCTGAGCACTCTTTTTCCCATTCTTGGGTCCTTCGAGGGAGGCGCTCAGCACAACGAACAAGACAATCGGACTATAATGCTTTATCACTCTCACTTAGCCATAGAGTTCTATAATTTTAAATTTTGGCGAAGCCCCTAGTATTCGGAAGACCGAGTTCGGGGCGCTATCCACGCCTAAGCCGGACAAAGCCGACTCCTCGCCCTAAGCGGCATAAGTCTTTAAGGACTCGAAACCTCTCGAACAGCGACCAGCTCTCGCCTTATCATGACTGTCAGTTTTAGCTTTCTCTACTGACTTAGCCCAGCTGAACCGGGGCACAATCGCAGTAGTTCTCCCAGTGCTACCTTAGCCGATATAACGGAACGTAAGGTACCAAAACGTGGGAGCAGGGCAAACCCAACTATTGACCCAAGACATGATTCGGAGCCGATGCATATGATGCTATAAGTTCGGGGTGCCGCACTTGTGAAAGTGTTCGGACTTCTCACGCCGTATTATGGGGTACTTAAGCCCCTGGCGTATTGGCCGTACCAAAGTGTACGGGTGCAAAATGTCAATAGTGAACATATATGTATAAAAAGGGAAGAAATAAAGAATGCGAGGATAGACTGAAGCTATGCATTGTTTATTCAAAAAGGTGCATTAAAGCAGAACGATACAAGTAGTACGATAAGCAAAAGTTGGGACTATCTGACATGTCCCCTCCAAGGGTGAGCTGTGGGATGGCATTTAAAGCAGGTATTTCGCTCGTTATAGAGACCACATGGGAGATGCGACGTAGCTTTCGGCCCCCCTGGTCCTTGTATCGTGTGTTCGGAAATTATGTTGCCGGACTCGGCTTCCAGAGAATAAAGTCCTGAAAGAGAGAAAAAATAACAAAGTAGAAAGCCCCTAGTGCGGTTGAGCCGCATTTCGGAGCGTGCCGTAGTCATGCCCCTCCCCCTGTGCCCATGGTATTTTCAATGCGTAATTATGTGCGCATAGCACGTATGTCGCCGTTTGGCTGGGGCTGGGGTAGGGGCCGCATTGCTATGCGAGCTCAGAACGTGCCAGGCGGTCCTGTTGCAGATTACTTCAGGCACGCTTGACGGTGTCCGGACGTCTGATCGCCGGACTGGAGAATTGCCTTGATAGGCAGCTTTGCACTTCTGCTGCGAGGGCCGCAGTGTGCTCCTCCGTTCGGAGCGAGCGCTCTGTGTTCCCATTGACTGTTATGGCCCCCCGAGGTCCTGGCATCTTGAGCTTGAGGTATGCATATTGTGCGGCACCGCATTGAATTTTGCAAATGCGGTTCGCCCGAAAGCAAAGGCATGGTAGCCATCGCGAACGGGACTATATCGAAGATTAACTCTCGCTCGAAATTATCCAGGATCTCAAGACCACTTCCAGCAGGATGAGCTCGTGCAATGTGCCTCTACACCGGTATGACGCTCAGAAGGTCGTTTTGTGGGTTTAATCCTTGAGGGATCTATACCCATTTTGCGCACTGTGTCCTGGTAAAGCAGGTTTAGGCTGCTGCCGCCATCCATAAGGACTCGAGTGAGGTGGAATCCGTCAACAATTGGGTCTAGGACCAATGCGGCAAATCCGCCGTGGCGGATACTAGTGGGGTGGTCCCTGCGATCGAAGGTGATCGGATAGGAGGACCATGGGTTGAACTTTGGGGCGACTGCCCAACGCCAGATATCGCCCCTTAACGCATGCTTCCGCTCCCTCTTGGGGATGTGGGTTGCGTATATCATGTTCACCGTCCGCACTTGTGGGGGAAACCCCTTCTGTCCTATGGTGTTCGGCGGTCGGGTCTCCTCCTCGTCATCGCTATGTAGCCCCTTGTCTTTGTTTTCGGCGTTTAACTTGTCGGCCTGCTTGAACACCCAACAATCCCTGTTGGTGTGGTTGGATGGCTTGTCGGGGGTGCCATGTATTTGACACGAGCGATCGAGTATACGGTCCAAACTGGACGGGCCCGGAGTACTTCGTTTAAATGGCTTCTTCTGCTGACCGGGCTTGGAGCCTCTGAATCCGGCATTTACTGTCGTATCCTCTGTATTGTTATCGTTGCTGCGGCGCTTATGTTTGTTGCGACGTGACCTGCCGTTGTCGTCCTTGGTATCCGAAGTACCAGAGTTCTTTGATATGTTATTGCTGCGAGCCAGCCAGCTGTCCTCTCCCGCACAAAAGCGGGTCATGAGCGTCGTGAGGGCTGCCATGGATTTCGGCTTTTCCTGGCCGAGGTGCCGGGCAAGCCATTCGTCACGGATGTTGTGCTTGAAAGCTGCTAGGGCCTCTGCATCCGGACAATCGACGATTTGGTTTTTCTTGGTTAGGAACCGTGTCCAGAATTGCCTGGCCGATTCTTCTGGCAGTTGAATTATATGGCTCAAGTCGTCGGCATCAGGTGGTCGCACATAAGTGCCCTGGAAGTTGTCAAGGAATGCGGCTTCCAGATCCTCCCAACAGCCAATGGATTCTGCTGGCATGTTGTTGATCCAATGTCGAGGTGGTCCTTTAAGTTTGAGTGGGAGGTACTTGATGGCATGTAGATCATCACCACGGGCCATGTGGATATGCAAGAGGTAGTCCTCAATCCATACCGCAGGATCTGTTGTACCATCATATGATTCAATATTTACGGGTTTGAAACCCTCTGGGATTTGATGATCCATTACTTCATCCGTGAAGCATAGGGGGTGTGCGGCGCCTCTGTACTGGGCTATATCACGACGCAGCTCGAATGAATCTTGTCTGCTGTGTTCGGCCCGGCCGGATTTACTTTTATCAGATCCGGCGTGATTCTTGTCATCGTCTCGATGGGGCGCCCTCGCGATCCGTAGATCGATCTTGCTTGCTTTGCTTTGTCCTCCAATATGTCTCGCAGGTCCAGCACATTTCCTCGTACCTTGGTATTTTTTGATTGGCGCCGGGGTGCGGCTTGAGCTGTGGGCCGAGAGGCCTCTCTGTCGCAGCCACGAGGTGGTCGATCAGCCGCGTCATACACTGGGGATGTTGGTTTTAGTGCTTCCTCCTCTAATCGGGGTAGCAACTTGCGTTTTGGGTAACCATTGGAGGGGCGTGTTGGTTCATATTCCTCGGCAGCAAGGACTTCAGTCCATCTGTCAGCTAACAGGTCTTGATCAGCTCTAAGCTGCTGCTGTTTTTTCTTAAAGCTGCTTGCCGTGGCCATAAGCCTGCACTTGAAGCGCTCTTGCTCGACGGGATCCTCAGGCACGACAAATTTGTCATCGTCGAGGCTTGCCTCGTCTTCGGAGGGAGGCATGTAATTATCGTCCTCTGCCTCTCTGTCTGCCGCTCTCTCATGAGGGCTGGCTTCTCCATCCTCCTGAGCTGAATCTTGGTGGAGGGGGTTGTCTTCGGCACTGTCCGGGGTGTTATTATCTCCTATGCCGGAATCACCGTTTTTGCTTTGGCGGGATTTAGAGCGGCGCCGCTGACGCCGGCGCTTAGGTTGCTTCTTGGAGGGGTCATCCTCCGTTGTTCCGTCGCCATTGCCTTCTTTGGGTGTGTCCACCATGTATATGTCATAAGACGAGGTGGCTTTCCAGTGCCCTATAGGCGCTGGTTCCTGATCGTCTCCTGCATCGTCGTCCATACCGTCGATGTCTTCGGAGTCGAAGTCGAGCATGTCGGTCAAGTCATCGACAGTGGCTATGAAGTGGGTGGTGGGTGGGCGTCGAATTTCTTCATCGTCCGCATCCCAATCCTGCCGGTTATAGTCCGGCCAGGACTCTCCTGACAAAGAGAGAGACCTTAGTGAATTCAGTATGTCGCCGAAGGGCGAGTGCTGAAAGATATCCGCGGCGTCAAACTCCATGATCGGCGCCCAATCGGATTCGATTGGCAGGGACGCGGGCGGCTCGGAGTGTGGAAGGGAGTCCGGCAATTTGGAGTCACAGACCTCGCGAAGGGTGTCCGGCTCGATCGCCATTGAGGGTACGGCCTCCATGGCGGGGCCCAACCACCCGTCCATGGATGGCGCAATTGGCTCCGAAATGAAGGTCGGAGCGGTTGCAGGTGCGACTTCCTGAACATTGTCCGGCGGCAGAGCTAAATCATGTCCATCGTGACAGCGGGGCGCACTCGGCAAAGGCTCGAATCCGTCGAAGATCAAGTCTCCGCGGATATCGGCCGTGTAGTTTAAGCTTCCAAACCTGACCTGGTGGCCAGGGGCGTAGCTTTCAATCTGCTCCAGATGGCCAAGCGAATTGGCCCGCAGTGCAAAGCCGTCGAATACAAAAATCTGTCCGGGGAGAAAAGTCTCACCCTGGATCGCATCGCTAACGATGGTCGAAGGAGCCATCAAGCCTGACGGTGACGACACAGAGGAACTCTCAATGAAAGCACCAATGTCGGTGTCAAAACCGGCGAATCTCGGATAGAGGGTCCCGAACTGTGCGTCTAGGCGGATGGTAATAGGAGACAAGGGACACGATGTTTTTACCCAGGTTCGGGCCCTCTCGATGGAGGTAAAACCCTACTCCTGCTTGATTAATATTGATGATATGGGTAGTGTCGTGGTTCTAACTCTGACAGTAATGTAGGGGGGTATGTATGGAGAGGCTAGATCTTAGCTATGGAGTAGTTGTAAGCACACGAGGTTTACGAGTTCAGGCCCTTCTCGGAGGAAGTAACAGCCCTATGTCTCGGAGCCCGGAGGCGGTCGACTGGATTATGTGTGTATGGGTTACAGGGGTGCGAACCCTTTACACTGAGGAGGGGGGTGGCTTATATAGAGTTCGCCAGACCCCTCCGGCCCTCAGTTATGCAGGGTTTAAAGTACATTAAGGCTGGGCGTTACTGGTAATGCCTCTAATAAAGTGCTATGATGACCATAAAAGCTACTTAATGACCGACTTTGTGTGTGGAGTGACTTTAGATCTCCTGGCAGTCGAGTGGTTGGATCTTAGTCGAGTGATTGCTTCGTGGTCGAGTGTCTTTGAATCTGTCGAGCGGAACACCTCCAAGTCGATTGAAAGGTGGTTTCTTCTAGGGATGTCCTCGGGTAGGGCAGTTAGGACAGGTCCATGACCCTACCCTAGGTACATAGCTTCATCATTAGCCCCCGAATGGATCGAGGTTTGAGTGGGGAAGGAGTTGGGAATCCTTCCGACCCATTCTTCGTGCTATGAGAACGTCTTGTTTTGGATCAATTGTCATGGATGATGTCATCAACTTATTTCAGTCGCCTTGATCCATTCTTAGTTTGCTTTAGTCGAGTGAATCCTTTTACTTGAAGATCCCGAGTGGTTGCGTGGGAGAGATCCTCCATCTGACGAGTTGTTCTGCAGCCCGCGAATTTTGCGGGATTTGAATTTCGGGAAGCGCGCGGGACGGAGGCGGCCACAGTAATCGGATGGGATAGAACGGAGCCTCCTCGATCTCCACGCCAACTTTTTCGCCACGTATCGCGCGCGCGACTGTTGCGGGATTTGGCAGGATTGCCTGGGCCTACAGGTCAGTCACTCGGAAGCGGCCCCATATAAGCTGCCGGCCCAGGGCTTTTGAACAGTGCGCCTTCACTTTTCCCCTTCCTTCGCAAAATTTTCCGCCACCTCCGCTCTCGCCTCGGTGCTGCCGGCCGGTTCGAGCTTCGTCCGCGACGATGGTGAAGGAGAAGACGGCGGCTCTGGAGCGCGCGAAGAAGGCGACGTCGCAGGGGAAGGCGAAGAAGTCCGGTCGGGGGGGATCTTCTTCGAGGTCCGCTCTGCCCAAGGACTGGATCTAGGGCGATTCGATGCCTTCGGCGATTCGGCAAGATGATCTTGATGATCTGGTTGAGGGGGGATTCATTCTCCACGAATCTGCGCGTCTCCCGGGGAGCGAGATCAAACCCTAGCCTCGTGAGGGTGAGTGCGCCCTCCTCACTACCCACATCGATCGCGGATTCTCTCTGCCTCCTCATCCTTTCTTCCAGAGCTTCTTGAACTTCTTCGGATCGCAACTCCATCACTTTACTCCAAATTCCATTGTGTACCTTGCTGCCTTTGTTTCCTTGTGCGAGAATTTCCTGGGTTGCCGCCCCCATTGGTGCTCTTCAAGCAGATTTTCACTTGTCGTTCTCAGTCGGTTAAGAAAGCCAAGTCGAGTGATGAAAGGACGCAAGTGATTCAGTTGTGCGGGGGTCTGGCGATCCAAATGAGAGGGAAAAGCTCTTTTCCGTCCATCACTTTTCCCGAGTCGGTCCGCGGTTGGCAGTCGACCTGGTTCTCTCAGAAAGACCAGTGACCCGGAGACGATCGATTGGGCTTCCCCTTCTCCCCGAACCGAAAGCGGAAAAACCTTCCTCTCACGAAAGTGACGCTTGTAAGAAAAGGCGCAAGTCAAAATGCTGGTCGGTCGAGTGGTTCAGCTTGTCTGCGATGGGGTGACCGGCATGGATTTGTTAGAGGTCTTCCTCCGGAGGCGTATCCAACCGCTCCAAGCTCGTGACCACCCGATGTGGATGTATTCGGGTCTCGAAGACACCACTCGGATTCATCCGGAGGAGGTCACTGACGAGATGCTGGAAGGGTGGTTGTCGAGTATCACAGGGAACAAGGACAACCCCCGAGGAGCCAGGAGGATTCCTCCACTCGACCAATCATATGAAGTAGACAAGGTCTGATCTTGCATCTCCGACTGTAACCTTGCTTTCTTCGTTTTGTTCTCTTTGAATCAGTCGATTGACTTTTGTCTTGTTTGCTGTCTTCCAGGCTATTACTGAGATGTACTCGATGCCCAATGGAGCACAGGAGCAGGCCGAGGAGGGGGAGTCGAGCGGCGGCAAAAGTTGAGAGGAGTGGCAATCTGACGGTGAAGGGGAGGGGGACGATGACGACGACTCCAGTGAAGAGGAGGAGGAAGAGGTTGAACCTCCCCGCTCGGAGAGGCGATCCAAGCTCACACACGATCCTTCGCGTGAACGTGGTAAGGCGACTGTGCCTGTTGGGCAGTCGTCGAAACGCCCTCGGACTTCTTCCCCAGCACCGACAGAAAAAGCTCCCAAGCATCCATGAGCGGCGCCGTCAAAACCGCAAAAGGCCCTGCCTAAGATGAAGATGATTGTTCCCACCATTTCCGGGTAACAATAGAACTTGTTTTCTTTTGTTCAACATGGACGGACTCTTGGTCGATTCATTGAATAAACCGACTGGCTTTCGAAACTTGCAGTGCTGCTACCTCTGAGATCTCTGCCAAGGACGATGACCAGGAGATGGAAGATGCTGTTACCTCCAACCCTGGTATAATTTCTGATGTTCCGCTTTTAGTCGACTGAAGGTCTCTTCCGATCGATTGGGTTTTTCATTTTTAACTTTGGATTTTTCTTATAGCTCCTCCTCATGTCATTGACCTCCTTGATGATGATGACGAAGTGCCGCTGAGGGCGAGAAGGAATAGGAAGGCGTTGACTGGCAAGACCCCACAAACCACATCAGCGCCTGAGGCTGTAGTTCAGGAGGGTGGTAATACCACTCGGACTTCTGTGTCCTTCGCTGTGCCTCTGACGAGTGTCCGGCCTTCATCGTCGACTGCAGACCCGCCTTCGCTTTTTGCTACACACCACGTCCCTGAGGATAAAGTGGGTGCCGCTAAGGAGGCTATACGCCAGGCGGGAATCATGATGGAGCATGTGAAGGTGGTCCGGGAAGCCAGCCAAGCAGCTTATGACGCGAGTTCAGCCCTTCAGAGCAATGTCCAGGTCAGTCGAGCACCGCTTGTTCTGTTAGGATATGCTATCTGAAGACTCTCTTTTCCGAAGATCTTTGTATCTGTACACCCACTGAGTGTGTCGATTGAATTTTTTGGACTAGTGGGGGCACGCTGAGTGCACCCACTGGGTGTAGTCCCCGAGACCACGGTGGACTGCTGGCAGTCGACTGTAGTCTTTATATTGTGTTGTTTTATTTGAACTTATTCACTCGGTCTGGTCAGGCCATGTCGAATGGAATCTTGGAACTAGTGGGGGCACGCTGAGAGCACCCACTGGACATGGTCGACTACGGGCAGTCGGCTTTTCTTTTTGGTCAAACCAGTGGGGGCACGCTGAGTGCACCCACTGGGTGTAGTCCCCGAGATTACTGTCGAATATTTTTGATTCGGCTGTGATCTTAGAACCGTCGTAATTTTTCTCTTAGTTGCTTGGAAGCAACCTACCTTTGACATCTGTCGATTGATTATTCGCAGAAATCCTGCGAGCTTGTGGCTCGCTAGACTGAATTGGAAAACAAACAGATCCAACTCAACCTTGACTTGAAGCTTGCCCAGGAAAACTTGCAGAAGGCGAGAGACGAAGCAAAAGGTATGGCTGGCGAGCATTTGACGACTGTCCTTTTCTTTTCTGCTCATTCTTGATGTTGATCTCACTTGACATTTCACAGATAAAATGGAGGAGGCTCTGAAGAAGAGAGATCGTGACCTTGCCGAAGCGCAGAAGACGGCCTTGGACAAAACGAAGCTTGCGAAAGAAAAGCTGGCTTCAGTCGGTAACCTTGAAGAAGAGAACTCCAGACTGAAAACCGCTCTCAATGCGGGCAACCAAGAGGTCAGCCATCTGAAGAACGATAAGATAGCTCTGAGTGACAAGGCAAGCGAACTGGCCGGGAAGAAGAACGATCTGGAGGCTTATCTTGGAGCATTCACCAAGAAGTTATTCATCAAGCTTGAGGGTAATCACTCCTACCCGACTGACTTGTTGTCGTCAACCCCATGTAGAGCCACGGACTTATCTTTGAATTGTGTTTACAAAATTCTGTCAGAACTTTGAAGAAGAGACCAGTCGAGTGGAGACACGCTTGGACCCCATTAATTCTCCAGTGAAGGATGAGGCTGCTATGAACGTGCTCCGACTGGATTCTCGTGTTGCTGGCGTGGTTGATTACCTTGCACGACTGAAGGTTGCGATGTCGCGGATCGACACGTCGCTCTGGCCTGGAACGGCGCTTCAAAATGACCTCGAGTCCCTGATGACTCGACTGAATGAAGTTCCAGGTCGAGTGATGGAATGGAAGAAATCTTCAGCCAGGTGTGGTGCTGACGTCACTCTGTCCCTGGTCTGCGTTCACTGCAAGGAGGCGCGAGAGGAAAAGCTGGCTGCTATCCAAGTTGCCAACACCAGGAAGCACAATTTTCAAGCCTTCATGGAGAACTTCATTCCTGCTGCCACTCGAATTGCTGACGGGATTGACTTGGACCAGTTCGTCGCCCCTTCCAGTCCTCTGCCTGAGGAATAAAACTTATATGCTCTACTTTAAATTTGCCTCGGAATGCCGAGTGGGTTTTGTAACCGTTAAACTCTTTTGGGCTGAATGCTCGAGTACTTTGATCTGCGGTCTGGGACCTCTAGGATTTATCTGAACTTGGTTTATCGTTGAATATCTTCATGAATTATCTGTCGAGTGGAACCTGTTCCTCACTCGAAACAGCTTTGTATTTGTGGTGCAGCTCCGAGGGAGAAGGTAGCAGTCGACTTGCACCTCGTCGTCCTTGCGGATTGGGACGTGTTCCGTACTTAGGCGAGTACTGGACTGCAGCTAAGCCCCCGAGTGGGAGGTTTGCTCTCCACTCGGTAGGATTTTAAACACTTAGGCGAGTACTGGACTGCAGCTAAGCCCCCGAGTGGGTGGTTTGCTCTCCACTCGGTAGGATTTTAAACACTTAGGCGAGTACTGGACTGCAGCTAAGCCCCCGAGTGGGAGGTTTGCTCTCCACTCGGTAGGATTTAAACACTTAGGCGAGTACTGGACTGCAGCTAAGCCCCCGAGTGGGAGGTTTGCTCTCCACTCGGTAGGATTTTAAACACTTAGGCGAGTACTGGACTGCAGCTAAGCCCCCGAGTGGGAGGTTTGCTCTCCACTCGGTAGGATTTTAAACACTTAGGCGAGTACTGGACTGCAGCTAAGCCCCCGAGTGGGAGGTTTGCTCTCCACTCGGTAGGATTTTAAACACTTAGGCTAGTACTGGACTGCAGCTAAGCCCCCAAGTGGGAGGCTGGCTCACCACTCGGTAGGATTTTCTGAAACTTAGGCGAGTACAGGACTGCAGATAAGCCCCCGAGTGGGAGGCTGGCTCACCACTCGGTAGGATTTTCAAACACTTAGGCGAAACGGGTTCGCAACTAAGCCCCCGAGTGGGAGGTTTGCTTTCACATCGGTGCTGCCGGCTGTAACCCAAGGAAAGTTTAAGGGGAAACCCAAAGGACCTTGGAACCCCAAGAAAGTTAAAGACCAAGATGGAAATGATGTGTTGGATCTGCCGTGTCCCATCCACACCAAGAAAGATGAAGAGGGTAAACTCATTTACCCGAAACATACCACTCGACAGTGTCGGCTCTTTATCCAGCAGTTCCAGGGCAAACAGCCCAAAGATAAGGAAAAGGAGTCAGATAAAGTTGAGGACAAAGAAGATAGTGATGATGGATACCCCGAGGTCAATTCCACCCTGATGATTTTTGCTGATGTTGAAAGAAAAAGTCGACTGAAAGTTATCAACCATGGGGTGAATATGGTTGCTCCGGCGACACCCAGTTATTTGAAGTGGTCTCAGACTGCCATCACATTCGACCAGTCCGATCATCCAACGCACATTGCCACCCCTGGGAGGCAAGCTTTGGTGGTCGACCCAGTTGTCGAAGGCACTCGACTGACCAAAGTCCTGATGGATGGTGGCAGTGGTTTGAACATACTGTACGCAGAGACATTGAAAGGGATGGGCATTCCGATGTCCAGACTCAGTTCCAGCAACATGAGTTTCCACGGAGTCATTCCTGGGAAGAAGGCTGAGTCACTCGGCCAAATTGCTCTTGATGTGGTTTTCGGTGATTCCAAGAATTACCGCAAAGAAAAGTTGACATTCGAGGTTGTGGATTTTCAGAGTGCTTATCACGCCATTTTGGGCAGGCCAGCTTATGCACGCTTCATGGCTCGACCATGTTATGTGTATCTCAAATTGAAGATGCCTGGTCCCAAAGGTGTGATCACTCTTACGGGCAATCGGAAAAAGGCAGAAGAGTGTTTTCATAAAGGCTCAAAGATTGTTGATGCTCAGATGGCGGTGGTGGAGCTGCAGAAATACCAGAAGACTGCAGACCTGAGTGATTTGTTGGGAGCCAAGAAGCCCGCTACCGAATCAGCTTTTCAGTCGTCCGGTGAAACAAAGCCGGTCCACATTCACCCGACTGACCCCAGCGCTGCTCCGACTCATGTCTCAACAACACTGGACTCCAAATAGGAAGAAGCGCTCATCCAGTTCCTCCGTGAGAACTGGGACATCTTCGCATGGAAGCTTTCTGACATGCCAGGTGTTCCCAGGGGGCTGGCTGAGCACCGCCTACGAGTCGACCCAGAAGTGAAACCTGTCAAAGAACATCTCCGATGGTCCGCCGTCCAGAAGAGAAAGGCTATTGGCGAGGAGGTGGCTCGGCTCTTAGCAGCGGAGTTCATCCGAGAGATTTACCACTCCGAGTGGCTCGCCAACGTGGTCATGGTCCCCAAGAAGGACAAGTCACTTCGCATGTGCATTGACTTTAAGCATATCAATCGGGCCTGCCCGAAAGATCATTTTCCTCTCCCCCGCATTGACCAGATAGTCGACTCGACTGTGGGGTGTGAGCGATTGTCTTTTTTAGACGCCTATTCCGGGTACCATCAGATCCGTCTGTACGGGCCCGATGAGATCAAAACAGCTTTCATCACTCCATTCGGGTGCTTCTGTTATGTAACCATGCCATTCGGCCTCAAGAATGCCGGAGCCACGTTCATGAGGATGATTCAGAAGTGTTTACTCACTCAAATCAGTCGGAATGTGGAAGCATACATGGATGATATCGTGGTCAAGTCACGGAAAGGTTTCGACCTGCTGACTGACCTTGCTGAAACCTTTGCCAACCTCAGGAGGTATGATATCAAGCTCAATCCATCAAAGTGCACGCTCGGAGTTCCAAGTGGAAAGTTACTCGGTTTTCTCGTTTCCGAACGGGGAATCGACGCCAATCCAGAAAAGGTTGGAACTACACTCCGGATGAAATGTCCTGTGCGCATGCACGACGTCCAGAAGCTTACAGGTTGCTTGGCCGCTTTAAGTCGATTCATCTCTCGTCTCGGTGAAAAGGCATTGCCTCTTTACCGACTGATGAAGAAGTCTGACAAGTTCGAGTGGACTCCAGAAGCTGATGCAGCGTTCGCAGAGCTCAAAGCTCTGCTCTCCACCCAGCCGGTGCTTGCTGCCCCAATCAGCAAAGAGCCTTTGCTACTTTACATTGCAGCCACGGGACAAGTCGTCAGTACAATACTTACGGCCGAGCGGGAAGAAGAAGGAAAGGCCTTCAAAGTTCAACGCCCAGTATATTATATTTCTGAAGTTTTGACTCCATCAAAGCAAAGATATCCTCATTACCAGAAGCTTGTATATGGGATTTATATGACCACGAAGAAGGTTGCACATTACTTATCTGACCATTCCATCACAGTCGTCAGTGACGCTCCATTGTCAGAGATTTTGCACAACAGAGATGCAACTGGTCGAGTGGCAAAATGGGCGATTGAACTCCTTCCCCTAGATATCAAGTTTGAGGCAAAGAAGGCTATCAAGTCCCAAGCAATAGCAGATTTCGTCGCCGAGTGGATCGAACAGCAAATACCGACTCAAGTTCACTCGGAGCACTGGACCATCTTCTTCGATGGGTGTAAGATGCTGAATGGTTCCGGTGCTGGGGTAGTATTGGTTTTCCCCCCGAGGAGATGAGCTCAGATACGTTCTCCAGATTCACTTCGATTCCTCCAACAAGGAAGCAGAATATGAAGCACTTTTGTATGGGTTGCGCATGGCCATTTCACTCGGCGTCCGTCGCCTCATGGTCTATGGCGACTCAGATTTGGTGGTTAATCAGGTGATGAAGGAGTGGGACGTCAGAAGTCCAGCCATGACTGGTTATTGCAATGCAGTGAGAAAGTTAGAGAAGAAATTCGAGGGGGTAGAGCTTCATCACATACCCCGACTGAAAAATCAAGCAACTGATGATTTGGAAAAAATAGGTTCCAAGAGAGAAGCCATTCCCAACAATGTGTTTTTGGAACGCATCCACTCGCCGTCAGTTCAAGAAGATCCTTTTACTGATGAAGCCCCGCAGCCAAAAAGTGCCATGGATCCGACTGAAGTCGAAATTCCAGCAGTGGTCGACCTAATCATGGAACTCTTGGTAATCACTCCCGACTGGACGGTGCCATACATCGCGTACATCATAAAGAAAGAACTCCCAGAAGATGAAGAAGAGGCTCGGCAGATCGTCCGTCGATCCAAAGCCTTTACAGTCATAAAGGGACAGTTGTATAGAGAAAGCGCGACTGGAGTCAGTTAGAAGTGTATAACACCAGAAGAAGGTCAGATAATCCTTGATGATATCCACTCGGGGACCTGTGGTCATCATGCGTCCTCTTGGACCATTGTGGCTAAAGCATACCGGGCGGGATTTTACTGGCCAAGAGCAAATGAAATGGCGAAGGAGATAGTCGACAAGCGTGAAGGATGCCAGTTCTACTCTAATATGTCGCACAAACCCGCGTCAGCCCTGAAGACCATTCCACTCGTCTGGCCCTTCGCTGTTTGGGGACTGGATATGGTTGGTCCGTTGAGAATGGGCAAGAGCGGTTTCACGCATGTACTAGTGGCAGTCGACAAGTTCACCAAATGGATTGAAGCTAAGCCTATCAAGAATCTGGATGCTTTCACTGCTATCAGTTTCATCAGGGAGTTGATATTCAGATATGGAGTCCCGCATAGCATCATCACTGACAAATGGGTCGAACTTTGATTCAAACAAGTTTAGAGCTTTCTGCACCTCTCAAGGCACGCGAGTCGACTACGCTTCAGTCGCCCACCCCCAGTCGAATGGACAAGCGGAAAGGGCAAATGGTCTGATTCTCAAAGGGCTGAAACCTCGGCTGATGCGCGATCTTAAGCACGCAGCAGGCGCATGGGTCGACGAGCTTCCATCAGTTCTTTGGGGATTGAGGACTACCCCGAATCGATGGACTGGAAGAACCCCATTCTTTCTGGTCTACGGAGCGGAGGCAGTCTTGCCGAGTGATCTAATTCACAATGCACCCCGAGTCGAGCTCTACTCTGAAGATGAAGCAGAACAAGCCCGGCAAGACGCACTCGACCTCCTAGAAGAAGAAAGAGAAATGGCTATGATCCGATCGGCCATTTATCAGCAAGACTTGCGTCGATTCCATGCCAGAAATGTGAAGAGTCGAGCCTTCCAAGAAGGAGACTTGGTCCTCCGAGTGGATCAACAAAAACCACACAAGCTCGCCCCTACTTGGGAAGGCCCCTTCATCGTCACCAGAGTCCTCCACAATGGAGCGTATCACCTTTACAATGTCGATCGCCAGATTGATGAGCCACGAGCTTGGAATGCGGAACTGCTCCGCCCCTTTTACACTTGAGTTCTCACTCGGATGCTCTATTTATCAAAGACAAGAGTGTTACAATTTTTCTAGTAATTGTTGCTGCTTTTATTTGCATGTGAAATCCCCCAGTGGGTGGCTTAGCTGTGAATCCGTTTCGCCTAAGTTTGTAAAAAAATCCTACCGAGTGGTGAGCCAGCCTCCCACTCGAGGGCTTAGCTGCAGTCCTGTACTCGCCTAAGTTTCAGAAAATCCTACCGAGTAGTGAGCAAGCCTCCCACTCGGGGGCTTAGCTGCAGTCCTGTACTCGCCTAAGTTTGAAAAAATCCTACCGAGTGGTGAGCCAGCCTCCCACTCGGGGGCTTAGCTGCAGTCCTGTACTCGCCTAAGTTTGAAAAAATCCTACCGAGTGGTGAGCCAGCCTCCCACTCGGGGGCTTAGCTACGAACCCGTTTCGCCTAAGTGTTTAAAATCCTACCGAGTGGAGAGCAAACCTCCCACTCGGGGGCTTAGCTGCAGTCCAGTACTCGCCTAAGTGTTTAAAATCCTACCGAGTGGAAAGCAAACCTCCCACTCGGGGCTTAGCTGCAGTCCAAGACTACCTAAGTGTTTAAATCCCACCGAGTGGAGAGAAACCTCCCACTCGGGGCTTAGCTGCAGTCCAAGACTAGCCTAAGTGTTTAAAATCCCACCGAGTGGAAAGCAAACCTCCCACTGGGGCTTAGCTGCAGTCCAAGACTGCCTAAGTGTTTAAAATCCCACCGAGTGGAGAGCAAACCTCCCACTCAGGGCTTAGCTGCAGTCCATGCTACGCCTAAGTGTTTAAAATCCGACCGAGTCGAGAGCAAACCTCCCACTCGGGGGCTTAGCTGCAGTCCAGTACTCGCCTAAGTGTTTAAAATCCTACCGAGTGGAAAGCAAACCTCCCACTCGGGGGCCTAGCTGCAGTCCAAGACTACCTAAGTGTTTAAAATCCCACCGAGTGGAGAGCAAACCTCCCACTCGGGGCTTAGCTGCAGTCCAAGACTCGCCTAAGTGTTTAAAGTCCCACCGAGTGAAAGCAAACCTCCCACTGGGGGCTTAGCTGCAGTCCAAGACTTGCCTAAGTGTTTAAATCCCACCGAGTGGAGAGCAAACCTCCCACTCGAGGGCTTAGCTGCAGTCCAAGACTACGCCTAAGTGTTTAAAATCCCACCGAGTGGAGAGCAAACCTCCCACTGGGCTTAGCTGCAGTCCAATACTCGCCTAAGTGTTTAAAATCCTACCGAGTGGAGAGCAAACCTCCCACTCGGGGGCTTAGCTGCAGTCCAGTACTCGCCTAAGTGTTTAAAATCCTACCGAGTGGAGAGCAAACCTCCCACTCTGGGGCTTAGCTGCAGTCCAGTACTCGCCTAAGTGTTTAAAATCCTACCGAATGGAGAGCAAACCTCCCACTCGGGGGCTTAGCTGCAGTCCAGTACTCGCCTAAGTACGGAACACGTCCCAATCTGCAAGGACGATGAGGTGCAAGTCGACTGCTACCTTCTCCCTCGGAGCTGCACCACAAATACAAAGCTGTTTCGAGTGAGGAACAGGTTCCACTCGACAGATAATTCATGAAGATATTCAACGATAAACCAAGTTCAGATAAATCCTAAAGGTCCCAGACCGCAGATCAAAGTACTCGAGCATTCAGCCCGAAAGAGTTTAACGGTTACAAAATCCACTCGGCATTCCGAGGCAAATTTAAAGTGAAGCATAGAAGTTTTATTCCTCAGGCGGAGGACTGGAAGGGGCGACGAACTGGTCCAAGTCAACCCCATCAGCAATTCGAGTGGCAGCAGCAATGAAGGTCTCCATGAAGGCTTGAAAATTGTGCTTCCTGGTGTTGGCAACTTGGATAGGAGCCAGCTTTTCCTCTAGCGCCACCTTGCAGTGAACGCGGACCAGGGACAGAGCGACGTCAGCACCACACCTGGCTGAAGATTTCTTCCATTCCGTCACTCGACCTGGAACTTCATTCAGTCGAGTCATCAGGGACTCGAGGTCATTTTGAAGTGTCGTTCCAGGCCAGAGCGACGTGTCGATCCGCGACATCGCAACCTTCAGTCGAGCAAGGTAATCAACCACGCCAGCAACACGAGACTCTAGTCGGAGCACGTTCATAGCAGCCTCATCCTTCACTGGAGAATTAATGGGGTCCAAGCCTGTCTCCACTCGACTGGTCTCTTCTTCGAAGTTCTGACAGAATTCTGTAAACACAATTCAAAGATAAGTCAGTGGCTCTACATGGGGTTGACGACAACAAGTCTGTCGGGTAGGAGTGATTACCCTCAAGCATGACGAATAACTTCTTGGCGAATGCTCCAAGGTAAGCCTCCAGACCGTTCTTCTTCCCGACCAATTCGCTTGCCTTGTCACTCAGAGCTATCTTATCGTTCTTCAGACGGCTGGCCTCTTGGTTGGCCGCATTGAGAGCGGTTTTCAGTCCAGAATTCTCTTCTTCAAGGTTACCGACTGAAGCCAGCTTTTCTTCCGCAAGCTTCGTTTTGTCCAAGGCCGTCTTCTGCGCTTCGGCAAGGTCATGATCTTTCTTCTTCAGAGCCTCCTCCATTTTATCTGTGAAATGTCAAGTGAGATCAACATCAAGAATGAGCAGAAAAGAAAAGGACAGTCGTCAAATGCTCACCAGCCATACCTTTTGCTTCATCTCTCGCCTTCTGCAAGTTTTCCTGGGCAAGCTTCAAGTCAAGGTTGAGCTGGATCTGTTTGTTTTCCAATTCAGTGTAGCGAGCCACAAGCTCGCAGGATTTCTGCGAATAATCAGTCGACATATGTCAAAGGTAGGTTGCTTCCGAGCAACTAAGAGAAAAATTACGACGGTTCTAAGATCACAGCCGAATAAAAAATATCCGACAGTAATCTCGGGGACTACACCCAGTGGGTGCACTCAGCGTGCCCCCACTGGTTTGACCCAAAAAAAAGTCGACTGCCCGCAGTCGACCATGTCCAGTGGGTGCTCTCAGTGTGCCCCCACTAGTTCCAAGATTCCATTCGACATGGCCTGACCAGACCGAGTGAAGAATTTCAAATAAAGCAACACAATATAAAGACTACAGTCGACTGCCAGCTATCCACCGTAGTCTCGGGGACTACACCCAGTGGGTGCACTCAGCGTGCCCCCACTAGTCCAAAAAATTCAATCGACACACCCAGTGGGTGTACAGATACAAAGATCTTCGGAAAAGAGAGTCTTCAGATAGCATATCCTAACAGAACAAGCGGTGATCGACTGACCTGGACATTGCTCTAAAGGGCTGAACTCGCGTCATAAGCTGCTTGGCTGGCTTCCCGGACCACCTTCACTTGCTCCATCATGATTCCCGCCTGGCGTATAGCCTCCTTAGCGGCACCCACTTGATCCTCAGGGACGTGGTGTGTAGCAAAAAGCGAAGGCGGGTCTGCAGTCGACGATGAAGGCCAGACACTCGTCAGAGGCACAACGAAGGACACAGAAGTCCGAGTGGTATTACCACCCTCCTAAACTACGGCCTCAGGCGCTGATGTGGTTTGTGGGGTCTTGCCAGTCGACGCCTTCCTATTCCTTCTCGCCCTCAGCGGCACTTCGTCATCATCATCAGGGAGGTCAATGACATTAGGAGGAGCTATAAGAAAAATCCAAAGTTAAAAATGAAAATCCCAATCGACCGGAAGAGACCGTCAGTCGACTAAAAGCGGAACATCAGAAATTATACCAGGGTTGAGGTAACAGCATCTTCCATCTCCTGGTCATTGTCCTTGGCAGAGATCTCAGAGGTAGCAGCACTGCAAGTTTCGAAAGCCAGTCGGTTTATTCAATGAATCGACCAAGAGTCCGTCCATGTTCAACAAAAGAAAACAAGTTCTATTGTTACCCGGAAATGGTGGGAACAGTCATCTTAATCTTAGGCAGGGCCTTTGGCGGTTTTGACGACGCCGCTCGTGGATGCTTGGGAGCTTTTTCTGTCGGTGCTGGGGAAGAAGTCCGAGGGCGTTTCGACGACTGCCCAACAGGCACAGTCGCCTTACCACGTTCGCGTGAAGGATCGTGTGTGAGCTTGGATCGCCTCTCCGAGCAGGGAGGTTCAACCTCTTCCTCCTCCTCTTCACTGGAGTCGTCGTCATCGTCCCCCTCCCCTTCACCGTCAGATTGCCACTCCTCTCCACTTTCGCCGCCGCTCGCCTCCCCCTCCTCGGCCTACTCATGTGCTCCATTGGGCATCGAGTACATCTCAGTAATAGCCTGGAAGACAGCAAACAAGACAAAAGTCAGTCGACTGATTCAAAGAGAACAAAACGAAGAAGCAAGGTTACAGTCGGGGATGCAAGATCAGACCTTGTCTACTTCGTATGATTGGTCGAGTGGAGGAATCCTCCTGGCTCCTCGGGGGTTGTCCTTGTTCCCTGTGATACTCGACAGCCACCCTTCCAGCATCTCGTCAGTGACCTCCTCCGGATGAATCCGAGTGGTGTCTTCGAGACCCGAATACATCCACATCGGGTGGTCACGAGCTTGGAGCGGTTGGATACGCCTCCGGAGGAAGACCTCTAACAAATCCATGCCGGTCACCCCATCGCGGACAAGCTGAACCACTCGACCGACCAGCACTTTGACTTGCGCCTTTTCTTCTGGCGTCACTTTCAGAGAGGAAGGTTTTTCTGCTCGGTTCAGGGAGAAAGGGGGAAGCCCAGTCGACTGTCCTGGGGTTACCTGGTCTTTACAGTAGAACCAGGTCGACTGCCACCCGCGGACCGACTCGAGAAAAGTGATGGACGGAAAAGAGCTTTTTCCTCTCATTTGGATCGCCAGACCCCCGCACAACTGAATCACTTGCGTCCTTTCATCACTCGACTTGGCGTTCTTAACCGACTGAGAACGACAAGTGAAAATGTGCTTGAAGAGCTCCCAATGGGGGCGGCAACCCAAGAAATTCTCGCAGAAGGAAACAAAGGCAGCAAGGTACACAATGGAATTTGGAGTAAAGTGATGGAGCTGCGCTCCGAAGAAGTTCAAGAAGCTCCGGAAGAAAGGATGAGGAGGCAGAGAGAATCCGCGATCGATGTGGGTAGTGAGGAGGACGCACTCACCCTCACGAGGTTGGGGTTCGATCTCGCTCCCCGGGAGACGCGCATATTCGTGGAGAATGAATCCCCCCTCAACCAGATCATCAAGATCATCTTGCCGAATCGCCGAAGGCATCCAATCGCCTCGATCCAGCCCTTGGGCAGAGCGGACTCAAGAAGATCCGCCCGACCGACTTCTTCGCCTTCCCTCGCGCTGCGCCTTCTTCGCTTCTCAGAGCCGCCGTCTTCTCCTTCACCATCGTCGCGGACGAAGCTCGAACCGGCCGGCAGCACCGAGGCGAGAGCGGAGGTGGCGGAAAATTTTGCGAAGGAAGGGGAAAAGTGAAGGCGCACTGTTCAAAAGCCCTAGGCCGGCAGCTTATATGGGGTCGCTTCCGAGTGACTGACCTGTAGGCCCAGGCAATCCTGCCAAATCCCACAACAGCCGCGCGCGTGATACGTGGTGAAGAAGTTGGCGCGGAGATCGAGGAGGCTCCGTTCTATCCAATCCGATTACTGCGGCCGCCTCCGTCCCGCGCGCTTCTCGAAATTTGAATCCCGTGAAATCCGCGGGCTGCAGAACAACTCGTCAGATGGAGGATCTCTCCCACGCAACCACTTGGGATCTTCAAGTAAAAGGATTCACTCGACTAAAGCAAACTAAGAATGGATCAAGGCGACTGAAAGAAGTTGATGACATCATCCATGACAATTGATCCAAAACAAGACGTTCTCATAGCATGAAGAATGGGTCGGAAGGATTCCCAACTCCTTCCCCACTCAAACCTCGATCCATTCGGGGGCTAATGATGAAGCTATGTACCTAGGGTAGGGTCATGGACCTGTCCTAACTGCCCTACCCGAGGACATCCCTAGAAGAAACCACCTTTCAATCGACTTGGAGGTGTTCCACTCGACAGATTCAAAGGCACTCGACCACGAAGCAATCACTAGACTAAGATCCAATCACTCGACTGCCAGGAGATCTAAAGTCACTCCACACACAAACGGTCGGTCATTAAGTAGCTTTTATGGTCATCATAGCACTTTATTAGAGGCGTTACCAGTAACGCCCAGCCTTAATGTACTTTAAACCTGATAATCGAGGGCCGGAGGGTGCAGCGAACTCTATATAAGCCACCCCCTCCTCGGTAAAGGGTTCGCACTCAGAACCCATACACACATAATCCAGTCGACCGCCTCCGGGCTCCGAGACGTAGGGCTGTTACTTCCTCCGAGAAGGGCCTGAACTCGTAAACCTCGTGTGCTTACAACTACTCCATAGCTAAGATCTAGCCTCTCCATACATACCCCCCTACATTACTGTCAGAGTTAGAACCACGACAGGTAGTACAAGAGTAGATCTACCACGAGATCAGAGAGGCTAAACCCTAGAAGCTAGCCTATGGTATGATTGTTGTGATTCCGTCCTACGGACTAAACCCTCCGGTTTATATAGACAACGGAGAGATCTAGGGTTACACAGAGTCGGTTACAATGGGAGGAGATCTACATATCCGTTTTGCCAAGCTTTCCTTCCACGCCAAGGAGAGTCCCATCCGGACACGGTACGAAGTCTTCAATCTTGTATCTTCATAGTCTAACAGTCCGGCCAAAGGTTATAGTCCGGCTACCCGGATACCCCCTAATCCAGGACTCCCTCAGTGACCTCCATATTTTTCTTACATGCGCGTCTCACTTGTCATAGACTATAACGGTTCTTCTCCAAAACTTCAGTTTAATTTCACTCCCCACCTCAACAATGCGAGTTTTTCAGTACAAGATGAAATGTCAATTTCAACAAGAATTTCAACATGGATTTACAAAATGGGTTTCAAGAAGGATTACAACAATCTCTACTAATCTATGGGTTCTTCCTCCTCTTCGAAGTGACCTCGCATGTGGGGGAGGCTTCGGCTATCGCAAGTCCGTCGACCATGCAGTTTATGAACACATGTGTGTCCTAGATGCGGGATAAGGCCATAGTCTTGAGGGTTGATGAGTGCGGCAGCCATTTATGTGGTGACATCCATCAAAATTCGGTCAAAGTGCTCAAGGGCGGTTGGAAGGCGGGTGCGGCTGACAGCTGATTCATAAGGTTGTGCATAGTCATCAAACTAGTCTGAGTACTATCATGCCCTCTCTCAGAACACTTTATTGGCGCAGTACTCTTTGGTCTGATCGGAGGAAAGGTCTGCTGGGAGGGCGCTAGGACACTGACATGGTAATGGGAGAAGAGGAGGTGCCATCCAGCGAAGCGGGCTGATGGGGGTGAGTGTCCCGACAACGGAGATGGGGGGAGAGGGTGAATGTGGTGGCACCAGTGGAGGAGGGAGATGAGGGTTATATACTCGTGAATGGGCGTGCTCCGATGGTAAATGCTGGTGGGAATTGCCACATTCAAGTGGCTAACCGGGTGCAAAACGCGTCAGCAACCATTAATTGGCTTCCTATTTTGTATGTAGCTAAGGTTGGCAGGGGCGGAGGTGGCACCGGTATGGACATGCATCCAATGATGGTGTAGCGTGCGGGAGGGAGGATGTCGGGCTGAAACTCCCCTTCCCCTGTGCCAGCGGTTGGAGGCCGCTCCTTATCAATGCCCCTAGCTTCCAAGAATGGAGGCTCGAGGGCTGGATATGGAGGACGCTCGATACATTATGTAGCGAGGGGCTAATAGCAACTATTCTAGAGTGGTCTTTTTGGCAAAAAAAATTGTTATATTGACGGTTATTATGCCAATTGGACTAATATGGTAACTTTGTCGGAGTTGCTTTGATAAAATCGTTATATTGACGGTAATTTTAAAGGAAAAAATCGCTGCCACGTACCAATATTAATGTATGGATCTAGTTTAAAGACCGATCGTAATTGGGTTAACGTTTGAGAACTGAAAGTAGGCAAAAAAAAGGCCATCGCAGCATATTGGAAAGTTAGACAATTTTATGAATAATTTAAAAATATAGATCATGATTAAATAACTATTAGCATGTATATCTCAATCATATTAGTTGAAATTAAACAACATGAACAACAACATCAGACACACAACAATGACTATAATTACAGAGTAGATCAAACACACCACACACATTGATCTTAACGCCCTGGATGCACCCGCCGGTTACTGACCGTTACTCCCGGTAGGATCTAGACTGGCCACACGGATCAAAACTAGTCTTTCCTGCGCACTTTATCCTCACTCGTGCGCACTTGGACCAACTTCCCAGTCGGTCACCTATCCTAAAATTGCTCCAAGCTGAGCACACTTAACTTTGGAGTTCTTTTCGAATGAGCTCCCGGAGAAGAAAGAATTCCTTGTTGATATGAGTAGTCTATCATTCCTAAAAAGCCAGGCTCTCACTTAAAGTAACTGTGACTTTTGCAGACGAGATGTTGTTGAGAACAACATTGGCGAAGAAAGGTGGGAGCATACGATGACGGAAATGGTTCAATGTGGCGCCGCCTGACTTGAAAGGAAGTCTGTGATGACAAACATGATCAGTCACGCATAGCGCTTCCCAGAAAATCTAATTCGACATTCTGCTGTTAGATCATAAGGGCAAGAGATTCCGAAGACTTGCTCTTCCTCTCACCGTTGCACGCCAATGTTTTGGGGTGGAGTAGACTACGATGACGGTGCAAACAACGAAATGAGGCAAAAACCATACCTTGATTTGATGTGACGATGACAGTGGCCAATAGGTCATATATATAATGAGAAACGAATGATCTCAATCCAAATCGACTATGCTTCCAACTCATAAATTTTCCGGTTAAGAAATAAAAAATAAAATGGCAAAGAAAGTGTTGCATCTGCAAGTCCCGCTTTCACGCCGCGGCTCGAGCTCAGCAAGGCAAGCACATGCGTGTATTATTTTTCCTTTTTTCATCATACCCATAAGTTAATAAGGTGGGAGACTTCACCATATAATCACCCGCAAAAAAAAAGAGACTTCACCATATAAGTTTGTCTCACGCCACCTCCATGGGATGAGATTAAAGATCCTGTAGTACTTGCAATCCTTGAATGGTTCAAATTTATTAGGAGTTACTCCATCTATCCCATAATATAAGAGTGTTTTTTACACTACTCCCCCTTGTCCATGAATAAGTGTATGTTTGACATTCAAAATTTGTCCATCTTTCCAGTGTTCTTTAAAGTAGAAAAATATAGGGTTGCTAGGAAAACACATCGATATTTGCCCGCAGGAAGGCAACGAGTGTGCTTTCTTATTTGTCATCGAGGGTGGCGCTGATGGTGAAAGTACCCTCCTAGCCCTCCCTCCTTTGCCCTCCCTCCTTTGCGCCGGTGGACACTCCGGCCCCGGCGGCCACAAGCCCTACCAGTCGCCGCTCCGGCGCTGGTAGCCACCCCCTCCTTTGTGATGGCTCCATTTGCCCTTAACTTTGATCGTGGAAGAAGTTTCAAGCGGATATGAAGGCCAAGTTTGGGCACCCGGTGGTCTTCTCCTCGGGCTTTCGTCAAAAGGAATTTACCTTGGTGGTTTCATTTCGTCGTGCCTCCTTTAGGCTCAACGTGCACACGGTTAGTGTTTCTCTCCTTGCTATGTTCGGGGGCTATGCCCAAGGTTTTCGTGTTCGTTTCTTGCGAGATAGATCTTTCAAGTTCTCGGTGGCCTCAAAAGCTGTGGGTTTTGAGATCTACAATGCTGGCAATATTGTTGAGAAGGATTTTGATGTGGGTTTCAACCTTTGGAATTTTGGGGGGCCGAATTGGCAACGAGAAGAAGCTCTATATTATGCTGAACTTGATAAAGAATGGACTCTAGTGGGTAGATCCGGCAAAGCCATTGTCACTCACTCCAGCGATCGCCGGAGTTATTCTGCGGTGGTCCGGGATGGACGATCAGTTTTTGAATGATTATCGGGGCCCATTCAAGATGGCTCTAATCAAGGTATTAACGACACTTCATTGCACGTCAATCCTGGTCATAACAGGCCCCAAATGGAGCGTCAGGGCATGCAATGTTATTTTGCACGTAACCACGTGGTTTGCCATGCATGCGGGGCCAACGGTCACATGGCTCGTTTTTGCACTACCCCGAACATTCCTGGGCTTTGGCCGTTTATCCACTTTGATTCTTTCTTGTGCCCACCAGCAGAGGCTTGGGCCGAAGGGGTTGTGGAGTCTTGGTTTCGCTGTATTGGGCCGGCGCCACAGACTCGGCAGGTGCCTTCATTTAAGGAGTTGGTTAAGGATGTTTTCCCAAACTTTCAGCCGAGACCGTCGCTTGCCTCCTCGCCTTCCACTTCACTTTCCTTCTCTGCCACCAACTCTGCTTCTGCCTCGACAAGCTCGCCTCCGCTACCGTTGCTGTCAGACAGAGCTTTGGTCACCACCTCATCGGAGCCTTTGTCTATGGCCAACATTCCCATAGACCCCCAACCTTTCATTCCTCATGGATTTCAGATTCAGGTGATTGCTGGCCGCAATGGGGTTTCTCGCGCGATTGTTCCTCATCGTCCGAGACAGCACGAAGACTAGGCGATTGCCACTATCCACCCGCATCCAGACGAGGTATTTTTCCCAAATGTGCGTGAGGTCCTGGAAGAGTTTCTTGAGGGAGAGGAACAAGTTGGTTTTAGAGAAATCCAGCCCTGTCCTTTTGGAGAGGCCTATGTCAGGTTCACGCATGTCAGAGACATAGATAGGCTTATTCAGCAAGGTCCGCATGTGTTTGGTGATGTCTTTATTTCATTTACTAAGCACAATCAAGGAAGAAATTGGCGTAGGGTACATTTCAACAGAACTTGTTGGTTGCTGTTTGTGGGAGTCCCATTTGATTTCTGTAATACTGAAGATATTGCTTCTGCGATTTCTAACTGGGGCAAGATCATCAGTTGGGAGAAAGAAGATGCTTTGAAGGGTAAGATTTTGGTCAAGGCTAGAGTTACTGAACTTGGTGATATCCCTAAGAGTATAAGATGGTCTGAAGGGGAACTATTTGAGGAGGAGTCTTGGACCTGCTCTGTTGAGGTACTCCTTGAGGAAATGATGGGGGGTGGACCTGCAGATGAGGATCCTTTTCCACCTGAGGGGGTGGACCCTCACCCTGTGCCACAACATGCAAATGACTTTCCAGGCTTTCCACCACTGCCTAACCCTAACAATCAAGCTCCTAATGAAGATTGGGATGATTGGGAAGAGCAGGATGAGCAACAGGATCATTGGGCTTTCCCACAGCCAGCACCTGTTCCTCAACAGCATCAAGTTGAAATTCCTGTCTTGGCTGCAAAAGGAGCTCCTAACAGCAGCATTACTACCACAGTTTCACTGTCTGATGGCCTGCTTTCTCTGACTCACTCTGCTAGTGAGGAGGTCAACCAAAGGGCCCAGGCTCCCCCCATTGGTCAAGGGCTCCTAAACATTGCATTAGCTTATGATGCAGTTGAAGAAGATGAGAATTTACAGAATATTCAGCACAATGTTGCAGAACCACAGAATGCTAACTTGGTGCCTGCTGAACAGATTCTGCATGTGGCTCCTCTAGAACAGCAACACCTGCAGTCAGAGGGTGTTGTGATGCTAGTGCCCACTTCAGGAACCTCCTCTGACAGAGATCTTGCAGCTCCTGGTTCCTCTGTGCCCAATATTAACCAAGACAAACAGTGATTTTGAAGGAAGTACCTGCTACTGGAAATTGTTCTGTGCCCCTGGAAGTTGCTGCTAATGCAACTGTGGCAGACTCTTTTCCTTCACATCAACCAGATATTAAGGGCAAGGCAGATGTTCCAGTACCCCACTGTGGTTCACCATCTGCAGCAAACCCTAAAGGTAATTATGGGTCCTTCTCATTACCAGGTTCTCATTCCTTGCTTACCTTGCATACATTGGCTCAAGATCATGCTTTACAAATCATTGATGGCTCTCATTTGATATCTGAAGAAGGACTGGATTTATGGATTCAACACTTTGCACCAGCAACACAAGGAGCTACTCCAACTTTCAAAATTGAAATACCAGTAAGTTGGTTTAACTTCATAATTCACTTACTGCTGACACCTGACAAGTTTGGATGGACCATGCATTTGCTAAAGTCTGATGTCTGGAAATTATTGACTGCTAATTGTGCTCATGAGGACACTTTGCTTTTTCACATCCCTGATGAATGTGCAACTTCTCAGGCACCTGCATGTAAGGATTTCATCCTAGGGCTAGGCAAAGAAAATGAGGGTATTAGCCCTGCTGCACATTCTTCCACTGGGGCTAGCAGTCCTCTTCAACAGGTGTCATCAAGTAATGCCCTGCCCCTTGGAGAGGCCATATCAAGGAAAAGGAGGGAGAAGGAACCTACGGTAGAAACTGATGTAAGAAGAAGTGACAGGATTAAAAAGGACAACAATGGATATAGGAGGAAGTCCTGTGTCACTCAGTCTTGTTTACTATGTAATGCTACACCTCCAATTATTCACAATTCAGTGGTTAAAAACCTGTCTAAATCTTTCTGCAAGGTTGCTGAGGAAGATATTCAGGAGAAGTTGACCAAGAATCCCAAGAAGAAGGGGCAGGATGATGTGGTTAAGGTGTCCAAGGCCACAGCAGAAGCAGCAAATTCCAGGCCTGTGTGATGATGTGCCTGCAACATCAGTTTATGATAGGTAGCAGAAGGAACTGCTACTCTCTTTTGGGAACTACTTGTCCTATGTATGCAGTCAAATGTAACGCTTGCACCTGCTGCACTATGTTTGTTTGCCCTGGTAGGCACATTTTGTATGCTCCATGTACTCTGCTGCTGTGTCAGCTCTGGTATTTCCTTGTGGTTAAGACTACTACTTTCTCTGATGCTATGGAAGCCTCTGGCCATCATATGTGGTTGCACTGGTTCACCTGCTCTTCTGCTTATGTCTCCTGCTGGAATGTATTATCTTGCTTTCAGTGTTCTGTCCTTTTGGTGGATCCCAATACTTTTATGGTCTGGAAAAGTCATCAGGGGATGGACCTTGCTGACTACAATAACACCAATTTGATTGTTAATGAATAACAATAAAACATGGAATATCCTAAACTGGAATGTGAGGGGCATTAGTTCCTCAGATAAGTGGCTAGCAATTAGGCAAAAAGTGGAAGAAAGTGCTGCTGGAATTGTTTGTCTTCAGGAAACTAAGAGAGAAATCTTTGACCTATCCTACATTCATAAAGTTTGTCCTCCTAGGTTCAATAAATTTGAGTACTTACCTTCCATTGGGGCATCAGGTGGAATTCTCACTGTTTGGAATGGGGCTCTATTCTCTGGGGAGCTAATGTTTCAAAATAAATTATCATTATCTATTCAGTTCACATGCAGGACATCATCCAAAAGTTGGGTTCTCACAAACATCTATGGTCCTTGCAATCATGAAGATAAAATTGAGTTCATTGATTGGTTTGGCAACATTCAAATGCCTAGTGATATAGACTAGATTATTATGGGGGATTTTAATTTCATCAGAACCCCTGAAGACAGAAATAAACCTGGAGGGGATGTAAATGAAATGCTCATGTTTAATGAGGCAATAAGTGAACTTGGACTGATTGAATTACCCCTTAAAGGTAGACAGTTTAGCTGGAGTAACATGCAGGACAACCCACTGCTGGAGAAATTAGATTGGTTTTTTACTCCTGCGGCTTGGATGACCAGCTATCCTGATACCTTGGCTCTTCCCATGGCTAAACCAATTTCTGATCACTTACCTTGCATGATTAAAATTGGCACAAATATCCCAAAGTCTAGAGTGTTCAGGTTTGAGAACTACTGGCTCAATCAAAGTTCTTTTAAACAGGTGGTTCAGAATGCTTGGGCTATTCCAGTAGGTCATTCAGACTGTGCTAAGAAGATTACTGCAAAATTCAAGAATGTCAGAAGAGCTCTAAAGCTGTGGGCCAAAAATCTTGCTTGCCATAAGAAGCAAATTGCAGATCTAAATGAATGTATATTTCTCTGGGATATGATTGAGGAATTCAGGGACCTTACTCTATTTGAAAATAACTGCAGGACCTTGCTCAAGGAGCATCTATTAACTGTGCTCAATGATCAGAAGATTTATTGGAAGCAGAGAGGGAAGATTAAAGGAGTCAAATTTGGAGATGAAAACACCAAATTCTTCCACACTAAAGCCTCCATTAATCATAGGCACAATAAGATTGCCATGCTACTGAACAAGGACCAAGTTGAAGTAACAGATCATGATGGAAAGGCTGCAATCCTCTGGGAGGCATTTAAAAATAGATTGGGACAATCTAATGGACACTCAATGCACTTTAACCTTAATGATCTTTATGAAAACACAGTGGACCCACAAATCTTCATTGATCTAGAACAGCCTTTCTCCCAAGAGGAAGTTGAGGAAGTGGTGAACAACTTACCTACTGATAAGTCCCCAGGGCCAGATGGATTCAATAATGAGTTTATTAAGAGTTGTTGGGATATTATTAAAGCTGATGTCTTTGAACTTATATTAGCATTCCATGCTGGGAATGTTAATCTTGAAAGCATAAACTCCTCTTTCATCACTCTAGTGCCCAAAATAGAAGTGCCACTTTCTCCTAATGACTTCAGACCAATCTCTTTACTAAATGGAGTGCTCAAAATCATTACAAAACTGTTGGCAAATAGGCTACAAAGAGTTATTCTACAGTTGGTGCATATTAATCAATATGGCTCTCTCAAGGATAGAGTGATCCAAGACTGTCTTGGTTGGGCATATGAATACATTCACCAGTGCCATAAATCTAAGGAAGAAATCTTAGTAATAAAACTGGATTTTGAGAAGGCATTTGATACAATTGAGCATGATGCAATCATTGATATTTTTAGAGCTAAAGGATTTGGAGAGAAGTGGATTTCCTGGATGGAAGCCCTGTTCACAACTGCATCCTCCTCTGTATTACTAAATGGAGTTCCTGGGAAAAGAATTTATATAAAGAGGGGAGTAAGACAAGGAGACCCTTATTCTCCTTTAATCTTTGTGCTGGCTGCTGATTTGCTACAGTCCATTCTTAATAAAGCCATGAGATTAAACCTGATCACTGCTCCACTTCAAGTAAACTCATGCCCCCACTTCCCAATTGTGCAATATGCATATGACACCTTACTGGTTATGCATGCTGATTCTAGGCAGTTATTCTGCTTAAAAGCACTCCTGAATACTTTTGCCACAGCAACTGGACTAAAAGTTAATTATGGGAAGTCCATCATGGTACCCTTGAATATTGCTGAAGACAGGGTAGAAATTTTTACAAACACATTGCAGTGTGCTAGAGGACAATTCCCATTTACATACCTTGGCATGCCCCTGGGAATATACAAACCAAGTGTGGAACAATGTCTCCCCCTAGTTAACAGGATTGCAAAAAGAGTGGCTGGTATCTCTAACTTCATGACCCAAGCTGGAAAATTACTGTTGGTCAAGTCATTCATGACATCTTTATCAGTCTTCTTCATGTGTTGTTTGGACATTCCTGTTACGATAAAAAAAGCAGATCATTAAGTACTTGAGGCACTGCCTTTGGAGAGGGCCTGATATGGAGGACAAAAGGCCTGCCTTGGTGGCATGGACTACAGTGTGCAGACCAAAAGATCAGGGAGGCTTAGGGGTTCTAGACATCTTTACTCATAATAAAACCCTGCTCATGAAAAATCTTCACAAATTTTTCAACAGACATGATATTCCCTGGGTCAACTTGATTTGGGAAACTTATTATAGTGATGGAAAGCTACCAGGGGACAACATGATTGGATCATTCTGGTGGAAGTCCAACTTAGCCCTCATTGATCAGTACAAGGCTATTGCAAGATGTAATGTGGGTGATGGTGTCAGTGCTTTCTTTTGGGATGATCTATGGAGCCAATATATACTGAAACATCAATTTCCTCACTTGTTCTCTTTTGTTAGAAACCCACAGCTGAATATTCAACAAGTATTGCAGACTGAATACCTGCAGGATTTATTCTTCCTCCCCTTAACAACTGAGGCCTATGAGGAATTCTTACAAATGGAAGACATTTGCATAGCCATGAGACAATCTGAGCATTTAGACTCTTTGGACACATGGAGCTACATTTGGGGGACTGAGCACTATTCCTCCATCAAGGCATATAAAGTCTTAATTGGTCACAAACAGACTCCCCCACACTTCAACTGGATCTAGCAGAGTTCATGCCAACCAAAGCACAAAGTCTTTTTCTGGCAACTTCTTCATGATCGAGTCAACACCAGAAACTTACTTAGAAGGAAGAATTTTGTGTTGGAGGAGTACAACTGTGTTGTGGGAGGCTGTCAACAAGAAGAAACACTACATCACCTCTTTTGGGGCTGTCCATTTGTTCAACAATGCTGGGACTTCATTTGCCCAACAAGAGCTCCAAACCTATCTGTGTTAGAAGCATTCCAAGACCTCAAAGAAAAGCTAAGGTTACCATTCTACATGGAGATAATCATTCTAGGAGCATGGGCCATTTGGATCACTAGAAATAACAAGATCTTTGAAAATATTGCACCATCATTCCAAGGGTGGAAGTTCATATTTCTGGAGGAATTGAAGCTTCTCAAATATAGAATGAGGAAGAAGCATGAGAGGCAATTTGCAGATTGGCTTGACATCTTGTTGTAATTCCTTGTTCTTAGGATAGTTGGTAGTCTAGTTTTTTCTTTTTTCCTTTCTTTTCTTTTTCTTTTTGTTTTTCTAGGTTTTAGTTTTTCTAGTCCTCTGCTTTCTTAGGCTTACCTCAAGCCTTTCAGTCTACTTTGTTACTCTGCGTTTTAATTTAATAAAAATTGCAGTGGGGTTTTACCCTACTGTTTATAGTCACAAAAAAGTAGAAAAATATATTTCTCTCTCATCACACGGTAATCAAAACCAATAAGATTCAACACATGGTCTCCTTACTTTCTACATGCACTTAGCTCATTGGAGGTAGGGTAATTAAAGAGAAGAAAGATGATGGTTTGCACATTCCCAATTCTTTTTTTACTCCACTCCATAATCTACCCTAAAATTTCTACATGTGCACTTATTCATGGACGGAGGGAGTAGTATCAAAACCGCTCTTTATATTATGGGACGGAGGGAGTAGTTAATTGGCCAGGCATAGCCAAGCCCAAAATTCTAACACAACAAACCGTCAACGGAAGACGAATTACAAATCAAGTAAATATTTGAGAATTAGAACGTTTTAAATTTCTTTGTTATAGATGATCTTGATGATACATCATTTTTGTCTTGTGTGCATGCAAGTATATTCTTTTTCTTAATCCATGCCTTGTCAATAATGGTGCAGCGTCCCAAGCCTATGGCGCGGCTTTGCGTATACTATGCCGGCTTTCACGCGTTAGGCTCGTTCTATTTTTATTATTTTTTGAATGTTAGCATCGCGTATGGATGTGTGTTATTCGCCCAAAGGAGCAGTTTGTAAGGCTATTCTATTTTTACCGGTTGTTACATGAAAGATTAGATATTATCATTTATCTCTGAGAAATTTTCGCCCCTACTTTATATAAGTAAAGTCAAACGATATAAGGTTTTTTGAGGAAGCCCTCAAAAGCTGATCAAATAAAAGACACGATAAAACAAAGCCAAAAACGCTAAAACGCACAACCGTGCACTGCTAGACGCTGCCAACAAGCTGCCGAGAACAAACCCATGAGCCTCTTCGGTGTTTCTGACCATTTCCTTGAATGTTCAAAGTCCACGGGGCCAATAATAGGTTTTGGGCCCGAATTTGACAGTCAACTAGCATTGATCGTGCTGCGATGGAAGAAGAAAGAAATGTGCCAACCGATGTATTAGCAAATGGACGAAGACTAATCTTCTATAGATGGCAGAATATGATTTCAACAAGTGGTTCAAACAGTTATGTCATTTGATTCACAGTGCGATTGATAACGTGCCAACTGCTAGGATTTAGGGTTTATATAAAATCCCTGCAGCAGCCGGTCCAAGTCCTACGACTTTCAGGGGGATTTAGGGCTGCACGATTGTTCTTGTGGATTAGGTAAACATGCCAGCAAGTTAATTTAATCCCTTCCACTTTTAGGTATAGCAGTTAAACAGTTGATGTACTTTCTTTCATGCATAGATCCTGATAGGCTATTTCAAATGTACTGTCCTGGTAGGCCATTCCAAATGTACTTTTTAGACCGCCTTAAAAGAAATTTACCCATGAACTTGAAGTTCATCTCTTTTCTGGCCAAAACGAACACTGATGAGTGGATTTCTTCTTTTTTTTTTTGCGTGAGAGTGGCAGCTGGCCATGGCCTCGGAGGTTATCCTTAGATTGGACATGGCCATGGATCTCCGTCCGCTGTCGACGAAAGAGCGTGATCTTAGAATGAGACTCAAGAGACGGGTGATAAGCCTAGCGGTGTTGGAAAGAGCTAGGAAGCGGCAGGCTTCTCGGATTGCGAATCTAAAGGATGGGGACGCGAACACCAAGTTTTTCCACCTCAAGGTTAACGCGAGAAGAAGAAAGAATTTCATCCGCCGCCTACGGAATGGAGCCGGTTGGGCTACGGCCCAGGAGGACAAGGAGAGGGTGGCCCAAGAACATTTCTCGTCCATGCTTCACAAGGACGTACGCCCTTCGAAGGATTTCAAGCGGGACAATTTTGCTTTCGGTCGGTGTGATTTGGCTTCCCTTGCCGAGCCTTTTGAGGAGAAAGAGGTGTTGGATGCCATTGGGGAGATGCCAAGGACAAGGCGCCGGTCCGGACGGGTTTATGGAGCCTTTTAAGGCCTCTTTGGGGCGTTATCAAGGAAGACATGATGGCCGTTGTTAACGGCTTCTCCAACCTCCGCGGAGATCATTTCCATTGGGTCAACACGGCTAATATAGTGCTTATACCCAAGAAAGATGGTGCAGAGTACATCTCAGATTTCAGGCCCATTAGCCTCATCCATGCAGTGGCTAAGATTGTGGCGAAAATGATGGCTTCACGTCTTGCTCCTTTTATGCATGTGCTAGTTTCCCACTCCTAGAGTGCCTTCATAAGGACTAGAAGCATCCATGATAACTTCATGTATGTGCGCAGCATGGCTAGGCGGATGCACCGGTTGAGGAAGCCTACTCTCTTGTTTAAACTGGACATCAAAAAGGCTTTTGACTCCGTGCGGTGGGACTATCTATTGGAGCTTCTCCGTCGCCGCGGTTTCCCAACCAGATTCAGAGATATGGTTGCTGTCCTATTGCGCTCCTCATCCTCCAGAGTTCAAATCAACGGTGTTCCTGGTGGGCCTATTTGGCATGGCAAGGGCCTTCGACAGGGAGATCCGTTCTCCTATTTGTCCTAGCAATTGACCCCATCCAAAGCATCCTTGACACTGCCACACGCAAGGGCAAGCTTCACCAGATAGGCGGGAGGAGCACCCGCATGCGCACCTCCCTGTACGCTGACGACGCCATAATCTTTGTGGCTCCCTTCAAGTAGGACGTTCAACAGTTTACCTCCCTGCTGGAGGGCTTTGGTGAGGTCACCGGCCTTGTGACAAATTTGGAGAAAAGCTTGGTGGCCCCTATTCGCTGTGATGGCCTCAATCTTGACGACATCCTTGAGTGCTTCCCGGCTACTCGCGCTGCCTTCCCGCTGAGATATCTTGGGCTGCCTCTTTCGGTCCATCGTTTGCGGAAGGTCGATCTCCAACACCTCCTAGACAAGGCTGCTGGGAAGCTGGTGCCTTGGCAGGGTCGGCTCATCACGACTGTGGGAAGGGCTGAGCTCGTCAAGTCCGTGCTTTCCTCCCTGGCCACCTTCCATGCCACGGCGCTCAAACTTCCGGAGGGTACTATCTCCGACTTTGTGGGCATTGAGAGAGCTTTCCTCTGGGCTGGTTCGGATAAGGTCTCCGCGGCCGGTGCAAAGTCACCGAAACTTCGTGTGTAGACCAAAGAGGCTTGGTGGGCTGGGTATCCTGGATATTCGTATGTATGCCCGGCTCGAGGCTGCGATGGCTTTGGTATGAGTGGAAGGAGCCGACAGGCATGGGTGGGCATCGAAACCCATGCGACATCAATCGACAGAGATCTATTCTATGCTGCCACGACGATCTATGTCGGCGGCGGTAGGCTGGCATGCTTCTGGCTCTCCCCCTGGCTAGATGGAATGAAGCCCAAGGACATTGCACCGGCCATTTTCGCGATCTCTGCCAACAAGAACAAGTCTGTGCGAGAAGCCTTGCTTGAAAACCATTGGATACAATGGATCAACATGTCCGGAGGTCTCTCGGTGGAACACATTGAACAGTTCTGCGCCCTTTGGGGGAAGCTCACTACGGTACACCTACAGGACGACATACCCGATGATATCAAGTGGAACCTCACCGCCGATGGTATCTATTCCTCGGCCTCGGCCTATAAGGCCCAATTCGAAGGTGCGATCGCCTCCAACATGACCACGGTGGTATGGAAGAACTGGGCACCGCCCAAGTGCAAGTTCTTTGCGTGGTTAGTTATCAAGGATAGAATTTAGGCGGCCGACGATTTGCAAAAGAAGAGGGTGGCCCAACTGCAATTTGTGTCAACTTTGCAAGAGGGAGCCAGAGACCGCAACTCATCTTCTCTTCCAATGCAGGTTCTCTGCCCGCATTTGGAATGCAATAAGAGCTTGGGTGGATGCCCCCGAACTGGATGTGGCGGCCTGGAGCAGGATCCCCACGGTCAAAGAGTGGTGGTCGGCAGTGGTCCTTAGGCGTGGACATAGGAGGAAGGCGATTTCATCACTCATCATGCTTGTTACTTGGGAAGTGTGGAAAGAGAGAAACGCGAGGGTGTTCCAGCATGTATGTAGGTTGCCAAGCGTGTTGGTCGAGGCTATTAAAGCGGAGGCGAGGCTCTGGATTATCGCAGGAGCGAAGCATTTGGGTTCTTTGATGCCGCGAGAGTAGAATTGTATTTTATTTACATTTGTGTGAGGTGTAATGGCCTTCTGCAGACTTTGTTATTCCCCTTCTTTTTAATGAGATGAGGCAAAGCTTTTGCCTCCGTTTCAAAAAAAAGAACTTGGTTTGGAATGTGGACACGACTTGGGATAATACAAGTATTTGTGAAAAATCAATTGTGCTCTTGCAGGTCTTTTCAAATAAAATATCGGTGAGAATCAAGATATTTGAAGCGAAATGTATCTAGTTGAAATAAAAATGTGATATTCTGGCTTCATTATTGTCTCCGTGTCGAGCTAAAAAAAACAATCAGTGTACGATTTAAGTAGGTCTAACTATGTTATCGACAAAACATAACTAAACATGGCTCAGATAGTTATGTTTCATGTGATGAAACCAACCCACAGGGTTCAAGTGTTATGTTCCATGTGACGAAACCAACCCACAGGTTCAAGTACTAGACCTCACACTAATGTTTGTATTCTCTATATTTATTACAAAAAAGGGTTTCCCCGCTTTGTATTTCAAAGCAACCAACATCAATACAAGGATCGTTGGGGCGAACAGCACATCAAGCCCAAAAAACAAAGAAAAAGAAAAAAATGCCAACAACGGCAGCTCGACAAAGCGCGGATGACCCGCTACCGCTACACCCTCCAGAAACAAACCACCACAACCCGAGGCTCCGAACCGCCGCGTACCAAGCAACACCTCCAAGAAGGAATGCAACGTCTACGACGCTGCTGCCCGGACATGTCCTAGGGTTTCCCCCCGCACGCGGATGGAGGTGGGGGATGGATATCACCGATACCCTCCAGGAAGGAATGGTGGCACCCGCAGGTGGCACGGCAACGGAGCCGGAGAACCGGCAAGGATTTCTCCCGCACTCCAACCCCGCCGCCCAACGGACCGGAGCCGACCAGCCAGACCGCCGCCCACCACCATGCGCCATCGCGGTTGCGCCGCCACCCACGACGCCTCACTGCGAACACCAACATGAGGCCAAGAGGGCTGGAGAGAAGCGCCCCGTGGAGGAGGAAGCAGCATCGAAGCCGAACGGGAGGGAACCACCTCCACCGCCGTCGTCCGGGAGGCCAGAACCTCCGGCACCGTCGCGGTAGCCGTCCGGCGGCGGCGGGGCATGCAGACCACCTCGCCCGCCAGTTCGAAATGGGCCCGCTAAGCCCCGCCGCCACGCTGCAGCAAGCCGACGATGGCGCCGCCAGCACCCTGGCGCTCATCATCTCTCCCCCGCCTCCCGGAAGCCACGAAGCAGGCCCACCCCACTGCCGGCCCGCCCAGGCCCATATGGGGCCTGAAGGGCCTAGATCTGGGCCGAGCGGACGCTGCCAGACCGCGCCGCCGCATCGCCCCGCCACCAACGGCAACGTCGCCGTCCAAAAGTCCGCCCCCGCTCGCGCCAGGAACTCCCGCCGCCGCGCTGGACCGTCGCTGCCTAAAGACACCGCCCGGGGTCTCCCCATCCCGCGTCGGCAGACGCCGAGAGAAGGAAAGGCTGGGGTGCCACCACCGTCGCCGGGCCAAACCCCAATGGCGGCGCCAAGGCCAGGGGCGAGGAGGAAGGGGAGGGAGGCGCGGGAGAAGGTTGGAGTGCGGCCGGCGGGCGGCGCGGTCGCGGGAGAGGAGGGGCTTCCTACCTAGTATTCTCGCAATTGATCTAATAGGCTAAACCCTTTTTACTCTTACTCTTTCTATATTTATTTAAGACTTTATAATGATGTCTGTTAAGCAGGAGGAGACGTTCCCGATGTAGAGCAGTGCCTGCTATTCCATGTACCGGAGTACCACTCAAACAAAACATACTACAAATCTTGGGAGTACTTGCTGTGTCAATCTTCCTTTTTGCATGAAAATAATGGTGAAAATCTGAGTGAGGTGAACTGTAGATCCTTAAACTATTTTAGGGGTGTCACATGGGTCTTTGAACTATGAAAATCGTCATTTAGGTCTTGGAAGTATAGTAAGTGTGTCATCCAGGTCCAAAATCTCACTAACCTCCTCTAAATGGCCAGCTGGCATGGTGGACAGTGCGAAAAATAAAAAAATATGAACAAAAAATCTGAAAATCTTTGGCATCGAAGATACCCCTGGTGTGTGAATAGTAAAAATGTTCATTAATTCAAAAAAATGTTCGCGAATATGGGAAAAATATTCACGACTTTAAAAAAGTTCACAAACAATAAATTTGAAAATATGTTCGTGAACCACAAATATTGTTCGTGGGTATGGAAAAAAATGTTTGCGAACCACAAAAAATCATGACTTTAAAAGATGTTAGTGAACTTTATATTAAAGTCGCAAATATTTTTTCCAAATTCATCGTTCACGAATATTTTATTAAAGTCACGAATATTTTTTCAAATTATCGTTCGCGAACATTTTTTTAAAGTCATGAATATTTTTTCCAAATTCATCGGTCGCGAACTTTTTTTAACTCACGAATTTTTTTTTAAAGTCGCGAATATTTTTCCCAAATTCATCGTTTGCGAACATTTCTTTAAAGTCGTGAGTAATTTTTCCCAAATTCATTGTTCGCGAACTTTTTTTAAAGTCGCGAATATTTTTTCCAAATTCATCGTTCGCGAACATTTTATTAAAGTCACAAATATTTTTTCAAATTCTTCGTTCGCGAACTTTTTTTGAATTAATGACCATTTTTACTGTTCATGCGCCAGGGTCTCTTCGACGAGAGAGGATCTCAGTTTTTTTATATTTTTTTATATTTATTCTTTGTTGTGTACTGTTCCTCAGGCACAGGAATTCAGGACTGTTTGTCGCGACTGTTACGATTCTGTTTACGTGCCAGCTGGCGATTAGAGCCTGTCGAGGAGATTTTGGACCGAATGACACGATTCTCGCACTTTGAGGACCTGGATGACGATTTTCATAGTTTGAGGACCTATCTGACATCCCTGGAATAGTTCAAGGACCTACAGTGCACTTCACTCTGAAAATCTGGAAGTAGAGTATCTGCTCCTCCTGAACTCAAATGCTCCTGATAAACAATAAAATCAAAAAAAGTATTAGAAAATCTCAAAAAATCTGACTTTTTTTATAATTTTGACAAATGCTTTGTATGCTTCCAAAATTCAGCGCAAAATAACCTTCGTGAAAGTCGTAGAAAAAAATCAACGCTCCAAAAATTCTAGTTTGAAAACACTTTGGAGTGCTGGTTTTGATTATTTTTTTACCATGACTTCCACAAATGTCATTTCGTGCTGAAATTTATTCACTAAAAGTTCAGAATTTATTGAATCTTTTTACTTTTTTTAATATTTTATTGTTCATCATGTTGCATTTGAGCTCGGGATCAGAATATGACTTTCCTGAAAAATCTAGGAATGCATATTATCACTCCTCTCTAACAACAAGGTGATATCAACTCTACTACACAAGATGTACATGCACGGAGCTACTGGAGAAGACATGCTAGGGGGCGGGAGCGCACCGATGCAAACACGGCACGGCTCTCTGCTGCCAAAAGAATCCACCGCGCCCACAAGGCGAAGAACTCGATCGATCGACCCCCAGAACGAACCACCCAAAGAATCACACTAGGAAAGAAGGACAAGGGCCGATCACAGCTTCAAGCTGAACTTGCAGTTGCTGGCCTTGATCTTGATCTGGCTGCTAGCGTTGAGGAGGCTGTCGACGACGAGGTCGCAGCGCACCCTGGACGTGACCGTCCACAGCTTGAGGCTGCCGAGCTCCACCCGCACGGGCACGTCGGCGCGGAACACCAGCGGCACGGCGCCCGTCTGTTGCTCGTCGCGCAGCGCCGCCACCACCGCGCTGCCCAGCTGCGCCTGCCCGGCCATCACCACGCCCAGCACCGTGGTGTTGCGGCGGCCCTGGTAGAAGGCCGGGAGCGCGCCCTGGGCGAGCCGGTGGGTGTCGTACCACACGCTCAGGCTGGATCCGCGCTCGTAGAAGATGCCGATGCGGCCGTTCGGGTTCGCCGCCGTCACCGTGACGTCGAACCGCGCGCTCGCGGTGAGGGTCGGGTCCACCTGGAACTGCGACACCGACAGCCGGTCCACCGAGTACCGCGGCGCCTTGGGCTGGAACACCAGGTAGAGCGCGCCCAGGGCCGCCGCGGCGAGGACGGCGAGCAGGAGGACGGTCACCACGGCGCAGCAGATGAAGCGGCAGCAGCAGCCCCTGCGCCGCTTCGGTGGCGGCAGCGGCAGAGGTGCGGCCACGCGGCGCGGCGGCGGCGGCAGGGGCTGGTGGTGCAGCGGCCTCCTGTCCGCGGCCGCGGCCGGGTCGCCCTTGTCGGACCGGAACGAGCTCCCCGGCGGCACCAGCGGCGCCGACGGCCTCGGCTGGCCCGCCTCCAGGTCCACCGGGTGGATCCTCTGCCTCTGGTGATCCGCCATGGCCGACCAGCTAGCTAGCCAAGAAGTGCAGTGCACGCAAGAACAGTATATGAACAGAAGTCTGCTACGCTAGCCAACTAAAGAGAAGCCTTGCCGTTGCCGGGATTGCAGTTTCAACCTTGCGAACCTCTGCCTCCTCTTTGTCGTGGCAGCAAAGGAATGCCTGTGCGGCTCTATATATACTGGCGTTGCGCCAGGAAAGAGACGACGGCGAGGGGGCGGGGGAGGTGGAAAGGCGGTTGACTTGCGGTGCAGCGGCCAGCGGGGATGGGAGGGAGGCTTGGACGCGAAGGGAGAGCGGAGCAGGAGAGCGACGTATGTGTGGCTGCGCGCGTGTCGGTGTGCGGCGTGTCGCGGGGGCGTGAAGTCTCCACCTGCCCCCCAACGGCACACGGCCATTGCGCGTCGATTGTGTGTGCCGCTGCCGCGGCTTTCCGCACGGGTTCGGTGAGCGGCGCCGCGCGGCAGAGCGTGGGCGCCTGTGCTGTGCCCGGTTGGTGCGATGGCGCGTGGAAGGGGGCGAAAGCAAGCGGCTGCCCGCGTTTTCCTTTCTTTTGGAGTGAGGATGATTGTCGGGGACGCCTGATGGATGGATGCACATGCACATGGGGCGCACGAAGAACTCGCGAAAACGGGCCGTCGTCACGAGGGGATTGATGTCGGGAGCGCGTGGCCCTAGTAGATTCGGACGCGCCTCCTGCCGCTCCGCACACGCCATCTTAGAGCGACTCCAGTTCGTTTGGGTCGGCCGCCCGCCCAACATCCGCCCAGTTTTGCATTTGGGTCAGCAGTGCGCTCAAGCGCCGATCTATATGTGTCGGCGTGGCTGGCTGGCCATCCAATTGTATATTGATTTGCATTCAACATATTATCAAATAAAAATGTTTAGTCTAGCCGCTCAAATAAATAGTATAATTTTACGAACCAAATACAAAAACAAATGTTTCATATAGTTTTGCAAATGAATAAAAGAAGATACATCTATTGGTTGCCAATATGAGCCCACACATGCTCAACCAAATCATTTTGCGGTTACACGTGAGTTTCCCAATCACGCATGTCTTCATGAAATTGAGTGAACTGCTCAAATGTTGTCGCTACTTCATGCTCAGGCACAACATTCTCACCCTGAAACTGAAAGCCTTGACCGTACAGACGTCCGGGCTCGTCTTCTACGATCATATTATGCATGATCACACAAGCAGTCATCACCTCCCACAGTTTCTGCGTGCTCCAAGTATTAGCATGATACCGAACGATGCCCCATCGAGATTGCCAAACACCAAAGGCACGCTCGACATCCTTTCTAGCACTCTCTTGCTCTTGGGCAAATCTTTTCCTTTTCTCTCCGACAGGGTTGGGTATTGTCTTGACAATAGTGGTCCACCGAGGATAGATACCGCCACCCGATAGTACCCTTTGTCGTAGTTGTGGCCGTTGATGATAAAGTTCACGGTGGGTTGTTGCCTTCGCAAGCCTAGCAAACACCGGCGTTGAAAGCACGTTGATATCATTGTGTGATCCATCCATGCCAAAGAAAGAGTGCGAGATCCGGAGATCTTGAGGCGCCACGGCCTCTAGTATGACAAAGCAAGCCACGACATGTCCCTTATATATCGCCTTGCCAAGCAAAGGGCACTTCTTCCACTCCCATGCATGCGCCTATGCTTGCCAAGCATCCCGGAAGCCCTCGCCGCATTCATCGCCAACAAACGGACTATATCTTGGTTGTCGGCTCTCTCAAGTACTCGGGGCCAAACACGGAATAACAGCCTTGCGTAACTTATACAGGACTCTAGGCATGTAGACTCGCTCATACGGACGTACTCGTCAATGAGATCACCAGGCACTCCGTATGCAAGAATTCAGATGGCGGCAGTGCATTTCTGATAAGAGGAGAAACCAATCTTGCCGACGGCATCCTCTTTGCACTCGAAGTAGTCATCATAGCCGACCACTCCCTCTCTAATACGGTTGAAAACATGCCTACTCATACGGAACTGGCAGCGGAATTTGTGATGTTTGAACAACGGGTTTGTTGTATCAAAGTAGTCCTTCCATAGAAGAAAATGCCCGCTCTCTCGGTTGCGATTCAACGCCGGAAGGTGGCCCGGAATGGAGCCACGGAACAACGGCCGCTGGCTGTTTAGGTGGTGCCAACACGGTAGCCAATATCTCCTCCTCGTCGTGGTACGATGAATCGTCGGAGTCGCAAAGGAAATTGTGGAAAAAAAACTCGTCAGCGGAGTCCATTTCGTACCTTGGCAAACTGACGAACAGCTTGTGGGCGTCGAGGAAGGAGACGGCCGGCGAGGGGAGTCGCGACGCCCACAGACCAGCTAGCTGCCCTGCCGGCGTCCGACGAGCGTGCGGTCGGATGTGGCGGGCGGCGAGGCTTCTTGGTCGCGGGCGGTCGCGGTGGGGAAGCGGCGGTGGAAGCGCTTTGCTCCCGGTGGCCAAACGGCGCGAGGGCGACGGGGGAGGGCAGCGTTGCTAGGCGGATGTGGAGGCGGCGGCAGCTGGAAGAGTCGCCGAAAAAAAAATGGGCGGCGGCGTCGTCGACGGAGGAGGCGGGTGAGGGTTGCTTGTTGGCCGAGGGGTGAGACGGGAGGCCAATGTGCTACGGACCAGCGGGCCCGGGGACAGGAGTAGGCGAGCGCGCGCGTCCGTCGCGTGTTCGCGCCGACGCAAATCCGGCTAAAAAATGGGCCGAAAATGGGTCGCCTGCGAACGAAAAACGAACGCGCGTCCGTTTGGGTCGGCGCGTTGGGCCGCCTTTTGTGTCCGCGCCGACCCAAACGGACGGCCATGGACGAAATGGGTCGCATCATTGGAGTTGCTCTTATGATGCTCGAACCCCGCATCCATTCAGACTTCATATTCAACGGAGTTTCGGATTTGTTTGTGGACCAGTCTGAACTTCATATTCTTGTATACTGGAACCAAACCAAGGGGAACCATCGATCGTGGCCATTTGCAAGATCAACTCAACGACACGGCAAGATCGTCGGCTTGGAAAGAAGGCAAAAGTGTCGCCGCTCAAGAAGCAGAAGGCCGGCGGAGGAGGTGGACATGGTGGGAGACATGCAGGGGCGGTCGTGCTGCAGGGCGGGTCCATGGACGCGGTGAGCCTCTGCCATAGTTGTCCGTGCAGACGCCGTCATGGCCAGAGCAATACAAGGCTCTGTACTTCTACACTGCCCAGCAGCCCAGTAGAATCCGTGCCTTATATTGTTGACGTTAACGCGACGCCGCTGACTTTTTTTGGAGTCTGTATCGCCGCAGCTTACCGGGTCGCAGATGCCAGGCGTTGACCAACTCGACGCATGTACGCTGTTCGCCCGTATGCTCAAGTGGGCGAGAAGGCGGAGGCGGAGTGAATAATGAACCTCAGATTGTCGGTCCGACAGGGCAAAATTGGGCGTGGAGCGTCGGATTAATATATTTTTTATGATCAGATATGTAAAAGCTATGCATACTTACCTCTTTTTAGTTGTGATATGGCGTATTTGAATTTCAATTGACAGGACCTGAACGGATTTTAGGGTATTTGGATGGTCGGCTACCACATCACTGTCTTTGGACTGATACGAAACCATCATTGGACGGATACTTTGTCCGATTTAGGGATCAATGTTAGAGATGTCATAAAGCTGTTTTTTACGAGGCGATGACTCTGGCTCCGTGTTTTTTTAGAAATGGAGGAGGACCCCCGTCCTCTGCATCTGGACGATGCATGCATCCACTTTATTAATTATTCACACAAGACCTTACAAAGTCATACAACAGTAAGACTGAAGCCACCGTCTAGGCAACAAAAGTGTCGCTACTCCTATCCAATTGATGAAGCTATGCTGATAGTCCAAACCTAACATCTAAGACTTGAGGTCCCAACCAGGACGCTTGCCGAGTATGGGCACCCACCAGTCCGGCGTGCTCCTCAACTAGGACGCCTGCCGGGCATGAGGCCGCCGCAGCCACCTGCTACCAATCCATCTTCAGAGTTGTACTGGTGCATGAGCGCCGCCCGGTCTAGCTGTCGCCGACGTCACCACGACGCCAGACAACGTCTGTAAGGGCATATTTATCTCTTAGTAGTTTTGGTGATTGATGACAATGCTTTTGCGGACTAATCGTGTGCAGTGAGCATTTCAGATATACCATGTCTAAGCACAAGACGATTTGGTGCCCCTCGGAGCTTATTGAAGACAACGTTTGATACGGGGCTAACCCGGTGTAGGCCGATCTTTCACGTTTGGAGTGGGATCCCTCGAAGAACACGATGAACACGGGGAAGAACGGGGAGAAATCACAAGGGGAAACACTCAAGAACAAGTCCAATCACAGATCCACTAGACAATCAAACACACAAGATTACAAGGTACATGAACAACAAAGGGAAAGATACAAGGTAAGGTTCATCTCCAAGAGGAGGTCTTGATGATATCCTAGACGGATCTTCCCGCAAGTGGGTCTTGATGATATCCCGCAGGATCTTCTCACATGGAGGTCTTGAACTCCATGGGAGTGGTAGTCTCTCTCTCTCAAGAGTAGAGGTAGGAGCAAAGCTCACCTAAGAATGAGCTATCATATTTGCTAACCTTAGAAAGGAGGTGGAGGTGGTCTATTTATAGTCTAAGCCACGAAGGGGTAAGTGGGAGAGGGATACAAGGCCATAGGCCCGCAGCTGCGCACACAGGCGTCGGACGTCCGGAAGCTCGGGATGGTCCGGACGTCCGGAAGTCTTCGGACATCCGTAAATTCTGTTCTGTCGCCGTAGCACCGGTCGTCCGGGCCTTCGATCGTCCGTGGCACGGAGGTGTCGGACGTCCGGACTTGGTCGGTCGTCCGGGCTGCTAGAGGGTCGGACGTCCGGAGGCTTCCGGTCGTCCGTCGCCATGAACTCCGCAGCACCTTCTTCTTCTGTCTTCGCTTCCATGCCTCCCTCGCGGATGGTGTAGTCGTTCCTTGGCGCTTGCACTCCTCCTTGACATCCATGAAGCTCCGACAATGCCTATGCATGCACACGGGAGAAGTGTCAAGTAGTATACCATCCTCGAAGGGGTCAAGTGAGCACGTGTAATGGAGAAGATTCACCTTTATGTATGAGAAGTAGAGGTCGCACGTGTCACTTGCCAAACAGACTCTTACATGGTGATGACCGTAGGATGCTCCGCATCATCCCCTCCCCCTTGGAAAAGATCCGACCTCGGATCGAAAACCAAATCACCATGGGAAAGAGATGGTGTTGCCCTGTCGAAGCGGTCGATCACCAAGCACTCATCATCTTGAAGCTCGAAATAGGCACTCTCCAATGTCGCACCGTCTTGTGATTCCTTCAAAAGGAGCAAATAGAACAAACACTTGGAAAAACAAATGTGGTTAGCGTTAGTGCAAAACCAAGCATTCAAGAGGTGATTCACCAAACAAGTGTTGTCATCAAGCATAGCATAGGGTGTGACAAAGGATTGTGACATGGCATGTAAGCATATGAATTGAGCAAAATCAAGGTCATCATGGAAACAAGCATGTAAACGTGAGGTAGTGATGCAAATATGTGTGACAAGAGAATAAGCATCTACCTCAAGATCATAGCAATCATGCATAAAGCGCTCGACAAATGGTCGATGGTAGGCATAGGAAGTATTCACAACACCAAATAAAATGAAGTGTCTAAACACATGGGTCAAGTGCAAGACAATCCAAGCATAATGTGCATAGGGTGTAGTGAATATAGTGTGGCACTCAACACAATAGAAAGAGCAAGTGTTCATCATGTGTGAGGCAATCAAGTCAAGCATGTGACAAGCAAAGGGACATGGCATATGTGAAGAAATGATATTGGTGCAACCAATCATATAATAGTAGCAAGTAGACCAAGAATTGGATGCAACACACAAGGTATATATGTCATGAAGCATGGAAATGTGGCAATCATGAGTGAAAGAAATATCTCGAGCATGCGTGCAAATGGTGCAAGCAACACATGAAGTATGATCCACAATATCCAAGCTCAAGAAGGATGTCACCTTGAAGGCGTGTCCTTGTGCATTCTTCACAATGCCGAAGTGGAAGCAAATGCGGTGTAGAAGCGAGTCGTGGTAGAATGTATGAGGCTCGCTCTCAAGAGCTCGAATGGTCAACTCACGTGAAGTGGAAGTTGACACAAAGTCCAAGTATCCTACACATGCACAAAACAAAACAAAGAAAGTATGCGCATGGTAGACAAACACATCATCCATCATGATGGTTCTCATCTTTTGCGCATAACCATTAGAAGCACAAGTGCATGAATAATATGATGCAACAATGGCAATATTCATAGCACTAGGTATATGGTGCAAATAAGTAAGACAAGCATGCTTCACAAGTAATATGTCAAAATCTCCAAACATATGTGAGAATGCTATGGGGGCAAACTCATGAGAAAGACTAATAACATGGTTGCACTCAATACATGGCAAATCTAGCATGAGAGAGGCAACATATGGAGATATGTGACAAGAAGCAATAACAATCATGTGCAAAGCATGTAGATGGTTGTCATCAACCGCATGAGATAAGCAAGTATGAATCATGGGTGATGCAACATGAGCAAGCATAGAGATCAAGTCATGCAAACTAGTGGAGCGAAGATGCAACACACTAGAGTAAATCATGGCAATCATGTCATGTGAGCAAATAATAGGCATAGGGAATGCACATGACATATCGCAAGCACGAACACAAAGCAAGATGGAAGTATCATCATAGGAATGGTGCACAAAAGGAACATGGCAAGAACAAGCAATATCTCCACCAAGCTTGCAAATACACATAAAAGTATGAGAGTCCATCATCATGTTTAAAGCAAAGCATGGGTCACAAATGCATGGAAAAGGCATAGGAATGGGCATATCATGCAAAGTGAACATGGCAAGATGGGCATAGAATATGTAATGGACAACAACCCATAGCCAAGTGAGGACCATGTAGAAGAAATGCGTGAAGTCTTTGCGCGAAGAGAGCGGTGGTAAAGGCAATCCATGGGATCCCAAATCATCGTTGCTCTCTAAAGCTCGTTTTGTCAACTCGTGGGATTGCGAGTTTGACAAGTATTCATGGGTACCTACACAAAAGAGACACAACCCAAAGAAATTGTGCGCGTGGTAAATGTACACATCATCCATCATGATGTGTATGTGCACGTGTGAGTTAGCACAAGATAAGAAATGCTCAAAGAAATTTGATGCATGGTATAAGAACATGTCATCCATCATGAAAGAATAGTTATTGTGTATGGCACGATGGGGATGCAAATTTAGCATACACGTATATGGCGCATCAATAGCATTTTCATTCATGGGAATCATATTGTGCACACAAGTATTGGGATCATGCAATGAATGGGATGAATCAAAATCTCCTAACATGTATGAGGAAACTATGGGGGCCTCCTCATGAGCAATAGCGGAAATATCATATGGAGAAAATGGACAACATCCAAAACAATGCATATCCGAAGCTAGGTGGGCATGGCATGGCATATGAGACAAATGATGCAAAGGGAGCATATCAATATCATCACAAGAAAAACACATGCCAATAACCATGGGCTTGTCATGTATGCCATATGTGCAAATTGGGTTTATTTTAATGGCATATGCATAGTCACTATGAAGAGATTGCAAATAAGACATATGGTTGATCTCATGCATAGCATATGACAAGTCAAGCGGATTAGCAAACATGATGTGACCTAAAGAATTGTCACAAGAAATCCTATGTAACATGGCATCACAACTAATAAACTCCACATGAGAATCATCGTACTCATCATAAATGGGCAAATCATCACATGGGGAAATCATACTAGAATGAAGCATGTCAATAGGGTGATCAACATCATGCAAGCAATCAATGTCAAAATAGTCCACTAGTGGGACGAGAGCATCACCGTCACCTTTATTACCTTTGTCATTCCACTCAAGTGGTGTAGGTGAGGTGGGAAAGACCAAATGGTGGTCATCTTCATCTTGATGGAACCATGTGGGGGGTGCATCATAGTCCACCATGGCCATCGTCTTGTCCAAAGGGAGGACGAATTCGTCGAGGATCAGCGCGTCATCATAAATGGGACCTAGCACCAAATGAGAAGACACAATAGAGGTAGAGGTCAAGTCGTTAGTGTTGAAAGTGGCCTCACATGACCTATCAACTATCTCACTCTCTCTATGTGGTGGTTCACTCACTCCCTCGAAATAGGTGCACTCAAACTCACGTATGGTAGAGTCACTCATCTCACTCAAGTGGTGGGGGTTGTGGCTTTCCTCACATGGGATTTGTGGCAACACATCATATATGGGGCTAGTGGTGAAGGCACTCTCACTCTCAATATGGTGGCACAAGTCACTCAAGTCATCATACGTCGCCGTGGTCGAGGTGAAATACTCAACCATCTCATCGCCGTTGCCATGGATGAAGGCCAAAGATGGCACATCATCACTCTCCTCCATGACCGAAGGGAAAATCCCATGCTCGATCATCTTGTCATCGTCGTCGTGGATGAAGGCCGAAGATGGCACAACGTCACTCTCGCCTCCTAAGATGGAAGCATCATCCTTGCTCGCCACCTTGTCGCTCGCCTTCAAAGCTTGGTCCTTGAAGGTCTCCATAGTCGTACTTGTCGCCGCACCATCTTGAAAAGGAGTCAAGGTAGACTCAACATCATCAATGCCACAAAGAGGGATGGCGGTGAAGTCGCACTTGGGAGCATCGTCTTGGAGCTTGTCGGGCTTGAACATCATGGTGGTACTAGCCTCATGCTTGTCGTAGAGCTTGGTCGCCGCGAAGTGTGCTTGGGGTGGAGAAGCCTTGGCCTTCATGAGTTCTTGTTCATGTTGAGAGCACCAATGTAGTAGTCGTCGATGGACTTGTAGTTCTCGAGGAAGAGAGTCTTGGAGATGTCGTTGTTCAATCCCATCATGAAGTGGAACTTCATCGAAATGGGGTCGTCCACGCCGGCTCGTCGCAAGGCAATCTTCATCTCCTTGAAGTACGCGTCGATGGACTTGGATCCTTGGATGGTGTTCTCCAATTGGCGAAGAAGTTGTTCCGTGTAGGTTGGAGGCACAAACTCTCGCCGCAAAGCTCTCTTCGTCTTGGGCCAACTCATGTCGTAGTACTCCGAAGGTGTGTGAAGCCACCAAGTTGAGGCGTAGTCGTGGAAGTTTCTTGTGGCGCACTTCACTTGATCTTCGGGAGAAACTTGATGTAGCTTGAGGTAGTCGTCCATTAAACGCTCCCACTCGAGGTACTCCTCGGGTTCTTGAGTCCCATAGAAAGGAATCGCATGGTCGATGTCGAGGTCGTAGTAGCTCGTGGAAGTCGCGGACTTGAGCTTGGGGAGCTTCTCTTGAGCGTAGTCATGGGGTGCTTGTTGGCGAAGATGCCGTATGTCCGTAGGCGAAGATGCCTTGAAGTCGCTTGGCGAAGATGCCAAGGGAGATGGTGAAGTCTTTGAGCGGTTGTTGGTGTAGAGCTCTTGGCCTTCATGTTCTTGTTGTTGATGGTGTCGATGCCGATGTGATCTTGCCGGAGATGGTAGCTCGGAAGCATGTGCTCTTGAGCGTCTTCTCAAAGATGAGGAATATCGCTTGTAGGACTTGATGAGGGCTTTGATCTCCTCCATTTGAGCTTGCATCTTGGCGTCGGAGTTGTTGTTCGTGGCATCGAACTCATCGTTGTTGTTGTAGACCGAAGGTGAAATGCCTTGCCTATCCATCACAAGACTCGAGTAGAGGTGAGTAGGAAATGAGATAAACAATACCAAGTTACCTTTTCCCAAAGTTGAGGATGTATCCCGTTTCACTCAATGTGAGATGAAAGAATAGTGGAATTGGTACCGGACTTGTTCACTCACACCTATCAAGTAAAGCTTATGGTAGAGCTTGGTGAGGATAGTGGCACAAAAATTTAATGCAAAATGTTAGCAAGAGTCAATAATGTTGAAAGAGATTCACAAATTCAAGTTAAACAAGTAGACCAATAGCAATATGTGGCACACGGAAACGCACACACGGATAGATAAATGGGGCCGTGCAACCAAGGAATGAGCTCAAAATGTGGAATCCACCAAAATGCTCGTGTTGCACAACTCAAGAGAGACGCTAGCACGATTGCTCAATAGGCGGATACGACACTTGTGCACAACCTATAAGATGCAAAATGGATAAACTTTCTATCCCAAGTATGCTATGTATGTATGGTTCCCGGTGTTTCTCTCAAGATGATCCAAGATGATCAGATATGATACCATATGATATATTTTGATGCTATGGCTATTGCTTACAAGCTTCTTTGCTCTCTTTCTCTTTTGCTTAAAAGCTTATTCTTTTTTTTTTGATATGGCCACTTTGCACAATGCACAAACCAAGATAGCTATTGTGTATATGCGGGAACGATACTGTGATACAATGGATGATATGATGATACCAATATGATATGGTATGTATGCAATGGGAAGTATGATCACTAATGTGCACAAGTAACGTTGCCGACAATACTCAAATGGCTAGTCTCGATAGGTAAGTGATGCAAAATGGGCTAGGGGTCATCAATGAAATAGAAAGGGAATATACAATGGTGTCGTCGAGGTTACCGTCCTTTGCGATGATGAGTGGCGGTGTTCTTGATGAAGATACCAAGATGTTGGAGACTCGTCCCTAAGTAGCCGAAACATCTTAGGAAACGGAAAAACCGCGAACTCAAAATCTCAAATGACAAATGTCAAATGGTGGTAGCGGGAATGCGATGGTGGTTGCGGAAGCTCAATGTGATTGCGGAAATGCAATGGTGGTTTTGGAGTACGCGATGTGGAAGTGGCGGTGGTGGTTGATGAAGGAGCAACCGTCCCTAAGTAGCCGAAACACCTTAGGAGACTCGAATCACAACTCAAACAACCATGAGGAACACAATTGGTTAGGTTGCGGAAGTCGGTGGTGGAGTAGCGGAGGATGTGGTGGAAGCCCTAGGCAAAGGTGCCAAAATTCACAAAATTTTATGGAGTCAAATAATGTTGGTGGTATTTTTGTGGGAAGGGGGATGTCAAGAGCTTCAAAACGAGCTAAAGAACGTCAAAATCGGAGTTCGGATGAATTAGTTATGGGCAAAACAAAAATCAGCCGAAGTTGATATCTACAGGTAGCGGACGTCCGCTAATGGACGGATGTCCGGTGGCCGGACGTCCGGTCGGGTCGGAAATCCGCTATTTCAGATCGGGTTAGGAGTTCCGGTCGTCCGGTGGATGACGGACGTCAGGTCATTCCAGGGGCTCCGGACGTCCGGTAAAGTGACGGTCGTCCGGTGGGTCGGGGTCAACGCGAGATGCGAGATCCGGGGCGCGATTTTGGGCGGAAAATGGAGATTTCGAGGTCAAAATTGATGAGATTTTGTGGATGAAAGATGGCGAAACTTGAGAAAATGCTAGATCCACTCGAAACCAAGCAAATCCATGGATCAAAATCAACAAAACTTCATCTAACCAACAAATCACAAAAAAAATTGGGGCTATTTTTGGTGGGGATTTTCGAAATTTAGGACGAAATCAAACAAAAGAAGGCTAGAAAACGGTGGGAGGGACTCCAAATACGTGATGAACGTGGCTCATGATACCATATGATACGGGGCTAACCCGGTGTAGGCCGATCTTTCACGTTTGGAGTGGGATCCCTCGAAGAACACGATGAACATGGGGAAGAACGGGGAGAAATCACAAGGGGAAACACTCAAGAACAAGTCCAATCACAGATCCACTAGACAATCAAACACACAAGATCACAAGGTACATGAACAACAAAGGGAAAGATACAAGGTAAGGTTCATCTCCAAGAGGAGGTCTTGATGATATCCTAGACGGATCTTCCCTCAAGGGGGTCTTGATGATATCCCGCAGGATCTACTCACATGGAGGTCTTGAACTCCATGGGAGTGGTAGTCTCTCTCTCTCAAGAGTAGAGGTAGGAGCAAAGCTCACCTAAGAATGAGCTATCATATTTACTAACCTTAGAAAGGAGGTGGAGGTGGTCTATTTATAGTCTAAGCCACGAAGGGGTAAGTGGGAGAGGGATACAAGGCCATAGGCCCGCAGCTACGCACACAGGCGTCAGACGTCCGGAAGGGGTCGGACGTCCGGAAGCTCGGGACGGTCCGGACGTCCGGAAGTCTTCGGACATCCGTAAATTCTGTTCTATCGCCGTAGCACCGGTCATCCGGAGGCGCTCGGTCGTCCGTGGCCTGGGAGGTGTCGGACGTCCGGACTTGGTCGGTCGTCCGGGGCTGTAGAGAGTCGGACGTCCGGAGGCTTCCGGTCGTCCGGTCGCTGTAGACTCCGCAGCACCTTCTTCTTCCGTCTTCGCTTCCATGCCTCCCTCGCGGATGGTGTAGTCGTTCCTTGGCGCTTGCACTCCTCCTTGACATCCGTGATGCTCCGACAATGCATATGCATGCACACGGGAGAAGTGTCAAGTAGTATACCATCCTCGAAGGGGTCAAGTGAGCACATGTAAAGGAGAAGATTCACCTTTATGTATGAGAAGTAGAGGTCGCACGTGTCACTTGCCAAACAGACTCTTAACATGTGATGACCGTAGGATGCTCCGCATCAACGTTTCTCTACGTTTCTTTTCGGTGGATTTGAGTCATAGGAAAGCCGTACTATTAAGAGGGGGTCCGCGTTGGAAAGGTTTGGGTGGAATCATCACGTACACGTCTATTCCTTTTGCACCACCTTTCCCTTTGGCTCTTTGGAGCATCCTCCGTCTCTTCGAGTCTATGTAAAATGAAGGACTCCTAGTGTTGCTGTTCTGGGGCATGCGGTAGTACTGCTCTTCGGAGCGGTAGTACCGCAGGCCCTTGCGGTAGTGCCGCAGGTGCTTACTATAGTACCACTCCCTGGGGGCGGTAGTACCGTGGCCTCAGGCCAGGCGCAACTGCTTGTCCGGTAGTAGGGGCGGACATAATTTTTTACATCTGTGCCCTACGCGGTAGTACCGAACCGTTGGCGCGGTAGTACCGTCGGCTCTGGCCAGGCGCAGCTGTTGGGGAACGTAGTAATTTCAAAAATTTCTGACGCACACGCAAGATCATGGTGATGCATAGCAACGAGGGGGAGAGTGTTGTCTACGTACCCTCGTAGACCGTAAGCGGAAGCGTTATGACAACGCGGTTGATGTAGTCGTACGTCTTCACGATCGGCCGATCCTAGCACCGAAGGTACGGCACCTCCGTGATCTGCACACGTTCGGCTCGGTGACGTCCCACGAACTCACGATCCAGTAGAGTATCAGGGAAGAGCTTCGTCAGCACGACGGCATGATGACGGTGATGATGAAGCTACCGGCACAGGGCTTCGCCTAAGCACTACGACGATATGATCGAGGTGGATTATGGTGGAGGGGGCACCGCACACGGCTTGGAACAATCAACTTGTGTCTCTATGGGGTGCCCCCCTCCCCTGTATATAAAGGAGTGGAGGAGGGGGAGGTCCGGCCCTCCTATGGCGCGCCCCATGAGGAGTCCTACTCCCACCGGGAGTAGGATTCCCCCCCCCTTCCCTAGTTGGACTAGGAGTGGAAGGAAGGGGGAGGAAGGAGGAAGGAAAGGGGGGGCCGGCCCCCCTCCCAATTCGGATTGGGCTTGGGGGGGTTTGCCCCCTCCTTTGCTCCCTTCTTCTCCCTCCCACTATGGCCCAATAGGCCCATATACCTCCCGGGGGGTTCCGGTAACCTCCCGGTACTCCGGTATATGCCCGATCTCATCCGAAACCATTCCGATGTCCAAATATAGTCGTCCAATATATCTATCTTTATGTCTCGACCATTTCGAGACTCCTCGTCATGTCCGTGATCATATTCGGGACTTCGAACTACCTTCGGTACATCAAAACACATAAACTCATAATACCGATCGTCACCTAACGTTAAGCGTGCGGACCCTACGGGTTCAAGAACTATGTAGACATGACCGAGACTCGTCTCCGGTCAATAACCAATAGCGGAACTTGGATGCTCATATTGGTTCCTACATATTCTACGAAGATCTTTATCGGTCAAACCGCATAACAACATACGTTGTTCCCTTTGTCATCGGTATGTTACTTGCCCGAGATTCGATCGTCGGTATCTCAATACCTAGTTCAATCTCGCTACTGACAAGTCTATTTACTCGTTCCGTAATGCATCATCCCGTAACTAACTCATTAGTCACATTGCTTGCAAGGCTTATAGTGATGTGCATTACCGAGAGGGCCTAGAGATACCTCTTCGACAATCGGAGTGACAAATCCTAATCTCGATCTACGCCAACTCAACAAGTACCATCGGATACACCTGTAGAGCACCTTTATAATCACCCAGTTATGTTGTGACGTTTGGTAGCACACAAAGTGTTCCTCCTGTATTCGGGAGTTGCATAATCTCATAGTTATAGGAACTTGTATAAGTCATGAAGAAAGCAATATAAATATACTAAACGATCAAGTGCTAAGCTAACGGAATGGGTCAAGTCAATCACATCATTCTCTAATGATGTGATCTCGTTAATCAAATGACAACTCATGTATATGGTTAGGAAACATAACCATCTTTGATCCAATGAGCTAGTCAAGTAGAGGCATACTAGTGACAGTCTGTTTGTCTATGTATCCACACATGTACTAAGTTTCCGGTTAATACAATTCTAGCATGAATAATAAACATTTATCATGAAATAAGTAAATAAATAATAACTTTATTATTGCCTCTAGGGCATATTTCCTTCAGTCTCCCACTTGCACCAGAGTCAATAATCTAGTTCACATCGCCATGTGATTTAACACCAATAGTTCACATCACCATGTGATTAACACCCATAGTTCACATCGCCATGCGACCAACACTCAGAGGGTTTACTAGAGTCAGTAATCTTAGGTCACATCGCCATGTGATTAACACCCAAAGAGTACTAAGGTGTGATCATGTTTTGCTTGTGAGAAAAGTTTTGTCAACGGGTCTGCCATATTCAGATCCGTATGTATTTTGCAAATTTCTATGTCAACAATGCTCTGCACGGAGCTACTCTAGCTAATTGCTCCCACTTTCAATATGTATCCAGATTGAGACTTAGAGTCATCTGGATCAGTGTCAAAACTTGCATCGACGTAACCCTTTACGACGAACCTTTTGTCACCTCCATAATCGAGAAACATATCCTTATTCCACTAAGGATAATTTTGACCATTGTCCAGTGATCTACACCTAGATCACTATTGTACTCCCTTGCCAAACTCAGTTTAGGGTATACAATAGATCTGGTACACAGCATGGCATACTTTATAGAACCTATGGCTGAGGCATAGGGAATGACTTTCACTCTCTTTCTATCTTCTGACGTGGTCGGGCTTTGAGTCTTACTCAATTTCACACCTTGCAACACAGGAAAGAACTCTTTCTTTGACTGTTCCATTTTGAACTACTTCAAAATCTTGTCAAGGTATGTACTCATTGAAAAAACTTATCAAGCGTCTTGATCTATCTCTATAGATCTTGATGCTCAATATGTAAGCAGCTTCACCGAGGTCTTTCTTTGAAAAACTCCTTTTAAATACTCCTTTATGCTTTTCAGAAAATTCTATATTATTTCCGATCAACAATATGTCATTCGCATATACTTATCAGAAATGTTGTAGTGCTCCCACTCACTTTCTTGTAATTACAGGCTTCACCAGTCCATAGATGGATCGCTGGAGCTTGCACATTTTGTTAGCACCTTTAGGATCGACAAAACATCCTGGTTGCATCATATACAACTCTTCTTTAAGAAATCCATTAAGGAATGTAGTTTTGACATCCATTTGCTAGATTTCATAAAATGTGGCAATTTGCTAACATGATCCGGACAGACTTAAGCATCGCTACGAGTGAGAAAACCTCATCGTAGTCAACACCTTGAACTTTGTCAAAAACCTTTTTCGACAAGTCTAGCTTTGTAGATAGTAACACTACTATCAGCGTCCGTCTTCCTCTTGAAGATTCATTTATTTTTTATGGCTTGTCGAGCATCGGGCAAGTCAACCAAAGTCCACACTTTGTTCTTACACATGGATCCCATCTCAGATTTCATGGCCTCAAGCCATTTCGCGGAATCTAGGCTCATCATAGCTTCCTCATAGTTCGTAGGTTCGTCATGGTCAAATAACATGACCTCCAGAACAGGATTACCGTGCCACTCTGGTGCGGACCTTACTCTGGTTGACCTACGAGGTTCGGTGGTGACTTGATATGAAGTTACATGATCATCATCATTAGCCTCCTCACTTGTTGGTGTAGGAGTCACAGGAACAGATTCTGTGATGAACTACTTTCCAATAAGGGAGCAGGTACAGTTACCTCATCAAGTTCTACTTTCCTCCCACTCACTTCTTTCGAGAGAAACTCCTTCTCTAGAAAGGATCCATTCTGAGCAATGAATGTCTTCCCTTCGGATCTATGATAGAAGGTGTACCCAACAGTATCTTTTAGGTATCCTATGAAGACACATTTCTCCGATTTGGGTTCGAGCTTATCAGGTTGAAACTTTTCACATAAGCATCGCAACCCCAAACTTTAAGAAATAACAACTTTGGTTTCTTGCCAAACCACAGTTCATATGGTGTCGTCTCAACGGATTTAGATGGTGCCCTATTTAACCTGAATGCAGCTGTCTCTAAAGCATATCCCCAGAACGATAGTGGTAAATCGGTAAGAGACATCATAGATTACACCATATCTAATAAAGTACGGTTACGATGTTTGGACACACCATTACGCTGTGGTGTTCCTGGTGGCGTGAGTTGCGAAACTATTCCGCATTGTTTCAAATGAAGACCAAACTCGTAACTCAAATATTCGTCTCAGCGATCAGATCGTAGAAACTTTATTTTCTTGTTACGATGATTTTCCACTTCACTCTGAAATTCTTTGAACTTTTCAAATATTTCAGACTTATGTTTCATCAAGTAGATATACCCATATCTGCTCAAATCATCTGTGAAGGTCAGAAAATAACGATACCCGCCGCAAGCCTCAACACTCATCGGACTGCATACATCAGTATGTATTATTTCCAACAAGTCTGTTGCTCGCTCCATTGTTCCGGAGAACGGAGTCTTAGTCATCTTGCTCATGAGGCATGGTTCGCAAGCATCAAGTGATTCCAAAAGTCCATCAGAATGGAGTTTCTTCATGCACTTTACACCAATATGACCTAAACGGTAGTGCCACAAATAAGTTGCACTATCATTATCAACTCTGCATCTTTTGGCTTCAACATTATGAATATGTGTATCACTACTATTGAGATTTAATATAAATAGACCACTTTTCAAGGGTGCATGACCATAAAAGATATTACTCATATAAATAGAACAACCATTATTCTCTGATTTAAATGAATAATCATCTCGCATTAAACAAGATCCAGATATAATGTTCATGCTCAACACTGGCACCAAATAACAATTATTCAGGTCTAAAAGTAATCCCGAAGGTAGATGTAGAGGTAGCGTGCCGACCGCGATCACATCGACTTTGGAACCATTTCCCACGCGCATCGTCACCTCGTCCTTAGCCCATCTTTGCTTAATCCGTAGTCCCTGTTTCGAGTTGCAAATATTAGCAACAGAACCAGTATCAAATACCCAAGTGCTACTGCGAGCATTAGTAAGGTACACATCAATAACATGTATATCACATATACCTTTGTTCACCTTGCCATCCTTCTTATCCGCCAAATACTCGGGGCAGTTCCGCTTCCAGTGACCAATCCCTTTGCAGTAGAAGCACTCAGTCTCAGGCTTAGGTCCAGAATTGGGATTCTTCACTTGAGTAGCAACTTGCTTGCCGTTCTTCTTGAAGTTCCCCTTCTTCCCTTTACCCTTTTTCTTGAAACTGGTGGTCTTGTTGACCATCAACACTTGATGCTCCTTCTTGATTTCTACCTCCACAGCTTTTAGCATCGCGAAAAGCTCAAGAATTGTCTTATCCATCCCTTGCATGTTATAGTTCATCACGAAGCTCTTTTAGCTTGGTGGCAGTGATTGAAGAATTCTGTCAATGACACTATCATCCGGAAGATTAACTCCTAGTTGAATCAAGTGGTTGTTATACCTAGATATTTTGAGTATATGCTCACTGATAGAACTATTCTCCTCCATCTTGCAGCTGTAGAACTTATTGGAGACTTCATATCTCTCAATCAGGGCATTTGCTTGAAATATTAACTTCAACTTCTGGAACATCTCATATGCTCCATGACGTTTAAAACATCGTTGAAGTCCCGGTTCTAAGCCGTAAAGCATGTCACACTGAACTATCGAGTAGTCATCAGCTTTGCTCTGCCAGACGTTCATAACATCTGGCGTTGCTCCTGCAGTGGGTTTAGCGCAGGTCGGCAGCCTTGGAGCAATATTGCCGGATTGGTTTGACACCAGCATGATGGTGAAGATTATGTTTAAAAAAATTAAAGTTAGTGGGATGTGTTTGGGAACAAAACTTCCTTCAAAAAGGATGTCCGAAATCCCGTTCACAAAAAAGACGAACTCGGGTCGGATTCGTTTTCGCGCAGAAAACAGATCCGAAAAGTGATGCACTAATCGGAAGGTTCCCGGAGTTTGGACGGTCGGATCGAGCTGAAATTTTGAGGGGCGGTAGATATAGGAATTCCGCAGCCGATCAACGGTTGGATATTCCAAAGGACGTCCGAGCTAGAAGCTGCACACCACACCCTAAACTCATCTAGATTCCCGTCCAAATTTGACACGGCTCCGGTATATCGCGGATTGCCAGAGATTCCTCCATCGGAACTCGACGAAATTTTCCAGGGTTGTTGTAGACTCAATTCCGCACAATTTCACCGAAGCAATCGTTAAAACGACGCTTGAGGAGGTGGTGGCGGCGGATACAAGTTCGCTTTCCAAAAAAACAGCACGATAGCCTGAGGGCAATGTTGACGTCGAGCCCCCGGGCTCCCTGGATGATTCCTTCATGATCTTGATAGAGATTGGAGTTGATGTTGATGAAGGCCCGCATCCGAACATGACGATCGGAGGTAGGGCACAGTCTTTGGTCGAACTAAGGTGACCAGTCGAGTTGGTGACGAAGATGCCGAAGTCGCAGTTGATCTGCAGGCGAGCCATCGACCTTTTGCCGAACACACAGCGGAACTCTCAATGAAAGCACCAATGTCGGTGTCAAAACCGGCGAATCTCGTGTAGGGGGTCCCGAACTGTGCGTCTAAGGCGGATGGTAACAGGAGGCAAGGGACATAATATTTATCCAGGTTCGGGCCCTCTCTATGGAGGTAATACCCTACTTCCTGCTTGATTGATCTTGACGAATATGAGTATTATAAGAGTTGATCTACCACGAGATCGTAGAGGCTAAACCCTAGAAGCTAGCCTATGGTATGATTGTTGTATATCCTCTATCGACTAGCCTGGCCTCTGTTTATATAATGCACCAGAGGCCTAGAATAACAAGAGTCCTAGCCGAATACGTCGATGGGGAGGAGTCCTTGTCTTGATCGCCAAGTCTTGTGGAATCTTCCTTGTATGCGGCAGCTGTCCGGACTGGCCCATGAGTATACGGCCATGGGGGTCCTCGGCCCAATCCAACTGATCGGGAGACGACATGGTGAGTACCCCCTAGTCCAGGACACCGTTAGTGCCCCTCGGAGCTTATTGAAGACGGTGTTTCTCTATGTTCCTTTTCAGTGGATTTGAGTCATAGGAAACCGTACTATTAAGAGGGGGTCCGTGTTGGGAAGGTTTGGGTGGAATCATCACGTACACATCTATTCCTTTTGCACCACCTTTCCCTTTGGCTCTTTGGAGCATCCTCCGTCTCTTCGTGTCTATGTAAAATGAAGGACTCCTAGTGTTGCTGTTCTGGGGCATGCGGTAGTACTGCTCTTCGGAGCGGTAGTACCGCAGGCTCTTGCGGTAGTACCGCAGGTGCTCACGGTAGTACCGCTCCCTGGGGGCGGTAGTACCATGGCCTTAGTCCAGGCGCAGCTGCTCGTGCGGTAGTAGGGGCGGATGTAATTTTTTACATTCGCGCCCTATGCGGTAGTATTGCACCGTTGGCGCGGTAGTACCGTGGGCTCTGGCCAGGCGCAGCAACATGAGCGGAAGTAGGGGCGGATGTATTTTTTTACATTCTCTCCCTACGCGGTAGTACCGCTCCAGGCATGCGGTAGTACCGTGTCGGATTTTTGCATGGATCAAAACTCAGCGGAAGTAGTCACAGATGTATTTTTATATGTCCGTGCCTTTCCCAACCTAGACTAGTCCTGCCTTGCGGTAGTACCACAAGGGGGCGCGGTAGTACTGCGCCAGCGGTTCTACCGCTCACTGCCTTAGCTCATCTGGGCTGGTTCTAGCCTCTGCCATGCCAGTGGTAGTACCGTGGGCCCGTGCGGTAGTACCGCTTGTTTGGTGCGGTAGTACCGCGTGTCGCAGGCTGAGTTGGTGGATAACGGTTGGATTTGTTCTTTCACTATATAAGGGGAGTCTTCTTCTCTAAGTTGACTATCTCTTCCGCCGCCAAGCTCCATTGTTGCTCTAAGCTCCATTCTCGCCCGATCTCTCTCCTTAGCCAATCAAACTTGTTGATTTTCTAGGGATTGGTTGAGAAGGCCACGATCTACACTTCCACCAAGAGAAATTTGATTCCCCCCACTAATCCCTTGGGGATCTTGTTACTCTTGGGTGTTTGAGCACCCTAGACGGTTGAGGTCACCTCGGAGCCATATTCCATTGTGGTGAAGCTCCGTGGTTTCATTGGGAGCCTCCAATTCGGTTGTGGAGAGAGCCCCAACCTAATTGTAAAGGTCCGGTCGCCGCCTCCAAGGGCACCAATAGTGGAATCACGGCATCACGTATTGTGTGAGGCCGTGAGGAGAATACGGTGGCCCTAGTGGCTTCTTGGGGAGCATTGTGCCTCCACACCGCTCCAACGGAGACATACTTCCCCTCAAAAGGAAGGAACTTCGGTAACACATCCTTGTCTTCACCGGCTCTACTCTTGGTTATCCCGTACCTTTCCTTGTGCAAGTTTATATTGTGTTGCATCTCTTGCTTACTTGTGTGCTTGTTGTTGTTGCATCATATAGGTTGCTCACCTAGTCGCATATCTAGACAACCTACTGTAAGGGCATTTCCCTACTTTGTGTTTTGGATGATGATGACAACCCTTTGTTGGTCTAATCATGTGCTAAGTGCTTCAGGTTTTCGGTGATTAGGCTTACATCGGTTTGCTATTCTTTCTGGAAGGAAAAGATCGAAGACGGGGGTTTCTACGTTTTTTATCTCTTTGGTCGTAGGAAACTCGTACTATCAAGAGGGAATCCGCATTAGAAGGTGTTGGGGAATCTTTTCACGTACACACTTGCCACACCCCTCTCTTGCCTTCTTTATTCTTGAGTGAGAGAGCTTTCCTTCTTTCCTTCTGCTTGCTGCGTTTTCCCAGCGGTTGTACCGCTCATGCGAGCAGTTGTACCGCTGGCCCTTGGCGCTTCCTCAGTCTTGAACGAGCGGCTGTACTGCTGCTCCCTGGCGGTGGTACCGCCACCATGCTCTACAATGACTGCGGTGGTTGTTCCGTCCAATTACCGCTCAACGACCGGACATACTTCTGTTTTGATGTGGTACTTGGGCGGTGGTGGCCCGGTTGGTCCGGTTGTGCCCCGCATACCGGTACCACCAGTGCCCCGAGCGGTTATACCACTTGGGACTTAGCCGCCCAAGCACCCAAGGCCAGGCGGTTGCGCAGGTCGTGTACCGCTCGACTACCGCACTCAGGGGTGACACCCTACTGTTTCAGTGTGGTGGTTGAGCGGTGGCTGGGCGGTTGTTTCGGTTGTTCCAATGGACCGGTACTACCGCCTGCTCGCCCAGTTGTACCGCCTGGTAGGGTTCTGCAGGTAAACCGTGAGTCCCGGTTGTACCGGGGCAAGGAGCGGTTGTACCGCTGCAATACTGAATTCGCAGTAACGGTTGGATTTAGGGTTTGTTATATAAGGGTGGTTCTTCCACCTACCACATTCACCTCTTACCTCTCTCACTCCACCATTAATGCCACTCAAGCTCTCTTGCCCGATCTCTCTCTCTCTCTATAGCCACTCAAACTTGTTGATTTGCTAGGGATTGAAGGAGGAGACCTAGATCTACACTTCCACCAAAGGATATTTGCTTCCCCCATACTTTCTTGTGTGGATTTTTTTACTCTTGGGTATTTGAGCACCCTAGACGGTTGAGGTCACCTCGGAGATACATTCCATTGTGGTGAAGCTCCATGGTTTCGTTGGGAGCCTCCAAGTCAGTTGTGGAGAGAGCCCCAACCTTGTTTGTAAAGGTCCGGTCACCGCCTCCAAGGGCACCAATAGTGAAATCACGGCATCTCGCATTGTGTGAGGGCGTGAGGAGAATACGGTGGCCCTAGTGGCTTTTTGGGGAGCATTGTGCCTCCACACCGCTCCAATGGAGACGTACTTCCCCTCAAAAGGAAGAAACTTCGGTAACACACCCTCGTCTTCACCGGCTCCACTCTTGGTTATCTCGTACCTTTACTTGTGCAAGCCTATATTGTGTTGTATCCTTTGCTTGCTTGTGTGCTTGTTGTTGTTGCATCATATAGGTTGCTCACCTAGTTGCGTATCTAGACAACCTACTTTGATGCAAAGTTTAAATTGGTAAAGACAAGCTAAAAATTGTTAGTTGCCTATTCACCCCCCCACCCCCTCTAGTCAACTATATCGATCCTTTCAATTGGTATCAGAGCCTCGTCTCTTTATTAAGGACTTTGCCGTCCGAAGAGTATGGTTGACACCGTAGACGGTGGGGAGGAGCACTCGTGTGAATCCGGTCTCGTCTCACGGCCGATGGGGAACCATGGTCTCTCATGAGGAATTCAATGTGGCTTTGGACACATTGAAAACCTCCATGACAACCGAGGTTGAAAGCATGTTTAACAAATTCTTAGAAGGGCTTAAATTATCCACCGCACCGATAAAAGTGGGTGATCCCACTAACAAGGTGACGGATGCTACCTCCGATAAGGGGGAAGCCACTAGTGAAAAGGCTCCTTCTTCTAGTGGTAAAAATGGCAACGGCATCTTTGCCCATGTGGGACCTCCACTTTCTTATGGTGGACCGATTCCTTCTACTCATTTGAATCATGCCGGTCCTCCCCCTAAGATTGTGAAAAATGAGGACTTTGATTCTTGGGTTTATCGCTTTAAGCGTCATTTAAACCATGTTAATACTAACCTTTGGATAATCATTGAAGAAGGTTTTTATCCGCATGACCGAAGCAACTTCACCCCTAGAGAAGCCGCAGACAATCAATTCAATGAGAATGCTCTCTTCATCATCCAAGATGCAATTCCTCCCGAAGATCTTGCTCATCTCCGGCCCTTCATCATGGCCAAGGATGCATGGCACCATGTTGTTTCCCTCTACAGGGGAAGCACAAGCATTCAACGCTCCAACTATGAAGTGGTGCAAGATGAAGCCAATGAGTTTGCAATGAAAGAAGATGAAAAACCTCGTGAGCTCTATCGGAGATTAACTACTCTCGCGGTCTCACTCTGAGATCATGGGAGCAAGGATACGGATGACAATTGGATCAAGCGCAAATTCCTCAAGGCCATGATGCCTTACCACAAGGCCATGATGCCTTACCACAAGGCCATGTCCTCCGTCATTCGTCAAAGGCCGGATTTCCACACCTTGTCCTCAAGTGAAGTGTTGGATGAGTTTGTGGCTATGAGTATCTTGGACAAGACCGCCGACAATGCGGTGCTACGTTCTCAAAGAGCAAAGAAGCCCAACCTTGCCTTGAAGGCCAAGGTTAGTGTGGAAGAAGAGGACGAAGAGGAAGATGAGGAGAGCAATCTCGAAGATACAAAGTATGCTTATCATGAACACATGGCTCTTGCTTCAAGGCAATTTTGGAGCAAGAAGAACACAAGGCCCAACTTCAACAAGAACACCTCAAGTGGCGTGAAGGTCAAGCAACGAGTGAGGACTTGCTATAATTGTGGCAATGTGAGCCACTTTGTTGCGGAATGCCCTTATGAGAAGAGGGAAGACAATGGTGGCAAGCTCATCCGCAAAGACAAGGCCAAGTCCTTCCCCAACAAGGGCAACTTCACCAAGAAGACTCCTCCCAAGGGGTTGGTGGCACAAGAAGAGTACAATGAGGAGGATGATGATGATGAAGACGGTGAGTCGGTTGCCATGGCCTCCGTTGCCATTGCGACAACTCCACAGGTGTCTCTCTTCGACTCACCCAATGAGAACATCACCGCCAAGTGCCTCATGGCTAAAGCCACTAACAAGGTAACCCCCAACATCAAAACCACCATCATTAATAATCCTTCTTTGACGGATTGCATTGATGAACATGAGGGGTATAATGTGGAGGAGAATGAATTTGAGTCTTTTATGAGTAAACTCAAGGGTAAGTCCAAGAAGCACTTTGTTGCTCTCTTGGAACAACTTGGTTCCCTAGCCGCCGGTCGCCATTGCCCCTACCCCGGAGTGCTTCTCGCGCTTCGGATCCGTGGGCTCTCCGTGGATTCTCTCCGTGGAGGCCTCCTCCTTCCCGATCTCTTCCCATGGATGCCGGTAATGCCCCATGTCCTTCATTCTTCATTCTAGGGTTCTTTCCCTATTCCTAGGGCATTACTTGACATTCCGCGTTTATTGTTTAAACTATTGGGTGGAAGAGATCTATATTTGCCTCCTGCTTAGATTGCATTTCTTAGAAGTTGGAATATGGCTAGTGTGATTCATATCTCGTGGTTAGATCTATCTCCTACTGGTAGTGTCACTGTTCAGCGGTTCTATCGCTTCTAAGGGCGGTACCGCTGGAGCGGTACTACCGGTAGGAGACCCGGTACTACCGTGGTATCTGAACCACGTAGCCCAGTTCTGTCTTCTTTGTTTTTGCAATCTATCTATTCCTATGCTCGTGTGTGCAATCCTCTCATCTTTGCTGGGTTTCTTGTGTTCTCCTCGTGCGTGTGTACAGGTGGCTCTGGTTCTCGCTCTGCTCCTTGCAAGACCAAGAAGAGGGCTCGGAGAGGCTCGCGCCCGGCTGCGCCTGATGAAGAAGAAGAGGTTGTGATTCCCACCAAGCCCACTCGCCGTGAAAAGTCTGCCGCTGCCAAGCAACATGTGGTTATGCCCTTGCACCATTGGAAAGCCAAGGATTGGGAAGCCTTCCGCTCGAAGAATCCTTACGAGGTTCCCATTGCACCTCGTTGGACCACCGTTCAGTTCCGGAATGAGATGCAAGTGCGGATTGTTCATGAACTCTTTGAGCATAACAAGAACAGTTATGCCAAGAAGTGGACCATTGATATTTACCATTGGAGGAGCAACATGGAGTATTTTGGTGAGGCTATGGCTCTCTGTGAGGAGTTCGATCTGGTCAAGCTCATGTCAGTAAACTGTGACTTTGATGTTCAGCTTATCCATCAGTTCTATGCCACTGTTCATTTTGGAGAAGATGACGCTCGCACACTCACGTTTATGTGCCGTGATGAGCTCTTTCAAGTACCTTGGAGGGCTTTCTGCAATGCTCTTGGTTATGACGATACATGCCTTGAGGGGAATGGTGGCATTCGTCCTCACGACCATCTTGAGTCCATGCCTAAGGAGAAGATTTCCCCTCTGTACATTCGGGGCCGTGGTATTATTGGAGAATCCAAGGATTTTGTGAAGGTCTATGACATCATGCATCGAGTGTTTCGCAATGTGCTTTTGCCCAAGGTGGGAAATCAAGATGAAATTCATGGCTATCTTATTGACTTGATGGTTGCTATGAAGACCAAGGTGGGCTCTGGTGCAACGTTTGACGTGTCCAACTGGCTGTGGCACGAGATGTATAGCATGGTCATCTACAGAAAGGTCCCGATTTATGCTCCGTTTGTCATGTGCTTTCTGAACTCAGTTTGGACTGTTCGCCGTCCTGGCGAGCATCTCACTTCTCCAGACAATCTCACGGTTCATGAGGTCAAGCTACTCAAGAACAAGAAGCATGCCGAGCCTCGCTTTCCTGCTGATGCTCCTGAGGATGTCTATGCCACTTCTGAGGATGAGGACTCCGAGATGGAGCCCGGAGCCAAGCCCTCTTAGGTGTCCAAGCTCACTGTCAAGGTGAAGAAGACTTTCTGCCTCCAGACTGACATTCAGAAGAGGATGTATGAGGCCCATGTCAATGAGAAGCATGCCAGGCGTCGTCAGATTGCAATGATGAAGCACCTCAATATGCTTGTTTAGAGTGGTTCTGAGAAGAGCATCACACTGGAGGAGCGTTGGATCTCTGCGCACATCACTTGGTCTGATGATGAGGCTCCTCGCCAGCCCTCCACCTCCTTTGCAGCTGCTGATGACATCATGGAGGACGTAGATTGGGACAATGATGACGAGTCTGATGATGATGAGGATCGAGATGCTATCGAGGAGTCAGAGGAGGACGACTGAGCTCTGGGGCACTAGCTTCCCTCTTCTTCTTTTTGGTGTCTTGATGCCAAAGGGGGAGAGAGTTCTATTAGGTCTCGGGATTTGCATGGGATTTGCCTTGTGTTTTGTTCTTTCGTGTGTCGTGTTGAACTTTAGTTTGTGGACCTTGTTGCTTATCTTGTCCTGCATGGTGTGAGACATGCGCTTTTCTATCTATCTTTATTGTCGTTAACCTTGTTGTTTTATCCGTTATAGTCATTACCTTCCTATTATGTGCTTATTGCTTATACTCGCTTGTCTAGTAGGAGTGGCGAGTCTATAAAATCTAGGGGGAGTCTCGCACTTAATGTGTGCTCGTGCTCTCCAATAGCAATTTCAAATTGGGGCACACATCTAGGGGGAGTCCCTGCTACCTCTTGAGCACTGCGTTGGTTTTCCCTTGAATAGGAAAGGGTGATGCAGCAAAGTAGCGTAAGTATTTCCCTCAGTTTTTGAGAACCAAGGTATCAATCCAGTAGGAGGCCACGCACAAGTCCCTTGCACCTACACAAACAAATAAATCTTCGCAACCAATGCAATAAAGGGGTTGTCAATCCCTTCACTATCACTTACAAGAGTGAGATCTGATAGATATGATAAGATAATATTTTTGGTATTTTTATGATAAAGATGCAAAGTAAAGAAAGCAAAATAAAAACGGCGCCAGAAATAGCTTGTTGACGGGAGATTAATATGATGGAAAATAGACCCGGGGGCCATAGGTTTCACTAGTGGCTTCTCTCATGAGCATAAGTATTACGGTGGGTGAACAAATTACTATTGAGCAATTGACAGAATTGAGCATAGTTATGAGAATATCTAGGTATGATCATGTATATAGGCATCACATCCGAGACAAGTAGACCGACTCCCTGCTGCATCTACTACTATTACTCCACACATCGACCGCTATCCAGATGCATCTAGAGTATTAAGTTCATAAGAACAGAGTAACGCTTAAAGCAAGATGACATGATGTAGAGGGATAAACTCATGCAATATGATATAAACCCCATCTTGTTATCCTCGATGGCAACAATACAATACGTGCCTTGCTGCCCCTACTGTCACTGGGAAAGGACACCGCAAGATTGAACCCAAAGCTAATCACTTCTCCCATTGCAATAAAGATATAATCTAGTAGGACAAACCAAACTGATAATTCGAAGAGACTCGCAAAGATAACCAATCATACATAAAAGAATTCAGAGAAGATTCAAATATTGTTCATAGATAAACTTGATCATAAACCCACAATTCATCGATCTCAACAAACACACCGCAAAAGAAGATTACATCGAATAGATCTCCACAAGAGAGGGGGAGAACATTGTATTGAGATCCAAAAAGAGATAAGAAGCCATCTAGCTAATAACTATGGACCCGAAGGTCTGAGGTAAACTACTCGCACATCATCGAAGAGGCTATGGTGTTGATGTAGAAGCCCTCCGTGATCGATGCCCCCTCCGGCGGAGCTCTGGAAAAGGCCCCAAGATGGGATCTCACGGGTACAGAAGGTTGAGGCGGTGGAATTAGGTTTTTGGATCGTATCTAGTAGTTTTGGGGGTATGTAAGTATATATAGGAGGAAGAAGTACGTCGGTGGAGCAACATGGGGCCCACGAGGGTGGAGGGCGCGCCCAGGGGGGTAGGCAGGCCCCCCTACCTCGTGCCCTCATGGTAGCTTTCTTGACGTAGGGTCCAAGTCCTCTGGATCATGTTCGTTCCGAAAATCACGTTCCCGAAGGTTTCATTCCGTTTGGACTTCGTTTGATATTCTTTTTACGTGAAACTCAAATAGGCAAAAACGCAATTACGGACCGGGCCTCCGGTTAATAGGTTAGTCCCAAAAATAATATAAAAGTGTATAATAAAGCCCAATAATGTCCAAAATAGAATATAATATAGCATGAAACAATAAAAAATTATAGATACGTTGGAGACGTATCAAGCATCCCCAAGCTTAATTTCTGCTCGTGCTCGAGTAGGTAAATGATAAAAATAGAATTTTTGATGTGGAATGCTACTTGGCATAATTTCAATGTAATCCTCTTAATTGTGGTATGAATATTCAGATCCGAAAGATTCAAGACAAAAGTTTAATATTGACATAAAATAATAATACTTCAAGCATACTAACTAGGCAATTATGTCTTCTCAAAATAACATGGCCAAAGAAAGTTATCCCTACAAAATCATATAGTCTGGCTATGCTCTATCTTCATCACACAAAATATTTAAATCATGCACAACCCCGATGACAAGCCAAGAAATTGTTTCATACTTTTAGTGTTCTCAAACTTTTTCAATCTTCATGCAATACATGAGCGTGAGCCATGGACATAGCACTATAGTGGAATAGAATGGTGGTTGTAGAGAAGACAAAAAGGGAGAAGATAGTCTCACATCAACTAGGCGTATCAACGGGCTATGAAGATGCCCATTAATAGATATCAATGTGAGTGAGTAGGGATTGCCATGCAACGGATGCACTAGAGCTATAAGTATATGAAAGCTCAACAAAAGAAACTAAGTGGGTGTGCATCCAACTCGCTTGCTCACGAAGACCTAGGGCATTTTGAGGAAGCCCATCATTGGAATATACAAGCCAAGTTCTATAATGAAAAATTCCCCACTAGTATATGAAAGTGATATCATAGGAGACTCTCTATCATGAAGATCACGGTGCTACTTTGAAGCACAAGTGTGGTAAAAGGATAGTAGCATTGTCCCTTCTCTCTTTTTTCTCTCATTTTTTTATTTGGGCCTTTTCTCTCTTTTTTATGGCCTCTTTTTTTGTCCAGAGTCTCATCCCGACTTGTGGGGGAATCATAGTCTCCATCATCCTTTCCTCACTTGGGAAAATGCTCTAAAATATGATGATCATCACACTTTTATTTACTTACAACTCAACAATTACAACTCAATACTTAGAACAAAATATGACTCTATGTGAATGCCTCCGGTGGTGTACCGGGATATGCAATGAATCAAGAGTGACATGTATGAAATAATTATGAACGGTGGCTTTGCCACAAATACGATGTCAACTACATGATCATGCGAAGCAATATGACAATGATGGAGCATGTCATAATAAACGAAACGGTGGTAAGTTGCATGGAAATATATCTCGGAATGGCTATGGGAATGCCATGATAGGTAGGTATGGTGGCTGTTTTGAGGAAGGTATATGGTGGGTGTATGATACCGGCAAAAAGTGTGTGGTATTAGAGAGGCTAGCAATGGTGGAAGGAGGAAAAGTGCGTATAATCCATGGACTCAACATTAGTCATAAAGAACTCATATACTTATTGCAGAATATACAAGTTATCAAAGCAAAGTATTACGCGCATGCTGCTAGGGGGATAGATTGGTAGGAAAAGACCATCGCTCGTCCCCGACCGCCACTCATAAGGAAGACAATCAATAAATAAATTATGCTCCGACTTCATCACATAACGGTTCACCATACGTGCATGCTACGGGAATCACAAACTTTAACACAAGTATTTCTCAAATCCAAAACTACTCAACTAGCATGACTCTAATATCACCATCTTCATATCTCAAAACAATTATCTAGTATCAAACTTGTCATAATATTCAACACACTCATAAGATTTTTTTTACTAATCTTGAATGCCTATCATTGTTGAAGCAAACTACCATGCTGTTTTGTAGGACTCTCAAAATAATCTAAATGAAGCATGAGAGAACAATAGTTTCTATAAAACAAATCCACCACCGTGCTCTAAAAGATATAAGTGAAGCACTAGAGCAAAAACTATATAACTCAAAAGATATAAGTGAAGCACATAGAGTATTCTAACAATTTCCAGTTTATGTGTGACTCTCTCGAAAGGTGTGTACAGCAAGGATGATTGTGGCAAACTAACAAACAAAGACTCAAATCATACAAGACGCTCCAAGCAAAACACATATCATGTGGTGAATAAAAATATAGCTCCAAGTAAATTACCGATGGAAGTAGACAAAAGAGGGGATGCCTTCCGGGGCATCCCAAGCTTTGGCTTTTTGGTGTCCTTAGATTATCTTGGGGTGCCATGGGCATCCCCAAGCTTAGTCTATTGCCACTCCTTGTTCCATAATCCATCAAATATTTCACCCAAAACTTGAAAACTTCACAACACAAAACTTAACAGAAAATCACGTGAGCTCCGTTAGCGAAAGAAAACAAAACACCACTTCAAGGTACTGTAATTAACTCATTATTTATTTATATTGGTGTTAAAACTTCTTTATTCCAACTTCTCTATGGTTTATAAACTATTTTATTAGCCATATATTCATCAAAATAAGCAAACAACACACGAAAAACAGAATCTGTCAAAAACAGAACAGTCTGTAGTAATCTGTAACTAACGCAAACTTCTGGAACTCCAAAAATTCAGCCAAAATAGGAAGACCTAGATAATTTGTTTATTGATAAGAAGCAATTGGAATCAAAATTTTATCACGTTCTGGTGATTTTTAACAATTATTTTTGTGAACAGAAAGTTTCTGGAATTTCAGCAAGATCAAATAACTATCATCCAAGAAGATCCTATAGGTTAAACTTGGCACAAACACTAATTAAAACATAAAAACACATCTAACCAGAGGCTAGATCAAATATTTATTCCTAAACAGAAGCAAAAATAAAAAAAACTAAAAATAAAATTGGGTTGCCTCCCAACAAGCGCTATCGTTTAACGCCCCTAGCTAGGCATTGATAATTTTGATGATGCTCACATGAAAGACAAGAATTGAAGCGCAACGAGAGCATCATAAAACATGTGACAAACACATCTAAGTCTAACATACTTCCTATGCATAGGCATTTTATAAGCAAACAAATTATCATGGCAAGCAAAAACTAGCATATGCAAGGAAGAGGAAAGGAACGATAGCAATCTCAACATGAAGAGAGGTAATTTAGTAACATGAAAATTTCTACAACCATATTTTCCTCTCTCATAATAATTACATGTAGGATCATGAGAAAATTCAACAATATAGCTATCACAAAACATATTCTTAACACGATCCACATGTATGCAAAGTTGACACTCTTCCAAAATAGTGGGATTAATATTAACTAAAGTCATGACCTCTCCAAACCCACTTTTATCAAAAATTTCATAAGATTGAATATTCTCCAAATATGTCGGATCTAAAGTTGACACTCTTCCAAACCCACTTTCAATAATATTGCAAACACTATTATCAATCCCATATTCATCATGGGGCTTAAATAAATTTTCAAGATCAAAAGAAGAATCACCCCAATCATGATCATTGCAACAAGTAGTAGACATGGCAAAACTAGCATCCCCAAGCTTAGGGTTTTGCATATTATTAGCACAATAGACATTAAGAAAATTTATAGTAAATTATTGCAATCATGCTTTTCATCGAAGGAACTACCAAGTATGGGTGCATTAGCAATGATCTCATGTTTAAAGTAAGGAAATATAGCAAATTCATCTTCATAAATATTGGCATCATGGCCACAAGGATAGCAAGCATCATGTTCATCAAGGGATATGTCAATCAAATCATCGGAATCATAATTATCTATAGATTCGTGCATATCATTATTTTCTTTAGAAGCAACGGTCATTCTTTTAATAAATTCTTTGACATAGACATTATGAGCATAGTTTTCATAGCAATATTCAAGTATGTCAAGATTTTCAGATTCGTAAAGAGTAGTATCATACTTTTCAAGAAAAGAAGCAACTTCAAAAGAACCCTTAAAAGCAAAAAATTCTTCAATTTGTTCAATATCATAGTAGCTATAAACACCCTTTGCATAAGAAGATAAGATTTCATTTTCATTAAACTCACATAGGTAGGGGAGGTGTTTTTTAGGGTTCTTAGAGCAACAAGTAATACCACAAATTTCACAAAGATCCCAAGCATAACACAACAATTTGTTTATTTGATTCCATAAGAGTTTCCCTTTTTCAGACAAATGGTGACACACAAAATGAGCATGCTCATCTGAAGATTTCCCATCAACTAGGCTAGTTGGGGTTTCAGCACGAGCGCATAAGGATCGAAGATGATCCAAGTAGAACACTTTAAGTGGATCCATATCAATAGATTTTTAGCAAGCAAAGATGCAAGCAAATAGAAGGCACGTGGAAACACAAACAAAAAGGCATACGGGAAGAAGGCGAATAAAACGGCAAGGGTGAAGTGGGGGAGAGGAAAACGAGAGGCAAATGGCAAATAATGTAATGCGGGAGATAAGGGTTTGTGATGGGTACTTGGTATGTTGACTTTTGCGTAGACTCCCGAAGAACGGCGCCAGAAATCCTTCTTGCTACCTCTTCAAAGACTGCGTTGGTTTCCCTTGAAGAGGAAAGGGTGATGCAGCAAAGTAGCGTAAGTATTTCCCTCAGTTTTTGAGAACCAAGGTATCAATCCAGTAGGAGGCCACGCACAAGTCCCTCGCACCTACACAAACAAATAAATCCTCGCAACCAACGCAATAAAGGGGTTGTCAATCCCTTCACGGCCACTTACGAGAGTGAGATATGATAGATATGATAAGAAAATATTTTTGGTATTTTTATGATAAAGATGCAAAGTAAAGAAAGCAAAATAAAAATGGCGCCAGAAATATCTTGTTGACGGGAGATTAATATGGTGGAAAATAGACTCGGGGGCCATAGGTTTCACTAGTGGCTTCTCTCATGAGCATAAGTATTACAGTGGGTGAACAAACTACTGTTGAGCAATTGAAAGAATTGAGCATAGTTATGAGAATATCTATGTATGATCATGTATATAGGCATCACGTCCGAGACAAGTAGACCGACTCCTGCCTGCATCTACTAATATTACTCCACACATCGACCGCTATCCAGCATGCATCTAGAGTATTAAGTTCATAAGAACAGAGTAACACTTTAAGCAACATGACATGACGTAGAGGGATAAACTCATGCAATATGATATAAACCCCATCTTGTTATCCTCGATGGCAACAATACAATACGTACCATGCTGCCCCTACTGTCACTGGGAAAGGACACCGCAAGATTGAACCCAAAGCTAAGCACTTCTCCCATTGTAAGAAAGATCAATCTAGTAGGCCAAACCAAACTGATAATTCGAAGAGACTTGCAAAGATAACCAATAATACATAAAAGAATTCAGAGAAGATTCAAATATTGTTCATAGATAAACTTGATCATAAACCCACAATTCATCGGTCTCAACAAACACACCGCAAAAGAAGATTACATCGAATAGATCTCCACAAGAGAGGGGGAGAACATTGTATTGAGATCCAAAAAGAGAGAAGAAGCCATATAGCTAATAACTATGGATCCGAAGGTCTGAGGTAAACTACTCACACATCATCGAAGAGGCTATGGTGTTGATGTAGAAGCCCTCCGTGGTCGATGCCCCCTCCGGCGGAGGTCCGAAAAAGGCCCCAAGATGGTATCTCACGGGTACAGAAGGTTGCGACGGTGGAATTAGGTTTTGGGCTCTCTATCTGGTAGTTTTGGGGGTACGTAGGTATATATAGGAGGAAGAAGTACGTCGGTGGAGCAACATGGGGCCCACGAGGGTGGAGGGTGCGCCCAGGGGGGTAGGCGCGCCTCTACCTCGTGCCCTCCCGGCAGCTTTCTTGACGAGGGTCCAAGTCCTCTGGATCACGCTCGTTCCAAAATCACGCTCCCGAAGGTTTCATTCCGCTTTGGACTCCGTTTGATCTTTTTCTCGAAACTCAAATAGGCAAAAAACAGCAATTCTGGGCTGGGCCTCCGGTTAATAGGTTAGTCCCAAAAATAATATAAAAGTGTATAATAAAGCCCAATAATGTCTAAAACGGAATATAATATAGCATGGAACAATCAAAAATTATAGATACGTTGGAGACGTATCAGTCCTGTCTACATTTTCTAGACTTCTCTCTTGCAAATCGTGTTGTTGTAATCATCCACCAAAAAGGGGGAGATTGTAAGGGCATTTCCCTACTTTGTGTTTTGGATGATGATGACAACCCTTTGTTGGTTTTATCGTGTGCTAAGTGCTTCAGGTTCTCGGTGATTAGGCTTACATCGGTTTGCTATTCTCTCTGGAAGGAAAATATCGAAGATGGGGTTTTCTACGTTTTTTATCTCTTTGGTCGTAGGGAACCCATACTATCATGTGGGAATCCGCATTAGAAGGTGTTGGGGAATATTTTCACGTACACACTTGACACACCCCTCTCTTGCCTTCTTTATTCTTGAGTGAGAGAGCTTTCCTTCTTTCCTTCTGCTTGCTGCGTTTTCCCAGCGGTTTACCGCTCGCGCGAGCGGTTGTACCGCTGGCCCTTGGTGCTTCCCCAGTCTTGAACAAGCGGTTGTACCGCTGCTCCCGGGCAGTGGTACCGCCACCATGCTCTACAATGACTGCGGCGGTTGTTCCGGCCAAGTACCACTCAACGACCAGACATACTTATGTTTTGATGCGGAACTTGGGCGGTGGTGGCCCGGTTGGTCTGGTTGTGCCCCGCATACCGGTACCACTAGCGCCCCGAGCGCTACCACTTGGGACTTAGCCACCCAAGCGCCCAAGGCCAGGCGGTTGCACCGGTCGTGTACCGCTCGACTACCGCACTCAGGGGTGACACCCTACTGTTTCAATGCGGTGGTTGAGCTGTGGCTGGGCGGTTGTTTCGGTTGTTCCAATGGACCGGTACTACCGCCTGCTTGCTCGGTTGTACCGCCTGGTAGGGTTCTGCTGGTAAACCGTGAGTCCCGGTTGTACCGGGGCAAGGAGTGGTTGTACCGCTGTAGTACTGAATTCACAGTAACAGTTGGATTTAGGGTTTGTTATATAAGGGTGGTTCTTCCACCTACCACATTCACCTCTTACCTCTCTCACTCCATCATTAATGCCACTCAAGCTCTCTTGCCCGATCTCTCTCTCTAGCCACTCAAACTTGTTGATTTGCTAGGGATTGAAGGAGGAGACCTAGATCTACACTTCCACCAAAGGTGTAACGACCAAACCTCGAAGGATTTGAGTCTCTGTGCTTACCGTGCTAGTCCCTGGATCGAACTCGCTAGCACACACAAAGATAGATGAATACCGAATAGCAAGTGCATCATTTATTACAACGTATGATCCGAATGTATAAAATAAAACAATCTGCATAGCACTTGGCTAGCTTTATTCAATCAAACAATGGAAAGTAGCGAAAATAACGATGAGTCCCATCATAGCCCATCGGCGATCTGAAAAGTGCACTCATGACCCTAACGGTACCTTACTCTTCGTCTAAATATCCTGCAACATGAGACGTTGCAGCCATATAGGTCAATACTTGGAATGTATTGGCAAGTTACACAGGAGTAATAATATAGCAGACCTACATGTATATGCATAGTACAACAAAGGAAGGCTCGAGGGTTTATTTTTGCAGAAAGCTGATTTTATCCTCATAACTACCTAATAATCAAATTTTTATTTAGTTCTTTATTACTACAATTAAATACACAAGGTTGAGTTGGCAAAATCAACTCCAACCTACCTTTTTATTAAGTTGCCCACAAATATTATTAAGTGTTACATCTGTCAAGATCATCCAACAACTATAATGGCATAGTGGCTCAGATTTACCCATAACCGGGGGCACGGCTAATCATGATTAGTTTTAATACTCTGCAGAGTTTTGTACGCTTTACCCATGGACCCAATCCAAGATTGAGACAAAGTCTTTCAAGAGGTTCCTTAACCACCGACGCCACATCCCACCTACATATGCTACATCTGTCGACACCGTTATGCAGGGCCGAGTTCCAACAATCGATCAACTAAGCGAGCCCATATAGCCAGTGGCCGCACATGGAAGCTACTAGTCACTAAGTATGTCTGATCTTTTTGAATCTGGGCGGCATTCCACTTAGGGTGCACTCTCATGAGCGCATGGCCTTAGAAAAGGTGCAAGACCCCATGATGCCTTCCCTCAACACCAAGCAATACCACTTCCGCCCAGAGGTGAATTAAATCCTTAATTACTACTCAATTTAGTTATGTATATAATCCTCACATAAACTCAATGAATACACGAACCACCCCCGTGTACAAAGCATAGCAAACTACAACTACCACGATTTGCAAAAGACGGGAAAATAGCTCAACAGCATAGCCAACATATATAATACTCCTATACATGCATATATTCATAGTGTGATATAACTACATGCATAGAAAATAATAGGTAAAGGATGATCAACATGTAACTTGCCTTGGTTCTGATTCAGAAAGTCACACTCCTGACAATAGCTCGCGTCGCACTCCGGACAATCTACACGTTTCACACAATTCAACAAATCAATCACCGGAACACGAATAGAACCAAAATAAAACCAACAGCAAGAAAATGATTTTTAAAACTCAACAGCAGAAGCTTAACAGCACCTAAATTGCACTACGGTCACAATGCAAAAAGAATCACTCGATTCCGATAAACGGTTTGAAAGTTACGGCCTCCGGAAGATTTAATTCAAATTCAAACGAATTCAAATTTGAAAAGTGCAAACATGTGCAAAGTTGGTACTGTGATAAAGTGTTGATTTTTGTGAGTGCATAGGAAAAAGAACTACCTAAATTGGACATATAGAATAAAAGTTATAGCTAATTGAAGTTTTTGGTGAAAATCTGAAAATAAAACAAAAAGGAAAACAGAAATCTTCTGAACAGCGAATACTGTAGCAACTTATGTAGCTACCGCCACGTGGCAGCACGCGGTTGGCTGAAAAGCCCCTGTGCTCGTCCTCACCAGCAAAGCAGAGGACGCGGCGGTGGCAGTCTCGGGCGTCGGCGGCAGCGCGTCTCCGGTGGGTCTCTGGCGAAGGCGAAGTGATGGACGGGCGAGGCGCGCGGTGGTGGTGACGTGGGTGGCTGAAACAGCGACGACGGCGTCCTCTAGCAGCGGTGGCGAGCTCCTGAACTCCGGCGAAGTCGGGCGTCCGTGGCGGCGTCGTTCTGGGGCGCTGCAGATTTCCCCGAGATTTCAAACGTGTGAGGAGTCGAGAGGGTGTTCAAGGGGAGTGAAAGGTGTGGCCGGAGTCGTTCTTACGGCGGCGGAAACCTCCGGCGAAGACGGCTGTCAGCGGAGCTCCGGCGAACTGCATTTCGCCCTAGCTTGCGCGTGCGGCAACGGGGAAGATCGAGGAGGGGATGCGAGGTTGCCCTGGGTCTTCTGCTTGCACACGGCGGCTCGGGAGCGCTCGAGGTGGACCAGGGGCGCGCGGCGAACCGGCTCGGCCTCGGCGTGCGTGCGTGCGGTATCCGGCTCGATGGAGGGGACGAACAGGGGCGCGAGTGGGTCCCGCTGTCAGCGGCTGGAGCGATGCGTTCTGGCGAGCGGCGTACCGCTTCGCTGCGGCTTAGGTGGGCTGCGGCCGCAGGGCTGGGCAGCAAGGGCAGGCAGGCAGTCTGTCACGCCCGGCCGGCTGGTGTTTTTTTTCTTACACACAACTACAGAAACAGAAATAACTAAAATAATATAAACACAATAAAAACTAAAAAAATATATAGAGACACAGAGTAAAATATATACTACTAATATAAACTACAGGAACACTAGTTCCTCACCTAATGCAATTTTGGAAAATTATTTTTATTCAACAGGCCACACAAAACAACAACAAAACAGCCAAATAAAATACTTTGGAGACTAATAAAAATACCAGAACATAACAGATGAGCTGGAAATAATATTCTTGACATTATGAACATTTTTAAACAGGGAAGAAGTCATGTTATCTCCACTCCAATAAATTGCCTTTAGTTGCATAATGAAAAGAATATTGCAGAAGAGCAAATAATGCATGGAAAATATGATATGCATATGTATGATCTAATAACACCCTAATTTAGGAAAATTGGGATGTTACAAACCTACCCCCCTTAAGATGAATCTCGCCCTCGAGATTCGGGCTAGCTAGCAAATAGGTGTGGGTGATCCTGCCTGAGATCTTCCTCTCGTTCCCAGGTAGCTTACTCCTCTGTATGATGATCCCACTGAACCTTGCATAACTTGATTGTCTTGGTGTGAGTAACTCTCTCTGTTGTCTCCAGAATCTTAATAGGCTTCTCCTCATATGTCAAATCACTCTCCAACTGAATTGCCTCAAGCGGCACCATGTCCCTCAATGGAACATCCATCATCTCTGCATGGCACTTCTTCAACCGAGATACATGAAACACATTATGAACTCCCGACAAGGATTCGGCAACTCCAAATGATAAGCTACCTCTCCTCTACGCCCAAGATCTTGTAAGGTCCCACAAAACGTGGTGCTAACTTACCCTTGATTCCAAACCTTTAATTCCACGAAGTGGTGAAACTCTAAGATATGCACGGTCTCCTACCTCATATGTCACCTCCTTACGTTTTGCATCTGCATAACTCTTCTGCCTGGACTGTGCTATCTTCAGCCTGTCACGAATCAATTTGACCTTCTCCTCAGCATCTCTGATCAAGTCTGGTCCAAAGAACTGACGCTCTCCAACCTCATCCCACATCAACGGTGTCCTGCACTTCTTACCATACAATACCTCAAATGGTGCCATCTTCAGAATAGCCTGATAACTGTTATTATATGAAAACTCTGCATAAGGTAAATTATCATCCCAACTGGACCCATAGTCCAAAGCACAAGCTCTCAACATATCCTCCAAAATCTGATTTACCCTCTATGTCTGCCCATCTGTCTGTGGATGGAAAGCTGTACTGAACTCCAGCCTGGTGCCCAAGGATTCATGCAACTGACGCCAAAACTTAGATGTGAACTGAGTACCTCTATCAGACACTACCTTCCTTGGAACTCCATGCAGACAAACAATTTTAGACATATAAATCTTTGCTAGCTGAGCATTGGTATAAGTAGTCTTTACCGGGATGAAGTGAGCAACTTTAGTCAAACGATCAACAACTACCCAAATAGAATCATAACCTGACCGTGTCCTGGGTAGACCTGTAATGAAATCCATACCAATATCATCCCACTTCCAATCAGGTATAGGCAATGGCTGTAACAAACCCATCTGGTCTCGATGTTCGCTTTAACTCTCTCGCACACATCACATGTTGCAATATACCCAACAATTTCCCTCTTCAAAGCTAGGCCACCAAAATCTTTCCCTCAAATCCAAATACATCTTAGTATTACCGGTGAATAGAATAAGGTGAATCATGCGCCTCTGAAGAATCAACTTCCGATATCTGCATCTTGAGGTACACAAATACGCTTCTCAAACCATATGGCTCCATGTTCATCCTCATGGAAACCTTCTGCATCTTACCTTTAACCATATTCTCTTTTATCTCAAAAATCTCCTTATCATCCTTTTGAGCTTCTCGATCCTGTCAAGCAAAGTAGGCTTTACCTCCGGTGTTGCTAAATATCCCTTAGGAACCATCTCCAATCTGAGATTTCTGAACTGTTCACATAACTCGGGTGGCATATTATCAATATTAATTGCATTAGCATGGCTCCTACGACTCAATGCATCAAGAACAACATTAGCCTTACCAGATGATACCGCACATTCAAATCATAATCCTTAATAAGCTCCAACCATCTCCTCCGCTGAGGTTCAAATCCTTCGAGTAAAAATATACTTCTAGCTTTTATGATCAAGTAAATATATCACAATGATTACCAATAAGATATGGCCTCCAAGTTTTCAATGCATGCATAATCGAGGCTAACTCCAAATCATGTGTGGGATAATTATGCTCATGATTCTTAAGTCGACGTGAAGCATATGCAACAACTTTACCTTCCTGCATCAAAACACTCCCAAGTCCTTGACGAGAAGCATCACAATATACCCGAAGTCCTTATGTATATCCGGCAGAGTTAAGACTGGTGTCAGTGACCAAACGCTGCTTCAATTCCCGAAAGCTGGCTTCACATTCATCACCCAAACAAACTTCTTCTCCTTCTTCAACAATTCAGTCATAGGCTTTGCAATTTTCAAAAGTTCTCAATAAACCTCCTGTAATAACCTGCAAGGCCCAAAAGCTGCGAATCTCCCCAACTGTCGTGGGTGTCTCCCACTCAGAATCGCAGCAACCTTAGATGCATCAACTGCAACTCCATTACCTGACACAACATGTCCAAGGAATGCTACCTCATCCAGCCAAAACTCACATTTGCTGAACTTGGCATACAACTGATGTTCCCTCAATTTCTCCAATACCAAACGCAAATGCACCTCATGCTCTTGCTTATTCTTGGAGAACACCAATATATCATCAATGAAAACAACCACAAATTTATCTAAGAACTCCATAAACACCTTGTTCATCATATTCATGAAATATGCAGGAGCATTAGTCAATCCAAATGACCTAACAGTATATTCATACAAACCATACCTCGTAGTAAAAGCAGTCTTTGGAATATCTTGCTCACGAATCTTTAACTGATGATAACCAGAACGAAGATCAATCTTAGAAAACACAGTAGCTCCTTCCAACTGGTCAAATAGATCATTTATCATAGGCAAAGGATACTTATTCTTAATGGTTACCTCATTCAGAGAACGATAATCAACACACATCCTCAAGGTCCCATCCTTCTTCTCCACAAACAAAACTGGAGCTCCCCAAGGTGATGAACTTGGGCGAATAAATCCTTGTGCCTGCAATTTACTTATCTGCTTCTTCAATTCCTCCAACTCTTGAGGAGGCATTCTATACGGTCTCTTTGCAATAGGTCCAGTGCCTGGTATTAAATCAATGAGAAACTCAATATCTCTATCTGGTGGCATACCTGGCAACTCCTCTAGAAACACATCTGGATAATCCCTCACAACTGGCACCTCTTCCAGGCTACCCCCCTTAAGAGAGTTCACCTGCACCTGATTACGCTTATACTTATGCAGATATTTGATTCTCTTCCCTCCTGGTGCACTGAGAGTAATAGATCGACTGGCACAATCAATTCGACCTTTATATAACTGCAACCAATCCATACCCAAAATAATATCCAGACCCTGTGACTTTAATATAATCAAATCCGTAGGAAACTCATGCTTCCCAATAGACAAAGTCAACTGATGACAACCAACACCTGCTATCATCTCAGCTCCTGGGGAACTCACTCTAATAGGCATACTAAGTGTTTTGGTTGGCAATCCATGTTTATCAACAAATACCCTCGAAATAAATGAATGCGATGCACCAGTATCAAAAAGAACAAGCGCGGGTACCGAGTTAATCAAGAACTTACCAATCACTGCATCAGGTTCATTGTAAACCTCCTCCACATTAACATGGTTGACATGACCCCTTTGGAAGGGGTTTGACTTGTTGGATCCCGAGTTCTTCGCCCCCGGGCAATCTGTGGCATAGTGCCCCATAGCCTTACACCAAGCAATCGCACCGACTCAAATCCTTGGCGCACGTGTAACCCGGTGGTTCTGGTTAGTGTTCCCTCCATTACCATTACCATTACCATTACCATTACCATTGCCATTGTTACTCTTGTGCCCATTATGATGATGGTGGCCATTATGGTTGTGGCCATTCCCCCCATGATGATTATGATCATTACCTCCATGATGATTATGCCCATTACCTCCATGATGATATTAAGTCCGTGGCTTGCTGTGGTCCTGAATTATACCGTTATTGTTGTTGTACTTCCTCTTGCGATTCTCTATGGCCTGTTGCTTTCCCTCCAAAGACAATAGCCTTATCAATCAGTCCCGACAATTCCTAAAAGTGGCCATCACAATCAAGGCTCAACTCATCATTAAGGCCCTCCAAGAATTTCTCCCGCTTAGCTGCATCAAGTTAACATCATTAGGAGCATAACGTGCAAGATTATTAAATTCCTCCACATACGCATTAATCGTAGGCGACTCCCTGGCGCAAACTGCGGAACTCCTTCTTTTTCGACTCATAGCACCAGCAGACACATGTGCAGCACGAAAAGCATCCTGGCGAGGCCATGTGATAGTAGCAATGGGATAAGTGACCAAGTAATTGTCCCACCAAGCTGCAGCAGGACCCTCCAACAAATGTGAGGCACTAGTTCCTACTTAACTGTTCAAGATACTTGAGGGGGTTAACTAATAAACAGTAAGAAGTATAGCTAGTTTATAAAATAATTTTCAGTCCTATGGCTTTTCTAATCCATTTTCTAGGGTCACGCCCTACACCAACACACCGCCTCGATGCCATCTCATAATCTAACAAAACCTCGAAGGATTTGAGTCTCTGTGCTTACCGTGCTAGTCCTCGGATCGAACTCGCTAGCACACACAAGATAGATGAATACCGAATAGCAAGTGCATCATTTATTACAACGTATGATCCAGAATGTATAAAATAAAACAATCTGCATAGCACTTGGCTAGCTTTATTCAATCAAACAGCGGAAAGTAGCAGAAAATAACGAAGAGTCCCATCATAGCCCATGGCGATGCCGAAAGTGCACTCATGCCCTAACGGTACCTTACTCTTCGTCTAAATATCCTGCAACATGAGACGTTGCAGCCATATAGGTCAATACTTGGAATGTATTGGCAAGTTACACAGAGTAATAATATAGCAGACCTACATGTATATGCATAGTACAACAAAGGAAGGCTCGAGGGTTTATTTTTGCGTAAAGCTGATTTTATCCTCATAACTACCTAATAGTCAAATTTTATTTAGTTCTTTATTACTACAATTAAATACACAAGGTTGAGTTGGCAAAATCAACTCCAACCTACCTTTTTATTAAGTTGCCCACAAATATTATTAAGTGTCACATCTATCAAGATCATCCAACAACTATAATGGCATAGTGGCTCAGATTTACCCATAACCGGGGCACGGCTAATCATGATTAGTTTTAATACTCTGCAGAGTTTTGTACGCTTTACCCATGGACCCAATCCAAGATTGAGACAAAGTCTTTGAAGAGGTTCCTTAACCACCGACGGCCACATCCCACCTACATATGCTACATCTGTCGACACTGTATCGGGCGGGGTTCCAACAACCGATCAACTAAGCGAGCCCATATAGCCAAGTGGCCGCACATGGAAGCTACTAGTCACTAAGTATGTATGATATTTTTGAACCTGGGCGGCATTCCACTTAGGGTGCACTCTCATGAGCGCATGGCCTTAGAAAAGGTGCAAGACCCCATGATGCCTTCCCTCAACACCAAGCAATACCACTTCCGCCCAGAGGTGAATTAAATACTTAATTACTACTCATTTCAGTTATGTATATAATCCTCACATAAACTCAATGAATACACGAACCACCCCCGTCTACAAAGCATAGCAAACTACAATTACCACGATTTACAAAAGACGGGAAAATAGCTCAACAGCATAGCCAACATATATAATACTCCTATACATCCATATATTCATAGTGTGATATAACTACATGCATAGAAAATAATAGGTAAAGGATGATCAACATGTAACTTGCCTTGGTTCTGATTCAGAAAGTCACACTCCTGACAATAGCTCGCGTCGCACTCCGGACAATCTACACGTTTCACACAATTCAACAAATCAATCACCGGAACACGAATAGAACCAAAACAAAACCAACAGCAAGAAAATGATTTTTAAAACTCAACAACAGAAGCTTAACAGCACCTAAATTGCACTACGGTCACAATGCAAAAAGAATCACTCGATTTCGATAAACGGTTTGAAAGTTACGGCCTCCGGAAGATTTAATTCAAATTCAAACGAATTCAAATTTGAAAAGTGCAAACATGTGCAAAGTTGGTACTGTGATAAAGTGTTGATTTTTGTGAATGCATAGGAAAAAGAACTACCTAAATTGGACATATAGAATAAAAGTTATAGCTAATTGAAGTTTTTCGTGAAAATCTGAAAATAAAACAAAAAGGAAAACAGAAATCTTCCGACAATGAATCATCAGAGCGGCGCAGTAGCAACTTCAGTAGCTACCGCCACGTGGCAGCACGCGGTTGGCTGAAAAGCCCCTGTGCTCGCCCTCACCAGCAAAGCAGAGGACGCGCGGCGGCGGCGTCTCGGCGTCGGCGGCAGCGCTCTCCGTGGGTCTCCGCGAAGGCGGTGATGGACGGGCGAGGCGCGGTGGTGGTGACGTGGTGGCTGAAACGGCGACGACGGGCGCCCTCTAGCAGCGGTGGCGAGCTCCTGAACTCCGGCGAAGTCGGGCGTCCGTGGCGGCGTGCTCGGGCGCCAGATTTCCAGATTTCAAACGTGTGAGGAGTCGAGAGGGTGTTCAAGTGGAGTGAAAGGTGTGGCCGGAGTCGTTCTTACGGCGGCGGAAACCTCCGGCGAAGATGGCTGTCAGCGGAGCTCCGGCGAAATGCGTTTCGCCCTAGCTTGCGCGTGCGGCAACGGGGAAGATCGAGGAGGGGGTGCGAGGTTGCCCTGGGTCTTCTGCTTGCACACGGCGGCTCGGGAGCGCTTGAGGTGGACCAGGGGCGCGGGGCGAACCGGCTCGGCCTCGGCGTGCGTGCGTGCGGTATCCGGCTCGATGGAGGGGACGAACAGGGGCGCGAGTGGGTCCCGCTGTCAGCGGCTGGAGCGATCTGGTCGGGCGGAAGGCGTGCGCCGCTATGGCTTAGGTGGGCTGCTGCCGTCAGGGGGGCTGGGCAAGGCAAAGCAGTCTGCTGGCTGGCTGGGGTGGCCGGGGCCGGTGTTTTTTTTTCTTACACACAACTACGTAAACACAAATAACTAAAATAATATAACCACAATAAAAACTAAAAAATATATAGAGACATAGAGTAAAATATATACTACTAATATAAACTACATGAACACTAGTTCCTCACCTAAAGCAATTTTGGAAAATTATTTTTATTCAACAGGCCACACAAAACAACAACAAAACAGTCAAATAAAATACTTTGGAGACTAATAAAAATACCAGAACGTAACAGATGAAATGGAAATAATATTCTTGACATTATGAACATTTTTAAACAGGGAAGAAGTCATGTTATCTCCACTCCAATAAATTGCCTTTAGATGCATAACGAAAAGAATATTGCAGAAGAGCAAATAATGCATGGAAAATATGATATGCATATGTATGATCTAATAACATCCTAATTTAGGAAAATTGGGATGTTACAAAAGGATATTTGCTTCCCCCATACTTTCTTGTGTGCATTTTGTTACTCTTGGGTGTTTGAGCACCCTAGACGGTTGAGGTCACCTCGGAGCCACATTCCATTGTGGTGAAGCTCCATGGTTTCGTTGGGAGCCTCCAATTCAGTTGTGGAGAGAGCCCCAACCTTGTTTGTAAAGGTCCGGTCGCTGCCTCCAAGGGCACCAATAGTGGAATCACGGCATCTCGCATTGTGTGAGGGCGTGAGGAGAATACGGTGGCCCTAGTAGCTTCTTGGGGAGCATTGTGCCTCCACACTGCTCCAACGGAGACGTACTTCCCCTCAAAAGGAAGGAACTTCGGTAACACATCCTCGTCTTCACCGGCTCCACTCTTGGTTATCTCGTACATTTACTTGTGCAATCCTATATTGTGTTGTATCCTTTGCTTGCTTGTGTGCTTGTTGTTGTTGCATCATATAGGTTGCTCACCTAGTTGCATATCTAGACAACCTACTTCGATGCAAAGTTTAAATTGGTAAAGACAAGCTAAAAATTGTTAGTTGCCTATTCACCCCCCTCTAGTCAACTATATCGATCCTTTCACCTACTTTAATGCAAAGTTTAAATTGGTAAAGAATAGCTAAAAATTGTTAGTTGCCTATTCACCCCCCCTCTAGTCAACTATATCGATCCTTTCAGCGTCGACCTCTTGCGCGAGTCCATCATCGCACATCAGACGCCTAATCTCCAGAGCGCCATGCCATCGAGATCCGACACCATCAATGTGTGTGATGAAGCACCTCTCCTCCTCTTGTCTCCTCCAGCCATCACTTGCTCCAAAACGATGCCCGCATGAGGGAAAGCGCTATTAAGAACGCAATCATCGTCCGATCCGGAAGACCTAGATCTAGGGTTTCCCCCGGAGCATTGATACGTCTCCAACGTATCTATAATTTATGAAGTATTCATGTTATTATACTATCCTTCTAGGATGTTTTATATGCATTTATATGATATTTTATATGATTTTCGGGACTAACCTATTAACCTAGAGCCCAGTGCCAGTTTCTGATTTCTCCTTGTTTTAGAGTATCGCAGAAAAGAAAAACTAAACGGAGTCCAATTGACGTGCCACTTGACGGAGATCATTTTTGGACCAGAAGAAGCCCATGGAGTACCAAAAGCAGGCCAGAAGAGTCCCGGGCTGCCCACGAGGGTGGGGCACGCGCCCACCCCCCCTAGGGAGCGCCCCCCTGCCTCGTGGACAGCCCGGAGACCCCCCCCCCCCTGACGTGAAATCAACACAAAACTCTTTTATATATACCCAAACTTCCAGAAAGAAACCTAGATCAAGTTCCGCCGCAAGCCTCTGTAGCCACGAGAAGTCAATGTAGGCCCTCTTGGCACCCTGCCGAGGGGGGCCATCATCACCGTGTCCATGGAGGAGTATCCTGAGGGGCCATCATCACCATGAAGGCCAAGGACTAGAGGGTGGAGGCCATGGAGGAGGAAGCACAAGGGGGAGAACCTCTCCTCCTCTCTTCCGGTGGCGCCGGAGTGCCATCGGGAGGGGAATCATCGCCACGGTGATCGTCTTCATCAACATCACCATCATCATCACCATCCTCATCCCTTTTACGCGGTCCACTTTCCGGCACCCGCTGTAATCCCTACTTGAACATGGTGTTTTATGCCACATATTATGATCCAATGATGTGTTGCCATCCTATGATGTTTTGAGTAGATATCTTTTGTCTTTGGGTTGATTGATGATCTAGATTGGTATGAGTTGTATGTTTTACTTTGGTGCTGTCCTATGGTGCCCTCCGTGTCGCGCAAGCGTGAGGGATTCCCGCTGTAGGGTGTTGCAATATGCTACGTCTTGAGCTTGCGTTGGTTTTCCTTGAAGAGGAGAGGGTGATGCAGCAAGTGTAGCGTAAGTATTTCCCTCAGTTTTTGAGAACCAAGGTATCAATCCAGAGGAGGCTCCTCAAAAGTCCCACGCACTTACACAAACAACCGAGAACTCGCAACCAACGCAATAAAGGGGTTGTCAATCCTTCACGGCCACTTCATGTAAAGTGAGATCTAATAAAGATAGTATGATAAGATAAATATATTTTTGGTATTTTATAATATAGATGCAAAAAGTAAAGATGTAAATAAAAGTAGACTGGGAGCAAATATGATAAGAGATAGACCCGGGGGGCATAGGTTTCACTAGTGGCTTCTCTCAAGATAGCATAAGTATTACAGTGGGTGAACAAATTACTGTCGAGCAATTGATAGAAAAGCGCATAGTTATGAGATTATCTAGGCATGATCACGTATATAGACATCACGTCCATAACAAGTAGACCGACTCCTGCCTGCATCTACTACTATTCCTCCACACATCGACCGCTATCCAGCATGCATCTAGAGTATTAAGTTCATAAGAACAGAGTAACTGTCACGCCCAATATGCGACCCTATCCAAAAGGAACTCGAAGGTCCCACCAAGGATAGACCCGCATATTGAAACGCTTTTGCAAGGTGGATATCATTACATCAACATTACATAATACATAGGGATACAACCAAGACATACAAAGTCACATGAATACAACAATACAACATACACCATCAACATCCGACTACGGATGAAACATAAATGAAGCTCAAACGACATCCACCACGCTAGCCCAGGCTGCCGACTGGAACCTATCCCCGATCAAGAAGAAGCGAAGGAGAACTCCAAAACAAGCAAACATCGCTCTCGTGATGATCATCGCAAACCTGAACCTGCAACTGGTGGTGTAGTAATCTGTGAGCCACAAGGACTCAAAGAATCCCATTACCATGGGTATCAAGACTAGCAAAGCTTAATGGGAAAGGAAGGGGTAAAGTGGTGAAGTTGCAGCAGCGACTAAGCATATATGGTGGCTAACATACGCAAATGAGAGCGAGAAGAGAAACAAAGGAACGGTCGTCAACTAGTAATGATCAAGAAGTGATCCTGAACTCCTACTTACGCCGACATAACCCGAAACCGTGTTCTCCTCTCGATCAACCCGAAAAGAGACACTCACGAGTTACGCACACGGTTGGTGTATTTTAGAAGAGTTTGCTTCAAGTTTACTACAACCGGATATTAACAAATTCCCATCTGCCACATAACCGCTGGCACGGCTCTCAAAAGTTTATACCTGCAGGGTGTCCCAACTTAGCCCATGATAAGCTCTCGCGATCAACGAAGGATATTCCTTCTCCCGGAAGACCCGATCAGTCTCGGAATCCGGCTACAAGACATTTCGACAACAATAAAACAAGACCAGCAAGACCGCCCGATCGCCGACAATCCCGATAGGAGCTGCACATATCTTGTTCTCGTGGCAACACCGGATGAGACAGGCTCGAGTAAAACCAAGCCTCGAGTTTCCCGTGGTGGCCCCAAGAAGGGGTTTCGGTTCGAACCAGCACTTAGAGAAGCACCGCCCGGGGCTAAAATAAAGATGACCCTTGGGCTCCTAAACCCAAGGGAAAAAGGGCATAGGTGAGGCAAATGGTAAAACCAATGTTGGGCCTTGCTGGAGGAGTCTTATTCAAAGCGAACTGTCAAGGGGGTCCCATAAATCACCCGACCGCGTTAGGGACGCAAAATCCGGGAACATAACACCAATATGACGGAAACTAGGGCGGCAAGAGTGGAACAAAACACCAGGCATAAGGCCGAGCCTTCCACCCTTTACCAAGTATATAGATGCATTAATAATATAAGATATATTGTGATATCCCAACAAGTAAACATGTTCCAACAAGGAACAACATCTCCATGTTCCAATAAGGAACAAACTTCATCTTCACCTGCAACTAACAACGCTATAAGAGGGGCTGAGCAAAGCGGTAACATAGCCAAACAACGGTTTGCTAGGAAGGGTGCAAAAGGTTAGAGGCTGACATGGCAATTTGGGAGGCTTGAGGAACAAGTGATAGGTAGCGCAGCATAGCGATAGAACGAAGCAACTAGCATAGCAATGATAGTAATGAGATCCAGGGTGACGGTCATCTTGCCTGAAATCCCGCAAGGAAGAAGAACGAGTCCATGAAGAAGACGAACGGATGAAGCCGAACCAAGCGTAGACGAACGAATCCTCACGATCGCAACGAAACAGGAACTATCGAAAAGAAGCACACAACATGGTAAACACACCACACATGAACAAGGCATGATGCACGAACAAGCATGATGCAAGACAAGACTACATGAAGCTACTCATGGCAAGAGGTGATGCAAACAAGAGCAACACACCAAGGCAAGTTTAAATGAGGCTGGGAACAACATATAACAATTCCGGTAAGTCCTCATATGCAAATTTCGAAATTGGTCCAGATCTGAATAAACCTTATGTTCAAGTTGTTAAACAGCAAGTTAAGATGCACCACGATGATCTACACGAAATTCTAGTCAAGTTACATATAAAGTTCATTAGATTCGGAGCTACGGCCTAGAAGATATGAGCAAAACAAGTTAAACATGGCATTGATGCAAAATGCATACAAACATCAAGCAAACACCTCAAAACAAGGATGCAATATGATAATATGAAACTACATGCAAAACTAAGCAAGTTTCATATAGAGCACACCCAAAACGGAGCAACGGTTCAACACATACACCCTATACAAGTTTAAAGGACAAGCTGTCCAAAACAGCAACTAGGCATATTGCAAGCACCAAAACAACATGCTACAACATCTCGACATGAAACAAAGGCATGGGCACGATGTACAGGTAAAGCATAACAAAACATGAACACTGAGCTATCTCCAGAAATCACTAGAACATGCTCAAAATGACATGGCAAGATTGCATATAATATCAGGTTCACAGACTTAGCAGAATTTACAGGACATGACAGAAATAATATCAGGTTAACATGTTTAGAGCTATGAAACAACATGTTACAGCAAGCTATCAAGTCAAACTAGAGCATGGCATGAATCTATTCAAAGCATATAACAAAAGTCCCTTAGTGACCATGAGCCAAAAGGGATCAGAAAATACAATTGCAAACATGTGAACATAGCAAAAACATAAACAGATTCAGACTTAGTGAAAAACTGGAGCATGGCATAAACAGATAACAAGTAGGCATGTTGGTCAGCTTGAACCACTCGCCACAGAGCAATACATGGCATGTCAAGGAAACTCACAGTAAGAAGACATGGCATAGAAGCTATACATGGCAAGAACAACATTATAGCATACACGGATCAACTACAACAACCTTGGCAAAATTGCATAACACGTAAACAACCTGCCAGGAAACATTTTATAGCAAAAGTAGAGCTCGATTGACTCAAACTATGACACTCCATAATTGCAAACAAGGGCATGGATGGATAGAGAATAACCATATGTTCAAAACATCCTTACTGAAGTATCTCAAAATAAGCATGGATCTCTCGGTAGCATCAAGTTAACATGGCATAAAAATATCGTAGCAGATAGGGCTGAAATCAGCAACATCATGAAGCCTAGTTTGCATGCTTGTGCTAGTCACCACAGAGATCAAAAAAATACATGGCATACACCCCTGTAAAGATGGCATGGCATATTACAAAACACATGTAGGAATCAAGTTGGCAAAAATGACAAAAGTGCATGTTCTGATAAGAATCTGAAACTAACATCACATAGCCCTCTTCTAACAGCATTTCGGGCATCAAGATGAGCTCAAATGAAAATGATGCAATGAGATGAAGTGATGTACTCGTCGAGACGAACAATTTGACATATTACACGCGCAAAACGGAGCTACAGATGTTGAGATACGGCATGATGAATATGGCATGATAATGTAACAGGGGAAAGGACTTAGACAAAAAATTACCTCCCGAAAACAGATCTAGGGTTTCGGGGCTCGGTCTTCGAGGTTGGCCGGAGTTCTCGCCGGAGTGGAGGAGGGAGATGGGGCCGGCGAGGGAGAGGCCGGAGAAGACGCGGGCGAGGGTGGGGAAGGCCGGAGGAGGCTATGGCCCTCCGGTCGGCCGCTGCGCTGTCGGCGAGGGGGCGCACCCGAGACGGCGGCGGCCTGGCGGCCGGCAGCGCGGCCGGGAGAGGCGACGGGCAGTCTGCGGGAGGCACCTCGGCTCCGGCGATGACGAGGGTCACCGACGGGCGGCCAGCGGCGGGATCCGGGCGCTGGGAGCCGGGCGGCGAAGCGGGCGGCGGCGCGCGAAGCTCCGGCCAGCGGAGGCGACGGGCGCGGCCGGGCCACGGCGGTGGCGGATCTGGGCCCGCGCGGGCCCCTCCTGGGCTCCGTGGGCCGGCGGCGGGCGCGGGAGGAGAGAGAAGGAGGAGGCGCTGAGGTGGAGGCGCGTGATTCGTCGGGCGCGGCGGCGGGAGCTGAGGTGGCGGCGTCCTATTGGCCGGATGACGTGGCTGGCGGGGTGGACGTGTCCGGCGGCGCACGGACATGTCCGGCGGGCGAGAGGGAGGCTAGGCTAGGGTTCATCTGCGCGAAAAATCAGGGGGAGACACCTATTTATAGGTAGAGGGAGCTAGGAGACTCCAAATGAGGTGCGGTTTTCGCCCACACGATCGTGATCGAACGACCGAGAGCATGGAGGGGAGTTAGATGGGTTTTGGGCCACTTTGGAAGGGGTGTTGGGCTGCAAAGAAAGAGGCTTTTGCGGTTACCCGGTTAATGGGGAAAATGCTCGGATGCATGAGACGAACACGTATGCAAAATGAAATGCACATGATGACATGATATGAAATGCAGATGATGACATGGCAAAATGCAACACGCAAGCAAATGACATGGCAAGGACGACGAATAACTGGCAGACACCTGGCGCATCGAATCCGGGGCGTTACAGTAACGCATTAAGCAAGATGACATGATGTAGAGGGATAAACTCATGCAGTATGATATAAACACCATCTTGTTATCCTCGATGGCAACAATACAATACGTGCCTTGCAACCCTTTCTGTCACTGGGTAAGGACACCGCAAGATTGAACCCAAAGATAAGCACTTCTCCCATGGCAAGAAAGATCAATCTAGTAGGCCAAACCAAACTGATAATTCGAAGAGACTTGCAAAGATAACTTAATTATACATAAAAGAATTCAGAGAAGATTCAAATATTATTCATAGATAAACTTGATCATAAACCCACAATTCATCGGATCTCGACAAACACACCGCAAAAAGAGTTTACATCAATTAGATCTCCACAAGAGAGGGGGAGAACATTGTATTGAGATCCAGAAAGAGAGAAGAAGCCATCTAGCTAATAACTATGGACCCGTAGGTCTGTGGTAAACTACTCACAACTCATCGGAGGGGCAAGGATGTTGATGTATCCGTGGTTGATTCCCCCTCCGGCAGAGTGCCGGCGAAGGCTCCAAGATGGGATCTCGTGGATACAGAAGGTTACAGCGGTGGAAATTGTGTTTCGTGGTGCCCCTGGATGTTTTCGGGGTACGTAGGTATATATAGGAGGAAGAAGTACGTCGGTGGCCGCCCGAGGGGCCCACGAGACAGGGGGGCGCGCCCTATAGGGGGGGGCGCCCTCCTATCTCGTGGAGGCCTCGGCTGCTTCTTGACTTGCACTCCAAGTCCTCTAGATCACGTTTGTTCCAAAAATCACGCTCCCGAAGGTTTCATTCCATTTGGACTCCGTTTGATATTCCTTTTCTTCGAAATACTGAAATAGGCAAAAAAACAGCAATATGGGCTGGGCCTCCGGTTAGTAGGTTATTCCCAAAAATGATATAAATGTGTAAAATAAAGCCCATAAACATCCAAAAGGGGTAATATAATAGCATGGAACAATAAAAAATTATAGATACGTTGGAGACGTATCAAGCATCCCCAAGCTTAATTCCTGCTCGTCCTCGAGTAGGTAAATGATAAAATGAGAATTTTTGATTTGGAATGCTACCTAGCATAATTCATAATGTAATTTTCTTTATTGTGGCATGAATGTTCAGATCCAAATGAATACAAAATAAAAGTTCATATTGATAAAAGAAATAGTAATACTTCAAGCATACTAATCAAAGTAATCATGTCTTCTCAAAATAGCATGGCAAAAGAAAGTTCATCCCTACAAAATCATATAGTTAGGCTATGCTTCATTTTCGTCACACAAAGATGTTCCCAACTTCTATACCCCCGATGACAAGCCAAGCAATTGTTTCATACTTAAATAATCTCAAAAAATTTCAACCTTCACGCAATACATGAGCGTGAGCCATGGATATAGCACTGTGGGTGGAATAGAATATGATGATGGGGATTGTGTGGAGAAGACAAAAAGGAGAAAGTCTCACATTGACGAAGATAATCAACGGGCTATGGATATGCCCATCAATTGATGTCAACATGAGGAGTAGGGATTGCCATGCAACGGATGCACTAGAGCTATAAATGAATGCTCAACAAAAGAAAACTAGTGGGTGTGCATCCAACTTGCTTGCTCACGAAGACCTAGGGCATTTGAGGAAGCCCATCGTAGGAATATACAAGCCAAGTTCTATAATGAAAAATTCCCACTAGTATGAAAAAGACAACTTATGAGACTCACTATATGAAAAACATGGTGCTACTTTGAAGCACAATATATGAGACTCACTACATGAAGAACAAGGTGCTACTTTGAAGCACAAGTGTGGTAAGAGGATAGTAGCATTGTCCCTTCTCTCTTTTTCTCTCATTTTTTTATTTGGGACTTTTCTCTTTTTTTATGGCCTCTTTTTTTCCTTTTTTATATTTTTCGTCCGGAGTCTCATCCCGACTTGTGGGGGAATCATGGTCTCCATCATCCTTTCCTCACTTGGAACACCAAGAGTTCAAGCTTGGGGATGCCCAAGGCACCCCAAGTAAATATTTCAAAGAATACTCAAGCATCTAAGCTTGGGGATGCCCCGGTTGGCATCCCATCTTTCTTCTTCAACAATTATCGGTATACCTCGGTTTTTGTTTTGTTCACATGATTTGTGTCCTTTGAGTTTTTCCTTTTCTTTAATAACCATGCTAGTATGAGATGTACCTTCATCAATTTATAGAATACTTCATGTGCTTCACTTAAATCTTTTAAGTATGATCTTATAGAATTTCTCTTTGTGCTTCACTTAAATCTTTTAAGTATGATCTTATAGAATTGCTCTTTGTGCTTCACTTAAATCTTTTAAGTATGATCTTATAGAATTGCTCTTTGTGCTTCACTTAAATCTTTTGAGTATGGTTTTATAGAATGCTTCATGTGTTTCACTTATACATTTTGAGCCTGGATATTGGTTAATTGTAGAATGCTCCATGAACTTCACTTATATATTTTGGAGTATTAATAATACTATCATTTAAAGTGGGTTTGGAAGAGTGTCAACTTTAGGAATTAGTGATCCCACTATTTTGGACGATGTTGAATCTTAGTGTGATATTTATGTAAGTGGACTTGGAAGAGTGTCAACTTTAGCTAGTAATGATTCCACTATTTCGGAAGAGGTTCCAATTGAGTATGAGAACAAAGTTGCTATCCGTGATGCTACTGAAAATTATTATGAGGGAGGAATACATGCTTGTAGGAGTTGCAATAATATCAAATTTCCTCTCTATGTGCTTAAAGTTTTGAAGTTATACTTGTTTTGCCTTCCTATGCTAGTTGATTCCTGTTCCCATAAATTGTGTGCCCAAAAAATCCCTAGGCATAGGAAGTGGGTTAGATTTAAATGTGCTAGTCATATACTTCAAGATGCTCTCTTTGTGTTTCAATTCTTGTCTATTATGTGAGCATCATTGAAATCATCATGCCTAGCTAAAAGGCATTAAAGAAAAGCGCTTGTTGGGAGACAACCCAATATTTACCCTTACTGTTTTTATGTGTTTACATGATTAAGCTACTGTAGTAATCATGTTTTATAGCTTTTGTTTCAATAAAGTGCCAAGTAAGACCTTTGGGAAGACTTGGGTGAAAGTTAATGTGATCTTGCTGTAAAAAACAGAAACTTTGCGCTCACGAGAATAGATGTAATTTTTTATAGAAGAGTGATTTTGAGTTGATTATTTTTTCAGAAGATTAATAGACAAATTCCTCACGTCCACCAATTTATTTCATAATTTTTGGAGTAGCAAAAGTATGGTTATTGTTCAGATCATTACAGACTGTTCTGTTTCTGACAGATTCTGTTTTCATTGCATAGTTTGCTTGTTTTCTAGTTTCTATGGCTTATATTCCTCAATATAAATTGTAGAAATGATATGGTACAGTAGGCATTGTGTGAGAAAAAATTTATAAACCTTGTCTTTGACAACACCAAAGTGAATGGTTTGCTCTTTATCATACTAACCTATCTCACGAAGTTACGTTAAGTTTTGTGTGATTGAAGTTTTCAAGCTTTGGGTGAGATGTCGATATAAGGAGAATAAGGAGTAGAAATACCCTAATCTTGGGGATTCCCAAGGCACCCCAAGGTAATATTCAAGGAAGACTCAAGCGCCTAAGCTTGGGGATGCCCCGAAAGGCATCCCCTCTTTCGTCTTCAAAACTATCGGTATACCTTACTCGGAGCTATATTTTTATTCGTCACATGATATGTGTTTTGCTTGGAGCGTGTTTTCGATCTTACTTGGTGTTTGAATAAAATCATTGGATCTGAAATATTAAATGAAAAAGAATCCTCCCATGGCTAGTTAATTATTTGACTACTCAGTGTTCTTCACTCATATCTTTTGGAGTAGTTTGTCATTTACTCATGTGCTTCATGTATATCCTATGAGTAAATGGTTGAATAAATTGAATGTCATAAACCTGAATTTATATATGTTTCATATGCTTATAACATGGGGAGTAATGACTTCACACATAGTAAGTATAGGTAGTAAACTTATTGAAAGTTAGCAAATGTAGAATTGGTCACTTGAACAATTCATGAAAGAATATTGAAGGAAGAGAGGTTTCACATATAAATATACTATCTTGGACATATTTTATGATTGGGAGCACTCATTAAAATATGACATGCTAAAGAGTTGATGTTGGACAAGGAAGACAACGTAATGGGTTATGTTTTCTTATATCTGAAATAAAGTATATTGTCATGGATCATCCAACATGTTGAGCTTGCCTTTCCCCCTCATGCTAGCCAAATTCTTTGCACCAAGTAGAGATACTACTTGTGCTTCCCAAAACACTTAAACCAGTTTTGCCATGAGAGTCCACCATATCTACCTATGGATTGAGTAAGATCCTTCAAGTAAGTTGTCATTGGTGCAAGCAATAAAAATTGCTCTCTAAATATGTATGATTGATTGGTGTGGAGGAAATAAGCTTTATATGATCTTGTGATGTGGAAGAAATAAAAGCGGCGGACTACACAATAAAGGTTCATATCACAAGGGGCAATATAAAATGACGTTCTTTCGCATTAAGATTTTGTGCATCCAACCCTGAAAGCGCACGGCAACCTCTGCTTCCCTCTGCGAAGGGCCTATCTTTTATTATTATCTTCTACCTTATGCAAGAGTCATGGTGATCTTCACCTTTCCTTTTTACATTTTATCCTTTGGCAAGCACAGGGTGTTGGAAAGATCCTGATATATATATATCTAATTGGATGTAAGTTAGCATGAGCTATTATTGTTGACATTACCCTTGAGGTAAAAGGTTGGGAGGCGAAACTATAAGCCCCTATCTTTCTCTGTGTCCGATTAAAACTCCATAACCACGAGTATTGCGAGAGTGTTAGCAACTGTGAAAGACTAAATGATAGTTGAGTATGTGGAGTTTGCTAAATCAAAGCTCTGACATAGACTCTTCCTGAAAATAAGATGAATTGCAATTGTTTGATGACTGAGAATATTGTTTGTTAGTTTTCAAGAAAGTTTATGATCTATACTTTAACATGTGATTAGCTTGTTACATTATCATGAGAAGTTTTATGAGATGAGCCATTGTTATGACAAATAATGATGCTAGAAAAAGTGATTGGAATTATCATTGATCAAACTTATGCACTTGCTAGCATTCACACTTCATAAATTATTTCTTTTATCATTTACCTACTTGAGGACGAGCAGGAATTAAGCTTAGATGCTGATACGCTCCAACGTATCTATAATTTATGAAGTATTCATGCTATTATACTATCCTTCTAGGATGTTTTATATGCATTTATATGATATTTTATATGATTTTTGGGACTAACCTATTAACCTAGAGCCCAGTGCCAGTTTCTGTTTTCTCCTTGTTTTAGAGTATCGCAGAAAAGAAAAACTAAACGGAGTCCAATTGATGTGCCACTTGACGGATATCATTTTTGGACTAGAAGAAGCCCACGGAGTACCAGAACCAGGCCAGAAGAGTCCTGGGCTGCCCACGAGGGTGGGGGTGGGCCCATCCCCCTAGGGCGCGCCCCTTGCCTCGTGGACAGCCCGGAGACCCCCTGACGTGAAATCAACGCAAAACTCTTCTATATATACCCAAACTTTCAGAAAGAAATCTAGATCGGAAGTTCCACCGCCGCAAGCCTGTGTAGCCACGAGAAGTCAATGTAGGCCCTCTCCGGCACCCTGCTGGAGGGGGACATCATCACCGGTGGCCATGGAGGAGTATCTTGGAGGGGCCATCATCACCATGAAGGCCAAGGACCAGTGGGTGGAGGCCATGGAGGAGGAAGCACAAGGGGGAGAACCTCTCCTCCTCTCTTCCGGTGGCGGCGAAGTGCCATCGGGAGGGGAATCATCGCCACGGTGATCGTCTTCATCAACATCACCATCATCATCACCATCCTCATCCCTTTTACGTGGTCCACTTTCCCGCACCCCGCTGTAATCCCTACTTGAACATGGTACTTTATGCCACGTATTATGATCCAATGATGTGTTGCCATCCTATGATGTTTTGAGTAGATATCTTTTGTATTTGGGTTGATTGATGATCTAGATTGGTATGAGTTGTATGTTTTACTTTGGTGCTGTCCTATGGTGCCATCCGTGTCGCGCAAGCGTGAGGGATTCCCGCTGTAGGGTGTTGCAATATGCTACGTCTTGAGCTTGTGTTGGTTTTCCTCGAAGAGAAGAGGGTGATGTAGCAAGTGTAGCGTAAGTATTTCCCTCAGTTTTTGAGAACCAAGGTATCAATCCAGTAGGAGGCTTCTACACTCGCTATTTATAATATTTAGTAATATATTGTAGCTTTATGATTACATCACCAACTTTTATATTTTAGCTCTCCGATATCATACCAAGTTATCCTCTTCATACCCACAACGTAGTTTTATTTCTCGTTTCTAGTTGGAAGCAAACGTTCGGTGTACGTAGAGTCGTATCAGTGGCAGATAGGGCTTGAGAGAATATTGATCTTACCTTTAGCTCCTTGTGGGTTCGACACTCCATACTTATCACTTCCACCTTTGAAAATTGCTACGATGATTCCCTGCATTTGGGGATTATCAAGCATCCCGAGCCTGATGACACCAACTGCAACAACGATGCCTCGACAAGGAAACGACATCAAAGACGCCGCCATCGTCCGCCATGACCGTAGTCGGCGCGATTTTCATCGGCAGTTGCGCCACCGAGCGTACGCCGCCGGCCTCGCTGGTTCCTTCGATTGTAGTAAACTCCAAAACAATGCCTTGAAGAGGGACTACGACGCAAGAGCACCGCCATCGCTCGATCCCATGAAGATCTAGGGTTTCCCCTGGAGTTGCCCGGGTTGTCAAGGACCAGACACAGATGGAATCCCGTAGATCCGTCTAGCTGCCGACGTGTCGCACTCTCCATCGCGCCGACCGTGACCCGGAGACCAAGCTCACGCATGAGTCCAGATCCGGCCGCGCCGCCGCCAATCTGGTCACGCCGCCACCGTCCATGGCGATCGTGGCGCCCCAGATCTTGAAGCCGCCTGACATGGGGAATGAAATCGCCGGAGCACCGTAAGCCCCCATCGTGACGTCCGGCCGCACGCCACACTCCGGCCCGCACCAGCTCCTCCCGAGCGGGAGGCCACCTAGTCCCCGCTACCGCCGGTGACGGCAAGGCTTTGCCTGGCCGCGCCCTCGGGCGGCAGCGAGGGAGGAGGAGGACGAGAGGGGGAGTCGGGGAGGATGGGATCTGGGGCCTCCCAGCCACCGCACGGGGGCGACTCGTGAGGGACCTGGGGAATACTCACTCTGGCTCCGCGTTAAACAGTTACAAACTGCTACGCCGATGAGACCATGGAGTGGGGTGCTGGACTATACCTTTCTGCTTGGGAATATCACACGGAATCGTCGCGCGCGTTGTTCACCGTGCAGACTGTGCTTAGCTTGGGAGCAAATCATCTTTGAAGGAGACTTTTGTTATTCTTTGGCACCAGATCTCTGTTTAAAAGTATAGCTGATCTCTGCCTTATACTATAGCTCAGTGAACTGGGAGGAACCAAGGAACATGTATGTTCTTTTGCTCTTTTCCTCCGAGCACAGCTGCACTGTGTGTGTTCTGTTGGCTTTTGATGCGAGCACGTCTGCACGGCATGACGTGGGCTTCCATTTGCCCGATGGCCAACCTCTAACAAAAGAGCCATCGATCGTCTAATTGTCTAAACAGTGGTGGTTGGGTGATATACTGCCGACTAGTCAAACATGTGTAGCCCAAGCTTCTCATGACGATTTAGCAAAAAAAAAAAAACTTCTCATGACTTACATTAAAATGGAACAAACATTAGATGCATTTTTTTTGGAAAAGGAGGTTAAACCCTGACATCTGCATCAATCGATACATACAACCATCTTTATTAATTATTTCACGAAGGTCTGACAAAAACATACATCAAGCCACCCGAAGCCACCACTCACACCTACAAACATGATAATGCGTAGTGCTTTCACTCCCCATATCTATAACCGATGTTATCGTCGATACATCCATACAACGTATCGGAATCCAGAACCGGTGCGGCAGACGTAAAGCGTACACCACATGCACACGTTTTAGAAGCCGATGTCATCATCAAACCGTTGTCCCATCTTCAGGAGAGAGAGCCGCATCATCCTTGCCAGTCCGACTAACTGTCGACGCCACCACGGCGCTCAACGACGCCACCGTCTGCGCTCGTCCATCCTGATGCGGAGACTCTAGAAGAACTGTCGTGCGTAGCACCTGCTGACCAGGCATGACAAAGTGTAGCACCTGTCAGCCAGGCATGACTTGACATGTCCACCGAAGCTCCGTTCAAGACGAAGCCGCTCCGCCTCCTACCTTTGCCTTCTAGCGCTGCTCCACAAACAATACTTCCAAGAGAGAAACGACACCGTAGTGCCGTCATCGTCCGATCTGGAATACCAGATCCTAGGGTTTCCCCTGAAGCAGCACGAGTGGGTTGACAGTAGTTACTCTACGATGCCTTCATCAAGGTAACGACGCACAACGCCGCCATCGCCTGCTGTTGGCTCGGTTTTCACCGGCAACCATGTCTCCCTCACTCGCAGCCGGGACTAGATGACGGATCTCGAGATCCGACCATCCAGCCGCAGGCCGACCACCTCCGACGGAGGAGATGACCACCACCGCCGGCTGCACCGGCTAGAGCAGATCTGTCCGGAGGTGCCGCCAAGCAGCCCACCAGGCCCTCCACGCCGCTGTCCATCCGAAGCCGGATGACGCGCCATCGCAGCAGAAGTCGCCGCCGCTGCCCGTAGCCAGGCTGCCTAACGTGCCGCAGTTGCCATCGCCCCTGGCAGGGCCAGCCACCTCCGCCGGATCTACCACTCCTCCACACGCGCAAGGGCTCCGCACCACCAGTGAGACGCTGGAGAGAGGAGGATCCCCGCCGCCGCCGTCGGCCCCCGGGCGCATCCCGGCGGCGTCCTCCAGCGGCGACGAGGTGACGGAAGGAGGAGTCGGCCCCGACAGCGGCTAGGGCTGGGGAACCGCCGGAGTCGCCCGAGCGGGGGCGACGCGAGGGTCGGCAAAGGCTTCCATGCTGGTCGCCATGGATGAGTCTCTCGTCGCTCCACTGCCGCTGCTCGAGAGAGAAAGAGGGACCGGCATTACTGTCCTAGTAATTGTGGAGAACAAATTTGTGGTGCGTCTGCCCCATTTTACATCTCTATTGATGCACTAGTGCCTATTTTACATCGTCTGTTGGAGTTGGAGATTTTTGACGATGTAAAAGATCACTTTTGATTGAGCAAATTTTACTCGAAGCACAAGTTGATGATGTATTTTACATCATCTATTGCAGATGCTCTTACAACGTCTAGATTATTTAGTACATGTGTTTTAAATTTGCACAATGATGATCTAGTTCAATCGATGCGCCAGAGTCGATGGAACTAGCTGCATGGCAAATAAAGTAAGTTTCTCGAACCCAAAGTTTACGCGGTGGGTCTCGGTTGCCAACGCACCTAAACTGAAAAAATATATTTAAAAATAGCAAAAGAAATCAAAAGTTTCTGAAACTTTTAAAATAATCATGGTCTAGTATTACACTTATGCGAAATGTTTCGCAACCAAGTGGCGAGTTTGGTAAGCTATCAAAAAAAATTCAAGGAATGGTTTAACGAAAGAAATGACTTTCGTGGTACTTTAGATGAAAATAAATAAAATTGATATTGTCACTATTCACATTTGTACTTGTTTTTTTGGAAACGATATTTTCAACCAACCGATGCTATTGCGCGTCATGTGGGCCCCATGCACCGTTTTTCCCTTTCACTCATGTAGCTTCTCTCGTCTCGCGCGTGCAGAGCCCTTGGGACGGCTTCGACGTGCTCAACGAACATGTCTTTTTTTTTTTTGAAAGATCCAGCAATTGCTAGCTTTTCATTGCAATAGCAAGAAGCAGCGGGAAGAAACAAAGTGGGGGTGTGCAGGTCCTAAGACCAGGTACATCCACAGGTTACATCATTGTGCTAACGGATCCGGGGATTTTTCCGGCCGTGAAAAAGTAGAGTAGCCTACTCCTCACGGTGGATCCCAGAAGGGGCTCTGCAGTCCAATGGCTCCAGCTTGCCGCCAAAGCTCGACGGAGTTGCTAATGGCTCTCTTGATGTCCATGTGTGCTGGTAGCTTGCCTTTGAAGGTGCAACTGTTGCGCTCACTCCATATTGCCCAGCAAGTTAGGAGGATGATGGTTTTTGCCCCCTTTCTGAAAACTGCCGGTGCCGCTTCAACCATCCCCTGCATAATTTGAACCGAAGTCGAGGTCTTCCATGAGTCACTTGGAATGAGGCTTGAGCAGTTTCCTTGGCTTCCCACCGATCTCCAGACGGCCAGAGCGGTGGGGCAGCACCAGAACAAGTGGTGCACCGATTCCAAACTCCGGACACAGAGTTGGCAGAAGTAGCTAATGGGCCAACCGCGTCGTTGGAGGCGATCATTTGTCCAGAGGCGATCCTTGAGCAGCAACCAAGTGAAGAACTTGATGTTTCCCGGTGCCCATGTCTTCCATACAAGGTCGCCCGTGTCGGATCGAAGCCGGCCCTGAAAATGCATTGCATAGGCCGACCAAGCTGTGTACTGGCCCTTTGCTTCCTGATTCCACCGGATGGTGTCTCGGGTGCCTTCGCTGAATACTGTGGCAGCAGCAATGATCTGACGGTTGAGCCGAATGAACTCTGACAGCAAGGGGTGCATGGCTCCGTGCCTCAAATCTTTGATCCAATTGTCGTCCCTGATCGCTTCTCGCACGGTCCGTCTCTTTCGCTTGGAGTGGTTGTAGAGGCTGCTGCTGCGAGGGTGCAGGGACCGATACATCGGGAGTGCCAGAACAAGGCCGTCGAGCCGTCCCCAATTGTCACAGTGGTTGCAGCTGTGAAGAGGGCTATGTCCTGGTCGCAGCAAGGCGGCGCAGTGCCCACCCATGGGCGGCCGGGGTCCGTCCAAGCAATCTAGAGCCATCTTAGTCTCAGAGCCCGACTGAAGCGCTCGAGATCAAGGATGCCCAAGCCTCCGTGCGTGGTTGGCGTGCAGACCGTCGGCCAGCTTACCTTGCAACTGGCTCCGGTGATCTCTTCCTCTTGCTTCCACATGAATTTTCTCCTATGCTTGTCAATGTATTTGAGCAGCTTCTTTGGCATCCGCAGTACGGTCAGTGCAAAAGTTGGCATGGCACTTAGCACACATCTAACTAAGATTCTCCTGCTAGCTATGGGTAGGAGTCGGCCCTTCCAGCCCGCCAGGCGTGCCTTGATCCTGTCTATGATGAATTGCAAATGAGCTAGCCTTAATCTAGTTGTAGTAATTGGGAGACCTAGATAGGTGGCAGGGAAGGTGCCTATTGCCCCCCCCCCCCAAGTTTTGAAGCACAGTTGTGAGGTCGATGTTGTCGCATCTAATCGGAATAGCCGATGACTTGGAGGGGTTTATGTGAAGACCCGTGGATTCGCCAAAACCTCGAAGGATGTCTAGTAGCGCATCTATCTCCTGCTGTATTGGGTTTGTGAAAATAACAGCGTCATCAGCATATAGGCTGACTCCGAGCTTAATCTCGCGGCCAGGCAGAGGGGCGATCAACTGTTGATGCATAGCTTCCTCTAAAAGATGATGAAGCGGATCAATCGCTAAAATAAACAAGAAAGGAGACAAAGGGTCTCCTTGCCGGAGGCCTCGACGGTGCATGATCCTGCGGCCCGACGAGTTGTTGAGGAGAAAGGATGATGATGATGTGGATAGTAGCAGGGCAATCCAATCTCTCCATCGGGCACTAAAACCTAATTTCTGCATAAGATCAAGGATGTACTCCCAGGAGACATTGTCGAAAGCTGTGGCAATGTCTAATTTGAGTAGCAGAGCTGGCGTTTTCTTTCTGTGGAGTGCTTTGACACAATTTTGGACATACGTGAAGCTGTCGTGGATGCACTTGGTACGCAGGAAGGCAGACTGGGCTGGAGAGATGAGAGTGTGCATGACCGTGGCCAGCCTTATTGAAAGGACCTTGGAGATGAGCTTGGCGACAGAGTGAATTAAGCTAATCGGCCTGTAATCAGTAACATAGGAAGCCCCATCTTTTTTTGGGAGAAGAGCAACTAAAGCTGTGTTTAGCATCGCGAAGTTTCTGCCGGCGAGGTTGTAGAATTGGGAGAAGGCCGCCATGATATCACTTTTGATGATCGGCCAACATGTTCTATAGAAGGTCCTGGAGAAACCATCCGGTCCCGGTGATCGCTCGACCGGGGAGGATTTGATCGCGAGCCAAACTTCATCCTCCATGAAGGGATTGTCTAGGCCGCCGCCTTGGATCTGTGGCAGTTGGGGCGTTGCCCAGTTTATCGTGGCACGTCGTCGCGCCAACGAGCCCAACAAGGAGTGGAAATGATCGTGGATCAGTGTCTCCTTGTCCTCCTGGGCAGTAACTATACCAGCAGGCCCCTACAGCGTGTGGATGAAGTTTTTGCGAGCTCTGGGGTTGATCTTCACCTGGAACAAAGCAGTTGGCGCATCATCAGCCTGTAGCCAGGTGATACGTGATGCCTACCTTTTCCGAGCTCGCTCCATTGCAGCCAGGCCTAAAATCCGCAGCTTAAGAGCCTTCCTTAGATAAAACTCATCATCGGAGAGGCTCCTACGCTCCTGTGCTATGTCTAGTCTTAGAACTATCTCAATGGCGAGGTGTAGCTGCAGTCGCGCGTCACTAAACAGTGATTTGCTCCAGATCTTTAGGTATTTGGCCACCCGACCCAGCTTTGTGTTTAGCCTAGCAAAGGCGCAGTGGCCCATAGTTGGTCGATTCCGTGCCCTATCTACAGTTTCGTAGAAGTGTGGGTGTCGTGGCCAGAAGGATTTGAATCTGAACCTTGCCTGCCGACGAGGGGCTGTCGCAGCAGTGAGAAGCAGAGGGCAGTGGTCGGAGCCGAGGTGGATGCAGCGTGCAACAGATGCGTCGGGAAGAGATTTTCCCAAGCAATTGTGCAGAAGAACTTATCGATGCTAACTAGGGTTGGGTGCCGTCGTTCATTGCTCCAAGTGAAGCGGCGGTTTTTGCATTTGATTTCGCGTAGGCCCGCCGCATCGATAGCTGCTCTAAACTTGCCCATGATCCTGCGGTTAATGTTACTGTTGCTCTTGTCCCTAGCCTCATATATGATGTTAAAGTCGCCGTTGATTAGCCAAGCCTCTCCAGTCGAGGGTCGCCTCTGGCGATCTCAAAGAAGGAACTCGCCCCACGCACCTCGCTCATCGCCCATAGACCGCTAGAGCCGTAAAGATCTTTGGGATCCAATAAGACTAACTCTAGCCGTGATGGAGAATTGGCCTATGGCGTGAGTTTGGACGGAGATGTTGCCGGAGTTCCAGAAGATGGCAATTCCTCCTCGCGTTCCTATGGCCAGCAGCACGGCGCAGTCATCTAACCTGCCTCCTCCGATTTCCCTAGCTATCACCGGCGACCATATTTCAATCTTTGTCTCCTGAAGGCATAGAATGTCTAGTCTATGCGCGCTCGTGGTGTCACACACTACAGATCGACGAGCCGGGGTGTTTAGTCCTCTTACATTCCAACACATTATAGGGCATGTGGTGTTATCCATTTGTAAACCAAAGGAGGCTCCTGTGATGAACTAAGAGTCTATCACGCAAGGTAGTCTGCCAACGACGGAGGAACTTTGAAGAGAAACACAGATACACCATCCATCTATCCGGGGGTTGCCGGCGCATTACTAAAACTAGCTCAACCCAGTACATGGCTGGCCGTCGGGCAGAACTACATAGAACTACTGGCATGGTGCAGCAGATGGCCCCGGGGCCTCACTATCCTGATCATGTGCTCCCGCAATGAGCTTGAGAGCGCGGGCGTCGAGGCGGGTGAGATTTGCAATGGCAGCGATGTCGGCGTCCGAGAGCGGCTCGTCGAAACGTTGAATGAGAGCTTCGGCCGCCTGGGCCGTCATCTTTTCCTTTGGACCAAGGATTCCCAGCCCTTGCATGATGCGGAGCATGGCCCTCTGTGAGACCGGAACCGTTGATGGGTTCTTGGCATGTCTAGCACTCTGTCTGGTCGGCTTCGGGGAAGCTTTTGTCTTGGCGGGCGTCTTGTCACGGGCCAGCGGCTTGCCGATCATCGCACGAGGGAGGGGGCTGAAGAGGGGCTGAGGCGCCAGGTCTTCGTCTTCGCCCTGCAACTGCATCACCGTGACCTTCTAGGTGACTTCACCAAGCTGCAGCGCGTGCGTGCGTGCCACCTGAGGGGTGTGGCAAGCGAGGGAGAGGGCAGGCCCCAGGTCCAGGGTTTCGTCGTTGCCCTCGCCCTCTTCGTTGGTGAAGGTGAGAGGCCTGTCCAGCTTGGCTGCGATGATTGCGTCAATCTTCGAGGCTTGATCGTCAAGTCTGCGCGGGGGTGTCAGGGTCTTCTTTGCACTCCCGAAGAACTCAGACACCGGGCCGGCCGCAGGAGCCGGCGCCGGGGCCTGGACCAACTTGCATGGCGGGGCGAACATGGATGTGCCCTCCCCGGCCGCCTTGTGCCCAGCAGGCCCCTTGCTCCTGGACTTGGACTGGTGTTGGGACGCGCTGGGCTGCGCCGGCTCCTTGCTCCTGGCTGGGGCGAGCGGGAGCTGCTTGTCGTGGCAAAGGTGCCGGCCCCGGGGCGCGCCCTGACGGTGGCGGGACACCGGGGTACGGCTACGCTTGCGGTCCCGATGCGCTGGGGCAGCCGTTGGGGCGGGGTCCTTCGCGCGTCCCATGCCGAGGAGCGTATCCTTCCATGAGCGCCTCTTGTAGCCGGGGTCATCTTCGCCGCGGTCGTGCCTGGCCTCGCCTGAAGGCATGCCCCGGCAGCCCGTGGCCGCCACACGGGACTGCGAACGCATGGACAACGCAGGTTCAGGGCCGCTCCTGCCATCTTCCACCCGAGGCGTCCAGACACCCGGCTCGACGCGGGGGTATGGGCTCCCGTCAGGCTCGTCGTCGTCCGAGGGGATGCCGCTCTGGGGCGAACGGGACGACCGCGGCGAGAGCGGCGTCCAGTCTTCAACGCGGTCGAGGTGCAGCAGGAGGTCATACTGCAGCAGCTCGGGAGGGGGCGCCACCGCACGGCTCGGAGGGGAGAAGCCCAGCATCTCGTCGACGCGGCCCGCCCCCTGGCATGCTTCCAGATGATGCGCCTGGTTGGGATGTGAGCAGTGTCCCAGCACCAGACCCAGCACGCAAAAAGCTTGGTGTCGGCGCGCTCGTGCGTGCGACTGTCCAGCCGGTTGACGATCACCTTGTCCCCTATGGCCTCCACCGCGCCCTCCAGCGTCCAGAGGGTCATGGGCAGCTTCTCGATGACCACGCGCACGTGCAGCATCCACTTGAGGCGGACGGCGTGGGCATCCTCCCGCCATGGCTCGAGCAGGAACGGCACGCCATCGACGGACAGCGAGCCGCGCTGCACCACGAAGTCCTTGTGGGCGGGCATGGTGAAGAAGACGAAGAAGTCTTCGAGGTCGTGGTTGGTGACGCGCAGCAGGTGGGGCGGAATCTTGAACTCCTTCTCTAGCGCGCGGCCAATGGAAAGGGGGCTGGCCGCGTGCGCAGTGGTGCTGACCGCCGTGACCACCACGGCGTGTTGGTGGAGTAGGAATGTTTGGTGCTCCAGCGCAGCGGAGGACGCGATGACCTTGTGGCTGTTGCGCGGCCGGCGGGAGTGGTCGATGAGGCTCGGCTCCATGGGCGCTTGGTCGGCGACCGGTAACGCCGGCCACAAGCTCGCGGGCTGGGGGAAGGCGAGTCGCTCATGCACGGGTCGACGCGTAGCACTATAGCCCCTACCCTTGTTGCGTGGATTTTGCGGGCATTCACGGCCGGAGTGGCCTTGCAGTTTGCAGATGATGCAGCGGAGAGGATCTCTGCAGTCGAATCTACGGTGGCGGGGGCTGAGGCAACGGAGATAGAGCCCTTTGAACCTACTTAAGAAGGCATCTCTGCCCGGCGAGGAGCGGTGGTTGAGGTGAGGATGAGGCCTATTGCCCTGCAGATGCATCCCAGTGGCCGCCGGATCCGAGCCGGCCTTCCTATTCTTCCGGGACTGATAAATTGTCCATCCCTCATCAATAGCGTCGACTGCCGGATTTGGCAAGGGGGGAGGACATACCACGATGGATTTGAGGCGGGGACGCTCACAGGGTGGGGGCGCGACGCAGACCAGCGGTCCGAAGGCCGCCGCATCAGCAGCGTCACCAGATCCGCGCGGGGAGCGAGGTGGGCTTCGGAGAAGCCGGGGCGACGAGGCCGAGGGGGACTCCAGCACCACTGACGGACCACTGGAGATGGACGAGGGGGGCGCCGGCACCTCCGATGGACCAGAGGGCTCGGCCTGGATCTCCCCTCCGACCGGAGCGCTCCATTGAAGGCGCGCGGCAGGCGAGGCCAGGTCCAGCGCAGGGGAGCCGCCCGACATGGGCAGCCGCGGGCGCCCGAAGGGACGGTGGGAGGAGTTAAGGCGGCGGTGGAGGTGGGTGGCCGCCTGATGTCTACTACACAACCTTCTTCTTGTAGACGTTGTTGGGCCTCCAAGTGCAGAGGTTTGTAGGACAGTAGCAAATTTCCCTCAAGTGGATGACCTAAGGTTTATCAATCCGTAGGAGGCGTAGGATGAAGATGGTCTCTCTCAAGCAACCCTGCAACCAAATAACAAAGAGTCTCTTGTGTCCCCAACACACCCAATACAATGATAAATTGTATAGGTGCACTAGTTCGGCGAAGAGATGGTGATACAAGTGCAATATAGATGGTAGATATAGGTTTTTGTAAACTGAAAATATAAAAACAGCAAGGTAACAAGTGGTAAAAGTGAGTGTAAACGGTATTGCAATGCTAGGAAACAAGGCCTAGGGTTCATACTTTCACTAGTGCAAGTTCTCTCAACAATAATAACATAGATAGATCATATAATAATCCCTCAACATGCAACAAAGAGTCACTCCAGAGTCACTAATAGTGGAGAACAACGAAGAGATTATGGTAGGGTACGAAACCACCTCAAAGTTATTCTTTCCAATCAATCCGTTGGGCTATTCCTATAAGTGTCACAAACAGCCCTAGAGTTCGTACTAGAATAACACCTTAAGATACAAATCAACCAAAACCCTAATGTCACCTAGATACTCCAATGTCACCTCAAGTATCCGTGGGTATGATTATACGATATGCATCACACAATCTCAAATTCATCTATTCAACCAACACATAGAACCTCAAAGAGTGCCCCAAAGTTTCTACCGGAGAGTCAAGAGAGTGTGCCAACCCCTATGCATAGGTTCATGGGCGGAACCCGCAAGTTGATCACCAAAACATACATCAAGTGGCACATGATATCCCATTGTCACCACAGATAAGCACGGCAAGACATACATCAAGTGTTCTCATAAAAGACTCAATCCGATAAGATAACTTCAAAAGGGGAAACTCAATTCATCACAAGAGAGTAGAGGGGGAGAAACATCATAAGATCCAAATACAATAGCAAAGCTCGGGATACATCAAGATCATGCCATAGAGGGAACATGAGAGAGAACACGAGAGAGAGAGAGAGATCAAACACATAGCTACTGGTACATACCCTCAACCCCAAGGGTGAACTACTCCTCCTCGTCATGGATAGCGCCGGATGATGAAGATGGCCACGGTGATGGGTTCCCCCCCGTGGTGCCTAACAGGTTCCCGATTGGTTTTGGTGGCTCGAGGTTTTGCGGCGCGAACTCCCGATCTAATATCTGTTCGGAAGTTTTAGGGCGTGAGGTATATATGGGTGAAAGGAGTACGTCGGTGGAGCTACGGGGCCCCACGAGGCGGGGGCGACCTAGGGGTGGGCACGCCCACCCCTCGTGAGCACCTCCCGTATCTTTTGACGTGGGGTCCAAGTCCATCGTGGGTTTCCTTCCAAAATAACTTCTCCAGTTGATTTCGTTCCGCTTCGACTCGCTTGATATTCCTTTTCCTCAAACACCAAATAGGCATAAAACAACAAATCTGGGCTGGGCCTCCGGTTAATAGGTTAGTCCCAAAAGTAATATAAAAATGGAAAATAAAGCCCAATATTGCCTAAAACAGTAGATAATATAACATGGAACAATAAAAATTATAGATACGTTGGAGACGATCAAGCATCCCTAAGCTTAATTCCTGCTCGTCCTCGAGTAGGTAAATGATAAAAGATAATTTTGATGCGAGTGCTACTTGGCATAATTTCAATGTAAATCTTCTTAATTGTGGTATGAATATTCAGATCCGAAAGATTCAAGACAAAAGTTCATATTCACATAAAAATAATAATACTTCAAGCATACTAACTAAGCAATTATGTCTTCTCAAAATAACATGGCCAAAGAAAGTTATCCCTACAAAATCATATAGTCTGGCTATGCTCCATCTTCCCCACACAAAATATTTAAATCATGCACAACCCCGATGACAAGCCAAGCAATTGTTTCATACTTTTGATGTTCTCAAACTTTTCAATCTTCACGCAATACATGAGCGTGAGCCATGGACATAGCACTTATAGGTGGAATATAATGATGGTTGTGGAGAAGACAAAAGGAGAAGATAGTCTCACATCAACTAGGCATATCAATGGGCTATGGAGATGCCCATCAATAGATATCAATGTGAGTGAGTAGGGATTGCCATGCAACGGATGCACTAGAGCTATAAGTATATGAAAGCTCAACAAAAGAAACTAAGTGGGTGTGTATCCAACTCGCTTGCTCACGAGACCTAGGGCATTTGAGGAAGCCCATCATTGGAATATACAAGCCAAGTTCTATAATGAAAAGTTCCCACTAGTATATGAAAGTGACAACATAGGAGACTCTCTATCATGAAGATCATGGTGCTACTTTGAAGCACAAGTGTGGTAAAAGGATAGTAGCATTATACCTTCTCTCTTTTTCTCTTATTTCTTATTTTTTTATTTGGGCCTTTTCTCTTTTTTTGGCCTCTTTTCTTTCTCCTTTTTTTATTTTTTATTTTTTTCGTCCGGAGTCTCATCCCAACTTGTGGGGGAATCATAGTCTCCATCATCCTTTCCTCACCGGGACAATGCTCTAATAATGATGATCATCACACTTTTATTTACTTACAACTCAAGAATTACAACTCGATACTTAGAATAAAATATGACTCTATATGAATGCCTCCGGCGGTGTACCGGGATGTGCAATGACTCATGAGTGACATGTATGAAAGAATTATGAATGGCGGCTTTGCCACAAATACGATGTCAACTACATGATCATGCTAGCAATATGACAATGATGGAGCGTGTCATAATAAACGGAACGGTGGAAAGTTGCATGGCAATATATCTCGGAATGGCTATGGAAATGCCATGATAGGTAGGTATGGTGGCTGTTTTGAGGAAGGTTTATGGTGGGTGTATGATACCGGCGAAAAGTGTGCGGTATTAGAGAGGCTAGCAATGGTGGAAGGATGAGAAAAATGCGTATAATCCATGGACTCAACATTAGTCATAAAGAACTCATATACTTATTGCAAAAATCTACAAGTTATCAAAGCAAAGTATTACGCGCATGCTCCTAGGGGGATAGATTGGTAGGAAAAGACCATCGCTCGTCCCCGACCGCCACTCATAAGGAAGACAATCAATAAATAAATCATGCTCCGACTTCATCACATAACGGTTCACCATACGTGCATGCTACCGGAATCACAAACTTTAACACAAGTATTTTTCAAATTCACAACTAGCATGACTCTAATATTACCACCTTCATTTCTCAAAACAATTATCAAGCATCAAACTTTTCTTAGTATTCAACACACTCAAAAGAAAGTTTTACAAATCTTGAATACCAAGAATATTATTAATTTAAGCAAATTACCATGCTATTTAAGACTCTCAAAATAATCTAAGTGAAGCATGAGAGATCAATAGTTTCTTTAAAACAAATCCACCACCGTGCTCTAAAAGATATAAGTGAAGCACTAGAGCAAACAACAAACTACTCCAAAAGATATAAGTGAAGATCAATGAGTAGTCGAATAATTATACAACTATGTGAAGACTCTCCCTTTTAATAATTTCAGATCTTGGTAATTTATTCAAATAGCAAGCAAAGCTAAAGAAAATGACATGACGCTCCAAGCAAAACACATATCATGTGGTGAATAAAAATATAGCTCCAAGTAAAGTTACCGACGAACGAAGACGAAAGAGGGGATGCCTTCCGGGGCATCCCCAAGCTTAGACGCTTGGTTATCCTTGAATATTACCTTGGGGTGGCTTGGGCATCCCCAAGCTTAGGCTCTTGCCACTCCTTATTCCATAGTCCATTGAATCTTTACCCAAAACTTGAAAACTTCACAACACAAAACTTAACAGAAAACTCGTGAGCTCCGTTAGCGAAAGAAAACAAAACACTACTCCAAAGTACTGTAATGAATTCATTCTTTATTTATATTGGTGTTAAACCTACTGTATTCCAACTTCTCTATGGTTTATAAACTCTTTTACTAGCCATAGCGTCATCAAAATAAGCAAGCAATACACGAAAAACAGAATAGTCTGTAGTAATCTGTAACTAATGCAAACTTCTGGAACTCCAAAAATTCTAAAATAAATTGGTGGACCTGTGGAATTTGTCTAGTAATCATCTGCAAAAAGAATCAACTAAATAGCACTCTCCAGTAAAAAGTTCTAGCTAATCTCGTGAGCGCTAAAGTTTCTATTTTTTTACAGCATGATCATAAAGACTTCGCCCAAGTCTTCCCAAAGGTTCCACTTGGCACAAACACTAATTAACACACAAAACCACATCTAAAAAGAAGCTAGATGGATTATTTATTCCTAAACAGAACCAAAAAGCAAGAAACTAAAATAAAATTGGGTTGCCTCCCAACAAGTGCTATCGTTTAACGCCCCTAGCTAGGCATGATGATTTCAATGATGCTCACACAAAAGATAAGAATTGAAACATAACGGGAGCATCATGAGGAATATGACTAGCACATTTAAGTCTAACCCACTTCCTATGCATAGGGATTTTGTGAGCAAACAACTTATGGGAACAATAATCAACTAGCATAGGAAGGCAAAACAAGCATAACTTCAAAACTTTAAGCACATAGAAAGGAAACTTGATATTATTGCAATTCCTACAAGCATATATTCCTCCCTCGTAATAATTTTCAGTAGCATCATGAATGAATTCAACAATATAACCAGCACCTAAAGCATTCTTTTCATGATCTACTAGCATAGCAAATTTATTACTCTCCACATAAGCAAAATTCTTCTCATTCGGAATAGTGGGAGTATCATAAGAGACTTGAATACTATAAATTGTTTCCACATTAAAAGAGTAATATTCAGAGAAAGGGTACTCATAATCATGACAAGTTTTATAAATATAGTCATCACTACTTTTTATAGCATAAGTTTCATCACAATAATCATCATAAGTAGCAACTTTGTTCTCATCATAATCGATTGAAACCTCTTCCAAGATAGTGGAATCATTACTAAGTAAAGTCATGACCTCTCCAAATCCACTTTCATAAATATTATAAGATTCAACATCCTCCAAAATAGTGGAATCACTACTTCCTAAAGTTGACACTCTTCCAAACCCACATTCATCAATATAATCATCATAAGTAGAAGGCATGCTATCATCATAACAACTTTGCATATCAAAACTTGAGAGGCTAAAAATATCATCATTATTAAACATAGCATCCCCAAGCTTGGGACAAACATTAATTGCAGCAAATATATTCTCAAATATGTCATCCTCATCAAACATAGCTTCCCCAAGCTTGGGCATTTTCATATCATAAGCATAATCACTCTCATCATTAATAGTATGATAGCACCAATAGTATAGCAATTATTATATTCTTCCAAGCAAGTGCCAAAAAGATTTTCAAGATCATAAGAAGTATCATTATCTTCCCAATCATAATCATCACAACAAGCAATAGGCATAACGAGATCATCATCAAGTGTATCATCTTCATTTTCATGAGGCACAACAATAATAGGAGCAACTTTATTTGGGAGAGATACCTTTTTACCTCTCTTCCTTTTTCTTTTCTTCTTCTTCACCTCATGTGTGGGTTCAATCCTCTTTTTGAAGCTCCTTATTAATGAGATTGGTTGGATAGAAGACTCTTCCTCGTTACCTGATTCATAATAAGAAACAATAGGAGGATATTGGGAAGTCTCTTCCCTTTCGTTAGCATTCTCTTCATCTTCTATTTGTTTTCTTTTCTTTATGTAATTGGCAATATAAGGATTTTCAATGCAATTCACCGCACAATACATATAAATCTTCTCTAGATCAAAATCAAGAAATCTATCAAGATTAAATTTTGGAATACCCTCAGTTATACGTTTCATTTCTTCATAACCCAAAAGAAGGCTAAGCTCTTTATGATGCTCAAGGGTAATAAAATTATCACAATATTTGGAAACGACTTGATCATGAAACAAATAGCATTGGAGCTTTAAATGACCATGTTCATTGCAAAGTTCACAAGGGGCATGAAAAATATTGAATCTTTCAGCACATTCATCTAGCTCTTCTTGCAACAATTTGTTTTAAGTACTTATGCCTCTTGCAATATATATCTTCTTTATTTGGTGTGTTAATGCAAACATGCACTCCACAAAAGTTAACATGCTTATGAGAGATATTTTCATCATGACTAGAGCAATCATCATTAGTACTATGGATATTCAAGGAGTTTATACTAACAACATTGCAATCATGCTCATCATTCAGAGATTCAGTGCCAAACAATTTAATGCATTCTTCTTCTAACACTTTGGCACAATTTTACTTTCCATCATACTCATGAAAGATATTAAAAAGATGAAGCGTATAAGACAAATTCAATTCCATTTATTGTAGTTTTCTTTTATAAACTAAACTAGTGATAAAACAAGCAACAAAAAATTTGATTGCAAGATCTAAAGATATACCTTCACTTACCTAGCCTCCCCGGCAACGGCGCCAGAAAAGAGCTTGATGTCTACTACACAACGTTGTTCTTGTAGACGTTGTTGGGCCTCCAAGTGTAGAGGTTTGTAGGACAGTAGAAAATTTCCCTCAAGTGGATGACATAAGGTTTATCAATCCGTAGGAGGCGTAGGATGAAGATGGTCTCTCTCAAGCAACCCCGCAACCAAATAACAAAGAGTCTCTTGTGTCCCCAACACACCCAATACAATGATAAATTGTATAGGTGCACTAGTTCGGCGAAGAGATGGTGATACAAGTGCAATATAGATGGTAGATATAGGTTTTTGTAAACTGAAAATATAAAAACAGCAAGGTAACAAGTGGTAAAAGTGAGCGTAAACGGTATTGCAATGCTAGGAAACAAGGCCTAGGGTTCATACTTTCACTAGTGCAAGTTCTCTCAACAATAATAACATAGATAGATCATATAATAATCCCTCAACATGCAACAAAGAGTCACTCCAAAGTCACTAATAGTGGAGAACAAACGAAGAGATTATGGTAGGGTACGAAACCACCTCAAAGTTATTCTTTCCAATCAATCCGTTGGACTATTCCTATAAGTGTCACAAACAGCCCTAGAGTTCGTACTAGAATAACACCTTAAGATACAAATCAACCAAAACCCTAATGTCACCTAGATACTCCAATGTCACCTCAAGTATCCGTGGGTATGATTATACGATATGCATCACACAATCTCAAATTCATCTATTCAACCAACACATAGAACCTCAAAGAGTGCCCCAAAGTTTCTACCGGAGAGTCAAGAACGTGTGCCAACCCCTATGCATAGGTTCATGGGCGGAACCCGTAAGTTGGTCACCAAAACATACATCAAGTGGCACATGATATCCCATTGTCACCACAGATAAGCACGGCAAGACATACATCAAGTGTTCTCATAAAAGACTCAATCCGATAAGAGAACTTCAAAAGGGGAAACTCAATTCATCACAAGAGAGTAGAGGGGAGAAACATCATAAGATCCAACTACAATAGCAAAGCTCGATACATCAAGATCGTGCCATAGAGGGAACACGAGAGAGAAGAGAGAGAGAGAGAGAGAGAGAGAGAGAGAGAGAGAGAGAGAGATCAAACACATAGCTATTGGTACATACCCTCAGCCCCGAGGGTGAACTACTCCTCCTCGCCATGGATAGCGCCGGATGATGAAGATGGCCACGGTGATGGGTTCCCCCCCAGGTGCTTGGAACAGGTCCCATTGGTTTTGGTGGCTTTGGAGGTTTTATGGCGGCGGAACTCCCGATCTAATCTCTGTTCGGAAGTTTTAGGTGCGAGGTATATATGGGTGAAAGGAGTACGTCGGTGGAGCTACGGGGCCCCACGAGGCAGGGGGCGCGCCTAGGGGTGGGTGCGCCCCACCCTCATGAGCACCTCCCGTATCTTCCGACGTGGGGTCCAAGTCCATCGTGGGTTTCCTTCCAAAACAACTTCTCCAGTTGATTTCGTTCTGCTTCGACTCCGCTTGATATTCCTTTTCCTCAAACACCAAATAGGCATAAAACAAAGAATCTGGGCTGGGCCTCCGGTTAATAGGTTAGTCCCAAAAGTAATATAAAAGTGGAAAATAAAACCCAATATTGCCTAAAACAGTAGATAATATAGCATGGAGCAATCAAAAATTATAGATACGTTGGAGACGTATCACCGCCGCGGCCGGAGTGGCCAGCGGCGCAAGAGGAGGGGAGGGGCGCAGCTCTCAGCTGGAAGGGAGAGTCATGACTGCTACGAGCATGTCTTTTCGCAGATCAGGAGGTGTCGAAAGGCCGATGAGAAGCTCATCACCGTAGAAAAAGCGGTTATGAGATATGTTCTGCCACTCCTTGGGCGATATCGCAAAAAGCATTTTGTTTTATACCTTTTATAGGGGTTTTTACGGTATACCATAAACATTTTTTGCGGTACATGTTTTCAGCGGATCAAGATTCTCTTAGTCGCTCGGAATCACTAATTAACGGTACCCCTTGCAAAGGTCAGTCCCACCTTCCTAGGTTACAACAAATGGCGCAGTGCATGCGCATCATTTGTCGTAACCTGAGAGTTTTCTCTTTTTTCGTGGATTCGTTTATTCATAATGTTTTATCTCTTAAACCGTGGGTCCAAATTCTGAACCGTTTTCACCGTTGGATTTCTTCTATCGGTATCTTTGAAAAATTAGATCCCATGTTAATAGGTTTCGATAAACCTTTTTCCAAAAAAAATCCGAAAGAAAAAAAAGCCGAAAGCAAACAAAACAAGTTTTTTCCCTTTCCTAGAGGCATTGATGTGGCTCTCGTGAAAGCAAACCTGTGCCTCCACAATAAGCAAATATTTGCCTCTCATGAAAGCATTTTACCTTTAAGAGACACATAGTCGAAGCAAATTTGTGCCTCCACAGAAGCAAATCTATGTCTCTAGTAGAATAAAAAAAACATGTTTTCCCATTTCTCTAGTAAAAGCAAATATGTGCTTTCATGCGAAGCAAATCTATGCCTCTCATGAAAGAAAAAAAACGTGTTTTTTTCTTTTTTGAGAGGCACAACTATGCTCTCACGGATGCAAATATGTGCCTCTTACGAAAAAAAGAAAACATGTTTTATATATATTTTTTCTCGGAAACCTATGGAAAACCGGGAAGAGACCAAAAAGGCAAAAAAAACCAAGAAAAAATCATCTAAAACCGAAAACATGTACAGAAAAAAACTGAGAAAGCGCTCAGTGCGCGACGCGTGGCGGCGGCTCCTGGACATGGTACCCCTTGGTTAGTTGCTCTCGGGAGCAACTAATTGAGGAGTGCTCATTCGGGACTTGGCGCGCTCTCAGCCGCTGTCACGTGTCATGCTTTGAGCGCTTCCTCTGGACTTTTTTTTTATTTTTCCGCGCGTGTTTTGGCTTTTTAGATGGTTTTTTTTTTGGCTTTTCGTTTTTCCATCGGTCTTTCTTAGCTTTGAAAAAAATTGAATTTTTTTTGCGTGAAAAGACGTGTTTTATTTTTTTGTTTCCGTAAGAGGCACGGTTTTGCTTTCGTGAGAGACGCGGTTTTGCTTCCGCGAGAGGCACGACCGTGCTCTCAGAACCGAAAAAACACATTTTTTTTGCTTCCGTGAAAGGCACCATTTTGCTTCAGCGAGATGCACGGCCGTGGCTTTCAAAAACGAAAAAATGTGTTTTTTTCTTTTTTTTCCTTCCTTGAAAGGCACAGATTTCCTTCCATGAGAGGCACGGCCGTGCCCCTCAAAAACGAAAAGAAAACACGTTTTTTTTCCTTCTGCGAGAGGCACTGTTTTAGTTTCGCGAGACTCAGGCTGCAGGTGGGAGTGGATTTAAGTGGGACTAACTACCCCATCCCACTTAAATCGTTTTAATGGGATCCCATTGGACAACAAAAAAATTAATCGGGCTATCCCACTTAATCCGTTGGGAGCCCACCAACCCCGATAAGTTTTCGTGCAATGGAGAGTATTCAACTAACAGAAAACTGAAACAAAGCATGCATACATGCAATTTATACTTCCGACTTCAGCACTCTTGCGATGCTTGTACCTGTAGAATTGTATTGATTAATTGTTGATACAGTATTTTGTCAGTATAAGAAGTATATATAAGAGCCAAGCCGCACCTGACCTAGCCTTATTGCAAACCGAGTAGGAGTCTTAATCCTAATACAAGTTGTATTCTAACATCCCCCCGCAGTGTCAACGGTAGGCTTGACGACGTTGAGACTGAAACGAATGTCTTGAAACGGAGTAGTTGCCAGGCCTTTAGTAAAGATATCAACAAACTGAGCAGAAGTAGGCACGTGGAGAACGCGAACTTGACCGAGAGCCACCTTCTCTCGAACAAAATGAATGTCGATCTCAATATGCTTGGTGCGACAGTGTTGGACCGGATTCCCTGACATGTAGACAGCTGAAATATTATCACAGTAAACAATGGTAGCTTGCTCAATAGGACGGTGCAGCTCTGACAAAAACTGGCGCAACCAAACCGTCTCAATAACCGCATGAGCCACAACGCGGTACTCAGCTTCAGCAGACTAGCGGGAGACCGTAACTTGCCTTTTTGAAGCCAAGAAACCAAATTGTTACCAAGAAAAACACAAAATCCGGATGTGGACCTACGAGTATCTGGACAACCAGCCCAGTCTGCATCAGAGTAAGCTATCAAGGAGGTGGGAGAGGAGTTGTTGATGTGAAGACCTAAGTCTAGTGTGCCTTTAAGATACCGAAGAATACGTTTGACATGATTGTAGTGTGGAATACGAGGATCATGCATGTATAAACAAGCTTGTTGGACAACAAAAGAAATTTCAGGACGAGTGAGAGTAAGATACTGAAGTGCACCGGTAAGACTACGATAAAGAGAAGGATCAGAGAAAGGATCACCGTCTGCAGAGAGTTTGGAACCTGTATCAACAGGGGTATGGGAAGTTTGACAATCAAGCATACCAGCACGAGAAAGAAGATCCAGAGTGTACTGACGTTGAGACAAGAAAAGACCAGAGGAGTCACGGATAACAGCAATACCAAAGAAGTGGTGAAGAAGACCTAAATCTGTCACAGAGAATTCATGGCGCAGAAGAGAGATAATATGATCTAAAATTTTTTGTGAGGATAATATCATCAACATATAAAAGAAGGTAAGCAGTGTTGTTGTTGTGATGAAAGGTGAAGAGTGTAGTGTCAGAACAGGAAGGGGTAAAACCGATGGTTTGAGCATAAGTACAAAAGCGTTGAAACCAGGCACGTGGTGCTTGTTTAAGACCATAAAGAGATTTTTGAAGAAGACAAACATGATTAGGATAGGAGGAATGTTCGAAGCCAAGAGGTTGTTGACAATAGACTGTTTCTTGAAGAGAGCCATGAAGAAAGGCATTTTTGACATCTAGTTGATGAATTGGCCAGGAAGAAGAGACGGCGATGCTAAGGACAGTCTGGGCTTGACAACTGGAGAGAAAGTCTCATCATAATCGATGTCGTGTTGCTGAGAGAACCATGGCATACCCATCGAGCCTTATAACATGCAAGACTCCCATCTGAATTAAACTTATGACGAAAAACCCATTTGCCCGAAACGATATTTGTATTGGAAGGACGAGGAACTAACTGCCATGTGTTATTCTGCATAAGGGCATCATATTCATCTTTCATAGCTGCTGCCCAATTAGGATCTAGGAGACTTGATTTGTAATATTTGGGTAGAGAGGAAGGAGATAGAGATGCATGACGATTGAGACGATCTTTTGCAGGTAAACGAAACCCGGACTTGGCACGTGTGCGCATGGTATGATCGTTAGTAGGAGCTGGAACGGGAATAGCATGAGCAGGAGGGGTGGGAAAAGATGTGGTGGACGTGTCCGGCGCAGCGGAAGAAGTGGACGTGGGAGATGGCGGTGAAGACTGCGGCGGTAGGAGGTCTGCCGCAACAGAGTGTAATGGGTTTGCCTCTGCCGGAACAGAGGTGATGATAGAAGTGGTCGTGACAGGATCTGCTACCGCGGCAGAGGATTCGGCTGGTTTTGCTGGATAAGTTGGCGGGTGAAAGAAGGGAAGATGATTGCAACGAGAGGGACTAGTGGACGGTGTGGGTGAGTTGGGATCTAATTGTTGACGCTCGAAAAAGGGAAAATGTTTTCAGCAAATGTTACATGACGAGACACATGAACACGACCACTAACAAGATCTAGACAACGATACCCCTTGTGCTCGTCAGAAAAACCTAGCTGGACACACGGGGTAGAGCGCAGGGAAAGTTTGTTAGGAGACGTGGAGTAGGAGTTTGGGAAACAAAGACAACCGAGGACGCGAACGTCGGAGTAATTTGGGTGAGAGAGAAATAAAGAGAAGTAAGGAGTAGTTTGTGGGTTAACTGTGGATGGACGAATATTGAGTAAATATGTGGTCGTGAGGAGGGCCTCAGCCCAGAACTTCGGAGGCATAGAAGATTGAACAAGCAGAGTGCGAATGATGTCATTAAGAGTAAACAGAGAACGCTCGGCTTTGCCGTTTTGAGGGGAGGTATAAAGACAAGAGAAACGAAAGAGAATTCCATGTTGTAGAAAGAAATTTCGATTTTTAAAGTTGTCAAATTCATGACCATTATCACATTGGATGAATCATATAGGGAGGAAAAAATGGACCAAGACATAGCGCTGAAAGTTATGAAATATATTATGAACGTCGGATTTGTTGCGTAAAGGAAAAGTCCAAACATAATGAGTAAAATCATCAAGAATCACGAGATAATACTTAAAACCAGATACACTTTCTATTGGTGATGTCCAGAGATCACAATGAAGTAATTCAAAAGGAAAAGTACTAGAGGATTGAGAGGAACTAAAGGGAAGGCGAACATGTTTTCCTAATTGACATGACTGACACATAGAAGAATTATGAGGGTCTCTATTACAAGGTATTGAAAATTCACTAAGAAGTGTGGATAACACATTTTTATTGGGATCGCCGAGACGTTGGTGCCACAGATCAACTGAGGCCACCATAGATGTTGGAGGAGCAGCGACCGGAACACCATGAAGAGAATATAAATCACCAGAGCTATTGAATCGAGCGATCTCGGCCTTGGTCGGGTAGTCCTTCACGGACAAACCAAAGGGGTCAAACTCAACAGAAACATGATTATCAGTGGTGATTTGGCGAACAGAAATTATATTTTTAATAAGAGCATGAGCTACAAGAACATCACAAAGAAGCAAAAGCTTAGTTGGGGATTGGATTTGAGTTTGACCGACACAGTAAATAGGAATAGAAGATCCATCACCGAGAGTAATAGAGGGAAAAGACGAAGGTGTGCAAGAAGAAAGCAAATTACTCGATGCAGACATATGGTGAGAAGCACAAGAATCGAAAATCCAATCCGTACCTGAGTTCCCTTGTGCAACAAAGTTGTTCATGGCTGGTAGAAAAATAGCTTGGTCCCAGCTCGGAGTCGAAGTAGAGGTCGGTGTAGTCATGGGAGCTTGCGGGTGTGGTGGCATCGGCAGTAGGGCCGGCATCGGCGTAAAGAGAGAGACACCATCATTGTACTGCTGCATGTAAGGGGGCGATGGAGCGCCATAGGATGTATAAGGACCGGTGTTGTAGATCGATGGCGCGTAGGATGGAGCAGCGTGGTACGCGGCCGTCGGCTGTCGGGGCGCGAGGACGGGCGCGCCGGTGTGAGGGCGAGCACCGGGCTGCCAGCCACCGGTACAGGCAGGCGGGGCACCATATGACGTAGGGGCGGACCCGGGCATAGGCCACGCCGGGACTAGCCCTGTCCATGGATCAGGAGATGGGCGCCATTCGGGCGATGATGAAGCCGGGGGCGGTGGTGGTGTCGTTGGTGGAGCCGGGGGCGGAGCAGGAGCGGGCGCCGTGCGGAACTGCGGTGGCTTAGGGTTTTTGCCCCGGTAGTTGGGACTTGAACACCAGCCGGATGGTTGAGGAGGTGATGTTGACGGCGTCGACGCAGGCGGGCGAGGAGAAGCAGCGCGCCGCTCGAGGTAGCCGGGCGGCGGCAGCGGTAGCGGAGCTGGCGGGTTAGCCATACCCTAGGATTGGAAGTCTGATACCATGTAGAATTGTATTGAATAATTGTTGATATAATATTGTGCCGGTACAAAAAGTATATATAAGAGCCAAGCCACACCTGACCTAGCTTTATTACAAACCAAGTAGGAGTCTTAATCCTAATACAAGTTGTATTCTAACAGTACCGGCGGTTCGCGAGTTGCACGGCCACGGCTTGTACCGGCATGGCCCAAGCGCGGTCCAGCTCCTCGCCGCCGCCGGGCGTTTCCAAGCGCCGCGGTTGACCACCTCCTCGGCTCCTCGAAGATGAAGGACATGGGAGACACAGCTCGCCTGCTCGCCAGATGCATCGACGAGGTGTGGAGGAAGAGCACGGGCCTGGTAATGGCGAGCTCCATAGCTGCACGCGCCGGCGCATGGCTGCACCTGCGCTGCATGGCATCTCCTCGTGTCTCATGCATGCACGGCCGACCGCTCCTGCACCACCATCGAATGAGCCGCTCGGTCTAGCTCGAGCTAGAGCGTCGCTGGTCCGGTCTCGAAGTACAGGACCGTTTAGTCGTCAGTCGGGTCCCGAGCCTGCTCGCTCGCGGCCGGTCCAAAGGCTGGCTCGGTCAGCGACCAGACCGGACCGTCATGTCGTGCACTCATGCTCCATGATCGGTCGGCTCGCCGTGGAGGGCGACTGCAGGTCCACGGTACTGGCCGTCTACGGTATTCGCCACGAGGTCGTCCAGTCCTCCATGGTGGCCACGAGGAGACCCATGTAGTCGGAGACGGCAACATGGTCGGGCACGCTGAGGGGTCTCCCGTGGAGGTAGGCGTAGCTGTCGGCGAACATGGTGGTCACAACGGACTGGATGTGTGACGGCTGCGCAGATGACGTTCTTGAACGGTACTTGTGGAGGTCTGGGACGTTGGCGAGCATGAAAAGTCAGAGCGCCGGGTACAACCTGTCATCGTAGTGCGTCGCGGATGAGTAGATGAGAGCATGCGGGAGGAGACATCATTGGCTGTAGCTACAGCGAGGAGTACAAGGGCTAACCAGGGTGTGAGAGTGAGTAACATATGGATGCTAAACTAGTGTGTACGTGCATTTGCTAAGTGGGATCCCATTTGTGCATATAATTTTTGTATCTTGTGACGGAATGTCCGGTTATTCCCACTAAATGTATTGGGATTAAGTGGGCTTAAGGTGGAACTCCCATTTGCAATCTCACTTGCAGCCTGACGCGAGACACAAGGATTTGCTTCCTCGAGAGGCACGGCCGTGTTTCTCGAAAACGAAAAAACAAACTTTTTTTTTCTTCTGCGAGAGGTACGACCGTGCCTCTAGAAAACGACTTTTGGAACCAAAAAAAAGGTGCTCTCGGTGTCTTTTTTCATCTGTTTTCTTTTTTTGGAAAAAAAAGTCTATTAAAACCTATCAACATGAGATCTAATTTTAAAGATCTCGACGCGAGAAATCCGGTAGTAAAAACGGTTTGAGATTTGGATGTACGGTAGATAAAATGTTTTGAATAAATGGATGTATGAAAAAAAAACCTCAGGTTGGGACGGCGTGCCACTTGTCGCATCCTGAAAAAGTGAAAGTGGTCTTTGGAAGAAGTACTTCTCAATTATTATTTTTTAAGTGGGAGTATTTCTCGTTTAGTGATTTCGGTTGCTCCCGCTATTGAACGTCCCGTTAGTTACACGGGCCAAGACATTGTTGTATTCACCCCTCAAAAAGAAAAAGACATTGTTGTATTCTACTAACTAGTAGGCCGCTAGCCCGTGTCTATCGATCAGCTGCGTCGACATCTGTTCCGGCCCACATACTCTCTCTTCTCCACTCGTCTCTCTCATTTTCCAATTTCGAGAAGGGCATACCACAGCACACGGCCGCCCACGACCGAGCTTGGCGGCTCCTCCCCTCGCGGCCAGAGCAGCGAAGCCGGAGAACCAAGATGCCTCTATGGCATCACCGGCGCTTCCCTGCAGCCCCACTGCCCTCGGTGAGTACGCATTTTGTTTGTGCCAGTGTTCTATCCCCTCCAAAGCTAGATTTATTCATGTGATAGGACAGATAGGTGTTCAATTACTCCTCCGCATGGTACTGGGCATGAACGACAGTACAGTTTATGGTCTCCATCTTACAGTCGTACTCATGTGTACCAAGTTGGTTACCATTTTTGTAGCAACAAGTTGCGTCGGTACACACCCGCAAAAAAAAAAAAAAGTTGCGTCGGTACTGTTGCTAAGCATAATGCTAGTTTTGTTTGAGTTAAAGACTGCAAGTACTGGATGTGGTCTGGTATTTTCTTTCATAGGCTACAATTTCTTGCCCATTCGCTGCGCGCATTTGACATGCCGACATGTAGAGCTCTAGGAAAACCTTTTTTCAGCAATTGCTATGCCACTTGATTTTTCTAGGCATGGCTAAGCCACTGTTTTAACTTTACGTCTAACGTGATGTCCCTTTTCTTGGTTCCTCAATCCCATTTTTTTTATAAACCGAAATAGACTGAAATCTTTGTATTTTGCTTTGCTATTTGGCTTTCTAATAAAACCCAGACTGTGAGAGGGCCGCCTTTGCTCTGGAAAAACCCGGAATTTGCTGTGGGAAAAGACTTTATTTTGGGATTTGAAATAATATTCTTGGAGTCCCATTTGAAAGAAAAAGAAATTAAGCCTATAGGGAAACCACCTATTCTTAGTACCTACTGACTGGACTAGTGTTATGACATTATTTTTCGAACGGTAGTGTTATGAGTTATGACTTTATTTGATTGTTGTTTCCGTGCAATTCGTTGCGGTGTTCAGATTAAGTAGATGGCCTTGATGTGTTCATAGGGTTTCAAATGAGTTGTGACTTCCGATGCCAGGCCAAATAGTTCTATGGTTGATTGACCTGCTCGATGGGCCAATAACAAGTAATGTCAACTTATTAGACTGTGAGTAGACTAACTGGTACTGTGGTACTGGTATATATAAGTGTAGCGCCCAAATAATCTCTAAGAGGTCTTATAGTTAGGAACAGAGGGAGTATCTCTTAAGGTACTTCTACAGTATCTTCTATTGTTATAACATAAAATTTCTATAACACCTGAAATTTGCCAGCATTGTCTTGTTCTCTTTGATTTTTTTTTCAAATGGCTGAACTGTTCAAACATCTGAAACCTAAATGAGCTTTCACCGCACAAAACCAGAGTCATTATTAACTTGGTAACATACAAAATACTGGTGCATCACCAACTTCTTAACATGCAAAATACTGGTGCATTATTTCAAGTAGTAATTTATTGCTAATACAGTAGCACACATAGTTTTGGAAATTAACAAGCACACACTTTTCTTGGGATAGCAAATACGGCTTATTTGCTCCATCATCAAGATTATCATCACACACACACACACACACACACACACCATATGGTTTATATAATTGAGGAGCACACAGTTCCCTTGTGTATGCCTCTAAGTATAGAATAGCACGACATTGCCATGGTGCAGCTCAGAGCTCACACATCAGACCAAGTGATCTTAAATTCTCCGATGTTCTTGTTGAGCCCCAGCGCCTTCCATACCGCTGGCGACCCGTCCACGATGTTGTTTGCACATGGTGGCTCAAAGTTGTGTTCCTTGTCACAGCCATGCACCGAGTCACACTCGTCGACGACCTTGGCCAACACGGACCGCCTGTTCCCGCTGATGCGGATCATCTTGTTGCACCGACGTGTGCCGTCGAGGCGCAGCCACCCAGTAGACAGCGCCACCACCAGCTCGCTGTCCTTGTGGTAGCGATCGTCACAGAAGGACGGCCCACCACCGTCACCCCCGCGGGCAAAGCTGTTCAGCGTCAAGGTTGCCACTGTCTTGGAGGACACTGGGGGCGAACACCTGAACTGCGGGTAGCGGTGGCGGGGAATACAGCAGTTGGAGCCATTCTCCTTGTTGCACTTGCCAGCCTTGCCGTAGAGGAAGCCGCTGATATGGCAGCGGCCACCACTGGGCTTTGGCACGCGTTTGTTGGCTGTGGACGATGCGACACCATGGATATGGAGAGTGATTACCTGCAAGAGCATAAGCACAGCTAGTAGCTTCGGGTTAGCCATGCTATTTGCCACCTTAAGCTTGTGAGCTTTCGATTGAACTATTGCTTGATGCTCAAGTGTATGGGTGGGTACTCTATATAGAGCTCAGAAATCAGCAATTGCTATGCAATTTCATGGGCGCCAAGTTCTTGATGATTGGCTGCACATATTTGGCGTGCTATCATATAGAGCTCCGGGCAAAACATTTCAGCAATTACTATGCTACCGTGTGTTCACCACACTATACCACTGGTTTAACTAGGCATGTAACATACTGTCCCTTTTCTTGGTTTGTCAACTCCAAGGTTAGTTTCTGAGCTTGACAAGAAAATTGATGTGTAGTTATTCCATCATCGTCGCATTTTTTTCCTGTGTTTGTAATCTGAATTACATTATTACTCGGTAGTAGCTTTAGTGATTAATATAATTATATTTCGAATAGAATGGTAGTTGATGAATTGCGAGCAAATCATGCTGCTGGTTAAAACTGGCATCGTATGGTTTCTGTAAGTTTGTGTTGTTTCACTGTTAAAAGGAGACTTGAAAAGGCTTAATATTTAAAACAGAGACTAACAGATGGAGCATAAAATAAATGGAGAACCGAGTGTATAACTGAACATTTTGGCCCAAAAAAGGCAGCAGGTTTGTCCTGGTTTGATCAATTATACTGGAAATATGGTTTGATTGTTTGACCGTCTCAGATTTCCTGGACACTTGAGAATTGAGAAAAACCGCATCCAAGTGCGTGTTTCTGGATGATTTGGCTCCCGGGATTGTCTCAATATGTCTTGCTTTCTACATCATGTGTAGTCACTTAATTCTTTTTTTTTTCTTCAGTTTTTTTTTCGGGGTTAAAAGGATTTCATTGCTCAACTGTTGGAATATTCGTTCCTACATAGCAGAGGAACGTCTGTGTAAGTGCATTTTTATCCCTTACGTGTTTTGGTGATTGATGACAATGTTTTTGCGGACTAATCATGTGCTTTTGAGTTTCTCAGACATTTCTTCACTAGGTATAAGACGGTTTGGTGCCCCTCGAAGACTATTGAAGACGGCGTTTCTCTACGTTTCTTTTGGTGGATTTGAGTCGAGGAAAGCCGTACTATTAAGAGGGGTCCGTCGGAAAAAGTTTGGGTGGAATCATCACGCACACGCTCCTTCCTTGTCTCCACCTTTCCCTTGCACTATGGAGCATCCCCGCTTATCCTCTTTGTGATTGCCTTGGCTGCTTGTTGCTTTGTGCTTGCGGTAGTATCGCTCCTTGGAGCGGTAGTACTGCGACTCAGCGCAGTAGTACCGCTGGAGCCCACGAGTAGTATCGCTCCTCTGAGTCAGACCATCGTGGCCCCGTGCCAAGTACCGCTGCGTTGCGATAGTAGGGCGGATGTAATTTTTACATCCGCGCCCACTGTAGTACCGCGCCTTGTGCGTGGTAGTACCGCGCGCGTCCGATCCAAAGAGCCACGCCAGTAGTATCGCTCTTCAATGTAGTACCGCGTCGGGTTTTGCATCGCTCGCTTTCCAAGCAGGCGCAGGCACGACGTAATTTTATTCATCCGCGCCCTTCCCAAAGCTAGAGCTTCGCGCTTGCGGTAGTACCGCAAGGAGGGAGCGAGTACCGCGCTTCATGTAGTATCGCCTGTCGTCTCGCCAGAGCCCCTTCCGCTTCTTGGTAGTACTGTGGGGCCACGGTAGTACCGCTGCTGACCTCTTGATAGTACCGCGTCCCTGAAGCGGTAGTATCATGTGTCGCGGGCTGTTTAAGTGGATAACGGTTGGATTTCGTCCACCACTATAAAAGGGTCGTCTCCTACCTTTAGTTGACCACCTCTTCCAACCCTAAGCTCCATTGTTGCTCCAAGCTCCATTTTCGCCCGATCTCACTCCCTAGCCAATCAAACTTGTTGATTTGCTCGGGAGTGGTTGAGAAGGCCCCGATCTATACTTCCACCAAGAGAAATTTGATTCCCCCCACTAATCCCTTGCGGATCTTGTTACTCTTGGGTGCTTGAGCACCCTAGACGGTTGAGGTCACCGCGGAGCCATAGTCCATTGTGGTGAAGCTTCGTGGTGTCGTTGGGAGCCTCCAATTAAGTTGTGGAGATTGCCCCAACCTTGTTTGTAAAGGTTCGGTCGCCGCCTTCAAGGGCACCAATAGTGGAATCACGGCATCTCACATTATGTGAGGGCGTGAGGAGAATACGATGGCCCTAGTGGCTTCTTGGGGAGCATTGTGCCTCCACACCTCTCTAACGGAGACGTACTTCCCCTCAAAAGGAAGGAACTTCAGTAACACATCCTCGTCTCCACCGGCTCCACTTTTGGTTATCTCATCCCTTTACTTGTGCAAGCTTATTTGTGTTATATTCATTGCTTGCTTGTATGCTTATGATTGTTGCATCATATAGGTTGTCCACCTAGTTGCATATCTAGACAACCTACTTTGATGCAAAGTTTAATTTGGTAAAGAAAAGCTAAAAATTGTTAGTTGCCTATTCCCCCACTCTAGTCAACCATATCGATCCTTTCAATTGGTATCAGAGCCAGGTTTCTTTTTAAGGACTTTACATCCGAAGAGTATGGTTGACGTCGTAGACGATGTGGGAGAGCACTCCGGTGCGAATCCGATATCGTCTACGGGAGATGGGGTAACTCGATCTCACGTGAGGAATTCAATGTATGCTGGACACATTGAAAACCTCCATGACGACCGAGGTCAAAGACATGTTTAAGGAATTTTAGAAGGGCTTAAACTTTCCACCGCTTCCGTGAAAGTGGGTGATCCCGCCAACACGGAGACGGATGCTAACCCCGACAAGGGGGAAGCTACTAGTGAGAAAGCTCCTATGTCTAGTGGTAAGAATGGCACCGGCATCTTTGCCCATGTGCAACCTCCACCCGTTTATGGTGGTTCGATTCCTTCTACTCATTTTAATCATGCCGGTCCTCCCCCCAAGATTGATAAAAAGGAGGATTTTGATTCTTGGGTCTATCGTTTTAAGCGTCATTTAAATCATGTGAACACTAACCTTTGGAGAATCATTGAAGAAGGTTTTTATCCGCATGACCGGAGCAACTTCACTCCTAGAGAAATCGTGGATGATCAATTCAATGAAAATGCTCTCTTCATCATCCAAAGAAGCAATCCTTCCCGAAGACCTCCCGCATCTTCGACCCTACTCATTGGCCAAAGAAGCTTGGCACAAAGTGGTTTCCCTCTATCGGGGAAGAGCAAGCATTCAACGTTCCAATTATGAAGTGGTACAAGATGAAGCCGATGAGTTTGCAATGAAAGAAGATGAAGAACCTCGTGAGCTCTATCGGAGAGTTACCAAGCTCGCGGTCTCTCTCCGGGATCATGGAAGTAAGGACACGGATGACAATTGGATCAAGCACAAATTCCTCAAGGCAATGATGCCCTACCACAAAGCCATGTCCTCCGTCATCCGTCAAAGGCCGGACTTTCACACTTTGTCCTCAAGTGATGTGTTGGATGAGTTTGTGGCTATGAGCATATTGGACAAGACCGCCGACAATGCGGTGCTTCGCTCCCAAAGAGCAAAGAAGCCCAATCTTGCATTGAAGGCCAAGGTTTGTGTCGAAGAAGAAGAAGAGGAGGAAGAAGAGGAGAGCAACTGTGACGCCCTCGATTCAATCGTACACTAATCATGCACGCAAATGTGTACGATCAAGATCAAGGACTCACGGGAAGATATCACAACACAACTCTACAAATAAAATAAGTCATACAAGCATCATAATACAAGCCAGGGGCCTCGAGGGCTCGAATACAAGTGCTCGATCATAGACGAAGTCGTGGAAGCAACAATATCTCGAGTACGTATATAAGTTAAACAAGGTGCCATAAGATGGCTAGCACAAACCGGGATACAGACGAAGAGGAGCAGCCTCCCGCCTCGATCCTCCTAGGTCACTCCCGGTCGCGCCGGGCCGCACGTAGTAGTAGGCGCCTCAGTAGTAGTCGCCGAGGCGGTGGCGCTCGACTCGGCTCCATCGTCCGATAGCAGCAATCGAGTAGAGATAGGGAAAAAGGGGAACAAGGCAACCGTGAGTACTCATCCAAAGTACTGCAAGCAAGGAGCTACACTACATATGCATGGATATATGTGTAAAGGCCATATCAAGGACCGAATCGCAGAATGCCGTAATAAGAGGGGATAGCTAGTCTTAACGAAGACTACGCTTCGACACCGGCCCGGCAATGCATGTAAGAGGACAACGGAAGTCCTCCAAGTAACAACATATAGCAATAATCCTACCCGCAATCCCTCGCTCATAACCCCGAGCGAGAGCGACCACCGTTGTATCTGCACTTGGAAGGGTGTGTTTTATCAAGTATCCGGTTCTAGTTGTCATAAGCTCAAGGTACAACTCCAAGTCGCCCTGCTATCAAGATCACGGCTATCCGAATAGATTAACTTCCGCAGGGTGCACCATCTTACCCAAAGACGCTTGATCCCATTTGGCGGACACACTTTCCGGTCATGCCCGCCGTAGAAGATCAACACGCCGCAGCCCCACCTAGGCACAACAGAGAGGCCAAGACGCCGGTCTAAACCTAAGCGCCGCAGGGTCCGGGCCCATCGCCTCGAAAGCACACCAAGACGTTATGTAGGGCGGCCGAAGCGCACTCTAGCCTAACAGCGCGTTCAGCCCAATCCGGCGCGCGCCGCCCGTCGCCGACGTCTGAAGTGCTTGGTGATACCACGACGCCGGATACCCATAACTACTCCCTGTAGATGGTTAGTGCGATAAGCTCGTAGCCAACCCAGATCAAATACCAAGACCTCGTTAAGCGTGTTAAGTAACCGCGAACGCCGAACAGGCCAGCCCACCTCTCTCCTAGGCGGTCTCAACTCGCCTGCCGCTCCGCCACAATGATCCACTCATGGTGCTCCATCACCAATTCGACTTTAGTCTCACATGTATCATGTATAAGTATATAGTATATACCGTGATCAACTCCCGAGTGATCACGACCGATAGTATAGCACGCAGCATGCATAAATATGAAGGGCCACAGATGAATGAACTAGCATCCTATACTAAGCATATAGGATTGCGTAAGGTAACAATGGTTACAAGGACAAAGCTATGCAAAGAAGATAGGAGTATCCAAAAACAAGAATATGCTATGATACTCTAATGCAAGCAAGTAGATAAGAGTAGGCGATATCCGTGATCAAGGGGGCTTGCCTGTTGCTCGGCAAGAGAGAGGGTCGTCAAGATCAGAGTCGAACTCGCCACCGCAGCTCGGCCTCGTAGTCTCACCAAGAGAAGAGGGGAAGAAACAATGAATACACGGTAACAGATGCATAACGATGCATGACATGCCAAGAAGCGATGCTAGGCGTGCCTAACGTGGTAAGAGGGTACCGGTTTAGGGGAAAGCATCCGGAAGTTATCCTGCCTCCGGACGCCCTCAGACGATGATGAACCGGAGGAGAAAGTTTGCAGTGTTCGATAGGTTAGAGCGTGTGGTGGACGAACTGATCGCGAATCAATTCGCCTCGCTGCTCGAGCAACTTTTATGTTGAAAATATTTTAATCCTAATACGGATTAAAAGATATGATTTTTAAAAGATTTTATTAATTTCGGAATTTTATTAATTATTTAATTAATTTCGAAAATGCATTTATGACATCAAGATGATGTCATGCCGACGTCATCGAGACAACAGGGTTGACTAAGTCAACCTCGGCTGTGGGGTCCCGCATGTCATTCACTATTAGCTTAATTAACCTAATCGATTAATTAACCTTAGTTAATTAAGTTAATTAAGTTAATTAATAATTAGTGTTAATTAATTGAATTAATTAGTTTAATTAATTACCCAATTAATTTAACTAATGATTAGGTTAATTAATCCGAATTAATTAGATTAATTAATTACTCAATTAATTAATTAATTAATTATTTAGTTAATTAGTTTAATTCATTTTATTTCCTTTTTTAGTTTCTGCTTTTAATTTAAAACGCTCATTTGGGGTGGGGCCCCACGCCGCTGGCCCACGGCCTTATCGGGCATGCGGTGCGGGAGACGCGGGCGACGCCTTGATTCGGCACTAACCATGCCCGTCAGGGGCGCCACCAGTATGATCGGAGGCTGGGCGGCCGAGCGGCCGAGGCCACACGCAGCCACTGGCCGGCAAGCAGCGGCGCCATGAGGGAGGTGACGAGCGGGTTGGTTTCTGGGACTCAGCCGGGCCGAGCGCCAAGCGAGAGAAGGGGAGGAACGAGGTCTGGCCGGGGCCGAACGAGGAGGAAGAGCGAGGGCTCTGGGCGGCGCTTAGGACGCCTTGAGAGGTCTGAACATCACATGGGAGCCGCATGAGTGGGCCGAGGCCACTGGGCCGGATCCCAGGAGGGAAGGAAGGAGGGGGTTCGGGGGAGGGGCGTCAGTCTGGGCGGCCGGAGCCGGGAGCCGAGGGGACCGAGGAGGCGCCAGGCTGTGGGACGGCCGGAGCCACGAGCCGGCCGACGGGAAGAGGGAGGAGAGGGGGCCTCACAGTGAGAGGGTCTCGGCCTGCTGGCTCAGTGGGGGCGGGCAGGCCAAGGGAGGAGGCCGGGAGGCGTTCAGCGAGGGGCTGCAAGGCCGAGCCGATCATGGGAAGGCCGCCGGCCAGGGGCGCCCGAGGCGGCGACGGGGGGAGGAGGATCTCCCAAGGGCGAGGAGGAGGAGGGAGGTCTGGGCGGGCGGGGGCAAGAGAGGGGGAACGGCGGGGAGGTTCGGTCGGGCTGGTCGGGGTGCTCCCGATCCAGATCGGCCTGGAGCGAGGGGGGGCGAGGCAGGCGTGTGGGGCGAATGGGTGGTTAGCTAGGGTTAGCCAGGGGTGGGGGGTTATCGGGCGGTTGGGCGGCGGGCCGCCCATGGGGGAGAAGGGATGGGCCAAGGGGAAGTGGGGAGGAGGGCCACTGGTTGGCCGGAGGAGAGGTTATCCCCACTTTTTTCCTTTTCTCATTTTGTTAAATTTTCTTTTTCTGTTTTATTTTATTTAAAATGCTTTGGCATTTTGTAAATATTAGTGCACCCTCCAATATTAGGTTAGGTATTTTAGAAAACCCCTAACATTTTAGAATTAGTTTTCAAACCCTTTTATCGCTTTGTTTCATTTTTGATTTTGTTTTAGGACGGTTCAATTAACGAGAGGTTAATTATCTTAACCGAGGTGATTATCGCTCCATAACCATCCGGGCGTTACAAATCTCCTCCATTACAAGAAATCTCGCCCCGAGATTTAGGAGGTAGAAGGAAAGAGTGCGGATATTCATCTCAAGACGATCCTCGCGTTCCTGTGTGGCTTCGTCTTGAGTGATTCGACCATCGGACTTTGAGGAATTTGATCGCCTTCGACGGGTGCGGCGTCAGCTTGGTCGAGAATGCGGACCGGATGCTCTTTATAGGAGAGGTCTGTTGCAATTCGAGCACTTCATGGTCCACCGCTCGGATTGGGTCCTTGAAGCGGCGTCGGAGTTGGGACACGTGGAACACATCGTGAACTCCGAGAAAGGTTCGACGGAAGCTCCAGTTGATATGCCACTTTTCCACGCCTTTCCAGAATAGTGAAAGGGCCAATATAGCGAGGCGCTAACTTGCCCTTGATCCCGTAGCGGTGAGCACCCTTCATTGGTGTAACACGGAGATAGGCCTTTTCGCCAGGTTGGTAGACCATGTCTTTGTGATGACGGTCATAATTACTCTTTTGACGAGACGGAGCGGTCTTGAGATTCTCGCGAATAATGCGGCTTGGTTCTTCGCATGTTGGATAATATCCGGACCAAGAGTGGACGCCCCCGCTTTCGACCAGCTTCAGAGGGTTCGCACTTTCGTCCATATAACACTTCAAGGGGCCATCTTCGACTAGCTTGATAGCTATTATTATAAGAGAACTCAAAGATACGGGAGAGATTCCTCCCATTTCTTGCGAATGAGACAACACAAGCTCAAGCATGTCTTCGAGAATTTGGTTGACACGCTCAACTTGCCCTTGGGATCATGGATGAAACGCAGATCGAAAGATAAATGAGTACCCATAGCTTCTTGAAAACTTGCCGTAATCTTGAAGTGAATAAGCTGCCACGGTCCGAATCGATAACCAAAGTGGAATACCGTGAAGTGAAACAATTCGACATATAGAGCGTTGCACCGGCTAGCAAAGGATCGCTTTTTGACCGCCGAAAATGTGCAACTTTAGAAAGCCGGTCAATGACGACAAGAATAGCATCATTACCTTTCTGCGATTTGGGAAATCCAAAGGACGAAGTCCATTTCAACATGGTCCCATTTCCATTCGGGAATAGAGATAGGCTGCAGAGTTCCAAAGAGGCCTTTGATGTTCTCGCTTTGATACGACGGCAAACGCCACACTCGTAAACATAGCGAGCAATGTCCCGCTTCATATTAGACCACGTAATCTCGATTTAATGTCTTGATACATCTTTGTACCGCCGTGGTGGATACATAGAGGCGATCATGAGCTTCTTGCATAACCTTCGAGTCATATCCAGGTTGTCCTTCTTACACGGCACCACTAGGCGGCCTTTGAAGTACAAGGCGCCATCATCGGCAATAGTGAAGGAGGAGGGATTTCCTTCCGACGCCTTGTTTAAGCTTGTAGACCTCGAGTCAAATCCTCGCATTGTCTTTATGGTGCCCAAGAGATCGGGTTCAACAGCCGTGGTAAAGAGGGAACCTCGGGGAACAACACGGAGATTCATCTTGCGGAACTCCGGAGGAGGGGAGCGAGTGCACCGAGGAACAATATGGAGGTTCAACTGCTGAATTCTTCAACAAGTGAGGGATGAACTTTGTGAACTCAAGGTGGTTGCAGAAGACTTATGCTCAAGGCATCAGCCATTACATTAGCCTTGCTCGGCGATAGGAAATACCCAAATCAAAGTCTCCAATAGCTTCCATCCATCTCTCGCCGACGGAGGTTCAGGTCCGCTGAGTAAACAGATACTTCAGACTTTGGTGGTCGGTGTAGATCTCGCAACGACACCGAGAAGGTAATGTCGCCATCGCTTTAGCGCATGAATGACAAGCAGAAGTTCGAGGTCATGAACTGGGTAGTTCTCCTCGTGAGGGCGAATCGCCGAGAGGCATAAGCAACTACTTTGCGCTCTTGCATCAAGACACCGCCTAAACCTTGACGGGATGCGTCGCGATAAATGACGAAGTCCTTCTTAGTATCGGAGGAGCTAGCATCGGGCAGTTGTCGACTTGTCTTTGAGTGCCCGGAAGCTTTCCCGACACTTATCATCCCATTGGAACTTGACGCCTTTATGCAATAGATTAGTCGAGGCTCGGCAATCTTGGAGAAGTTCTCGATTTAATCGACGGCAATAGTCAAGAGACCGAGAAAACTTCGACTTGCTTAACGCTCTTCGGAGGAGTCCAATCGAGAATAGCCTGAACTCGTTCGGGGTTGACGGCAATACCATCCTTAGAGATGACATGTCCAAGGTAGGTTACTTGGAAGCCGAAATTCACACTTGGAGAACTTGGCATAGAGTTGATGCTCTCGTAGCTTTTCCAAAGACAAGACGAAGATGTTCAAGATGTTCTTCTTCATTCTTGAATAGATCAGATATCATCCAGATAAACCACGACGAACTTGTCGAGGTAATCCATGAATATATAGTTCATCAAAGCGAGAGAAGGTGGCTGGAGCATTGGTTGCCGAAGACATGACGGTGTACTCGTATGAACCATAACGAGTCACAAATGCGGTCTTGGGGATATCCTCCTCGCGAACACGGATCTGGTGGTAACCCAACCTCAAGTCGAAGTTTCGAGAACACCGACGAACCAGCCAGCTTGATCATAAAGATCATTGATCCGAGGAAGAGGATACTTATTCTCAATGGTAGCTTGATTTATAGGACGGTAGTCTTGGACCAATCGGTTTGTCCCATCCTTCTTCTTGACAAAGAGAGAAGGTGCTCCCAAGGTGAGCAACTTGGGCGAATGAAACCGCTTTGAAGAGATTTGTCGATTTCCTCCTTTAGTTCAAGGAGTTCATGCGGCGGCATCTTGTAGGGACGCTTGGCTATAGGAGTGGTGCCGGTTTCAAGTCGATGACGAATTCGACAGCCCTAGCAGGGGAATCCTCGAAGTTCTTCAGAAAGACGCCTTGGAAATCGCAAACGACGTGAATGTTTTCAATTCCTCGAGGGTGCGGCGCTCAATGCATTCAATGCATAGAGCCTTGCCTCGCATTTTGAACCGATTTAGCATTGTAGCTACGATTTCATCGAAGGGTGCAGCAGATGGACGGTCTTAGTGGCGCAAACGATTGACGCCAGATGCGCTTTCAACCAATCCATCCCCAAAATGAGGTCAATGCTACAAGACTTCAAAGACGATAGGAGAGACAAGGAATTCCATTCCTTCGATTTCAACGGACATCGTTGCAAACCATGGAGGTCCGACATTGGCCCGCTGGGGTGTGTACTAATAGTGAAGCATTCATGTCTTCACTTTTAATGCCATGCATGAATGCAAAATCTTCGACATGAATGAATGTGATGCTCTGAATCGAATAAAACAGATGCGTGTACTGAATTTACGAGGAGTGTACCCATCACAATGAGCAGTGCTGGTCTTGAGCCTCGCTCGGATCAACGTGGTTGGCCCGAGCTTGCCCATAAGACTTGCCGGTGTTGTTGCGGTTCGGTTGTTTCCACGGCCACCGCTTTGGAAGGGCCGCTTGATTCGGTTCGTTGCATTCTCTAGCACGGTGCCCTCGTTGTCCGCACCAAGCATAAGCCATTATTGGGTGTGGGAACAGGAGCTTGGGGTGGTGGAGCTGGAAGCTTGGCCGCTTAGTTGTAGGCGCACGAGGTGTAGCATAGTTCGCTTTGAAGCGTATGCATTCGGCCGGTACATGCTATTGGGAATCCATATCTTGCGCTTCTGCGAGGACGGGCCCAAGATGAACCCGTGTCACGGTTGCGCTGTTAGAGCTCGTATTCCTGCACCAGTTTCGACATTGATAGCTTTGTTCACCAAGGTGGCGAAATCAGCAAAGTCGTGCACAAGAAGTGCGAGCTTGATGTCGCCTTGAAGTCCGCCACGGAACTTCTCTGTCTCAAGGCATCGCTTGCAATATCCTCTTGAAAGATAGCGAGACAAGTCCAGAACTCTCACGATAGGCTTCAACATCTTGTTGCCTTGGGTGAGATTATGGAACTCACGCTTCTTCCGTCCATGACTCCTTGAGGGATGAAGCGGCGCGGAAGGCAGCCCGGAAGTCCGCCAGTGATGAGTGTTCCAACCGGCAGAGTACGACGGTGGCTGTCCCACCATTGAGTCTGCGGGTCCTTCAGAAGAAGGAAGCAAAGGTGACATAGCTGGCGGGGCTACATCAGCAGACTCCATCTCATAGGTGATGTCACGGAGCGACCATCAAGATCCGTGGGCTGAGTTGAGCTGCGGTACACGCCGGGTTCAGCGTATGAATTCTCGCAGAGTTGTTCCGCTTTGGGTGCTTTGGTTCATATTGGGGCGAGGAATCGAGCCATCATGTTCTCCATGAACTGGCGATTCATCTCAAGCTGTTGGACCATACCAGCCATGTACTCAAAGCGGTGGTGGGAAGTTGGCACCACGACCACGACTGCTGGCCTAACCATCCTGCTATTATATAACAGGTAGTTCAAGATTTGAAAAATTAAGCAAGAGACAGAATCATTCATGATGAAACATGCATAATGAAAGCGATGATGGGAACTACATAGTAGTTGGCATATCTTACAAAAGGAATCATGCATAGAGTTCGATACATAGAGTCCAATACATAGACTACTACATCATAGGCGGCACATGTGCTCATGGCGAATACATCAAATGCTAAAAAGCAAGCCTACATCGGTCCCACGCTGCATCGCTGGAGGTAGTCAGAGCTCTGAAAGTCGATAGTGCGGCAAAGGATAGTCCTCCACGCCGCTGACTGGGGCCGCGGATACTCGTGCTGAATCCGACGCCCGTGTGGCGTAAAGGGCCAAGTGCGGAGAGTAGCCTCCCACGCCCGCCAACCGACACCCTGGGCATCACGGTCTGGCGGGGTAGATCGCAGAACGCGCAGCTCTCCGGAACGGACAAAGGGTGCATCGGCGTCGAGCACGGTAGAGGTGCCGACGGGTGATGTACAACTCGTGGCGAAGAGCTCGGTTAGCTCGATCCAGCCCATCGCGATGCGTAACAAAGTTCGATGGTGGAAGGGCTCTCTGGTGACCATGGTGTAGGCAGCAGCAGTAGTAACCCTCCTCACCAACATCGACGCGATAGCAATGTGCCGAAGGGGAGGTGTCCAACTCTCGATACTCGCGACGAAGACGTGTCGGTCAGCATAAGCAGATCGTGGACTGCCATATCGATGGTCACTCCAACACCATGTGCGGTGTGCAAGACAAGAGTGGACTCATACTCCCGAGAGTAGAGGTGGACGATGGCGCTGCATCGCTCCCGGTTATAGTCCCGTACTCCTCATAGACGGTGTACTCGGGGTGCCGCGATAACCCGATAGGTCATCATCTCGGCTAGCACCGCAGTGATCTCGAGGCACCAATGGCCGTCGTGTGGCGCATTTACCAGCCTCGTGGGTTCCATCCGAAAACAAAGACGTTTCAAAGGAGTCAAATGACAGTGTCGAAATTGCTCAAATACAATTCCAAAACAACTAAGGCTATATCCATCTTCGGGGTGAATGCGGTCACGGGATCCTAGTGATAGTTAGTAAAATCGTTTAACCCGAGTAGAAGAGAGTCCAGAGTCCCAGAGTAAAGGTCGAGGAGTAAAAGATCCTAATACCACCCGATGGCGACGTGGGCCCGTAAGGCACACAGCCAAGTTAGTAAAAGTTTTGCAATGTCTAGACTCGACTTCGGCCAAGGAGTGTGGAAGGGGATTCCTACAGCAATGGCTCGATACCAACTCAGACGCCCTCGATTCAATCGTACACTAATCATGCACGCAAATGTGTACGATCAAGATCAAGGACTCACGGAAGATATCACAACACAACTCTACAAATAAAATAAGTCATACAAGCATCATAATACAAGCCAGGGCCTCGAGGGCTCGAATACAAGTGCTCGATCATAGACGAAGTCACGGAAGCAACAATATCTGAGTACGCACATAAGTTAAACAAGGTGCCATAAGATGGCTAGCACAAACCGGGATACAGATCGAAGAGGAGCAGCCTCCGCCTCGATCCTCCTAGGTCACTCCTCGGTCGCCGCCGGTGGGCTGCACGTAGTAGTAGGCGCCTCGCAGTAGTAGTCGCCGAGGCGGTGGCGTCGACTCGGCTCCATCGTCCGATAGCAGCAATCGAGTAGAGATAGGGAAAAAGGGGAACAAGGCAACCGTGAGTACTCATCCAAAGTACTGCAAGCAAGGAGCTACACTACATATGCATGGATATATGTGTAAAGGCCATATCGATGGACCGAATCTGCGAGAATGCCGTAATAAGAGGGGATAGCTAGTCTTAACGAAGACTACGCTTCGACACCGTCCGGCAATGCATGTAAGAGGACAACGGAAGTCCTCCAAGTAACAACATATAGCAATAATCCTACCCGCAATCCCGCTCATAACCCCGAGCGAGAGCGACCACCGTTGTGTCCGCACTTGGAAGGGTGTGTTTTATCAAGTATCCGGTTCTAGTTGTCATAAGCTCAAGGTACAACTCCAAGTCGTCCATTACTATCAAGATCACGGCTATCCGAATAGATTAACTTCCTGCAGGGTGCACCATCTTACCCAAAGACGCTTGATCCCATTTGGCCGGACACACTTTCCGGGTCATGCCCGCCGCGTAAGATCAACACGCCGCAGCCCCACCTAGGCACAACAGAGAGGCCAAGACGCGGTCTAAACCTAAGCGCCAGAAGTCAGGGCCCATCGCCTCGAGCACACACAAGACGTTATGCGGGCGGCCGGAAGCACTCTAGCCTAACAGCGCGTTCCAATCCAATCCGGCGCCTCGTCACGACGTCTGAAGTGCTTTGGCCGATACCACGACGCCGGATACCCATAACTACTCCCGCGTAGATGGTTAGTGCGATAAGCTCGAGCCAACCCAGATCAAATACCAAGACCTCGTTAAGCGTGTTAAGTAACCGCGAACGCCAAAACAGGGCCAGCCCACCTCTCTCCTAGGCGGTCTCAACTCTGCCTGCCGCCTCCGCCACAATGATCCACTCATGGGTGCTCCATCACCGACCGACTTTAGTCTCACATGTATCATGTATAAGTATATAGTATATACCGTGATCAACTCCCGAGTGATCACGGCCCGATAGTATAGCACGCAGACATGCACAAATATGAAGGGCCACAGATGAATGAACTAGCATCCTATACTAAGCATATAGGATTGCGTAAGGTAACAATGGTTACAAGGACAAAGCTATGCAAGCGGATAGGAGTATCCGAAAACAAGAATATGCTATGCTACTCTAATGCAAGCAAGTGTAGATAAGAGTAGGCGATATCCGTGATCAAGGGGGCTTGCCTGGTTGCTCGCAAGAGAGAGGGTCACAAGATCAGAGTCGAACCGCCACCGCAGCGGCGGCCTCGTAGTCTACCAAGAGAAGAGGGGAAGAAACAATGAATACACGGTAACAGATGCATAACGATGCATGACATGCCAAGAAGCGATGCTAGGCGTGCCCTAACGTGGTAAGAGGGGTACCGGTTTAGGGGAAAGCATCCGGAAGTTATCCTGCCTCCGGACGCCTGTCGACGATGATGAACCGGAGGAGAAAGTTTGCAGGTTCGATAGGTTAGAGCCGTGTGGTGGACGAACGGACTGCGTAACCGAATTCGTCTCGTCGTTCTGAGCAACTTTTATGTTGAAAATATTTTAATCCGGAATACGGATTAAAAGATATGATTTTTAAAAGATTTTATTAATTTCTGGAATTTTATTAATTATTTAATTAATTTCGAAAATGCATTTATGACATCAGCATGATGTCATGCTGACGTCATCAGACAACAGGGTTGACTAAGTCAACCCTGACAGGTGGGTCCCGCATGTCATTCACTATTAGCTTAATTAACCTAATCAGATTAATTAACCTTAGTTAATTAAGTTAATTAAGTTAATTAATAATTAGTGTTAATTAATTCAGAATTAATTAGTTTAATTAATTACCCAATTAATTTAACTAATGATTAGGTTAATTAATCCGAATTAATTAGATTAATTAATTACTCAATTAATTAATTAATTAATTATTTAGTTAATTAGTTTAATTCATTTTATTTCCTTTTTTAGTTTCTGCTTTTAATTTAAAACGCTCATTTGGGGTGGGGCCCCACGCCGCTGGGCCCACAGCCTTATCGGCATGCGGGTGCGGAGACGCAGGCGACGCCTGATTCGGCACCTAACCATGCCTGGTCGGGCGCCACCAGGCGGATCGAGGCGGCTGGGCGGCCGAGCGGCCGAGCCACACGGCCACGGCATGGCATGTGCCAGCGCCATGAGGAGGTGACGAGCGGGGCGGTTCTGGGGCTCGGCCGGGCCGAGCCGTCTGAAGGGGAGGAACGAGGGTTCGGCCGGGAAGCCGAACGAGGGAGGAGCGAGGGCTCGGGGCGGCGCTAGGGCCATGGAGGTCGGAACGCCACGGGGCGCCGGCATGAGTGGGCCGAGGCCACGGGCCGGATCCGGCAGGGGGAAGGAAGGAGGTTTCGGGAGGGGGCGCGGGCTGGGCTGGGCGGCTGAGAGCCGGGAGCCGAGGGGACCTGAGGGAGGCGCCGGCTGGCCAGATCACGGAGCCGGTCGCCGGGGAAGAAGAGGAGAGGGGGGGCCTCACAGGGAGTAGGGTCTCGGCCGGTGGGCTCGGTGAGGGCGGGCAGGCTGGGGGAGGAGGCCGGGAGGCGTTCCGAGGGGGCGGCGAGGCCGAGCCGATCATGGTGGCGGCCGCCGGGCCTCAGGGCCCGAGGCGGCGACGGGAGGAGGAGGATCTCCGGCGGCGAGGAGGAGGAGGAGGCCTGGGCAGGGGGCAACAAGGGAGGGGGGAACGGGGGGAGGTTCGGCGGGGCCGGTCAGGGTTCACCGATCCAGATCGGTCGGGAGCGGGGGGGCGGGCGTGGGGGGCGAATGGGTGGTTGGCTAGGGTTAGCCGCAGAGGGTGGGGGTTATCGGGCGGTTGGGCGGCGGGCCGCCCATGTGAGAAGGGATGGGCCAAGGGGAAGTGGGGAGGAGGGCCACTGGTTGGTTGGGAGGAGGTTATCCCCACCGCTTTTTCCTTTTCTCATTTTGTTAAATTTTCTTTTTCTGTTTTTATTTTATTTAAAATGCTTTGGCATTTTGTAAATATTAGTGCACCCCTCCAATATTAGGTTAGGTATTTTAGAAAACCCCGGTACATTTTAGAATTAGTTTTCGAAACCCTTTTATCGTTTGTTTCATTTTTGATTTTGTTTTAGGACGGTTCCGAATTAACGAGAGGTTAATTATCTTAACCGAGGTGATTACTGTTCCATAACCATCCGGGCGTTACAGCAACCTCGAAGATACGAAGTATGCCTATCATGAACACATGGCCCCTTCCTTCAAGGCAATTTTGGAGCAAGAAGAACTCAAGGCCCAACTTCAACAAGAGCAGCTCAAGTGGCACAAAGGGCAAGCAACGAGTGAGGACTTGCTTCAATTGTGGCAATGTGAGTCATTTTGTTGCGGAGTGCCCGTATGAGAAGAGGGAAGACAATGGTGGCAAGCTCATCCGTAAGGACAAGGCCAAGTCTTTCCCCAACAAGAGCAACTTCACCAAGAAGACTCCTCACAAGGCTTTGGTGGTACAAGAAGAGTACAATGATGATGATGATGATGATGATGATGATGGTGATGGTGAGTCGATTGCCATGGCCTCCGTTGCCATTGCAACGACTCCTCGGGTGTCTCTCTTCGACTCACCCAATGAGAGCATCACCGCCAAGTGCCTCATGGCTAAAGCCACCAACAAGGTGTTTGCTTCCGGTGGGGGATCATGGTTGCTCGATAGTGGAGCTACAAATCGTATGACCGGAAGCAAGGACTTGGTGGTGGACGTGCACAAGATTCCTTCTATGCCCACCAATGTCGAGTGGGGTGATGCCTCGTCTTCTAAGGTATTGGGACTCGGCAAGGTTGTCATTTCTCATGATCTTACGATCGAGAAGGTCATGCTTGTGGAGTCCCTTGCATACAATTTACTTTCCGTTCGTCAACTTGCAATCATGGGCTTTGCCACTTTCTTTGATATTGATACCGTGGCCCTCTTGTGGAGCAAGACTCTTAGAGTAGCCTTTGTTGGGCATGTCGAGAACGGTCTCTATGTGATTAACTTTTCGGAGGTACCCACTAAGACCGCGACATGCCTAATGGCTAAAGTTGATGTGGGATGGCTTTGGCATCGCCGTTTAGCCCATGTCAATATGAGATCTTTGCAAAGTCTTCTCAAGGGGGACCATGTCCGTGGACTAACGAATGTTAGTTTTGCTAAAGATCGTGCTTGCAGTGCTTGTATCGAAGGAAAGCTTCATGAAAAGGCTCACCCTCCCACGACTATCATTTACTCGAAGAGGCCTTTGGAGCTTCTTCACTTGGATCTATTTGGGCCTCCATCCTTTGATAGTCTTGGGGGTAGGAAGTATTGCTTGGTGATTGTGGATGACTACTCAAGATATACTTGGGTGTATTTCTTCAAGAGGAAGAGCGAGACCCAACAAACCGTCATTGTCTTTGCAAATGAAGCACAACGTCAACACAATGCAAAGATCTTGGCAATAAGAAGTGACAACGGCACCGATTTCAAGAACTACACCTTGGATGAGTTTCTTAGTGATGAGGGGATCAAGCATCAATATTCTGCACCCTACACCCCTCAACAAAACGGTGTCGCGGAGAGGAAGAACCGGACGTTGATGGATGCGGCAAGGACCATGATGGCGGAGTTCAAGTCTCCATACAACTTTTGGGCTGAAGCCATCAACACCGCATGTCATGCATCCAATCGGCTCTACCTCCGCAAGGGTTTGAACAAGACTCCATATGAGATACTCACCGGTAACAAGCCCAACCTCAAGTACTTTCGGGTGTTCGGGTGTAAGTGCTTCATTCTCAAGAAAGGTGTTCGGTTGTCTAAGTTTGAAGCTAGAGCTTATGAGGGCATATTTGTTGGTTATGCTACAAACTCTCATGCTTACCGTGTCCTCAATAAATCCACGGGACTTATTGAGGAGACGTGTAACGTGGAGTTTGATGAGAATAACGGCTCCCAAGTGGAGCAAAGTGGCACTTGTGATGTAGGTGATGAAATTCCTCCTCAAGCCATAAGAAGAATGGGTGTTGGTTTTATCCTACCCGTTGAGGAACCCCTTGTGGCCGAAGGAGAAGGACAATTCTCCACTCAAGTGGAGCCATCACCAACCCAAGGCCCACACGCTCCCGAAGAACAAAGTGAAGGCCCTCAACCTCATGGACAAGACCAAGGGCAAGATCATGCTCAAGACGATGTTGACACACCAAGTGATGCCCAAGGTCAAGTTCTCTCCCCCGAGCAAGTTCAAGATCAAGAACATGCTCATGACGGCGCTCAAGATGATTAAGTGACTTCTCCTCAACTCACCACCGAGGAGGAATTAGAGCGTCGTGCCGCCAAGATTACTTCCAAGCTCACCACCAAGGGTCATCTCATGAAGAATGTACTTGGGAGCATCCAAAAGGGGGTAAGCACTCATAGACAATTGGCAAACTATTGTGAACATCACGCGTTTGTTTCTTGTGTTGAACCCCAAAAGGTATATGAAGCACTCGAAGGTCCGGATTGGCTTAATGCCATGCATGAAGAACTCAACAACTTCGAGTACAACAAGGTGTGGAGGTTGGTGCCAAGGCCAACAGGGAACCACAATGTCATTGGTACCAAGTGGATTTTCAAGAACAAACAAGATGCTCATGGAACCATCATTCGCAACAAGGCGAGATTGGTGGCACAAGGTTACTCCCAAGTCGAGGGTATCGACTACGGTGAAACATTTGCTCCCGTTGCTCGTCTTGAATCCATTCGTTTGTTGATTGCTTATGCTTCTCATCACAACTTTAAGTTGCAACAAATGGATGTGAAGAGTGCTTTTCTTAATGGTCCTATTAATGAGTTGGTTTACGTCAAACAACCCCCCGGGTTCGAGGACCCCTACTTTCCCGATCATGTGTATCAACTCGATAAGGCACTCTATGGCCTTAAACAAGCCCCACGTGCGTGGTATGACCACCTTACCGAGTTGCTACAAGATCGCGGGTTTGAAGTTGGGCTCATCGATCCCACTCTTTTTACTAAGAAGGTCAAAGGGGAGTTGTTTGTGTGCCAACTATATGTTGATGACATTATCTTTGTTTCCTATAACAAAGCTTTCAATGATGAATTTGCCGCACTAATGACCTCAAAGTTCAAGATGTCTTCCATGGGAGAGTTGAAGTTCTTTCTAGGTTTCGAAGTAAAGCAAAGAAGAGAAGGAACCTTCATCAACCAAGTCAAATACACTCAAGACATGCTCAAGAGATTCAAGCTAAGCGATGTCAAGCCAGCTTCCACTCCAATGCCCACTAAGTGCCAACTTGACATCGATCCCAATGGTAAAGTGGTGGATCAAAAGGTATATCGCTCCATGATTGGATCCTTGCTTTACCTTTGTGCATCTAGACCGGATATCATGTTGAGTGTGGGAATTTGTGCACGGTTTCAAGCCAAGACCTAAGGAAAGCCACTATGTGGCGGTCAAGCGAATTTTTCGATATTTGGCTCATACCCCAAACTTTGGCCTATGGTACCCGAGAGGAGCAAACTTCAAGCTTGTAGGATATTCGATTCGATTACATGGAGATAAAGTGGATCGGAAGTCCACTTCCGGAGGGTGCCAATTCCTTGGTTGCTCTTTGGTAAGTTGGTCTTCCAAAAAGCAAAGTTGTGTGTCTCTCTCGTCCACCGAAGCGGAGTATGTAGCGGCCGGTAGTTGTTGTGCACAACTCTTATGGATGAGGCAAACTTTAAAGGATTACGGTGTCATTTGTGACAAAGTGCCTATTTGGTGTGACAATGAAAGTGCCATCAAGATTTCTCTCAACCCGGTGCAACACTTCAAAACGAAGCATATTGAGATCCGGTATCACTTCATCCAGGATCACATTAGGCGAGGGGAGATCGAGCTCAACTACGTCAACACTCAAGATAATCTTGCAGATATCTTCACGAAGCCTTTGGATGAAGCAAGATTTCGCGAGTTAAGGCATGAGCTAAATATCATTGATTCGAGCAATGTTGTTTGAACCCTTGCACACCCCACCATACTCAACTTGTTATCTTGTTTAGGTGTAGGCATGGACACAGGGGGAGTGTTGTTCTCTCAATGAACTCTCCCTCCCCCCATTATGCATAAATCGATCAACTCTTTCACATTAGCCATTTTTTATGGTACTTGTGCCTCAAAGATGAGTTTTGGTCATGGGCCCAAGGATAATTCTTCGCGGTGCCATACCAAGTGACTCAAACATAGGTGGCTCCGGCCACCGCCCTCTCTTTTGAGAGGTGGTGTCTCGTGGCTGTTTTCGTGTTGTCGTTTGCCTTTCTGCCTTCGTGTGTCACGTGTTTTTGTGGTGTCGTGTTGCCTCGTAGTTTGTTTTGTGCAAAGACCTCTTTTTCGTGTGCTTGGAACGTGCGACTTCCTGAGTTCACGGTACTACCGCGGCTAGCCACGGTACTACCCCGTTGAGAGGGCACGGTACTACCGCGCCTTGCGCGGCAGTAATTTTTTACTGCCGCCCAGGAGAGCGGTACTACCGCTCGTGTGCGGTACTTCCGCCGAGCGGTACTACCGTGATGAATCACGGTACTACCGCGTCGCGAGTGGGCGTGGGGGTTATGATTCGGGCAGGGGAGTTCCAACTCCCCATACCCATTCACTTATCTCTCTCCACATGTCTCTCTCTCGCTCACGAACGGCGCCGGAGGTCCTCGCCGGATCTCCGTCTCCGGCCACTCTCCGCGGATTCCGACCGGTGGGATCGTTCCCCACCACTTCCTCTTGCCATGGAACAACGTTTTTCCCCAAATCCCTCTCTCTCTCTTGGTCGTTTTCTCGCTTCTAGGATCTTGGGGAGATGCATGTTGTTCTTGAGATTTTAGGCCAAATATGTGCAATAGTAGGATGTAGGAGAGTCGGGTTGCGTAGGATTTATACTTGATATGTTGTCCTGTGATAGATTTGATCAACCGTAGTACCGCCGAGGTTTCACGGTTTTTCTCAGATTTGAACTAGGTTCGGATCTGACGCGGTGCGGTACTACCGCGCCTCGTGTGCGGTACTACCGCTCGTGCGGTACTACCGCCCGTCAGGTGCGGTACTACCGCGCTAGCTGCGACACTAAAAACCTACTACCGCTCCCAGACCCGGTACTACCGTGGCTTCGCACGGTACTATCGCGACTTGGAGCGGTACTAGATTTTTACTACCGCAACACTTGGCAGTACTACCGTGGATCAATTCTTTCTCATGGCATTTAGCATGTATGTTTCCTAAGTGTTTCTTTTGCCTTGCCGAGGTCTTTTCGTTGATCCTTCTTGGTTTTCGTGTGTGTTTTGCGCTTTGTGTCTCAGGTGGTGGCTCTCGCCGTTCCAAACCCAGTCGCGACACTGGATCCAAGCGTTTGCGCAATCAAGGTGAAGCAGCAGAGGGCCCCAATGCCCCCAAGCGCCATGACAAGACCACCGCTAACAAAAACAAGGAACCCGCTAAGAGCATGGACGAGATACCCTCCGCTGAGTATGTCCGTCTCAGGCAGATGAACCCATATGTGAATCCTCGTGCTACCATCAGAGGCTGTGAGTTGTTCTGGACCAAGCAGCAGACTCTCATTTATCTGGATGTCATCAAGAACAAGCGAGAATACCTACGTGGAGGTCAAGTGGATTGACATGCATCACATGAGGAAGGAACGATGATCGTGAGTACTTTGGAGAGGCTCGACTTGGTGGAGCAGTTTGGCATTGAGCATGTGATCTCCTTCCATCCGGACTTTGACCACGAGCTTGTTTGTCGCTTATTTGCCTCTGTACTTTCACCACGGGAGGAGCGGCGAATGACGTGGATGACCAACGGCCGTCGATTGACCGCTACACGGAAGGAGTTCATGGACCTGTTGCATGTTCCAGATGACGGACTCAACACTCCTGTTGGTGTTCGTCCCCATGCCAATTCTGAGTCTGCTAACAAGGACAAGCTCCAGCAGTACTATGTTGAGAAGGTGCTCGCCAATGGCAAGTCAGCTTGGGTGCTGAACTCCTTTCTGGATATCATGTATCGCATCTTCCGCAACTCTCTGTTCCCGTGCATTGGCGACAAGGATAAGGTTCATGCATTTATGGTGGATATGATGCTCATGTGCGAGGAGGCCCGGGTGTCTCAGACTCAGCCTCTTGATGTCTCACACATCATGTGGCATGAGCTTCGGTTTGCGGTGTTCAACCGCAAGGTGCCTATCTACGGGCCATACATGTTTCTGCTGATCTTCAAGACTTGGGAGAAGCTGTTCCCTGGGGATGAGTTCCTTGCACCAGACTGGATTAGGCATGATCCCATCTGTCTCTGTGTCAAGCCCAACTGGGCCAACACTACCACCCGTGCTGAGGCGTCTGCTGCTAGGAGGGTTGTTGGTGAGGAGGAGACTGGAGCAGAGAATGTTGCGGAGGACCGTGCTGCTAGGTCTTCCCAGAGTTCCTCCATGCCCTCGTGGGCCAAGAAGCTGAAGGACAAGATGAAGTCTCTCTTCTGCATGCAAGCTAAGGGCAGTACAGGACTCACGTTGCCTCCAAGGAGGCTCGCCGCCGTGACTTGCACATCCTGAAGGTCTTTGGTGAGGCTCACTCCAGCGGGTTAGAGAGGAACATCATTCCAGAGGCCGAGTGGATGGCGAAGCAGGGCTTCAAGTGGACTGATTCTGACGAGGACTTCGAGGAGGACATCCCTGCCGCCGAGTCTGAGGAGGAGCGCTAGGATGATTTCTCCGCTTGAACCACCCCGAGTGTGTAGGTGTCCTCTCTGCCTTTTTGGCGCCTCGATGCCAAAGGGAGAGAGAGTGTAGGGATTTGCTCGTGTGTCGTTGTGTTTGGTGTGTTTGCTGTCTCGTTTGAACCTCGTTTCGTTTGCTTTGGTTTGATTTGCGACTTATCCTTCATATGGTGTAAGACATATGCACTTTATCCTATCTTAGAGAGCTTATGTTATATTGTGCTACCGTTGTTTTATGCTCGTTAGTAGTTGTTTAGCCTTATCATTGCTAGATATGCCTTGTCTCTAAAATATAGGGGGAGTGTTGATCCTAGTTGTGTGCTATGTAGTCCAAAGCATTCATCTAGTTTGCATACATCTAGGGGGAGCTCGTCTATATTTTAGAGAGGGGGGGTTTTCCTATGCTCTAGTTTATTTCCCTTTTGCGCAAATCCCGTATTGTCATCAATCCACCAAAAAGGGGGAGATTGTAAGTGCATTTTTATCCCTTAGGTGTTTTGGTGATCGATGACAATACTTTTGCGGACTAATCGTGTGCCTTTGAGTTTCTCAGACATTTCTTCACTAGGTACAAGACGGTTTGGTGCCCCTCGAAGACTATTGAAAACGGCGTTTCTCGCTTTCTTTTGGTGGATTTGAGTCGTAGGAAAGCCGTACTATTAAGAGGGGTCCGTCGGAAAGGTTTGGGTGGAATCATCACGTACACGCTCCTTCCTTGTCTCCACCTTTCCTTGCACTATGGAGCATCCCCGTTTATCCTCTTTGTGATTGCCTTGGCTGCTTGTTGATGTGCTTGCGGTAGTATCGCTCCTTGAGCGGTAGTACCGCAGCACCTCTTGATAGTACTGTGACCCAGGCGCGGTAGTACCGCGGGAGCCCACGGTAGTACCGCTCCTCTGGAGCCATACTACTGTGGCCCCCAGGCCAAGTACCGCTGCGTTGCGGTAGTAGGGGCGGATGTAATTTTTTAGATCCACGCCTCCGCGGTAGTACCACGCCTTGTGCGCGGTAGTACCGTGCGCGGTCTGATCCAGCAGCCACGCGTCTGCTCTCCAGTGGTAGTACCGCGTCGGGTTTTTGCATCGTTCGTTTTCCAGCGGAAGTAGACACGGATGTAATTTTATTCATCCGCGCCCTTCCCAGGCTAGGGCTTCCCTGCCTTGCGGTAGTACCGCAAGGAGGGAGCGATAGTACCGCGCTTCATGTAGTAATCGCCTCGTCAGCTCGCTGTAGCCCCACTGCTGCTGCGGTAATACTGTGGTGGGCCATGGTAGTACCGCGCGGCCTTGCGGTAGTACCGCGCCCCTGGAGCGGTAGTACCGCATGTCGCGGGCTGGTTAAGTGGATAACGGTTGGATTTCGTCCACCACTATAAAAGGGTCGTCTCCTACCTTTAGTTGACCACCTCTTCCAACCCTAAGCTCCATTTTCGCCCGATCTCACTCCCTAGCCAATCAAACTTGTTGATTTGCTCGGGAGTGGTTGAGAAGGCCCCGATCTACACTTCCATCAAGAGAAATTTGATTCCCCCCACTAATCCCTTGCAGATCTTGTTACTCTTGGGTGTTTGAGCACCCTAGACGGTTGAGGTCACCGCGGAGCCATAGTCCATTGTGGTGAGGCTTCGTGGTGTCGTTGGGAGCCTCCAATTAAGTTGTGGAGATTGCCCCAACCTTATTTGTAAAGGTTCGGTCGCCGCCTTCAAGGGCACCAATAGTGGAATCACGGCATCTCGCATTGTGTGAGGGTGTGAGGAGAATACGGTGGCCCTAGTGGCTTCTTGGGGAGCATTGTGCCTCCACACCGCTCTAACGGAGATGTACTTCCCCTCAAAAGGATGGAACTTCGGTAACACATCCTCGTCTCCACCGGCTTCACTCTTGGTTATCTCATCCCTTTACTTGTGCAAGCTTATTTGTGTTATATTCATTGCTTGCTTGTATGCTTGTGATTGTTGCATCATATAGGTTGTCTACCTAGTTGCATATCTAGACAACCTACTTTGATGCCGGATTGGTATTAACAGTTGGTCAAGTCTAACGTAACGTTTTTTAAGTAGAAGGATAGAGCATAAAGTTTAATTTGGTAAAGAAAAGCTAAAAATTGTTAGTTGCCTATTCACCCCCTCTAGTCAACCATATCGTTCCTTTCAGTCTGCAGGTCCAGAGCGCAACCAAACTGCAGTTCGGCCCTCCAATCGTCCGAAAGCAGCAAGGGTGTGGCTAACAATGTTCTGATTCCTACTTACATGAGCAATAGAGATATCCCTTTCACCAAAGAGCCTCTTAATATCCTGAACTATCATTCTATGTGGCGATCTGTCAAGGGGCGACTTGATCAACTTGACCGCATCCATGCAGTCCATCTCGATGTCTACCGGGCGAGTAGACCATTGTAGAGCAAGGCTTAATCCCTCCTGGCACGCCAACAGCTCAGCCTGGAGCGGTCCGGAACAATGCAAGATGGAACGACAAGCGAAGAAGATAATATTGCCGTCATTATCACATAGGATCATACCGGCTCCTGCTAATCCACCATCGGTATCAACGAACGACCCGTCAACATTCAGCTTCACGCGACCGGCCGGCGGGGCAGACCATTGGACCGTGGTTGCATGCTGTGTTGCTGTATTTATTGTTGTAGAACTATACCCAATCGGCAGCAATACCATCTTCCCTTTGATGATGTCAGTGGTTGGAAAATGATTGATGCATCGAAGAGATTCAGCATAGCTAATCAGAAATCTGCAGGAAGCTTCAATTGGAGGTGGTAGCTTATGGTGTACTATTTCATTACGTACATACCAACTCCTCCACAACACCATCAGCACATGCATGCGATCATCTTCATTTAGCTTGTACAGAAGATCAAAAAGCCACCCAGGGCCTGTATTCCTTACTGAAGTTAAGTCCGGCAATAGCCATTTTTCCTACATGGCGTTCCACAAAGCAACGGCCAATGGGCATCTACAGAATGTGTGGAACGTGTCCTCCGGTTCCATCGCACACAGCGGACAAAGGTTAGACACCTCAAGTTTCTGTGATTTTTTATTCACCCAAGTAGCCAGTGAATTTGTGACCAAACGCCATGCAAAGATACGCATCTTTGGTGGAGTAGGGCACCTCCATATAAGTGCCCAGATGGCACGTCGCCCGTCCGGTGCCCTACTTGATACGACTGTAGTCTGACGGTGAATCTCATCATAGGATAGACGATAAGCACTCCGGACTGTGAACGATCTAGAACGCTCAGGCGCCCAAGCGATAATGTCTCTGTCCAACCGTGGCACCACCTTGATCTTCATAATTTTCATGACATCTACCGACATAAAATGTTGATTAAGTAGTTGCACGTTCCAATTTCCTCGGTCGTCTAGGAGCTCGCTAACACGCGAAGGCGGCAGCGCCCCTGGGGTGATATTGGCAACCTCGCAAGTGGATGTGGTATCCACTGCTCACGCCAAATACGTACAGAAGCACCATCACCAATGCGCCAAATTAGACCTTTCTTGAGAAGCTCAAGACTGTGGACAATAGACTGCCATGTCTGGGATGAGTTGCCCGAAAAGACCGTATCTTCCAGACGTCTCGCCGGGTAATATCTTGTTTTGAGCACCTGTGCTCATAAACTGTCAGGGTAAGCAATAAGACGCCAAGCCTGTCTAGCAAGAAGTGCCTGATTGAAGAGTCTAAAGTCACGGAACCCCATGCCGCTTGCACTTTCAGTTTAATCAATGTATCCCACGCATGCCAATGGGTCTTCCTCTTCCCCTCCTTGCCCCCTCCCCCACCAAAAGTTATGTACCATGCGAGTAAGATCATCACAAACACTCCGGGGCAACCGGAAAACCCCCATGATATATGTAGGTAGGGACTGCGCAACCGCCTTAATGAGAATTTCTTTGCCCCCTTGTGACGCGGCTTCTCCCCACTGTAAGATACGCTTAGTAAGTTGCTCTTGTAGATTTTGGAACTTGCCCTTCAACATTCTACCAAATGGTGTGGGGAGACCTAGATACTTATCATCGAATCCCACCGTCTGAACCTGCAAGGTATGCACAACCTCCTGCTTGTCGTTGTCACCACAACATGGGCGAAATAAAATAGAACATTTCGCCGGGTTAATGAATTGTCCTGTGGTGCGCTCATAAATAGCTAGTGCATGTCCCACCTGGGTCGCTTCTTCTTGAGTAGCACGGAAGAACATTAAAGTGTCGTCTGCGAATAGGAGGTGTGAGATACCTGGCGCCCTTGGACACACATGAATAGGAGAAATCCTTCCTTGTCTGACCTTCTGTTTCAAAATAGCATCAAGTCCATCAGCTACGAACAAAAACAAAAACGGGGATAGGGAGTCACCCTGCCGAAGTCCACGCGACGGTGCGAACGAATCTGAGAGGGCTCCATTTAGTTTAACACTATATCTCACCGAGGTTACACACGCCATAATCCACTGTATCCACCGGTGATAAAAACCCAACCGTTGCATCATTCGCTCCAGGAAATTTCAGTCTACCTTGTCATATGCTTTTGATAGGTCCAACTTGTAAGCACAAAAACTATTCTCCTGATTCCTTTCTTGTTTGATGGTATGCATACACTCAAAAGCTATGAAAGCATTATCTGTAATAAGTCTACCAGGGACGAAGGCCCTCTGCTCAGGAGCAACAATAACATCAAGGAGAGGTCTCAAACGATTAACCAGACACTTGGAGATGACCTTGTAAACTACGTTACATAGATTGATTGGTCTGAATTCATTTAGCTTCTTTGGATTCGCAACCTTAGGAATAAGCACAATAGTAGTTGAGTTTACCTCATCCGGCATGTGTCCAGTCTCAAAGAACAACCTGACAGCCACCATTACATCCTCTTTCATTAAAGCCCAATTCCGCTGAAAAAACCGAGCTGTACATGATAAAGGCATTGCAAGTTTGGGGGTTGTCTGTGCATCACAAATTACTCCATAGAAGTAGCTCTAACATATTGAGCACAAATTACAAATATCATATTTACAGGGACAATGCATATTCCTATTTTAACTCTGTACATGATATATATCACTCACTTCTCTCGTATGCCTGCTACGCAGTTCTGCTGTTTACTCTTCCGACCAGGTGATATCCTCCATGCCGACGTTCTGGTCGAGCCCCAGGGCATTCCACACCGCCGGTGAGGCATCAACGATGTTATTATCGCACGGAGGCTCGTAGTTGTGGTCGGCGTCACAGCCATACACGGAGTCGCACTCGTCCACCACCTTGGCGTACACGGACTTGTCGTTAGCGGTGATCTTGATGCGATGGCCGCAACGTGCCATGTTCTTGAACCAGCCGGTGGAGAGCGCAACGACCAGTTCCTTGTCGCTGTGGTAGGAGTTGTCGCACTCTGACGGGCCACCGCCATCCTTGCCCTTCTCGAAGCTGTTGAGCGTCAGCATGGCCTTGGTGGTCGCTGTGACCGGCGGCGAGCAGTGGTACTGCGGGTACCTCTTACCGTCTTCGCAGCAGTCCGGGTCATTGCTCTTCTCGCAGTTGCCGGACTTGCCCGGGAGATAGCCGCTGGCACTGCAGACCCCTAGGCCGGGGCGAAGGGAGGAGGCAATGTGCGACGTGGAAAGCGCGACCAGGAGGAAGACCGCGGCGGTGGCTAGAGCTCTGACGTTGGCCATTTCAGTTGCCCTAGTTTGTATTCTCTCTGTTATGCTGATTCCTGGTGTGTTTGGCCTTGTTTTTGGAATTGCTGTGTGCGCATCGGCTTTTGTAGTACCCTTGAGGTGTGAACATTGTCAGGTTGTTTGCTACGGCAATTTTTGCTGTGTTCTTCAGATTATGAATACTTGATGTGTGGACGTACCGTACCCTCTCGTATGGGCTTGTGATTGGTGTCCTAAATGTTATCTTGTCATAATTTAATAACCTGCTAAACGGGCCAAACACGTTTACTTGTTGTAGCCGATAACATGTTTTCTAATACAAAGGGGTCGCCCCAAACCTCATTGTTTGCACACGAACACGTCATTGTGTACCTTTGGCGTCGAGCGTTGTACGCAGGACACATAGCCAGAGGAGTCTCACTGGAAGCGCGATACGCAAGACATGCCGGCAAGGTCTTTTGGAGACCCGAAACCCCATACGCCTGAGGCACCCCTCCAGGGCGTGTAGTGGCTATGGCTGCCCCAGGTCGATCTAATTGCCCCTAGGGTCTCGGAGATCATCGCCCTCCAACACAAAGAAAGAACGAAAAACGAGGAAGAAGAAAAACAAGGGAGGAGACGGCTGGATTTCCCATAGAAAAAAAGGACTTAGATCCTGTCAAAATCTAATCTAACTCAAAATCTAACCTAACTCGGATATGCAGGGCCGGAACTTCTGGGCTCAATTTGTATAAAGTAGCCCTCTTTCGCCGATCGTGGGAGTCGCATATTATCTCAGATTGCGATGATCCCCAAAACAAACTTGTTCTTCTCATCAAGGTAAATAAATTTCATGTTCATCACTTTTTCATCCAACATCATTGTCATGGCCTATTTTGTGCCTGCAAAATGGTAAAACAATATTGCAACTCTTTTTGGACGCACCTCGTGCAAACCTTCTGTTATCCTGGATGAAGTTAACTAATACGGATTTGCATAGATGGATTTGCATAGATAAGAAAAGGCCACTACATTTATCATGATACTTGTAAGGTGTCTAAGGCCCAGTTCTTAGAAGCTAAAAAGACGCACACCACCAAGAAGCAATTCTGGTGATTCTCTCAAAAGAAAACATACAATATCCCTCGGGCCGCAGAAGAATATCCACAAAAAAGTGAAGTGACAATTTCCAAAATAAATAAGAAACACAGACATTCATAACACAAGAATGAATTGAAAAAAAAATGTTTAACTATACAGTTATTCAGATCAAATATGACAGAATATGGATAGACACGTTGTAGGTGTTGCTCATTGTTCCATATGCTACAAAGAATGAATAATTCCACTCTTTTTGTGACGTGGATTTGGGAGGGTGAAGAAATTATTCCCAACCCAACCCAACCAACAAAAAATTGGGAGAAAAGACCAACCTATCTAGGAAAGAATGATGATTTACATGGCACAACAGGACTGCATGGCAGAAGGGAAACCCTAGGTTGAATTTACAACATTGATGAGGAAGAATACAGAGATCTGCTGGCGCAGTTCAGCAGAATATGTCCAAGGGAATGAACAGACCGCATCTTGGAGGGCTCGATCAGCTTTTCAAGAATTGCGAGAAGGCCCTGTCAACTTTTCAAGAACTGGAAGGCAGACATTGCGACGAGTTCTGATGGTGGGGCCACGTTTTGAAATTCCTTAGCATCCATGGAATCTGCTATCTCCTCAAGTGATATCGGCATGCTGCAAGCAAACAAACAAAACCCAAAAGCCCAGTGTTTAGCATATCGTTGAAAGTATGCCCGGCATTGTAAAAAAACACATGTACCTTATTTCATCATCCAGTAAAAAGGCGCCCTCTGAAGCATTATGGCCCAATTCCTCTGTCATCAAAGTTCTCATTTCGTCAAGAACCTACAATCAAGAAGCAAATCAATAAGCCCCAGTTTTAGTTGCCTACCCAATGTCATATAAATGGATGAGAAGTCGATTAAAAGTTTGAAACCAGGATAACAGCACGAAAATGTACAAACGCTTTTGGAGTGATATTGGATAGATTAAAATTTTGAAGTGGCACTTCATAGCAATACAAACTTTTGAAATGGCACCTCGATAGGTTTGCATGAATGTTGCTTATATAAAGGCATACTGTGTTTTCAATCTTTTTTCAAGATATAAGACCTACTATGTTTTCAATCTTCTTTCAAAATATAAGGCTTGCGCGTAGATTAAGATTGTTTCCCTCTTTTGACCCCAATCATCATTTATGGTTAACATGCATACTAATTATTCTCTCTCGTATTTCCTAGACAATAACACCACGGCTACCATGGTAATTTTCCTGTACAATTAATGGCTTCCATGACCCCCCACACCCCCTACAGGCGTGCTAGACCAAGATACACCTAATAAAGTGAAAAATGGAGGGAGTCCATCCAAGCTGCATATAAGGTAGAATTTTTTGGGCTGGCATATTTGACTAATTTTCATAACTTCACAAATCACAGACTGGTATAAACCCAGGTTGTTAACTACATTTAGGTGGAGTTGGAAGAACTGCCAGAACTATAGATGTGTTTTAGGTCTGTGCTGCTCACACCGAGGTGCAAATTTAACCTGACTATCACACTCTCCGAGCATAGCAAAAAGCATGTGCAGGTTGTGCTCAGTTTGGTTATCTAATTTTGAGTACGGAGTGGAAATTTTAGCTGTTTGGGCTTTTGGGGTGCTTTACAATGTAGGGACTGGATATGAAAAGCTGGATGAACAGAGGAACCAATGTGGAACTATTTTGTAATATGGAGTAAATAACTGCATCACATTCAGTAGACAAAGAAGACTAGCTTTCATGATTATCATTTAAACATGAAAGCATTGGACTTTCTCCACTTACTTCTTCAGATACACTCTCTGTGTTATATTTGTCATCCCAGTACTGAGTGCATATTTTGTAGAGCTGCTGGACACTTAGCACCTGCATAATAACATAGAAAATGCAATGTCTAATTATCGTTCCTGCATATGTGACGTGCGCATGTCACCCCCAACACACAGAGGGAGGGAAATAACTCACTGGGCAGAGATCATTGATTATCTCATCATATGAAATCCTGAACTTCTTGAATATGACCTGCATAACAACAAAAATATGTGCATTGACTATTTAGCATTCATGTCAAACTCCATGCAAGAGATGGAACATAAAATAAAAGCATCTACTGGCATATCAGGTTTATAAACAAGAGCCAGAAAAAGAAAAGAAATTCACATCATTTTTTGCATCACCTTATCAAGCAGATACGATGACACAGCATTGCCAATTTGCTGGCTAGGGTGACATACCAAAACGGCCTAGGCTACCCATATCTAGCATTATGAAATTGGTGCATGAGCTTAAAACATTGCTCCAGTAGCAATATGGATTTGGAAAATGTGTAATTTTATTAAGTTTTATAAAATGTTGCTTTGGTAACTTAACTTTAGATCAGTTTTCAGAAAACACAATATAAATACTCAACCTATAGCCAACTCCTGTCTCTATTTACATGGTACCCTCGTTGTTCTTGCATGTGGCATAAAAATTATACCATCAGAAACTACATTTTACTATGAATTGAATGGTATAACTTTTGAAACATTGATATATTTCCTTTTCTCCCACTAAAGAAAGCAGTGTTACACCCTAGAAAACTAAGTATACTGATCACACTCATACATTTGTACGGTACGGATCAACATCTTGAACTCTAAGACCACCTATGAACTGGATTTAATCTGTAATATGTTTTACACTGACCATAATTATCGAATGTGCACATTAGCTCTTGATATTTCTTTAACAATGTCCAGACTTTAGCTCTCGCAACAGCTTCACCATTTGATATGCCGTATGCAACTTGGGGAAATGCAACTTAAAGATAGGCAATGATAATGCGTGGGAACTAGTCTAGTAATAATGAGTAGGTCTAAAAGCACATGTCTAGTAACATACCAAGAAACCAACAGCTTGCCTTATGTGCCTGAGTTCATGCAGTGCAGATCCTGCATACTGTTAGCATTTAACAGTTAGGTTGGAGCAGGAAATAAAATGAACATCTTTATATTTTCGTGAGTGTTAACAATAACATTACTGGATTATGCCAATAATGCATTTTGTACCAGAATCTCAAATATATGCAGCAGTGTCATATGATTACCTCTGGTTTCACTTCTCCACACCACACCTCTAGTTGTGCCAATCCTTGTTTTACATATTCTCCGTTGCTAAAAGAGCAGCACTCATGGCGCACAAGAAGACTGCAGAGCGATGCATTGACAGATCAACCATTTTACGGATTGGGAAGAAAATGGCAAAGCTAATGCAAGAATCAGCAGATAATTACCTATTGAAAAGTTGAGCGTTGATAAATGAGAAAATCTGGGTAAATATCTTCCGAATAAAAATAGCAGGGACCTAAAATGTGAGAAGATGTTAAGAGTGCTATTCACTGGTTGCAAGGATTCTATGTATAGCAAGTAGTAAACACTTACACAATTTTCTCGCAAGATATTCAAGAGTTCATTCAAATTGTCAACTATCGCCAGCCAATAGCTACCTTGATTTGAAAATGAACGCCCCCTCAAACTTGATGACCCAAATGAACGTCTTACCATACTGGCTTTCATAATTCTCGGGACCTGCAGTTCCAACATAATCCAAAAATTAACACTAAAAGTAAAATAGTACTCATCAATAGCGCTCTTATATTATGGGACGGAGGGAGTAAAACATTGCAAACATGTGCAGGTGAATGCATCGAAATAGCAAATTTTGAATGTAATGAAGGACAGCCTAGTCAACAAATAATGGGGGCTTAGTGAAAGAAATATGCATATCCTGAATGTGCAATATATGAGATTAACCGGCCAAGATCACATAGAGTACCTGAATAGCATGCAAGAGCAATGCAGATAATTCTTTCTTGACATTGTCACGGATCATTCCATACAAGCCTTCCACAAATGCTGTAAGTTGCTGCTTGAAAAGAAATGCAGGATACTTGGCTTCGATTTGACGCACAAGATCCATATCGACAGTAATGTTTGAAGTACGAAATACCTGACCATATAACACCAGCATAACAGCGCAGCTATCAAGTACTGACCACCATCTGATCACAGGAAGATGTAAAACAGTAGTGCCATGCCATGCTAAGAGTCAAAGCACAACATGTCTTACTCATTTATATTGAAAACAAGATATAAGTATTGATTGGGAAAAGTGTAGCATCTCCAAGAGACTACCAATTCCACCCCCAATACCTAAAAACTGCCCAAAAGCCTACTTTTTGTGCTTCAGCAGACTACCAATTCCCCTTCCAGTAACTATAGTTTTTAGGGTGACACACTATATACTCACTTGACCCTCTCACACCCTAATACCAACATTTTTTTGGCAAGCTGAAATTTCCTCCAATTAAGCCACCCACCGCGCCACCCCAGACTCACCACCTCCAGGCTGCTGTTGCCACCACCAAGGGCAGCACCCGGCTGACACGGAGCCGATGAGCAGAGGTCACTGCAGCCAACGTTGTCATGCCAACCACTGCCTCTGCCGCTCCCATCTGGCCCTCGGCACCGCCACTCCTGATCACGACCCAGTGTGGTAGGCGGCTCGGAAGACCACTGTTGAGTATATTGTGTACGTGTATATTTGTGTATAGGGCCCACCTCCTGTTTCCTTTGTATAGTTGAGGCTGTGGCCCCCCTCTGTACTCATATATACGTGCCTGGTGCACCGATCAATACATCGCAATTGCACAGCTCACATCTTGCCCTTCTACATGGTATCTATCGCAGCACGATCCTAAACCCTAAGCCGCCGCCGCCGCGCTGCTACTGCGCCGCCGCCGCCGCCGCCGCCACCATCTTCTCGGTCGCCGCCGCCGCCGCCCCACCACCGGGCCTCGCCGCTGCCGCCTCTCCACGACGCCGCAGCCGCCGCGATCGCCGCTTCGCTTCCTCCTGCCTCCACAACCAGCGCCGCCACCAGCGCCCACCAAGCCACAGCACCCCCCCCCCGCCCAAGCCGCCTCCAGCGCCGCAGCACCCGCCACCCCGCGCAGCGCCGCCACCCGCGTCGCACCACCTCTCACCCTAACCCTAGCCATGAGCTACTCCTCCTCCACCGTCTCCAACCCGTTCGCTGGTCCCGATGTCACCCTCGTCCGCGACCTCAACATCCATGAGCGTGTCCCGGTGAATCTTGATCAAAACACCGCGTCCTACTCCGCTTGGAAGCGGTACTTTTCGCTTGTGTTCCGTGAGTACCTCCTGCACGGCCACGTGGACGGCACCGTGGACTCAGCCCTCGTGATCAACGACGAGGTGTGGATGATCCTCGACGCCACCATCATCCGCTGGTTCTACCTCACCATCTCCAGCGACCTCTTCCACACCGTGGTGGATGACGACGACGACGCCTACGCGGTCTGGACCAAGCTCAACGGCCTCTTCACCGACAATAGGCTGCAGCGCAAGGTCCTTCTCCACGGCGAGTTCTATGGGTGCCAGCAGCTTGACTCGTCCATCGACAATTTTTGCATGCGCCTCAAGAAGCTTGCCGATGAGCTCCGTGATCTCGGGGAGACGATCGGCGACGAGCTATCAGCACCCTCACCGCCGGCCTCAACGAGGATTTTGGGAACGCCGCCTCCAACCTCACCCTCATCCCGGAGCCTACCTTCGCTAAGGTGGTGGCGTACCTTAAGCTGGAGGAGCGCCGGATGCGCATGGCACGGACTCGCGCGACCCACACCGCCCTCGTCGCCGGCACCATGGCAAGCCCGCCGCCTCCGTGCCGACGCCGCCCAGCCGGCGGCGCCCGCCTTCTGCCCGCTTCGCCCACTCCGGCAGCTCCTTCCCGCCGCCCAAAGAAGGCGGCCAATGAAGGGGTCGTCGCGGCGGCCAGGCGAAGCGCGGCGCTTCGAGAGGAGCACCCGCCCGCCGCGGCGAGCCTATCACCCGGCCCGTGGTACGCCGCCGAAATCTTGGACGGCGTTGTGCATGCCTACACCATGCCGTCGCACCAGGCGTTCTACGCCGCGCCTCAGCCCTATGCGGCGCCCTACGGCCAGCAGCCGCAGCCAGGCGGGCTGCCCCTGCTACCCCTGACGGCCTCGCCGCAGCCTCTCCCGCCGGTGCCATGGGACCCGGCCCTTCTGGCGGCTCTCTTCACACCGCCCCTTCACCATCCAGCTACACCGGCGGCGCGACTGGTATATGGACACCGGAGCCACCGCGCATATGGCCGCTTATCCCACCTCCACACCTCCTATCCCGTCACACTTCCAACCGCATCACCGTCGGTGACGGCTCCTCTCTTCCTATCACTCACATTGGTCATGCATATTTTCCGTCTAACTCCACTCCAATATCCATGTCTAATGTCTTAGTTTCTCCTGAGCTTATTAAAAATCTTGTTTCTGTTCGTTCTCTTACACGTGAAAATCCTGTTACCGTTGAATTTGACGAATGTGGTTTTTCTGTTAAGGACGCTCGCACTCGGATGGTACTCCACCGATGTGACAGCCACGACGAGCTCTACCCGGTTCACTCCACCACCTCCACCACTTCCGCCGCCTTTGCCGCCCTCGCCACCGGAGTGGATCTTTGGCACGCTCGCTTGGGTCATCCCAACCCCGCCACCCTTCGTCATATACTTCGGAGTTTTTCTTTCACGTGTAATAAGAACGAGGATCACTCGTGTCATGCATGTCGCCTCGGCAAACATGCTCGTCTCCCGTTTAGGGCTTCTTCTCATGTTGCATCGTACCCGTTTGAGTTAATTTATAGTGATGTTTCGACCTCTCCTGTTGCCAGTAATACGGGCTATCTTTATTATCTTGTCATACTTGATGATTTCTCGCATTATGTGTGGACCTTCCCGTTGCGCCGCAAGTCGGATGCTATATCCACTCTCGCCGCCTTCTACTCCTATGTTCTCACGCAGTTTGGTCGTCCCATCCTCGTGTTGCAGACAGATAACAGGAAGGAGTTCGACAACCTAGTTGTTCGTACTCTCCTCACCACACATGGCACGACTTTTCGTCTCACTTGCCCGTACACCTCGCAGCAGAACGGTTGCGTTGATCGTATCCTTCGCACTCTTAATGACTGCGTTCGGACTCTCCTCTTTCATGCCAATGTGCCTCCGCGCTTTTGGCCTGACACTCTCGCCACCGCTTCACTCCTCATTAACATCCGTCCATGCCGTACTCGCGGGAACTTTGCACCTCATCACCTCCTCTTCGGTGCACCACCCTCTTATGATGAGCTTCGCATCTTCGGCTGTCTCTGCTACCCTAGCATCGCCGCTACTGCGCCTCATAAGCTTGCACCCCGCTCCATCGCCTGCATCTTTCTCGGCTACCCACCTAACACTAAGGGCTACCGCTGCTATGATCCTGTCTCCCATCGTGTTTTCACCTCCCGACACGTTTACTTTGATGAGATGGTGTTTCCGTTTCAGCAGCAGGTACCCCTTGTCGCCGCCGGCCACCGGCGGCCCTTCGGCGACTCCGTCAGGTGGACGGGCCCGCTCGGCTCTTGGACCGCCTCCGGGTTTTGGCGGTCCTCGTGCCGTGGGACGAAGTTGCATCTCGCGCCCACGCCAACGCCCGCCCTCTCGGCCTCCTCGGCCGACCACGCCGCTCGGTGGCGCTTCTTCGCCGCCGCCCGACTTCGGCGCCTCTCGCTCACCAGCGTCACGGTCACGTCGCCGCCGCCCTCGCCCGTCGATCGGCTGGCCCGTCACCCGCCGCCTCGCCCCCGCCGCCGCCGCCTCGCCCGGCCCGTCGCCGCTGCCGCCGCCCGCCTCGCCCGCCCTCCGGTGTTGCCGTCAGCCTGTTACAGGCTAGGGCAGCATTCACCGTCCGAGCTCGCGGTACTCGGCGATGAGTACCTCTCGCCGCCTCCATCATGGAGCCGTCTCCTCTTCCGCGTCGCTCGCGCAGCCTCCGTGATCCTCACGGCTTGCGGCGATGCAGGAAGAGTTCGACGCTCTTCAGCGGAACCGTACCTGGACGTTCCCCGGCCTCCTCGTGCCAATGTCATCACCGGCAAGTGGGTCTTTCGCCATAAGACCCGCTCGGATGGTACACTTGAGCGCTACAAGGCTCGCTGGGTGGTTCGTGGTTTCCGATAGCACGCTGGAGTTGACTTCACTGAGACGTTTGCCCCGGTTGTTAAACCGGGCACGATCCGCACCGTCCTCCGGCTTGCGGTGTCCCGAGGCGGCGATTCATCGATGGATGTCTCCAACGCCTTCCTTCACGGCCATCTTGAGGAGCAGTTTATTGTGAGCAGCCCACCGCTTAATCGACGCATCTCTACGGCCATGTGTGTTTGCTGTCCGGTCTCTCTACGGGCTCAAGCAAGCACCCCATACTGATACCGTGAATCGCCGGGTTTCTTGACACCGGGTTTCGGCGTCACTCGCTCGGATGCCTCACTTTGTTTGTCTATCGCCACGGTGACACGATCGCATATTTGCTCCTCTACGTCGGCGACATCATCTGGACGGCCTCCTCCGCAGCTCTACTTCATGATTACTCTTGGCTGCGTGGCGAGTTTGCCATCAAGGACTTGGGTGCTCTACATTATTTCCTTGGCATTGAAGTTCTTGGCGACCGGACGGTTTCTTTCTTCATCGGCGAAGTATCGCACGAGCTCCTTGAGCGTCTTGGCATGCTCAATCTGCCACCCTGTTGCTACTCCTGTTGACACGAAGACCAAGGTTTACGCTCTTGAGGGCTCGCCAAATCGGATGCTCCTTTCTACGGTCCATCGTCGGTGCGCTTGATGATCGACTCTCACCGGACCGGATCTTGATGATGCTTGTTCGGCAGTGTGTCTCCACATGCACGCCCCTCGTGAAGCGGATCCTCCGTTACATTCGCGGCACGATGACCCTTGGGCTCACCCTCACGACGTCCACTTCTCTGGAGATGATGGCTTACTCCGACGCGGACCGGGCGGGCTGCCCAGACACTCGTCGGTCCACCTCTGGCTACTGCGTCTACCTCGGTCCTTCACTCATCTCGTGGTCGTCCAAGCGACAACCCACGGTTTCACGCTCCAGCGCGGAGGCTGAGTACCGAGCTGTGGCTAACGCTATTGCTGAGTGCACAGCTCGACAGCGATTTCAGAGCTGCATCACGGCGTCTCCTGAGCTACGGTTGTCTACTGCGACAACGTCTCTGCGGTGTACCTCTCCGCCAACCCCGTTCATCATCGCCGGACTAAACACATTGAGCTGGACATTCACTTTGTGCGCTAGTAGGTGGCCCTTGGACGTATTCGGGTTCTCCACGTTCCGATTGCACAACAGTTCGCTGATGTGATGACGAAGGGACTGCATCCACCTTCGAGGAGTTTCGTTCCTGTCCTTGCGTCACTGGCGCTGCTTCGACTGCGGGGGGGTGTTGAGTATATTGTGTACGTGTATATTTGTGTATAGGGCCCACCTCCTGTTTCCTTTGTATAGTTGAGGTTGTGGCCCCCCTCTGTACTCATATATACGTGCCTGGTGCACCGATCAATACATCGCGATTGCATAGCTCACATCTTGCCCTTCTACAACCACCACACGCAAGATGTCAGCGCCAAAGGCCACAACACTCATCCCCCTCCCCTCTGTCCGTCACCGCCAGCTGCCGAGGTATCCCACGCTGGCGACCATATATACATCTTGATGTTGATGAAGAGAGCGATAGAAGTAGCTCCCTGACGCCAATGAGTAGACCTCCAGGGAGGAAGCAAGAGAAAGAGAAGTGGAAGTGAGGAGGACAGGGTGCTATCTACATTGTCGCTGAGAAGTTGAAGCTTCTTGAAACATTGCTTTCGAGAAAACGCAAAGGCATTTGAAACGTTGTTAAATTGTATGTGGTACAAACATAAAAGTTTGAATTATTATTATGTGAAAATGGCGTTAACATGGTGTAGATGCACAATATATAGGAAACAGAAGAAAAAGGAGATATAGCGGTGGATTATTGGTAGTCCGCCAAAGCAGGAGGCCAAAAAGTGCTCCCCTATTATAGGGTGTCACCCTAAATTGCATATAGGGGGAGTAGTTTTTGGTAATCTCCTGGAGATGCTCTTAGTACGCTCAGAACCATCGCAAAGATGCATAACTAGGAAAGATATCATCCAATGTGGGGATGGCCTAACTAATTCTACAGGAATATTCTAGCATCAAACCAATGACATCCATGTTTTCAGTTTAGATACTTTCGCCGTACAGTGTTATCAGAGAGCAAATTTCAAAGAATTTGACTGCACGAATGTAAAAAATCGCTCATGGAATCACGTATGGAGCACTAACTATTTGTTACACACTCAAGACCTTTCATCCTTTCATCCACTATAACACCCCCCTCCTACTCTTATCTTGATAAAGAATCTCAATTATAATGTTGCTGAAATTATCAAATATGACATGGTGAAGGTAGTACCAACAAATCTATAATGTCATTTCACATACTCCATTTTATGAAAAATAGGGGCCATTCAGATACATGAGTGATCAAAATATTTTATTAAAATTAACGTTTGAAAAAAGAACAGAATCAGTATTGATAGTTTAGAACACAGGTTACTCCAAATTTCAAAGGCTTCCCGACCCATATGATCGATATGCTGATCCTATAGTACATAAGCAATGGAACATACCATCCTCCCAAGGAACGATGACTGACTCTGTGGTCTTTTATGTGGAGTGGTTCCGGCTGAGCCAACAGCTTTTAGGCTCTTTTGTAGTATAATCAATAAAGTCGATGAGTTCGATAGCCAGTATGCAAGATCCTCATTGCTATCATGATTCTGAAACACAAACGATGCCATGCTTTAAGAAAATATTGGTTAAACTGGTAGAGCTGCACGAGGAACAAAAATCTTGTGAAACAAGTCATTGTAAAAAATAGGATCAAAAGCAGCAGAAAATACCTGCATCGCAGAACCAAAAATTTGAATAAGCCTATCAAAAACAGATGTTTTTTCTGTTTCAAAGATCTTCCAGTGAACAAGACATTTGTATATGGTTATTGCAGCAACTGGTTTTCCTTCGCTAAAGCCAATATTTTCAGTAACACAGTTTATAAGTGCATCCACACTCTCCTGCAGAAAAATAAAAGGGCAAAACCAATCATCATAAGGTATATGTTTTTATAACTTCACTACGTTGTTTAAACATTTAAATATAACAAATTCAACGTACATGCTGCCTCTCAGAAAAGGATGCCCTTGGATGTGCGAAGTTCCCATAATCCTTGGGTGCTCGAGGAGTGCCATGAGGTGTCTGGGTAGAAATGACCAGTTTAGATTCAAACATAAAAACAAACAATGAGGTGAATTAAGATATTGTATAAGATAATTTCTTCTGACCATCTGTTCCTCATGGTGTGGGCTGCCATTAGTCGAATTCTGCAAAGGTGGAAGGCAATAGAAGTATGTCAGTAATAAAAACGTGGAAACACGTATAAATGAAAAATAAATACCAGCAGACCTATGTCTGTTCAAACACTTGCGTGTAAATAAATAAAAAAGGCGCTATAATGAACAAGGATGGGATGGAAGGAAGCAGGGTTAGACATAGAGACCACGTACAGATTTGGGAGAAGTGTTCTCAGATATTGTTTTCAGACGAGAATGCAACAGCGCCTGCTGCCGGAGAAGTTGATTTTCAGCTTCCATATTTGTCAACTTTTCTTGAAAACTGCGGGTCACACAATAGAAAGAATAATTTGTGTAAGCTAATTGGAAAATCAATGCCTTTACAACATATATCCACATCGAGGTAACCTTAGCATTGTGTTGGTCAGTCCATTTATCTTTGACTCCGCATCTGTAGCTTTCTTCAGCAATTCTTCTCTGGCTTTCTTCATTTCTTCAAACTTCTGTTCTGTTTCATCAATTTTTGTCTCGAGAGAAACCACCAGTGTCTAAAAATATTGAAGGAAATTGTTTCAGTCATTCACTAGAAATAACAAAATATAGATATGAATAGGAGAAATTAATTGATAGTCACTAGGTTTACTGTAAGGACCAAGAAATGCTCGGGAACATATTTGATCAGAATTACTAAACTTGTCGAGTTAACTCCTTCAAGCAAATGGTGCAGGATTAGGATGGGTATTTCATCATGGTGCTTTTTTAGTTATTATTAAATAAGTTATGACAGTTTCTCAGGCATCTAGTTAGTCTAAAATATGGGTGTATGAAGCCATGCAGAGGCAGCAAAACAATTGGAGAAGAAATGATTATTCACATAAAGCGCCAAGCAAATTAGCTGTTTTTAGAACGGATCCAAAGTCTAACCACTTTTAACAGATCAAAGAATTAAATTAGAGAATGCATTTGTTCTCAGTTTCTCGTTTTCACTATGAAGCGACAAAGCTAATTTGCATCAATGGTAATCAAGCCTAATACCATGACTTCCAAAAATGATTAAAGTATTGTGTTAGCTCCAACATATGGTTTTGCATGTGTAGTATGTTCATAAAAAATAGTTCAGAGAAAATATCCATTAGGACCTAGCAAGTGATACTATTACCATGGGATAATGTTTTCTACACTGGTCAAGGTAGCAGCACCATTACCAGCTAGAGAACCGTCATGCTTGGGGAGTATATTTGTCGGTTTCGATGTCCCCGTTATACCACATACAACTAGTTAGCTCATGCTTAAAGTTAGGCCATGAAACATTGCACTCTCTGCATTGTGCTTGAACTCTCATCACATATTGTGATGCATATATTGCCTTCAATCAGCTCAGCGCATATAATGGCCTGACATTATACATTCCACTCACGGCGAATGGTTTTGCAGGTTAGCACTTACCATGACTCCACCAGAGTGGACAGACTGAGAAACACAATGAAACTACAGCAGTAAAGATAAAAGATCATACTATCAGTATCACGTTCACCTTAAGATTCTCATTTTCAGCAGTAAGCTTGTCAACGTGAGTTGTATCAACTTGAATCTCTGGTACTAAGGCAGCTTTCTCCAATGCTGTTTTTGCATTTTCCTGTTCCCTTCTTAATATATCTTTTGTCTCCTTGGACTGGAATTGCAACTCCTGTAATTGTTGTTGCAACTTCTTATTTTCTTGCGTCTTGGCTTCTTCCATGTCAGTCTGCAGGCCAACAAAATGCATAAGGCACTTAAATAATGATTTAAAAGGGGAACTAGATTGAATGCTTATTACGACCTAGGTTGTGCCAACAGTAATATCCATTTTACATAGACACTAATTTAACTTAATTGTGCATTAGGTTAAGTGTGAATTTTCAGTTATTGTGATATATTGTGGTACTATAACTTTTATAATGGACTACTCAATTGACATAGTGTGATTAGGTGTTCGATACTAGGAACAAATATAACAGTCGCCAAGATGTCCAGATCAGATGCAAAGAATGACTACGATAAAAGTATCACTATAAAGAATAGTTGCAATTGACTCTAAAATGGACTGGAAAGGATCTACATTCATTTAGCAATTCACAGTTCAAAAATAGGAGAATGGTTGTGATACGCGGACATTCTTTAAATGTATTCACGTGTTCAAGCAATTCATATGAGCAGCAGATGGAGTTGAAAAAAATAAGTAATCGTTAATTTGGAACCGCAAGAGTGACCATGATAAAGTATCACTATAAAAAATAATTGCAGCTCAACTGGAAGGAACCTAGGTCCATTTAGCAATTCACAATAAACCATATGATGCTAATAAATTGCAAACGCCTACTCAAATGCATTCATGTGTTAAAGCAACTGCATGCTTGTCTAGATGCAAAAGTGAGTGATGGTTCATATGGCCATGTAACACATCATTATGCAGCATGAAACTAAAAAACATTGTTCATGAAGTATATCATGCTCTTGGAACCATATTAACTTCAATCATCTTGTAAAAGTGCTCGTTGTTCACATTTTACTTACTAGTGTTACTTATTTTCATTTGTTTGGGGGAAAACAACACCTAGAAAACAAAATTCACCAACAAAATGCACATGTTGTGAAATTCAAAGTTCTGGGGAAGAACAGATGCATTGTCTAGAGAATGTACTTACTATGCTTTCAAAACACATTGATTGAGCTCTTGGTCCCAAAACTTATACTGCATTCACAGGCATACCCACAAGGCCATAACTGCCAAAATGCAGATTTACCTCCCTAATTCCGTCTAAGGCTGTGTTTGTCATTGAGGTGGATATTATAATCTGAATCCAACTTTTCCAACCAACTTTTGCTTATACTTTCGTTTCTCTAACAACCATTTTCTTGCTTCTCTCTCTATTTCTCAACAGCCGGTTATAAAGTAAGTTTAGCACAGAATAGTTTAGCAACCGCAAACGGAGCTTAATTGGGTCATTACTATTCCCAAGCAAGCCGCTGTGCTGATTTCGGCAAATTGCGTCCAACCTGGCCGCATAATTAAAAGTAACCTCCTCCTTGAGAATAAACCTGGTCATACCCCGTGCCAGGCCAGGATTTGCAAAACCCGACCTGAAAGTGCCAAGCCCGGCCTGGCCCAAGGCCCGGAAAAACACTGATTTCATATTAAGAAAATATAAATTTATCGTTTGGGGATAAAATAATGTAGTATTATAGCTAATTTCTAGGGGGGGAAAGACTCCTCCCAAGCTTTTTTGGGCTCTCGCGTATGGCTTCTGGTGGAAAAATGAGGCCCAAGCCAGCCCGGGCACTGGGCTTTCAGGCCAGGCCCCTCGAGCGAGTCTGCCCATGCACAGCCTGGACTGGGATAAATTCGAAGGCCAAGCTAAATCACCTTGATAGAACGACAAGATGAAATGGCTACAACAGCATTGTAGATTGTACATGTCATAGAATTAGAAGCTAGTGGCAGATTTACTATTATGCTTTCAAGAATTCTAATTCTTAACTGTGCAGCCTTGTGCGCTACAGAGTGGGTGCTCGTCGCTGCCATCCGATCTAATCAGGCGGACGTGAGCACACGCACGCGTCGGTTGGTGGGGACCGGCCAATCTGTCCGTGGGGGTGGAAGAATCACGATTGATGAGGGGAAAACGACAGGAGATGCGTTCACACAGAGTGAGAAGATCAGGCTGGCTCACATAATCCTGCCTTTTTACCTTTCGGGGCATCTCCTTTCTCACACACACAGACACATCCAAGAAACCAGGAGGGGCAGCACAATGTGAAGGCTAGGAGGAGCAGGCTAAATAGTACTATAAGACAGTAAAGTATGTATGAGATAATAGTAAGACATCAGTTCCTTCCATTTGGACATGGAAACACTGATAATAGCTTACTGAGAAGAATAGCAATCCAGTATGCATGAGATTATAGCAAATACTCTATCAAAATAGGCCTGTGCAACATAAATAGTAAGACAGTAAAGTACAGTAATCCAGTAGTTTACCCTCATGCGTTTCTCCAGTTGCAACCGCCAAGTGAGCTCCTCAACTTGCTTCTCCAGCTTATTCTTTGCAGCTTGCAGAGCACCACTTTCTTTTGCAGCCTAAAAATAATAAAGAAGAAATCATGTCAATAGAGCATGTATTAAACCCTTATATATGCGCTCATTGATGATCCAGACTTCCAGAGTACCAGAAGTGTAACAGCTGTAGACATATTGGACATTAAGTGAGCTTGCAGGTAATAGGGTCTTATGAACAAGGTTTAATCTGGCATGGTGATATCTTCATCTATAGGAGGTAATCTAAGGTAGAATCTATAATTGGAGAATGTTCAACATAAATTAATGAAGCTATAAGTTCTAGTAGCACTGGTGAAGTTTCAGACTTTCAAATAGCATTGCTACATTAGAAATTGACCAAGTTTTGAACTTCCTGTGACCAACAGCAGTTCACAATGAGCAGTGACAGCACAGCATGTTACTAGAGATAATTGATCTCTTATGGTACATTACTAATGAATCAAATAATACTATAACAACGGGCAATGAAAGATAAGGATAGCCGGGACATTTTTTCCTACCATTTTAAGTTTTCGAAGTTCTCTTCTGGCCAGCCTTCCTCTCCAAGCACATTGGGTTGTGATCGCTGCCTTCTTTAAGCCCATGTACCGTGAGCTTGCTAAATCACTACGGCAGCAACTCTGCGGTGAACAAAATCATTGAGATTAAGGTTAAGATAATGTAACACATATGAGGTTAAGAGTGAATGGTAAGAAAAGGGAGATATACATATGCATAGGGCATAGGCTTGAGTATATCACCAAGATAGATACACACTTGAAGGAGATATTGGAAATGGGAGAATGTTATAGCAATTAAGACAAATGGCAGGAAGGTTTAATTTGTTTATCATGAACAAAAGAACCATGATGCATGGGCCTCCTTTATAGTTTTCCATTCAGAAAAAAAGGATTCATGTATTTTACAAGCTAACAGTTATTACATCTAACTACGTTTAATATCTTACATTAATAAGATGTGGTTGCATCATATAATGTGTAGAGTACTTCCAATTAGACAAAGTTATAGTTTATCCAATGTGGCATTTAAGATATCACCTAAATATGCATGTTTTGTCGGGAGAACAAGTGCAACGAATACAACTTAAGGTAACAAAAGATTTTGGATACTGAAAAACTAACACCGTAATATCTAGGCCGTATTGGAGACAAACCTCGGAATCGAAAGGTTTTAGGTTTAGTAGAACTAAAACTGAGTACATGAGGTGCAGTTTCAGTACTACTAGGCGCGAGGAGGAGGAGGTTAGCCTTGATGGGCAGGTGGTGGCGTGGTGCCCCAGAAGGACACCTTTCGATATTTGGGGTCAATGCTGCAGAAGGATGGGGGTATTGATGAAGATGTGAACCATCGAATCAAGGCCCGATGGTTGAAGTGACGCCAAGCTTCTGGCATTCTCTGTGACATGAGAATGCCACAAAAGCTAAAAGGCAAGTTCTACAGGACGGCAGTTTGGCCCGCAATGTTGTACGGCGCTGAGTGTTGGCCGACTAAAAGGCGACGTGTTCAACAGCTAGGTGTGGCGGAGATGCGCATGTTGAGATGGATGTGTGGACACACGAGGAAGGATCGAGTCCGGAATGATGATATACGAGATAGAGTTGGGGTGGCACCAATTGAAGAGAAGCTTGTCCAACATCGTCTGAGATGGTTTGGGCATATTCAACGCAGGCCTCCAGAAGCTCCAGTGCATAGCGGACGGCTAAAGCGTACGGAACTACGGATAATGTCAAGAGAGGTCGGGGTAGACCGAATTTGACATGGGAGGAGTCCGTAAAGAGAGATCTGAAGGATTGGGGTATCACCGATGAACTAGCTATGGACAGGGGTGCGTGGAAGCTTGCTATCCATGTGCCAGAACCATGAGTTGGTCGCGAGATCTTATGGGTTTCACCTCTAGCCTGAAGCAACTTGTTTGGGACTAAAGGCTTTGTTGTTGTTGTTGTTGTTGTTGTTGTTGTTGTTAGAATTATGATCAGAAAATTTTACTCATAGAAAGAGCACCACATGAGTTTGAGTAGCAAAAAGAACTTGACCATTCTATTCTGAACATCTTATTACCCACGATAGCATGAGACCCGAGAACACACCTGAATAGTCACTGCCGCTTTTGTTTGCTGACGGAAATGGAATTCGTTGCGAGCAGCCATACCACGAAGAGCTGATTGTATAGTAGTTGATGCAGAATAGAGATCTTTGTAGTTTTTCCTTGCAAAGTGCATACGATAGTAGGTCTGTATTTTTAATGAAGCAGCCTTCCTACGGAGATCTTCATAATAATGCCTTGCAATTTGTCCTTCAGTTATCGCAGCTCAAAAGTCATTATCTCCACAGAAAAATCAAATGCTGAAATGTGATACTATTTGCCACATAAATCGAAGAAAATTTACCTCTGCACATTGCCTGAAGCTGAACAGAAGACATTCGCAGCTGAATGAAATTTCTGCGAGCCAGGAACGACCGAACTTTTCGCTGGATTTTACTAGCAGAATAGCTCAAGACCTCAGTCCTCCGAGCATCTAATTCAGCCATCTGACCAGCACGCAGAAACACTTTTGTTTTCCCTATCTGTAGATTGGACATCAGACCATAGGATAAACCAAAAGGGATTAAAACCAACATCAGCATTAGAAGTATAGACAAAATAATTTGTGAAGATAGGGATGGTGATACCGCATTAAACTTATTATCCATCCTACCAATAAATTTGATGGATCTATTGACAGAATATGCATGAAACTCTGTGGTCAGTGATTCAACCTTTCTGGGATGATTGGTAATACTTTTATCGTAGTACCACACAAGATCCTGTGTCTGAATTGGCTTTGGCCAAGTCTGGTTTGCAGTCAACTAATAAACTACAATAAGACTGCTCCAAAAGAGTAACCTCTGTGATAGAATAATATGATATCTACAACATATATCACTATTATTTTAGGAATCTGCAGTAACTCGCGTAAAGGCTGAGTCCGCAAACATATATACAGATAGACCATGCAAGATGCAACTTAAACTGCTTATCTGACTGGCATGTTTACAATATGGAAAATAGGAAATAAATTGCAGCCAAAGAAAGACTAATCTTGTACAGCTGGAACAGGATATGGATTAAACTGAACACATCACCACCACTCATTTCAGTACTTAGTAGTCACCTGATAACCTGTGAGATTTACTTTCTCAAGGAGCATGTTTGTGGCAGTAACTTCATCATAACTGCCAATGAAGGATTAGTTTAGAGTGCTTAAACACAGAAAAAACCAAGAACTTGAATCAGAACACCTTAGAATTACCGTAAACCAAGAACTTCTGGTCGTAAAACACTAAAGCGATCAACAAATTCTTCAAATGTCCGCCTTGTCGGATATCCTAGACAGCTTATTCTTATTGCCTCTAGAACCCCCTGTATACAAAATATAACAGTGTCACTCTCAAAATGCTAGCTCTTAGAAAACTGCAGAAGGCCCAAATTTTGGCATAGTGGCCCCAATGGGGGTCAGTAGCAAAGTTTTCATAAAATTGGCCCAAATTTGTGAAGCACAACCTCCCAGAAACCCTAGGCCCGCACTAAGCTACCCTCCCAAGCGAGTGTATTGTTACATCTCATTCCCGATAAGTAATGCCTCAATTCTCACTGCCCACTCTCCTGCATGTACCACACGATAACACAATCCAGCAGTTGAAAATCCCCAATCGCGACCTTGCTAGGCTGCAAGGGTAGCCACTCCCTCCCCCCAGGCTCTGGCCAACATAGTGTGCCAGTTAGTTGCACCTTCAACTCTTCCAATGCCGGTGCTTATGCTTCCTCTTGGTTCTCCACCTTTCCTCCTATTCTATTATAGAAGTTATATTTATGTTTGTGAAAAGAACAGCTACACCAAATGTACACTTCTACACCATGTAGAAGATTTAGGGATGGATGGTAGCCACTACCCAGCTTTTGTTAGTGATGTCGATGGGGATTTGTTTTTAATTACTCTCTGAAACAAGACCAGTATATGTATATATGCATAACTGCTGTAGTGCCTTTTGTGGACATGGTGACTGACAGAGGAAGTTGGCTTGTGTGCTTTTGCTTGTCGAATGAAGATCCAATTGAAATGCAAAAAAAGAACGGAAGAAAATAAACAGTTTAGCTCAGTCCAAAGCACCTCATATATCCTAAACTGCAAAGCACACTTGGGAGCTGGGACAAGCAGCACCAAAGGAACAAGACATGGTGGTATGATTTGTATTAATTTATTTACCACTCAAATCATTTGCGACTCCGATTTACCGTTTATTGATACTACATTGCATATGCAGGTTGATATAATGGTTTTCTAATCTCAAGTGGGTAGATCATGGTGCCAATGTAGAGTGGAGACATGTCACGAGCTTTGGTAGATCAATCTTACTTAATCAGTATCTGCCTAGATAGAATACATCATTTCATAGCATTTGTCTATTTTCATTTCTATATTAATATTGGTGTTTGTGTCAGTGGTGTAATTTGCTTTTGCTATAATTTAAGTTAACTGCAATCTAGTGAAATTTGCAAGTTAGTAACCCTTTGATTCATTTCCAGGTTGACCAATGGTATGGAATACTTGTATACATAAACAGATGTCTTGATATTCTCTTGGACCTTGTATAAATATCAGTGTATACACTGCAGTAAGAAAAAGAAAATCCAAGTACGTACTTCCAGTAAATAACTAAAAATGGTATAATTTCTTACCCCACATCGAAGTTGCTGGAGAACATTACTGTTCTCAAAAATTGCTGGCTTGAGAACATTATTAGGCTTTATGCAGCGCATGTAATGTGGTTCTGTTCCGCTGAGAGTTTCCAACAAACCTTGTAATTGTTGCTGTTATGTTACAGATAAAAAATATAACTTGTCATAACAAATCTAGTACAGTCTGAAATAAAACGAGCAATGACTTCTTTACCTTAAAGCTCGAACCTATTGATGTGAACTTTGTGGATTTACTCGATTTAGTCGATTCTTCAGAAGGAGGAAAAAGACTTGAAACGAATGGACATGTAGAAGCATGTAATAAATCTTGATGCTCGTTTACAGCATAATCTATGTTCTTATCTAAGAATAGATCCGTTTGGTATGTAACCTACAAAAGAAAGAAGTTTTTATTACATAAGCGTGTCAATCTCAACTGTAGAGACTTAGATGTGGTGGCACTACCTTGCCCAACTAACTAATCCATCACCACTGTAGAAGTACAGATTCTACGTTGTACGATTGTTTTGCGGGCGTTTTTTTTACAGCATTGATTATATTATAGTTGATGTCCAAGCGAAAAGAGATGAAGAAATATAACTGGAAAAGGTGGTCCGCATACTATCACAAATACTCCCTCCGTTCCAAATTAATTGAAGTTCTAGCTTTGTTCTAAGTTTAAAAAATAGATTTGAACAAGTCTAAAAAAATATTAACATCTACAACACCAAATTAGTTTCATTAGATTGATAATAAAACAGGGTGTGACTAGGGCTCAGTCGACTTAGACTTGGTTAAGTCTAAGATGGCAGAGATCAGCATGTTTTTTTAAGTAATTTTTGTATTTTATGTTTTACTTTTTTCAATTGCAAGTGAAAAAATTAGGAAATAGAAAGTCATGCCCGCAGCACGCGGTGAAAAAGAAAAACCCTAGTTGCACGTATGTTAGCGCACTTGCAATTGCGCGCAGGGTGCGCCTCAGTACAATTCTACGCGAAGGGGCCAGCAGTGATGAATCTAGTCTAGGAAGAAAATGGAGGATGGGCTCGAAGTTAACAGCGGGAAAACTGAACGCCTTTTTGAAGGAAAACAACCATTACCTCCTATGTTGTCCAAATAAGCTCAAAATTTCCCAGATTATACTACTAGAAACACGTAGTATTTGCTGGAATTTTTCTGGATGTTATGAAAAACATTAAATTTTAAACAAAAAATTGAATCTGTCTAGCGAAATAGCCATTATATGCTAATCCTTTTATCCAAACAGGCTCAAAATTTCGCACATTATTACCTGGAACATATAGTATTTACTAAAAAAAATTCTGAATGTTTTGAAAAATATCAAATTTCCAATCAAAATTTAAATCTGTCTAACAAACCAGCCAATATTCCCTTTGTCCAAATATTTTGATTTTTCCTTTGCAAAGCTTGCAGTAGTTGACTTAAAATTAACTGGGACAGCTTCAGGTTCGACAGGAGGACTGCTTAAGCTACTCGTATAAAAATTGTGCATATTTATATTCTTTCTCTTCATTTTTGTAAAACTGCAAATAAGTTGTATTGAACGTCAATTAACAGTTCATGAACTAGTTAGAGATTCGGCCATCGGCGCGTGGGCATGGGCGCCGTAGTCCCAGGCTCACTAGCTGAGTGCATGGGCGCGGGCGCGCAGCACTCCCCACCTGCCAGGGCAACCAGTGGCGCTGCCTCGCAGGTCGCCGGCTGCAGCTTGCCCCGCATCCGCTCGTTAGGGTTGGAGCTTCCTGTTTGATCACCGCGTCCACTCCTACTGGTGGTTGTGCGTGTGTGAAGCCGTGGATGGCACGGCATACTACACAGGCTGGAAGCTGGTCTAATGGGCTGAGCAAGAACGGTATTAGTAGAAAAGTTCGATTTATTGGAGGGCAGGCTTCAGCATGTTGAAGCCTGCTTAGTAGACTAGCATGTAGGGGCCGATGTGCAACTGATAGGATCTTTTTTTAAACGGTTGCATGTGCATGTTGGTGTCGTGTCCACGGTGAAAAAAAATAGAAAGCAAAAATAAAAAACAAACACCAGTTGCGCATGGAGGGCGGCGCATGCAATTCAGTTGTACGCGGGTGTGCAACTGTAGTTGCGTGTGGGCAGCGGATGTACAACTTTAGTTGCGCGGGGATGACGGGCATGCAAGTGTAGTTGTGCGCGGTCAGACGGGCATGCAACCATGGTCCGGGCAGAAAAAAAACTGAAGTAGGAAAATGATAAAAAAAAGAAGGCATAAAACGTGTACCAAGGAATGGAAAAACCAGAAACAACAGTTGCACACAGAGCCGACGAACGTGCAACTGTAGTTCCATTAATGGAAAAGAAAAAAAATTGGAATAGAAACCTATAAAAGAAAGTAAGAAAGACGTAAAACGTGCAACAAGGAAAAAAAACAGAAACCCCCAAAGAGAAAAAAACATCACACGAATCACCGCGTAAAATCAGACGGTTATTTGGCATTCACCATGTTTTATAATCCAACAATGTAACTTAATATACCAGAGGGCAGCACACAAAACTTTCTTTAGCTGACATCAAGCTTTGGGAGTTCAACTTGATAAATTCTCATTATAGGGCAGAAGTATGTTTATTTGTTGTTGGCTCTCGGTTATGTAGAGCTCCAACTGATTCTGAGCTATTTCATTCAAACTCGTATAGTCTGAGATTCCCCATTTTGCTGTCACTACTCACTACGATGAATGCATCAGCAGTACAAATCAAATCCAACATGTGCTTTACACAACTGTGTAATTGTGTATTCACTAAGACAGACTTGAGAAATTTGTCACTTACATTTCCCGCATAGTGATGAATAGTAAAATCAGACCGTGAAAATTTTGGCCTGCTGAAGTGTGGATTGTCCTTGAATTTTTGATATAGCTTTTCAGCGAATATTTCATGGTTCGAATTTCGCAACATGCTGAAGTATAAGATAAGGTATGTTAGAAAGAATCAGATAATAATCAAACAGAAAAGAAACCTACACCATTACTTGTACATACCAAGTCTCATCCAGTAGAGCAATTATCCCCCCTGGTTTCTGCATTGCAGGAAATCAGAAATCAGACATGAGATCTCATAGCATGGCTCAACCTCATTGGAGCCAATCAAAGGATTCTATGTAATCACTACAACTGAGATAGTCTAGTCTGTTAACTAATTCTGACCAAAAGCCAATTTCACATCCAGTTCTGGGTTTTACTACTTCTATATAGAAAAAAGGTCAAAATGAGAGGTTAGTGTGTGCCAAGAACAAACTATCAATATAAAAAAGTGTATATAGATAATAGGAAGATGTTGCAACAAACACCAAAATGTTGTAGCAATTGGGCCTTAGATTATTTATTATTGGGCCAAAAGGCCGGGATATGCACATGTACAAGAGTATGGCAAAAATGCAAGTAACACCATATGCAAGAGAAAAACTACACAACTACAGTAGTACAACTAGTATACTTAACAACAGTTCACCTTCTCAATGAGATCAAGAATGTCTTGGTTGTCCACAAACTGGATGTAACTCCAATCAATCTCTTCTTTTGTATATTCTTCTTGCTCCATCTTGAACACATGCTGCTCACGAGAAATTGTAGAATTAGTGTAAAACTTAATTGACCATAATATAACGTAAGTAGAACATTTTATCAGTTAGACCTCAACTCCCTAACCTGATTAAAGTGTTGCTGGAGCTTCTCATTAGTTAAGTTGATACAGAACTGCTCGAAACTGTGGCATAGCAAAATATCAACATAAGAAGGTATCATCCCCCATATCATGAGCAGATAGTTTCATATCAACTGGTAGTAATTACTAATTAGAGAATTATTCTGCAGATAGCATCGAGTTGAAAATATTAGAGTGGTTTATCTCTACACTATTGTATTTTTCATGCCTAAAAGCAAAAGCACGCTTCCCTAATTTTCTTCCATGTTCACGTGCTTTCACAAGTTTCCTCTGAGGCGCATGCCTGGTCTACTATTTGTACTGAGACACACACATCATTTTCTACTTTTTACGGCAATCAAATGGGGGCTCTTTCTTGCCCAATAAACACCATCAATAAATCTAACCAATGCTGGTTCAGTTTCGTTATACAGATACCCGGCCAAAGCATAATCGCAAGATCACACTCAACCTTTCGTAGCAGCAGCATGTGTCCGTGCAACTGAGCAAATGACTATATAGCAGCTTGCTTTCCAAAAAACAATGACTATATAGCAGCTTGTAGCAACAGCATGCAAAGATGTGAATGCTAACATCCAATAATGAGATCTTTCTAAAAATGCCAATACTATATTAGCAACCCTGTTGTTGTGTTGCTACTACTAGTTACAATAGAACATCCATGTAACTGCAAAAAAAAAGAACACATATAACTTCCAGCCTACATGATTTCCTCATTAATGTCAGCTACACAATGTTTCCATCAAGGTTTTTGGTAGGAGCTAGGATCCTACCTGGTCTAGGGCGTAGGTTGTACGGGAAGGGGGAGGGTTGACGGAGATGCGATCGCGGCTGCCGGTGGCGGGGCGCCGTGGCGCGATGAAGAAGAGGCGGCGGCGTTCGGGAAGCCGAGCAAATAATGATTGCTTCTTGCTTGATTAAATTGATACATCTCCTCTCCTTATATAGAGAGGTTTACTTCACTCCTAAGCAAACGATCCTAATAACGATAAGATAATTGGGCTAAGCCCCTAATAATGATAAGATAACTTGGGCCACAACCCACTGGGCTAAACCCCTAATATGCCGGTCATAACACTTCTCCCCGCCTGCACAAACAGCTCGTCCTCAAGCTGTAAGGTGGGGAAGCGCTTGTTGAACTCCTCGAGGTGATCAACTAGCGTCAAACACCTTCGCGACAGCTGGGGCGGCCAGGTCGGCGGCAACGGAGTCCTCCGGAATGTAGTCTGCAACCTCCAGGTAGAAGAGTCGCGGGCAGACGTGGCCGGGATGCCCCGCCTATAAGCAGGTAGCTTGTGAGCTATCGATCAATTGTGAATGTTCTCATAGAATTGGATCTTATCTTATTCACATAAGTCTTTCATTTCGTGTAGGGCTCGTCGTAGTTGAAGCACAACCCTTGGCGGCGACGCTCGAGTAGCTCGGCCGAGGTGAGCCGGGCGGAGCAGGCGCGCCTTGTGATCGCGCGCGAGGTGCCGCGGAAGCCTGAGCAGGCCGACCCTGCGTGGGAACTGTCGGATTTCGGGTTCCGGCAGACCCTTAAGGTTCGAACTCTGGGGTGCGCGTGGAGATCCAACCCTCCACCGTCTCGTACCTCACCGAATCGCAGGGACCTAAACTACTAACTAGAACAGCACAAGAGACGCAAGATTTATACTGGTTCAGGCCACCATCGTGGTGTAATACCCTACTCCAGTGTGTGGTGTGTGGATTGCCTCTTGGGCTGATGAGGAACAGTACAGGGAAGAACAGCCTCGCGAGAGTCTGTTCTTGGTGGGTGTGATGAACTGCTAAGTGGTATCCCGTCGCTCTAGCTTGAGGACCGGGTCTCTATCTCCCTCTGATCCCCAAAATGCCTGCCTGGGGGGAGAGGATACTATGGTGGCTAGCTTTACTTATATAGACGAAGGCCCTGGGCCTCTTCCCAAATATTGAGCGGGAAGGGCACCAACAATTGGCCATTTTGAAGGGGAACAGCGGGTACACTTATCCTGGCTAAAGTTGGTCCTCGCCGCCAAAGGCTCGTGATGGCGCTTTGCTTGGGCTCCACGATGACGCATTCCGGCCGTTGGGGCTGGTCTTGGTCTTGTTGCACGAAACGGATGCCTTTGCTTGATGCTCTTGCTGCGCTTGCTCCCTTTGCACCAAAGAGGAAGGAGGACGCTGCAGCGTCTTTGGCGCCGATGGCGCCCTTGGTCGTCATGGCTTACGTCATGGGCACCTCGCGAGTACCACCTTGAACTCTCCGCCTCCTCATGAGCCACCTGACGAGGCCGTGCTCGAGGAAGCTCTTGGTCGTCCGCCCATGAGGCTTGGCCCCTCGCGAGGGTCTTGAGCTTGTGTTGATGAAGATGGGCTGTCCTTGGCCTCCTTTGAGCCACGCCGCAGCCGCAGCGAGCAAGTCTGGGACCCCGTTCCCAGAACGCCGAAAGTAGCCCCCGGGCCCACGGCGCGCCTGAACTTGGCCGAGCAAAGAGGCGAAAGGGCAAGTGCGAAGCGTCGCGGGCCCTAACAGCCTGCGGCCTTTGGCGCCGCGTGGCGGTTGATTGGACGTGGGCGGCACTGCTCCCCCACGACGCCTTGGTAACCGCCCGGATTCGACAAGTCCTTGCATGCAGAGTTGGTCATGATGACCGGTGATCGTGGAGGTCGACGGTTAGCCTTCGCCGGCTACAAGTACGAAACGGCGCGCGCGCTTCCAGTCTATCCTTTCTTGTCTCTCCTTCTCCATGGCCCCACCAAGGAAGTTCTCGGCTGCAGAGAAGGGGAAGGGCCGCCAGGTCTAATCTTCCTCTCCTCCGCCTAAGCGTGGTCGTCGAGGTCGCCCTCGCAAGCACCCGTGGCCTCTGGCGGTCTCCCGCGATCGTGGGGAGGCTCTCGGCGTGGTGACGAGCGGTAGCCATGGTCGGGCGTGCCCGGCGCTGGCGTCCCCGAGGCCACGCCCATGTCTGCTGGCTGCCGCGGAGTTCATGGTGAGGCGGAGGAGCCGCCCGTCCGGCTTCAGCTCCGTGCTTCCTCTGGGTGAGCTCCCGGATGGCGCCTGAGCGGCCTCTGCTCGTGCGAGATGGCTGTTGCAGCCGAGCCGTGGAAGCCTGCAGAGGTCTCTGCTGCAGGAACTGTTCACAGCCCTTGGTAGCGAGCGTTCAGCAGCGTGGTCTCCGCCGCGGTGCTCCCGCACTTCAAGTATGATGGCGACGCCACCCTCTACGTGAGGGTGTTCGGGAAGACGGCCGCCGATGGGGCGCTGCCACGAGGCGACGACCGCAGCCGAGGACTCGGCCCGCGCGGCAGGCGGAGAGGGCAGCAGCATGGCGGCGGTGGCGATGCCGCGACTCCTCACGCTTCACCAGCTCTTCTTGGTGGCGATTCTTCTGCGGCGGCAGCGCCAGCCCCACGCCGCGCGCTGCTGGGGTGGCAGCGGGTCCCTCGCCGCCACGCCCGGTGAAGCGAGATGGAGTCCGACCGAGCTCGGGCGGCTCGGGCCTCCCAAGAGAGCCTACAGGCGTGCTTCACTGCTTTGTCCTTTTCTTTCCTTTTCTCCTGCGTAAAAGGGAACAATGTGGCCCGATGGGCGTGTTTAGGGCAACGCCGTTAATTATTGTATCTTGCTTTTGTTATCCTGACATCGTTCCTTCCATCAGGCGCCCATTCGCAAGTGAACCCCGATCGTGGCATGGGCGACCGACCGCCCCGTGTTAGCGTTGTCTTGCCTGTGAGGCATGGTCGGAGGGTGCTCCACTGTGGACCAAGGCCGTGAAACTTGAGCGATAGGGGTAGGAACACCCGCGGGGGCTCCCGAGGCTTCTGCCTCGCAAGTCCCCGCGCAAGAGAAACCGGGGCAGGAGGGCGGAAAAGATCGAAGAACCACGGACCAAAAAAGGGCGATAGTTTCGATAAAAACTTCAAATGGGAATAACCAGTCAACTGCAGAAAGCAAATGAAAAAGCCGCGTCCGGCACCTAGTCTAGTCTTGGGCGTCTTCTCACCAAGCGGAGCTAAGTGTGCACTTTGGGCGTGGGAGGGAGCCCTGGGGCTGAGGTCGGCACCCCGAGACTCGGGCGTGTACAGCCCCACTCATTATTACGTGAGAGTGTCACGGGCGGCGAGCTTCACGAGCACTGGCCTTCTTCACGAGCTCCGGCCTTTCTTCCAGTAAGCAAGCTTCACGGGCGTTGCCCTCTTCATGTGCTCGGGGCCTTTTCCAAAAGATGAACTTCACACGCATTCGCGTTCTTCACGAGCTCGGGGCCTTTTCCAAAAGATGAACTTCACAGGCATTCGCCTTCTTCACGTGCTCGTGGCCTTTTCCAAAAGATGAACTTCACAGCATTCGCCTTCTTCACGAGCTCGGGGCCTTTTAGGGTAGAACCTCCGGAGGCTTTGGATGTTCCACGCGTTAAGTAACTCTTGAGCTCCGTGATCCAAAGCCTCCTCTTGAGGTTCCATCGTTAGGAGGCGTGCTCGAGGCCGGGCCACAGTGGGGCTCCCGAGGCTGGTGGTGAGGAGCTCCTCCCAGGCTGTGCCATGCTTGATAACGGCGGCGGGTGAGGGCTTGAAGAGCCGTTCCTCAAAGACACCCGGCTCTGGGGTAACCTCCTGGAGGCTCGTTTGGCGATGTCGTCGGCCTCTTGATTGGTGCCGCGGGGCACGTCTTGCAGCTCCAACCCCGTAACTGTTTCTCCATCCTGCGGACCTCCATAGGTAGGCCTCCATGTGTTCATCCCTTGGCTCGTACACCTTGTTGGAGAAATTGACGAGGAGCTGCGAATCGCCCTTGATGGTAGGCGCTTCACCCCTGTGGCGCGGCAGCCTTCGCACTGCTATCGCCCTCGTGATACGCTATATTGTTGGAGACCTTCTCGCCATCTTTGGAAGCAGAGTTGCACGGCATAGTAGAGCTTGTCTGAGAGGGGATATGAGTATCGCCTGACCCAGTATACTGTCTGGAGAACGCTCCGTCAAGTACATGACCCAACCTTCGCGCCGCTCCACAGGGAGAGGGACCGATCCTCGCCGCCCTAAGGCCGGTGCTTACATCCATTCGCCACGAAATCTGCCAGTGCCCCTTGATGACTCTGGTCGTCTTGAACTCGAGTGGAATGCTTGCAGCTCAATGTTCCACTCGGCGACCCTTCCCGCCAAGTTGGGGCTCTGAGCACCCTCTCCGGGGGTATGCCGAGACAACCTTGATTGGATGACCACGAAGTAGTGTCGCAGCTTGCGCGAAGCCACTAGGAGTGCCAGGAGGAGCTTCTGCGGCATGGGGTACCGTGCCCTCGCATCCCGTAGCACGGTACTGACTAAGTACACCGGGTGCTCGACGAGGTCAGGGGCGTTGGTGCTCGACGAGGTTAGGGGCGTCGGCGCCTCCGGAAGCTGGGTGCTTGGACGGAGGCCTCCCGCCCTTGGCGCGCTCATTGTGACGGTGATCTTCCTCCATTGCGGTCTTGGCTTCGCTAGTTCCTTCGATTCGGTCTTGCCTTAGCTCGGGTGGCGCCGTGGTCTTGGCTCGACGCTCCTCCCTAACCGCCACTAGAGCAGCGCGCTAGCGAGTAGGGAGTGGCGGCGAGTAGAGTACCAAGGGCTCTCGAGGGCGAGGCCACCATCACTTTGGAGGGCTGGTCGGTACCTCTTGAGGTCTTGGGCAGCTTGTCGGCCTCTTGATCCACTCGAAGGGCCCTTTTTCTTCATCACCGGAAGAAAGGCAGCGCCGCTCCCCAATCGGGAGATGAAACGGCCCAGCGCCGTTCTGGCATACTGTGAGCTTTGCATCTCCCCGAGGGTCTTGGTGGGCTCATGTCTTCCACCGCCTTGACCTTTTCAGGTTGGCCTCGATGCCTCGGTGGGACACGAGAAAACCAAGGAGCTTGCTGAGGAACTCCAAACACACACTTCTCGGCTTGAGTCGCGGGCTCACTGCGTTGAGGCTCGCGAAGGTTTCTTCCAGTCTTGTATCAAGGTCTTGGCCTCGCGAGACTTCACCACGATGTCGTCGACGTATGCCTCCACATTCTTCCCGAGTGTGGGCCCAAGGTGATGTGCATGAGCATTTGGAAGGTTGCCCTGCGTTCGCGCAACCCGAATGGCATGTAGGTATAGCAAGATACTCCACACGGGTTAGGAAGGCCGTCTTCTCCACGTCTTCCACCGCCATCTTGATTTGGTGATACCGAAAAGGCGCCCAAGAAGCACAAAGAGTCACACTCGGCGGTGGAATCGACGATCCGGTCGATCTGAGGGAGCGGAAATGGATCCTGCGGGCATGCTTTGTTGAGGTTGGTGAAGTCGACACACATCGCCCTTTCCTCCCTTCTTCGCACCACCACGGGTTGGCCAACCAATCTGGTATCGGACCTCGCGGATAACCCCGCGCTTCTAGCTTGCGGGTCTCTTGGACGATGAAGGCTCGCTTTTGGTGGACTGCCTCCTCGCTTCGCTTCACCGGGCGCACGTTGGGGCACATGTTGAGGTGGTGCTCGATCACGCCCGTGGAATCCCCGCCACCGATCGGGCTCCCGGCGAACACCTTCTTGTTCGCACGCAGAACTTGACAAGGGCTTCCTCTGCTCGGGCTCAAGGTTGGCGCCTATGGTGAAGGTGGCGTTTGTGGACCCGTCCTCATCGACGGTATCTGCTGGTCTCCGCCTTGTCTTGAGTGAACAATTGCTTCTTCTTGGTCGGCGCAGCCCCTTGGGCTTGGGGCTTCGCATCGACGGCCAGTGTCTTCTGACCGCCGTCTTGAGGTGAGCTGGCGCTTCAGCACACCCTCGATATCCACGGCACGCGAGGACGTCGCTGCTCCGAGCATCTTCATGAGGTTGTACCGGGTGGGTTGCGGCCATGAATTTGGCCAATGTCGGATAGCCAAGGATGGCGTTGTAGGGAAGGCCGATGGGGCGATGTCGAAGTCGACCAATTCCGTGCGGAAGTTGTCGTGGTGCGAAGGTCACCGGGCGGATTGCCCCAAGGAGCTGGATGACCCTCCTCCTACGCCCGAAAAAAGGCCACCGGCAGCAGCCGCTCCCGGGTATGCGAGGGAGGTTGAAGGCCTCGACCGAGAGTACATTGAGGCCGGCGCCGCCGTCGATGAGGGTCTGGTGACGGCGACTGGCGGATGGTAGGTGTCAGAGAGCGGCGAGGCGCGCCCGAGCCGCCGAGTTGGCGGGGTGGTCTTGAGAGTCGAAGACAGCCGGCCGACGACTCCGTCCGGCTTGAGGAGCCTGCCAGCGTGGAGGCGGCGCCGACCCGGCGGATGAATGTCTTGACATGGCGGTGGAGGGCGGCGCTGCGAGCCGCCGAGGAGGGCAGACGACGAGGAGAAGCAGCGCGAGGGTGCGGGCGACCAGAGCCACGCGACCTCCCCATGAAGTTCTTGAGCGCAGGGCGATGCTTCTTGCCGTCCCCCGCCGGGCCGATGGCGGTGTTGACGCGGTGACGAGGAACGACGAGGCGCCCGCGACGGAGCGGCCCGGCGACGTGGGAGGCGAGGCGGCTCGGCGCTTCAGCAGGGCCCGGCGAAGTCCGACATGGTTCGCGGTGGCGGGAAAAACGAGGCGACGAAAGGCAAATTCGCGCGCTCCTACCGCGCGCGCCAAATGTCGGATTTCGGGTTCCGCGGACCCTTAAGGTTCGAACTCGGGGTGCGCGTGGAGATCCAACCTCCACCGTCTCGTACCTCACCGAATCGCGAGGACCTAAACTACTAACGAACAAAGACAAGAGACGCAAGATTTATCTTGGTTCGTGCCACCATCGTGGTGTAATACCCTACTCCGATTGTGGTGTGTGGATTGCCTCTTGGGGTGATGAGGAACAAGATGAGGAAGAACAGCCTCGCGAGGGTCATTCTTGGTGGGTGTGATGAACTGCTAAGTGGTATCCGTCGCTCTAGCTTGAGGACGGGTCTCTATCTCCTCTCGATCCCCAAAATGCCCGCCTGGGGAGAGGATACTATGGTGGCTAGCTTTACTTATATAGACGAAGGCCCCAGGCCTCTTCCCAAATATTGAGCGGAAGGCGCCAACAATTAGCCATTTGAAGGGAACAGTGGTACACTTATCACGGCTAAAGTTGGTCCTCGCCGCCAAAGGCTCAGTGATGACGCTGCTTGGGCTCCACGATGATCGCATTCCGGCCGTTGGGGCTGGTCTTGGTCTTGTTGCACCAAACGGATGCCTTTGCTTGATGCTCTTGCTGCGCTTGCTCCTTTGCACCAAAGAGGAAGGAGGACGCTGCTACGCGTCTTTGGCGCCGATGGCGCCCTTGGTCGTCATGGCTTCGTCATGGGCACCTCGCGAGGTACCACGCTTGAACTCTCCGCCTCCTCATGAGCCCGGCTGACGAGGCCGTGCACGAGAAGCTCTTGGTCGTCCGCCTCATGAGGCTTGGCCCTCGCGAGGGTCTTGAGCTTGTGTTGATGAAGATGGGCTGTCCTGGGCCTCCTTTGAGCCACGCCGCAGGCCGCAGGCAGGCAAGTCCGGGGACCCCCGTTCCCAGAACGCCGACAGGAACATCCGGCCAGGGTAGCGACCCAGTTGCCCGGGACGGTGATTCCTGCTGGATGGCCACCGCGCGGTGCTCGAACGCGCGGGCATAGTACATGGCCGTCTGGAGATCCTGGGGTCCCCGAAGCTCCACGTCCACGCGGATGTGATCCGAAAGTCCACCGACGAAGAGGTCGGCCCGCTGCTGCGCCGTCACGCCCGACGCATGGCATGCCAGGGCCTGGAAACGGTCGGCGAAGTCCTGAACCGTGGAGGTGAAGGGAAGGCGGCCTAGCTCTGCCAAGCGGCTCCCGCGGATCGGTGGCCCAAAACGGCGAGGCGAGCTCGCGGAAGCGCTCCGGCATGCATCTCGCCCCGCCGAGGCGTAATGTCAGTCTGTGACTTGCGCCGCGAGGTGGTAAGAGGCGAGCTAGGTACACTCCGAGGCGAGTCGCGCGCCGCCGCGAAGAATCGCTTACACCTGGTTGAGCGATTGAGGGTCCTCCGTCTTGCCATAAGTGGCGAAGTCGATTTAGCAAACCGCGGCGATGTCTGAGTCGGGCGCCGTGGCCGACGGGTCGGAGGTGCGGCTAACGAGATTAGGCGCCCGGTCGGCATGGCGCGCTGCCCGTGGAGTGCCCGCCGAGCCGGAGGATCGCCGAATCGCAGAGTGGGTGCCGGCGGGTCTCCGGCCGGCGATGTAGACGGGTGGCGGTGATGATCCGGTCACCAGGCGGTATTGGGGATGGTGACGGCGGGAAGCGCACTTGCTGGATCGGTACGCCTCCCTGCGTGGGTGACCCGGACCGGGCAAGGGGCGGGCGGTGGCAATGCGGTCTGAACCGGGTGGAGTGGGGCGCAATGAGGGTCGAGGCCGCCATCGTGGCTATTGAGGCACGGCGGCGGAGGCGGTGGGGCAGCGGTGAACTCTGTTGCCCGGACCCGGAGGCGTCGGCGCAGCGAGGGTCGGGCCGGCCATCGTGGGCTATGGCCAGGCGCCGGCAATGGGCGGCGCGGGCGGCAATGATCGCGTTGCCGGACCGGAGGCGTCGGGCGCAATGATCGCCGCGTGCCCGCCATCGCGCTGCGATGACGGCGGCGGCGGTCGACCGGGCGATGGTGGTGTAGAGGTCCGATCGGCGCCGTGGTGGCAGCGATACGTGGCAGAGCGGTGGCCGGTCGCGGCGGCCGCCCTGTAGGGCCGGCCAGTAGAGGCGTATGCCACAGGACGGCGGCGACGAGGTCGTTGAGGACCCCGGTCATCTCCGCGGCGAGTAGATGGCGACAGGCGGCGCGGTGGAGGGCAGCGGCGTCGGCGGTGGAGCGCCACAGGTGGAGTCAATGCCAGGCAGTGGGGAAAACAATGGCGGTGGAGAAAGCGGCCAGCGCGGTGGTGACGGGCAGCGGCGGGTTGGGTGGTGGTGCAGATATGATCGGAACCGAGCTACCTGATACCAAATTGGTAGGAGCTAGGATCCTACCTGGTCTAGGGCGTAGGTTGTACGGGAAGGGGGAGGGTTGACAGAGATGCGATCGCGGCTGCCGGCGGCGGGGCGCCGTGGCGCGATGAAGAAGAGGCGGCGGCGGCGCAAGAGGCGGCTAGGGTTAGGTCTCCCGGCTCCCTTCGGGAAACCGAGCAAATAATGATTGCTTCTTGCTTGATTAAATTGATACATCTCCTCTACTTATATAGAGAGGTTTACTTGACTCCTAAGCAAACGATCCTAATAACGATAAGATAATTGGGCTAAGCCCCTAATAATGATAAGATAACTTGGGCCACAACCCACTGGGCTAAACCCCTAATATGCCGGTCATAACAGTTTTCCTCTTAGGGGTAATGTTTTACAGTAAAACGGTCCTGAAATCTTAACTATGATTCTGATTCTGCATATATAAGTCACTGCATACGTTTAACATAATAGCTATATCTCATTTGGTGGAGTAAGCCAAGTTTCTCTGCTTTGCAGAAGTACAACCTAAGCAGTGAAGTTAGTGAGATATTTGAAGTACAACCTAAGCGGTGAAGTTAATGAGATATTTATATAATGACGTTCCTGCTGACTCAACGGAACTCAACGAATAAAATGAATACTTCTTTGCAGCAAATACTCTAGTTTATTGTTTTATTAAGATTAAGACTGCATTTAGCATAGTGGTGGATGTGATAATCTTATTAGACTAGCCAGTTTTTGCATATTTTATGTTAGCTAACCAAATTATGTTTATTTTTGCGGCCATTTTCCAACAGCAGATTATAAACAGTTCAGCACAACACAGTTCAGCAACCACAAACTGAGCCTAACACAGGGCCAAATGCAAAAGCATTCCAGACAAGTACCTGTTTGTCTTGAAACTTTCAAATCCATAAATATCCAGCACACCAATCAAAAGCTTTGAAGTAGGATCCTGTCCTATTGTAGTATTGATCTTATTCACAAGCCTAAAGAACAGAAGTGTAAGTTATTGTTCTTCCAATGGCAGTGACATAATAGGTGGCGACATGACAATTACCTTCTACACTAATGTTTTGAAACTTACCAATCAAACAAACGGGAGTAAACGATTCTGGCCAATGCATCTCTACTAAGAGCTGCTGCTCGTGAATCCAAGTTTCTTACAATACTCTCACCACGTGTTACCATAACACGCTTACATAAAGATTCCTCCAGAGACTTTTCATCACACCTGCAGAGTGTTGCCAAATGCATGTCATGTCAAAGATGACCGAAAAATAGTGTGGACAGAACCCTGGACCAGGATTATTACATGAAAAGCTCCGCAGCTGTCCGGAGATGGAACTGGGATTTGTCATCTTTGGGTACAGAAGAATCTGCTTCGCTCCCTTCTGAAAATTCCACATTGCCCAGATGAAGAATGGCAGCTACAACTCTGAATATGGCATCCTGCTATGCAACAGAAATCCTAAGCAAAGATGACCTTTCTGATGAACTAAGCTAGTTTCAAACAAAACCTTGGGCTTACCTGCTCATCAGAACTAATGCCTACAATATCCATTGCTCTCCTGGTTGCTATATATTCTGAAGAATCATCCATTCCATCAAGCTTAATGCAGTTAGACTGATTGAGATAGTGAAACAATGAGGCATCTCCCAATTTATATCTCTCACGGTCCTGAAACACAAGTATTTGAGTACAGATCAGAAGTTGTAGTTAGTGTGGTTCGCCAAATGATAAATGGCAACTAAGAGCGCAAATTATAAGGGCTACCTTACTGAAATAGGTAAAGCAAATAAGAGGCAATACCAACACAGTGTATTATATATTTTATGCTTGCCGTTAAACGCCTGAAGAACTTAATAGCGAAGAACTATTTCCTACAGAGAAAGTAAATTAATAATGTGGCATCCCAACTGATTAAGTGTATAACGCGATATCTCTGATGGCACAGATTATGTACAGATGGTATGTTTGTACCCAGTTTGCAGTTTTCTCTTACACAGATTATCCAGAAACATATTCGTATCATAATCATAAAAGCACACCTTCTGATGGCTTGCAGAAACTTAGAAAATATAGTGATTCCACAAATTTTAGTTACAGTATCTTACACATTAATTTAATCATGACGGCCATGTTACCTCTGGTGGTGCAGCACATAGCATGTAAAAGCAGTGATAATTTCTTTCTGGGTCAGATATTTGACAGACACGAGATCTTTCCAAAAGGTAAGTCCTTATAGCAGCTCCTGAGATCTTCCCATTCTGATCAAACTGGAGCTCAACAAATTTGCCGAAACGACTGTATTATGAGGCACAAGAAATGTGTAGAGTCATATTGTAAGAAGAAAAACGTAAACTTCTGCTAACTACACAAATACTATCAAGGAAAACAAGGTAAAGTAACAGAATCATAGTTCTGTTAAAGTTCATTACCTCGAATTATTATTCCTGACTGTTTTTGCATTTCCAAATGCCTCGAGAACAGGATTGGACTGTGGTAATCGAACAGGTAATTGGAAAACACAAGTCAGTGATATAACATTATCTTTAATTAATGAAATACGAATTTGATGCAGTCCTGAAGAATGAAGGGATGGATTACAAAATAGTAAAAAATGATAACCCATAATCCACGTACCCACTATTTCATGGTTGTTTAAGAGAAATAGAGCAATAATGAGGGCCTCACCTCCAGCACTTGTTGTTGCACTGACCTCCCACCAGATTCAACTTTGCCACCCATAAAAGCAAGATATTGCATAAGCATTTTAGTGCTTTCTGTCTTACCAGCTCCACTTTCGCCGCTCACCAAAATGGCTTGACTGATACCATAATTCATCATAAGCCTGCACCATGGGTATTATATATATATATACACACAAATTCAAGCACACAAAAAAAAACTCAAAAGCTCGTTGTTTTTTGAAAACACACCTATATGCACGGTCTGCCATGGCAAAAGGATGGGGACTCAGCTCACCAAATTCGGCTCCTTTGTACATTTCCATCATATGATCATTATAGAGGTGAGGAAGTCTTTGAAACGGATTTACAGCTATCAGTATGTTCCCAGTATAAGTCTGGAAGAACAATTAACAACTAACAAATTAGAGCAGGTCAAACACAAATAGTGTTGATAAATTCCAAGTTCCATAATTGTACAAACTACAAACACTAAATAGTAAACACAACTACACAAGTGAAATGTTGTAGACTACAAAACATAGGAACTGACAATTATACAGGTGTAAATTCATCAGATAATTCAACTACTAGCCTAGAGAAAATGTGTGCATTATCAAATATCAATAGCATAAGAAGAAATGATATGCTGCACCACTCAACTCACATATATTTCATTCATTCCATATCTTGACTTCAAGTTCCGGAGAACTCCTGGTTCATGTAAATAAGCTAGCCTTGTCATATCCTCAACACCAGAGCGTTTTACTTCTACATCCTTAGGATAGACACTTGACACATTGGCAGTAACCTGTAATAAGATAAAAACTTGAGAGTAAGTGCACAAGTGTCTGATTTTAGTAGGAATTTCTTTCAGTGCATTACCTTACAATTAAAAGCTACAGGCATAGGATTCTGGCACTAGCAAATTCACAGTTGGAAGCTAAATAATGATTAACTGAGATTCAACAATATTTCAGGAGAAAAGTGCAATAGCCCTAGTAGCATAAGTAGAAATGATCCACATTTGGTCTATACACATTCTTAAATTTTAATTTTCAAGAAAGAATGCAAGTTATCGAGAAACTGAGAGTACCTTCTTCCCAGAAGTGCAGTTTATTATTAATTCATCCCCATGGACCTCCTCCACCAGACCATCAATCCAAGCAACATCAGCATCCTCGACCCAAACATGAGAACCCACTGTAAAGCGGCCCATGGATGCCTACAATTGAATATTCATAAATGCGTGAGGAGGGCATGGCATTGTGAACCAATGATATTGTTAACTGACTGAATCATAAACTATAAATAATAATAATAACAATAAGCCAAAATATCACATTACTGACAAACAGAGAGTCGAGCAGTTATGGAATACCAAGTGCTACAGCCCCATTGTGTCAGTGTTACAACTAGTAATTACAAAATACACAACCTAAGTTCGTTCATCAAAGAATAAAACGTAAACTGGAAATGAAAATAAATTTTCAGAAAGCATCATGATACATTATCCCATTATTTAGGTGGACATTGATTCAAGACGAGGAACAGAAAAGAGAGTATAGAAATCCTAATTTTCTCAAGTGATGCTAGTCAGTAATATCATATAACCCCTATGTCAGTGCCATTAGGCTCAATTCCCTATGTAGAGTCCTAAAGAGAACATTTCTGCTAAATGACATTGTACTCATAAGACTTAACTAGTCAACTGCCCAAAGTGGAGTAGGAACCAGCTTCGGGGATTTGTCGCTTGTTGAGGTTGACGAAATGCCAGTTCTTTGTGGCTGCTGCGCATTGTTTCATCTTTTTGGCACTCGTAGTTTGGGTTAAGGTGGAGTAGTTGGGAGGCCAATTGAGATGCATGTAAAGAGCATCCTTGAGCTGGCAGTCGAGGCCTGGGAAAATGTTAGCTAGGACCAGTGTGTGTGGGATGTGTGCCAGGTACAATGTGGTGATGTTCGAGCTGACTTGGGCAAGGGAAGAAGTGATGCGTCAAATCTTCAATACATTTGACAAACTGACAGTTACCGACTAAAGTAATAACTACTGCAAAAATATGTATCTGATTCAAGCATTTCAGTTCTACACTGAACCCACTCGCTCTGTTTTTAAGCTATTACAGCCAAAAAAAAACAGAAAATTCATACCAAACCAGCAGCTAGTGTCATGGTCAGACCATCATACGATGAAACATATGTATCAGAAAATGCACTATTGGTGCCTTTCTTCCTCTTGAAGCATACAAGCACGGTTATCGGATTGTTCAGACCACCGTGGAACCCCGATCCCGGACCCTGCTGGACTGATCCAGATCGGGGCTCGAATTCGCTGATCGCCGCTCTCACATAACAGAAGCAACGTACCATGTGTGCCGCCGAAATCCTCGTCAATACCGCCGCTCGATCATGCGGTTACGGTCGCCGTCGCCGCTGGATCACCGCCCTGCCGCCATTGACGTCGTCGTTGACGGAGGGCGGCGCAGCGGGGAGATGTGCGGGTGGACGGTGGGGGCGGGAAGGGTCAGCAGGGAGGGAGGCGAGCTTTGGGGGAAGCAGGAGGCGGCGCGCTGGGAGGAGCAGGCGGCGCGCGAGGTGGACGGAGCACGGTGGAGGCGGCGAGTTTGGGTGCAGAGACGAGACGACGACTGAGGCCGTGACAGGCTCGTTTTTTCCTTCTTTGGTACGAGTAGCGTGCGCCGTGCAAAGTGGAGTGCTGTCGAATGAAGAATGCAGCCAATCAGAGGGGAGATCCTCCCCTAATTAACCTTTTGGCCCATGTCTCGACCTCTTCTTCGCTTCGCCTAGGGGGGCACGTGCGGCGACCGAGCAGTCTACGGCTGGTTGTAATGCGCAGTATCATAAGTTAAGATCTTCGCTTTTTTTTTTTTCGCGTATTAAACTTTGGTCAAAGTCAAACTTTGAACTTTCACAAAGTTTTAGACAAAAATATTAGCATATACAATAACAAATCAACCACATTAGATTCATTGTTGAATACACTTTCACATTGTATAGATTTGCTATTGTAAATGTTCGTACTTTTTTCTATAAAGTTGGTCAAAGTATATAAAGTATATGAAGTTTGACTTCAGTCAAACCTAATATGCAGAATAAACAAAAACGGAGGGAGTATCATGCATATGATACTAGTGTATGATACTACCTCCCTAATGTATAGTATCATATAGTAGTATCATAGATGCCTTTATTTATTGCCATGCATGACACATACTAGTGTAGCATTTATTATGATACGGTATCATGACATGATACTCAACTTTCTCTTACTTCATTTAATTCTATGCCACCTTATCAAAGTTGCCTAGTTGGCATGCATGATACTAGCTATGATACTCCCATTACAACTAGCCTACTAGCAGCCGGCCGAGTTCGATGTTTCGCATGTGTGCTTCCATGCAACCCGCAAATTTCCTCCGTATTCATCCGCACATAGGGGATCAGTCCACGAACATGGATGTTGGAGAACGTCATGAAATGCTAGCAGGTGCTTATATGCCATGCAACCCGCAAATTTCCTCCCGCGTTCGTCGGTGGATAGGGGATCAATCCACGGACATGGATGTCGGAGAACTCGTGCAACGCTAGCTGCATACATTTCAACCCGCATTCAACCGGACGAATTTCATGCAAACACGACGGATTTCATTAAAATTCGGAGATAATTTTCATAAAATGGTCGTCAACCGTTTAACTAAAAAACTAAAAAAACTAAACCCTATACCGGACGACCACCTTGTACGCGTGGCCACCCTGCCCTGTCGTCGCTGTTCGTGTCGTCATTGTCGTCGTCGTCCCTCCAGCGCCGGTATTTCACCGGAGAGTCGCGGCATCCTTGTCCGACGGCTGCCTGCCGCTCGCGGAGGAGCCTCTCCGCCTCCTGCTGCGCCGTGCGGAGGGCCGTCGCGGCCACTGCCAGCGTAGCCTTCGGAGCCCTGGCGGCGGCCTTGCCGCGACCGGCATTCGCGGAGTAGTCGCTAAGTGACCACTTCTTGCAGATCTTGGCGAGCTCGTCGTCAAGGCGGCAACGGCGCCTGGCGGCCGTCTCCACGGTGGTCACGGAGCGGTCGAGCGCCTACGCGGCAGCGAGGTCCGGGTCGTTCCGGATCCATTATGGCGCCACGTTGCTCTTGGCGAACTCGGAGCGGCGGCCGGCATTGCACCGGTCGTACCTCGCCTGCCACCGCACTGCGCGCTTCACCTCGGACGCCACGGCCCGAGAGTCGGAGGCGTCGGCTTAACCGCCTCCTCCGAGGTAGTGGAGGATGCGACCCGCGCCTTCACAATCGTCGGCGGCAGCTCCTCCTTGACGTCACGGTGTTGGAGGCATGACGGTGCTGCGTACCGTGGCGGGGACGTCGGCTCGTCCTTGACGCAGCGTCCGATCTGGACGCCGTGGTTGCGTGAGGGTGGGGGCGACGACGGCTCGGCCTTGACGTGGCGTCTGATCTAGACGCCGCGGTTGCGTAGGGGCAAGACGGGCTCGTCCTTCACCAGATGAGGCGGCTGGTTGGGTGATACGTCTCCAACGTATCTATAATTTTTTTTATTGTTCCATGCTATTAAAGTGTCATTCGTGGATACTTTATACTCATTTATTAGCAACTTTATATCATTTTTGGGGACTAACCTATTGACACGTGTCCAGTGCCAGTTGTTGTTTTCTCCTTGTTTTTTACTTTGCAGAATATCAATACCAAACGAAGTCCAAATGCCACGAAACTTTTTGGTGATTTTTTTCTGGACAGAAGACACCCAAGAGGCCAAAGAAGTGCACCGGAGGAGGCCCGTGGGGCCCACTAGGCACCAGGGCGCGCCAGAAGGCCCATGCGTGCCCTGGTGGGTAGTGGGCACCACGGGAAGCTTCTCCACCGACCTCTGCTGCTATAAATACTCTAAAATTCCAAAAACCCTAGGGGAGTCGACGAAACACAATTCCAACCGCCGCAAGTTCCAGAACCACGAGATCCAATATAGGGGCCTTTTCTGGCACTCTGCCGGAGGGGTCAACGATCACGGAGGGGTTCTTCATCATCAGCCTTGCCCCTTCGATGATGCGTGAGTAGTTTACCACAGACCTACGGGTCCGTAGGTAGTAGTTAGATGGCTTCTTCTCTCTTTTTGATCTTTAATACAACGTTCTCCTCGATGTTCTTGGAGATCCATTTGATTTAATGACTTTTTGCGGTGTACTTGTTGGGATCCGATGAATTGTGAGTTTATGATCAGATCTATCCGTGAATATTATTTGAGTCTTTGCTGAACTCTCTTATGCATGGTTGTTATAGCCTCGTATTTCTTCTCTGAAACTTTGGTTCGATTTGGCCAACTAGATTGATTTTTCTCGCCATGGGAAGAGGTGCTTTGTGATGAGTTCGATCTTGCGGTGCTCAATCTGAGTGATAGAAAGAGACATGACGCGCCGCATGTATCGTTGCCATTAAGGATAAAAAATATGGCTTATTCCTACATGAATAGATCTTGTCTACATCATGTCATCGTTCTTATTGCATTACTCCGTTTTTCCATGAACTTAATACACTAGATGCATGCTGGATAACGGTCGATGTTGTTGGAAATATGCCCTAGAGGCAATAATAAAATGGTTATTATTATATTTCTTTGTTCATGATAATTTTCTATTATTCATGCTATAATTGTGTTATCCGGAAATCGTAATACATGTGTGAATACATAGACCACAACATGTCCCTAGTGAGCCTCTAGTTGACTAGCTCGTTGATCAACAGATAGTCATGGTTTCCTGACTATGGACATTGGGATGTCTTGATAAACGGGATCACATCATTAGGAGAATGATGTGATGGACAAGACCCAATCCTAAGCATAGCACAAGATCGTGTAGTTCGTTTTGCTAGAGCTTTTCCAAATGTCAAGTATTATTTCCTTAGACCATGAGATTGTGCAACTCCCGGATACCGTAGGAGTGCTTTGGGTGTGCCAAACGTCACAACGGAGACGACTCTCGTTTAATCTCGTTACCGGCAAGTCACTTTACTCGTACCGTAATGCATGATCCCGTGACCAGACACTTGGTCACATTGAGCTCATTATGATGATGCATTACCGAGTGGGCCCAGAGATACCTCTCCGTCATACGGAGTGACAAATCCCAGTCTCGATTCGTGCCAACCCAACAGACACTTTCGGATACCGACGATCGAATCTCGGGCAAGTAACGTACCAATTGACAAAGGGAATTGTATACGGGATTGATTGAATCCTCGACATCGTGGTTCATCCGATGAGATCATCGAGGAGCATGTGGGAGCCAACATGGGTATCCAGATTCCGATGTTTGTTATTGACCGGAGAGTCGTCTCGGTCATGTCTGCATGTCTCCCGAACCCGTAGGGTCTACACACTTAAGGTTCGGTGACGCTAGGGTTGTAGAGATGAGATCCCGGACGTCATGAGGAGTTCCGGAATGGTCCGGAGGTGAAGAATTATATATAGGAAGTCAGTTTTCGGCCATCGGGAAAGTTTCGGGGGTCACCGGTATTGTACCGGGACCACCGGAAGGGTCCCGGGGGTCCACCGGGTGGGGCCACCTATCCCGGAGGGCCCCATGGGCTGAAGTGGGGAAGGGAACCAGCCTCTGGTGGGCTGGTGTGCCCCCCTTGGGCCTCCCCTGCGCCTAGGGTTGGGAACCCTAGGGGTGGGGGGCGCCCCACTTGGCTTGGGGGGCAAGCCACCCCCTTGGCCGCTGCCCCCCTTGGAGATTGCATCTCCTAGGGCCGGCGCCCCCCAGGGGGCCTATATATAGTGGGGGGGAGGGAGGGCAGCCGCACCCTAGCCCTTGGCGCCTCCCTCTCCCTCTCCGTAGAGCTTGGCGAAGCCCTGCCGAGATCCCCGCTGCATCCACCACCACGCCATCATGCTGCTGGATCTCCATCAACCTCACCTTCCCCCTTGCTGGATCAAGAAGGAGGAGACATCTTCCCAACCGTACGTGTGTTGAACGCGGAGGTGCCATCCGTTCGGCGCTCGGTCATCGGTGATTTGGATCACGGCGAGTACGACTCCATCAACCCCGTTCTCTTGAACGCTTCCGCTCGCGATCTACAAGGATATGTAGATGCACTCCTTTTTTCCCTCGTTGCTAGATAACTCCATAGATTGATCTTGGTGATGCGTAGAAAATTATAAAATTCTGCTACGATCCCCAACAGATGTGTGGAGTAATAGTAGTAGATGCAGGCAGGAATCGGTCTACTAATCTTGGACGTGATGCTTATATACATGATCATTGCCTTGGATATCGTCATAATTATTTGCTTTTCTACCAATTGCCCAACAGTAATTTGTTTACCCACTGTATGTTATTTTCTCGAGAGAAGCCTCTAGTGAAATCTACGACCCATGGGTCTATTTCCTATCATATTAAAAACCAAAATACCTTGCTGCACTGTTTCCTTATTTATTTTATTTTGTGTTTTTGCTAGATCTATTTATCAAATCTCATACAATTTAATCTATCTCAATACCGAGAAGGAATTGACAACCCCTCTTACGCATTGGGTTGCAAGTTTCTGTTGTTTGTGTGCAGGTGTTGTTTACATAGTGTTCCTTGGTTCTCCTACTGGATTGATAACTGAGGGAAGTACTTACCGTTGCTGTGCTGCATCATCCTCTCCTCTTCGGGGAATTACCAACGCAGATACAAGCAATCAGGAAGAATTTCTGGTGCCGTTGCTAGGGAGACATCATCAACATCTATCAGGTTCCTACACACAAACTCCCATCTCCTTGCAATTACTTTATTTGCCATTTGCCTCTCGTTTTCATCTCCCCCATTTCTAAAACATTTTTGCAAAAATATGTTTTCCTTTTTCTCATTCGATCTTTTGTTTGCTTGTGTTCTTGTTTGCCTAGTCATGATGTCTCAAGAAAATACCAAATTGTGTGATTTTTCCAATACTAATAATAATGATTTTATTAGTACTCTGATTGCTCCTCCCGCTGCTAGTACGGATCTTATGATATTAATGTTGCTTTGTTGAATCTTGTTATGAAAGAGCAATTTTCCGGTAATCCTAATGAGGATGTCACGTCCCATCTAAACACTTCCGTAGAATTGTATGGTATGCAAATAAAAAAGATGTGGACAATGATATTGTGAAATTAAAATTGTTTCCTTTCTCTTTGCGAGATCGTGCAAAAATTTGGTTTTCATCTTTGCCACGAATTAGTATTGATTCTTGGGATAACTGCAAAGATGCTTTCATCACTAAGTATTTTCCTCTCGCGAAATTTTTTCCCTTAGAAATCAAATCATGAATTTTAAGCAACCTGAGCATGAACATGTTGCCCGATCTTGGGAAAGAATGAAGTTTATGATAAGAAATTGCCCTACTCATGGTTTAAATCTATGGATGATCATACAAAAAATTTATGCGGGATTGAACTTTGTTTCTAGAAATCTTTTAGATTCCGCCTCGGGTGGGACTTTTATGGAAATTACTTTGAGTGAAGCCACTACATTGCTTGATAATATTATGGCTAATTATTCAGAATGGCATATTGAAAGAGCTCCCACTAGTAAATAAGTGAATTCTGTTGAAAAAAATTAGTACTTTGAGTGAAAAGGTTGATGCTCTTATGTAATTGGTTGCTAGTAAAAATGCTCTTATTGATCTTAATGATGTGCCTTTGTCTACTTTAATTGAGAAAAATAGTGATCCCATAGATGTGAATTTTTTCTCGCGAAACAATTTTAATAACAATGCTTATAGAGGTAATTTTAATCCTAGGCCTTTTCCTGGAAATTCCTCTAATAATTATGGCAATTCCTATGGTAATTCTTCTTCTTCTTCTTCTTCTAATAATAATAATAATAATAATAATAATAATAATAATAATAATAATAATAGGATGCCCTCTGATCTTGAAAGCAATATTAAAGAATTTATCAATGCTCAAAAAGTTTTCAACACTACGATAGAAGAAAATTGAGTAAACTTGATGATATGTCTAGGAACATTGAAAGAATTACACATGATGTGGAAAATCTCAATATTAATTTCTTTTCACCCAAGTTGATATTAATAAATCAATTAAAGCTTTATATGTTTTTATGGATGAAAGTAAGAAAAGAACCGCTATGCTTAGAGCTAAAAGAGAATTTTTAGAAAGAGCGTTTTCGCCCGATTGCTTTCATAGTAATGATCAAGATCTTAAGATGATTGGTGTTTCTTCTATTGATTCCTTCTTTAGTAATATTAAAATTGATGATAAGAGGACTGAAGAAGAGTCAACTTTAGCTAGAAGTGTCCTCATGATTTGGAGGGTGAAATCTTGTTGAAAAAATTAATAAAAGTGGGTCTGGAGAGGTAAAAACTTTAGCTAGTGATCTTCCCACCCTTTTGGATTACAAAGACTTTAATTATGATATTTGTTCATTGATTGAGTGTATTTCTTTGTTGCAATCCATGATAAATTCACCCAATGCTTATGAACAAAATAAAGCTTTTACTATACATATTGTTGAAGCAATGATGAAAGCTTTAGAAGTAAAGTTAGAACTAGAGATTTCAATTCCTAGAAAACTATATGATGAATGGGAACCCACCATTATAGTCAAGATTAAAAATTATGAGTGACATGCTTTATGTGATTTGGGTGCTAGTGTTTCCATAATTCTGAAATTTCTATGCGATGTACTTGGTTTTACCAATATTGAAGAGTGTTCTCTTAATTTGCACTTGGCGGATTCTACTATTCAAAAGCCTTTGTGAAGAATTAATGATGTTCTTATTTTTGCAAATAGGAACTATGTGCCCATAGATTTTTATTGTTCTTGATATTGATTGTAATCTGTCTTGTCCCATAATACTTGGTAGTCCGTTTTTACGAACTATAGGTGTCATGAAGAAGGGAATATTAAATTTCAATTTCTGTTAAGAAAGGGTATGGAACAAATCCCTAGAACTAGAATTAAGCCACCATATGAATCAATCATGAGGTCAACCTATGGAGCAAAAACTAAAGATGATAACACTTGAATCTATGCATTATGCCTAGCTAGGGGCATAAAACGATAGCGCTTGTTGGCAGGCAACCCAATGAATAAAATATTTTTTCTCTTTTTCTTTCTGTTCTTGTGTGTTTACACAATTATGCTACTTTTATGATTGTGTTTCTATGTTTCAATTAGTGTTTGTGCCAAGTAAAGCCTTTAGGATCATGTTGGGTGATAGTTGATTTGATCGTGTTAAAAAACAGAAACTTTTGCGTCCAGTAACAGAATTGTTAAAATTCTCCGAAGCACGATAAAATCCTAAGGTTTGTACACATGATTGATATACAAATTGCCTATGTTGTACTAATTTTTCTAAATGTTTGGAGTTACAGCAGTATGGTCAAAGTCCAGATTACTACATACTGTTTTGTTTTTGACAGATTCTGTTTTCGTTGCATTGTGTGCTTATTTTGATGAATCTATGGATTGTATCGGGGGTATAAGCCATGGTAAGTTATAATACAGTAGGTATAATGCAATAATAAAATATGAATGGGTTTGCAACAGTACTTAAAGTGGTGATTTGCTTTATTGTACTAACGGATCTCATGAAGGTTTTTGTTAAGTTTTGTGTGATTGAAGTTTTCAAGTTTTGGGTCAGATCACGATGGATGAAGGAATAAGGACTGAAAAGAGCCTAAGCTTGGGAATGCCATGGCACCATAAGGTAATATTCAAGGAGAACCAAGCAACTAAGCTTGGGGATGCCCCGGAAGGCATCCCCTCTTTCTTCTAACGACCATCGGTAATTTTACTTGGAGCTATATTTTTATTTGTCACATATCATGAGTTTTGCTTGGAGCGTCTTGTATTATATGAGTCTTTGTTTGTTTTGCTTTTTAGCTTGTCACAATCATCCTTGCTGGACACACCTATTTGAGAAAGCCATAATGATGCTGTGATTTGTTAGAATTGCTTTATGCACTTCACTTAAATTTTTTGAGCTATGGAATTGCTCTAGTACTTCAATTATATCTTTTTGATCATGGTGATGCTTTAATTTTGAAGAAATGTTCTCATGCTTCACTTAGATTATTTTGAGTCAGTATAATTTTAAAGAAATATCCTCTCATGCTTCACTTATATTATTTTGAGAGATGAAAATTTTGAAATATTTGTGCTCCTGTTCTTGACTTAAATTTGTTTGAGAGCTTGTTCTAAGCAATGGTAATATATGAATCTAGTCCCAAAGTGATATATATTCAAGAGGGATAATAAAAACTATCATGAAGATCATTGGATATTAAAACTTGATTCCTTGCAATAGTTTTGTGATATGGAGATAGTAATATGTGAGTCATGTTGGTGAGTAATTATGCTTTAGTAAGAATATTGATGTTAAGGTTTGTGATTCCCTATGCAAGCACGAAAGTCAATAGTTATGCAATGAAGTTACATCCTACTTGTGGTGCATTATTCGGTGTTAGTTATGTTTAATGCTCGTTTTTGTTTCTTGGTTGGTTGCTCCTCAATCTATTTGCTAGCCTTTTCTTGTACTAAGCGGGAACACTACTTGTGCATCCAAAATCCTAAATCAAGTTGTGCCAAATGAGTCCACCATACCTATCTAGTACCTATATGCGGTATTTCCATGTCGTTCCAAGTAAATTTGTATGTGCCAACTCTAATTTTCAAAATGAATTTCCTTTTTGTGTGCCCGTACCGCTCATGAAGCGGCAGGGGGTGGCCAATATTTTTCCATGCTAGATGTGTTATTCTCAAGATGAGTGTTTATTCACTTATCATTGCACGAGAGTGTGGCCAGTAATAGGGCTGTCCAGTCCCGAAATGAAAAACAAATTTACTTTATGTTGTCGAATAATAAATTTCTTAGAAAGTGTTGGCATGGAAGGCACCCGTGGGTACGGCTAGCCATGGATTGTGAAATAATGGTGGAAAAAAGGAATAAACTTTATTTTATGTTTAGGAACCGCCTATGATGTATCTAGCATGGAAAGTATTGGGAATCCTTGGTCGTTTTTGTTGATGGTAAAAGCATGTCTCTCAAAACAATTTTATCTCTCAATTTAAGCTTTGAGCTCTAGCACCTCTACAAATCTCTGTTTCCCTCTGCGAAGGGCCTATCTTTTACTTTTATGCAAAAAAAATGAGTCTCCATCTTCTCTTATAAAGCACCAACTAGGGAACATTATTATCATACTTGTGCATTGTATGTAGCTAATATTTGAGTGTTTTTCATGAATGGGTCATTGATTGAGCATAATGGGCTAGGGATAGCTTTCTTTAGTGTTGATGTTTTGAAAGACATGGTTGCTTGTTGATATGCTTAAGTATTGAGGTCTTCATGTCAAATTATAAACTATTGTTTTGAATCATCTAAAGTCCAAATGTCAATGCTACAACGAAAATAATATGTGATGAATATGATGGGTAGCATTCCACATCAAAAATTCTGTTTTTATCATTTACCTACTCGAGGACGAGCAGGAATTAAGCTTGGGGATGCTGATACGTCTCCACCGTATCTATAATTTTTGATTGTTCCATGCTATTAAAGTATCATTCTTGGATGTTTTATACTCATTTACGAGCAAATTTATATTACTTTTTGGGAGTAACCTATTGACATAATGCCCAGTGCCAGTTGTTGTTCTCTACTTGTTTTTTACTTTGCAGAATATCAATACCAAACGAAGTCCAAATGCCACGAAACTTTTTTGGAGATTTTTTTGGACAGAAGACACCCAGGAGGCCAAAGAAGTGCACTAGAGGAGGCCCATGGGGCCCACTAGGTACCAGAGCGTGCCAGAAGGCCAAGGTGCGCCCTAGTGGGTAGTGGGCACCACAGGAAGCTTCTCCACTGACCTCTGCCTGTATAGATACTCTAAAATCCCAAAAAAAAACTAGGGGAGTCGACGAAACACAGTTCCAGCCGTTGCAAGTTACAGAACCACGAGATCCAATCTAGGGGCCTTTTCTGGCACTCTGCCGGAGGGGTCAACGATCATGGAGGGGTTATTCATCATCACCCTTGCCCCTCCGATGATGCGTGATTAGTTTACCATAGACCTACGGGTCCGTAGGTAGTAGCGACATGGCTTCTTCTCTCTTTTTGATCTTCAATACATTGTTCTCCTCGATATTTTTGGAGATCTATTTGATGTAATGACTTTTTGCGGTGTGTTTGTTGGGATGTGATGAATTGTGAATTTATGATCAGATCTATCCATGAATATTATTTGGGTCTTTGTTAAACTCTTATATGCATGGTTGTTATAGACTCGTATTTCTTCTCCGAAACTTTGGTTTGGTTTGGCCAACTAGATTGATTTTTCTTGTCATGGGAAGAGGTGCGTTGCAATGGGTTCGATCTTGTGGTGCTCAATCTGAGTGACAGAAAGAGACATGACACACATGTATCATTGCCATTAAGGATAAAAAATATGGGGTCTATTCCTACATGAATAGATCTTTTTCTACATCATGTCATTGTTCTTATTGCATTACTCCGTTTTTCCATGAACTTAATACACTAGATGCATGATGGATAGCGGTCGACGTGTGGAGTAATAGTAGTAGATGCAGGAAGGAGTCGGTCTACTAATCTTGGACGTGATGCCTATATACATGATCATTGCCTTGGATATCGTCATAATTATTTGCATTTCTATCAATTGCCCAATAGTAATTGGTTTACCCACCGTATGCTATTTTCTCGAGAGAGGCCTCTAGTGAAATGTACGGCCCACGGGTCTATTTTCTATCATATTGTTTTCAGATCTATTAATCCAAAAATCCAAAAATACCTTTCCGCACTTTTTCTTTACCTATTTTATTTTGTGTTTTTTTTAGATTTACTTATTCAATCTCATACAATTTAATCTATCTCAATACCGAGGAGGGATTGACAACCCCTCTTACGCGTTGGGTTGCAACTTTTTGTTATTTGTGTGAACGTACTGCTTATATAGTTTGGTGGATCCTCCTACTTGATTGATACCTTGGTTTCATAACTGAGGGGAATACTTATCATTGTTGTGCTGCATCATCCTCTCCTCTTCGGGAAATACCAACGCAGATACAAGCAATTAGGAAGAATTTCTGGCATCGTTGTCGGGGAGGATCAAGTCCAGATCTATCAGGTACCCAATCAAAAATATCATCTCCTTGCAATTTGCTTAATTTGCCATTTTCCTCTTGTTTTCATATCCTCCACTTCTAAAACATTTTCAGAAAAACACAAAAATATTAGCCTTCTTTTATGTTTGCCTTTTTTTCGTTAGATCTCTTATTTGCTTGTTTGCCACGTCGAACCTTTCATCATGAGTGACTTTGGTATGGCAGAAACAGATGATGGAAGAACTCGAAAAATGGATGTTCTGGTAATCTGGAAGTTAAAACTTTTGTTTTGGGACAAGGGAATGTTATGGGAAAAGAAGCCATCCAAGAATTCTTTAATTGTGTTGGAACTTTGACTTGTGATGATGCTCCTATACTTAGAAGAACTAAAACTTATGCGGAAGCTATTTCAGCACTAGTTCTAAAACTAGAGAATAGATTTATCCACGCTCATCCTACCTTGCAAAGATTGTTTTATGAATTACCTGTTATAAAAGATCCTAGAGCTAAGAAGATAGCCACCCTTGTTCTTATGAATGAATTTGACCGCATAGTACGGGAAGCTAGGGAGATCTTTGATTTTTATGGAATGAACCATGAAAACCGGTGATAGATAAGATTCTTTACAATAGTGATTATGTTTTAAGACATTTGCTTGGCAATGATAGCATCTTTGATGAGAACCTTAAAAAGGAAGTTCCTATTTTAGATATGATCCAACAAGTTTTCAATGATGTTAATCAACAATATTCTTGGATCGTAGCCGGAAATCAAAGGGGATTTGCAAATGAGCAACTTGATAATGGTAAAATTTCTATGGATAATGTGTTTCAAGTTATATTTGAGAAACCTCCTACCAAAAACACATCTATGGAAAATAAGAAGAAAGATGACAAAACTTGAATCTATGCATTATGCCTAGCTAAGGGCATAAAACAATAGCATTTGTTGGGAGGCAACCTAATGAATCAACAATAAAACATTTGGTCTTCCGCAATACTTCTTGTGAGTGTTTGAGTTTTGAAGTTGCGGTTTATACGTGTCCTAGGGTGTTTCGGCTACTTAGGCACGACTTGACTTCATCATCACCGCCACTTGCCATCGACTCAGACTCCACATCGACTTCGACCACTTCATCATCATACTATCATAAGCAAGGACGGTAACCTCGACAACATCCTAACATCATACCTTGCCATTACCTTGGTAACCTCGAGCCTCTTTTGTGTCACTTACGCATCGAGACTAGCAAGTTGGGAATTGCTCGGCCATGATTTTAGTGCATCGTTAGTGTGACATCAATCCCGTGCATATCACACTTGTTATCTCATATTCCGCTCGCATATCAAGCATTGTGGCATAGTTAAAAAAACTTTTAAGAAAAAGAAAAGGAGAAGCAAAGAGCTTGTAAGCAATAACATTGAGCCATTTTGCATAGTTCCATCATGTTGGTCAATACATACATAAGCATACTTGGGATAATAGATGGCCCGTTTCTCTCTTAGGTCGATGCACTAGCTTATGTAGCCCATTAGAGCAATCGAGCTAGTGTCTCTCTAGTATTCGTACAACAAGAGCATTTCGCGTGGTTCCACCTCTTAGAGCTCACTCCTTGATTGTGCGGATCCCATCTATCTTTTGTGTGTGTGTTCCTAGTGATATTCTTGGGTTTGATCTATTTGTCTTACTTGCAATTTGTGCATCTTTTCAACATTTTCTACATCTTGACTAACATTTGCTTGAATTATTTGTGCCACTCCCTAACCAAGATCCCCCATAAGCCTTTTACTTGTAGGTGTGAGAAAACAAAACTTAGTACCAATTCTCCTATTATAGCATTCCGCTGAGTGATACTTGATACATCCACAATCTTCGGAAAAGGTAACTTTGATATTGTTCTCTCATTTTCCTACTCACCACCACTTCCACATGATGAGTAGGCCTACTTCTTCGGTGAACCCACTCTTTGAGGATCAAGATGACAAACGCGACTTTGTCACCAAGAATCACTTCTTCATCGCACAACGAGCTCTACATCAAGAAAGTGAAGCTTTGGGTGATCGCGTCGAGAAAATTGCCACCGAGCTATGGCAATCGAAAGCAAGAAACCGTAACTACCTCGACGCCAAGCTCTCCAAACAAATGGAAGAATTCTGCAACATGATCGTGAGCCGCGCATCTTCCTCAACCTCTTCCCCAAGACGACGCCACTCAAGTTGTCACTTGTTGACCTACTCTTCTTCCGATGCAAGTCCCCCTTGTGCTCGATCTCATCAACGAGACGACCACCAAGATCGCCAAGCTCAAGAAAATCCATTCCATGGCAACGGGTTGCAAGACCGAGTCCGAGCACATGAACGAGCGAGGCAACAAGAACAAGATGCCATGGCCCAAGAGCAACCTCCACAACCGCAATGTCAAGCACCTCAAGATGGCGACGTGAGTCAGCAAGAACAAAGTCGAGATGAGAAACAACCCCTTGAAGCACTAAGTGCACTCCGTGAGGCCACTAGCTAGAGCTATCGCTGACCGCAGCCGTCAAGTACGTGAACAAGAAGAAGCACTTCGCCAAGAAATTCAAGAGGAAGCCGCTCGCCGTGAGGAGCAACAAGAAAGAAGGAACTAGGCACACATGCCGCGTCCTAATCCACAAGTCCGTTAAGAGGAGCACGAAGTTGAAGACCTTCCCCCATGCCAAGTGCAACAACACCTCGTCCACATGATGAAGAACAACGCTGCGGCAAAGCTCAAGTTCACCATGCCCAAGTTCTCCAGAAGCAAAGATCCCAAGGAGTATCTCCCATGGGCATTGAAGGTCGACAAGATATTCCGTCTTCACAACTATGAGGAGAAGAACAAAATCACCATGTCCTCCCTCGAGTTTCAAGACTACGTCCTGATTTGGTGGGAACAAGTGGTCGAGCGATGCCAAGAGCGAGGCAAACCACCAATCACAACATGGACACAGATGAAGGATGTCATGAGAGCTCGCTTCGTGCCTACACACTACACGCGGGATCTCTTCAAGAACTTGCAACTCCTCAAGCAAGGCACGAAGAAGGTGGAATAATACTATCAAGAGATGGAGATTGCCATGATACGAGCCAATGTCAAGGAGGACGACGAGCAAACAATGGCACACTTCTTGAACGGCCTCAATCACCCAATAAAGAAGATCGCCGACTTCCAACCCTACTCCAACCTTATCGAGCTAGTTCATCAAGCGACCAGGGCCGAGCGACAAGTACAAGATGACTTCAAATATGCCAAGTACTCGTCCAAGACCTACGGCTCAAACAGTCAAGCTCCCACGACTACGGCACCTCCTACCTCGACTAGAGCATCACCAAGTACCGACGACAAGTCAAGTTCAAACCAAGCTATCCCTTCCTCGACTCGTCCTCCAGCAAGCAACTAAAAATCAAAAACTCCCTAACCATCGACGTCACCGGAGGACCCCGTCAAGGCAAGTTCTCTCAAGTGTTTCACATGTGGTGCCCGAGGACACAAGTCTCTCCAATGCATCAACCGACGAACCATGATTGCCAATGATGATGGCACATACGACTCCATGAGTGAAGAAGAAATGGAAGCCTTGAGCACGTGGCCATGCACCGTCATGTGAATGAAGATGAAGATGACCAAGTCTTTTGTGACAATGATTCGAGCCCCGCTCTCATGGTCTCCAAGGTCTTGATGCTTCAACACCAACAAGATGAAGACCAACGTTGCCACATCTTCCACACCAAAGCGGGCATCAATGGGCGTTCCATAAAGGTCATCATCGACGGAGGAAGTTGTCACAATTTGGCAAGTGAAGAGCTATGTTCCAAGCTACAATTGGCCATGATGAAGCATCCTCGCCCTACAAGGTCCAATGGCTTACCGACTCTGGCACAATTCAAGTGGAGCACACTGTGCAAGTTTCTTTCAAGATCGGCGCCTACGAGGACACCTTGGAGTGTGATGTGGTTCCTATGTCCGTGTGTGCCATCTAATTTTAGGGAGACCTTGGCAATTCGACCGTGGTGTCATCCACAACGGAAGAACAAACCACTATAGCTTCAAGATGAAGGGAAAGGAGTACGTGCTACGACCTATGTCACCAAGTCAAGTGATCGCCGACAAGCAAGCATCAACCCATCATGGAGAGACTAGTGAGAGAGTGAACCACCACAAAGAGAGTGAGCGCCACAAGCCCAAATTGAGCGACTCTACGTCGAGAGACAAAAACATAGTGCTTTTAGCTACCAAAAGAGACATGCGAGAAGTGTGTGAGAACCCATCTAGTGTCATACACTATGTCCTAGTATGAAAAGATGAGGCGGCAAGGACTAACACTTCTAACCATCTTCCTCTAGTAATTTGTTATAGGAATTCGCGGACGTCTTCCCCTATGAGATACCTCCCGGACTTCCTCCACTATGAGGCATCGAGCACCGGATCGACTTCATTGATAACCCACAAGTATAGGGAATCACAATAGTTTTTGAGGGTAGAGTATTCAACCCAAATTTATTGATTCGACACAAGGGGAGCCAAAGAATATTCTAAAGTATTAGCAGTTGAGTTGTCAAGTCAACCACACCTGGATAACTTAATATTTGCAGCAAAATATTTATTAGCAAAGTAGTATGGAAGTAACGGTAACAGTGGCAAAAGTAACAGTAGCAGTTTTGTAGTAATTGTAACAGTGGCAACAGAAAAGTAACTAAGCAAAGAACAATATGTGAAAAGCTCGTAGGCATTGGATCGGTGATGGAGAATTATGCCGGATGCGATTATTCATGCAACAGTTATAACATAGGGTGACACAGAACTAGCTCCAATTCATCAATGTAATGTAGGCATGTATTCCGAATATAGTCATATGTGCTTATGGAAAAGAACTTGCATGGCATCTTTTGTCCTACCCTCCCGTGGCAGCGGGGTCCTATTGGAAACTAAGGGATATTAAGGCCTCCTTTTAATAGAGTACCGGACCAAAGCATTAACACTTAGTGAATACATGAACTCCTCAAACTACGGTCATCACCGGTAGTGGTCCCGATTATTGTCACTTCGGGGTTAACGGATCATAACACATAATAGGTAACTATAGACTTGCAAGATAGGATCAAGAAATCACATATATTCATGAAAACATAATAGGTTCAGATCTGAAATCATGGCACTCGGGCCCTAGTGACAAGCATTAAGCATAGCAAAGTCATAGCAACATCAATCCGAGAACATAGTGGATACTAGGGATAAAACCCTAACAAAACTAACTCGATTACATGATAAATCTCATCCAACCCATCACCGTCCAGCAAGCCTACGATGGAATTACTCACGCACGGCGGTGAGCATCATGAAATTGGTGATGGAGGATGGTTGATGATGATGATGGCGACGGATTCCCCTCTCCAGAGCCCCGAACGGACTCCAGACCAGCTTTCCCGAGAGAGATTAGGGCTTGGCAGCGACTCCGTATCGTAAAACGCGATGAATCCTTCTCTCTGATTTTTTTCTCCCTGAACGTGAATATATAGAGTTGGAGTTGAGGTCGGTGGAGCACCAGGGGGCCCACGAGGCAGGGGGGCGCGCCCAGGGGGTAGGCGCGCCTCCCACCCTCGTGGACAGGGTGTGGGCCCCCTGGCCTTGATTCTTTCGCTAGTATTTTTTATTAATTCCAAAAATAATCTCTGTTGATTTTCAAGTCATTCCGAGAACTTTTATTTCTGCACAAAAATAACATCATGGCAATTCTGCTGAAAACAACGTCAGTCCGGGTTAGTTCCATTCAAATCATGCAAGTTAGAGTCCAAAACAAGGGCAAAAGTGTTTGGAAAAGTAGATACGATGGAGACGTATCACTTATCCCCGGTGCACCTCTACCTAAAAAGGCTCCATACCGCGTGAACCCCGAAGAAACTAAGGAGACAACCACAAGTACAAAAACTCATCGACAACAGATGTGTACGTGAAAGCTTAAGCCCTTGTGTCGTTCCAGTCATTCTTGTGCCTAAGAGATGGTAGTTTTCGCATGTGTTCCGATTGTAGACCCATCAATGCTATCACCTTTCGCTATAGGCATCCCATTCCATGCCTTGATGATATGTTAGATGAGCTTAGCGGCACCACCATTTTCTCAAAAGTTGATCTTAAAAGTGGCTATTACAAAATTCACATTCAAGAAGGTGATGAGTGGAAAACCGCTTTCAAAACTAAATTTGGCTTGTATGAGTGGTTAGTTATGCCTATGGGTTTATCGGAAGCACCCGATACTTTCATGCGTGTCATGCATTATGTGCTTCGCCCATACATTGGCATATTTGTTGTGGTCTACTTTGATGATATACTTGTGTTTAGCAAATGCCTCCAAGATCATGTAACTCATCTTAGGGCCATTTTGCAAACTCTTAGAAAAGAGTGTCTTTATGCTAATATGGAGAAATGCACTTTTGGTGTTGACAAGCTTGTTTTCTTGGGCTTTGTTGTGTCTTCCAAGGGTGTTCATGTTGATGGGGTCTAAAATTGAAGCAATTAAAACTTGGTCACAACCCACTAATTTGCAACAAGTGCGTAGTTTCCTTGGTCTAACCAGTTTATATTGTCGCTTTGTTAAGGACTTTAGCACTATTGCCTCACCGTTACATGCTTTGAGTAAGAAGAACGCACCCTTTGTTTGGGGACCATCTCAATCTACCACATTTGATGAGCTCAAATCTTTGCTTGCACATGCTCCAATTCTTGCATTGCCAAACTTCAACAAAACTTTTGAGGTTCATTGTGATGCTAGTGTTAATGGTATTGGTGGAGTTTTGACGCAAGAAAAGCGACCCATTGCATATTTTAGTGAAAAAATTTCCGGAGCTCAACTTAACTACCCCATCTTTGAAAAAGAATTGTATGCTTTAGTGTGAGTATTGTGTTAGGACCGAGAGTATATCGACCAGAGGGGGTGAATGGGAGATTAAAAAATTCTTTGGAATGTTTTGAACTGATCCCAAACACTGCAGCGGAAATAAGGTTCGGTAGACAAGAACTTAGTCTAGCATGCTATTGAGGAATGAAAGTATCAAGGTAGGAAGTAATGATAGATCGAGCATAGGATATCACAAGCTTGATAATTATGATGGTAATGCAATATGGAACAAATACAGTAACATGAGAGAAAATACAATGAGAACTGCGATGGAAAACACTCCTGTCTTAATAAGATAGGTAAGAGGAGAAGTTCATATAACTGGAATGACTAACATGAAAGATTAGGATGCAACATGGAGAGCAACAAACGTAATCGACGAGATCCACAAATATGACAGAGATGAAAGATATGCAATAGTCAAAGAATGATCAGATAAACTATCGTCACAAAGCATGAATGTAAACTGCTGAAGGCAATGCAGTAAAGTAGAGTAAACCAGTGGTGCTCGATGGCGACAGATGGATTTGGTAGACCAGTTCGCCCTTCTGCCAAAGGACTATGTCTGGTTGGAGGGGTTGTGATTTAACACAGAAGATAAATTCTCTTTGCCCTATTCTCCTTCAACTCGGAGCTGATCAGACTCCAATTGATTTCACTCGTGGTAGATACTTATCGGTGATCTCCAAACCTTTGATCGACCTTCGCGAACCACAATCACTCTTGGTTGCTGAAGATCTTGCTCGGTGAAGACAACAACTCTTCAACACTCGAACCAACACCTATCCGTCTAGAGAGTGCGCAGCTCTCAAGAGTAATAGGTACAAGAACTCTAAACTCAGAACCACTATGATGCACAACCACTGTCTAAGTTTTGGGCTCTTAAAATTTCTCTCGATGGATCTTAAACTCAAATCACTTGGAGAGGGGATGCTCAATCAATCTTCTCAGAAATCTTAAGCAGAGCAGCCAATGGGCAATGTTGGAGCGGGGTGGTATTTGTTGCCGCAACCTTCCCTGAAGGGAAATGACCAAATTGGACATGTGGAGCATCCAATGGCTGAACGACACGAGTCCAACGGTCGGAAGTTGAGCACAATGGTAACATTTCTTGCGGAGCAAGTAATGCTAACTCCTCAGTTCTAAAGATATCCCCTGCAGCACAAAGAACAACGTCTACTGCTGCCAGGTAATCATTCAAAGCATAAAGAGATTTCTCTCAGTCTCGCATAGGTTTTGGGCTAAGCATGACAGCGGATCTAAGCTTCGAGAACCTGTACCCCTGTTAATAGCATGGAGGTCCTATGACTTAATTGAATGAAAGAAGAAGAATGAAATGAATACTATGTCTTCACTTTGTCTTTGAATTCCATTCGCTGCAGTCAATTTTCTTCGGACAATAGCTCTGACGCAATTGCTTCACTTCATCAATGAATTTTCGAGGGGTTAACTCCTTCCCATCAATATTTGCGTCTACATGTTCTCAACAGATGTAGCTCGTTCTTCTCTGCAACGCAGATATTCTTCGGTGAAGTTCCTTGAACTTGGCACCGGAGGCAGCATTCTCTTCGGTTCTGCATGGACTAATTCTCTCTGTGTGCACTAGCAAACAAATCAGTCCATGCCTGTTTCTATCAACAATCTCCCAAACATAAGAGGGCAAATATTGCACCAACATATTGCATGTTTGGGAGCATTAGCTTCGCCCACATGAATTTGTCATACATACCGATCATGAGACGCTTAAATACCTTAAAGGCCAAACCAAGTTGAACAAACGACATGCTAAATGGAGTGAATATCTTGAATCTTTTCCTTATGTCATAAAGTACATTAAGGGTAAAGAGAATCTTGTGGTGGATGCTCTTTCCCGCAAGTGTATGTTAGTTACTCAACTTGAAGTGAATGTCATTGGCTTTGAGCATGTTAAAGATCTTTATGCACACGATCCTTCATTTGTGATTCCTTATACCAATTGTCTTACTAAAACTTGTTTGGAGAACTATTATCTCAAGAATGGCTATCTAATGCGTGCTGACAAACTCTGTATACCCAAGTCTTTGCTTTGTTTGTTAATTTTGCAAGAGGCTCACGACGGAGGACTTATGGGACATTTCGGGCATGACAAGACCTTTGCCACACTCTCCTCACTACAAAAAAACCAGTTTCGTGATGATACATGTTTGTCACAGCAGGTCACGTTTTCTGCCATGCATGTACATCATGACGATTTTATGACAGAATCAAGATAGTCATACCTGTGCTGTCATAGAAGTGTTCCATGACAATACCAAAAGTATCATCATGGAAGTGTCCACTTTCATGACGATAAATGGCACGTCATGGAAGTGCTTACGTCAAGGGTAACCGACATGTGGCATCCACCGTAACGGGTCGCCGTTAAGCTATCGGGTTTCGGTTTGGATCCGATAACCCGTTAATAGCCCGGACCATTGGGGATTTTCCACATGTAAAATTCTCAATGGCCAGAGGAACCACGTGTCGGCTCAGCGTTGGGACAGATGTCATCCACTCATTGGACGGGAGGCGCCTATGATACGTCGACATTTGGCATGACCCAACAGAGGCCCATTCATGTGAAAAGGCCAGCATGCTTGACTTGGTCAAAAGGTAGCGGGTCGGCCCACGGAAATCCTGTTAAGGGCCTTTCGCATATAGCCCATTCACAGCCCGCTAACTCACGACCTGTTATGGCCTATCCGAATTGGGCCCAGTAGCGTCATCCGGGCCGTCCAATATGATTCCAACCCGTTGTAACTTCCGGCCCTTTTATGGCCCATGACGTCTTTCAGCCATACGAGGCCCTTTGTAACTCTGGGCCCATTAAAGGCCCGTGATGAAACTGGCCCATGATGAACAATGTATCGCTTTACACCCATTAACGACCCATTATTCCATTGGGCCGTTTCCAGCCCGTATTACCTTTCGGCCTTCTAAGGGCCCATTTATTCTTGGGTTCATTTCCAACATTCAGTTACTTACGGTCCGTTACTGGCCTGTTCCGCTTGTGGGCTAAATTCAGCCCGTGGTTACAGTCGGCCCGTTTATGGCCCATTAACCAGTTGGGCTGTTTCCATAGCGTCATCAAATACGGCCCATTAACGACCCATGATGCTTGTCGATAGAATTAAGCATGTTATACATTTCGGCCTATTAACGTCTCATTATGGTCGGGCCATAAACACACGATTTCCACTCTAACCCGTTTACGACTCATTTTGCGGACCGTTATTGGTCCATGAATAGTACAACCCATGTTTAGCCAATCAATCATACGGCCCGTAGAAGGTCCATTGATTATATGACTCGTCGAGGGCCCATGGATCCTACAGCCCGTAGGAGGCCCATGGTCACTACAGCAGGTAGCAGGGACATGGTTACAACAGTCTGTATGTTGCCCATGGTTATTGTGGCCTAGTTATAAAAAATAGGTTATTGTGGGCGCTAGAAAAACGTAGAAGATGAACTGCAGTGACTACAAGCAAACAACTAAACAGGACAATAAGGAAATAAATAAGCAACCAACTAACGCTAGGCTATTACGGCTATTACACATACTACATCCACTGGGCATCAAAGTTCGCCACTAGTGCAAATATAGGGAACAAAGCAGCATATCACATACACTGGTTGTAGCGACCTGACCCAAAATCTCTGTGTCTGTACCATCCCAAGATCATGCTGGTACTCACAGTACATCGATGAAATAATCAAAGTTCAATCACACCTGAATTTATTACACGATTCTCATATGGAGTCTTTATTACAATAGAATAAATTCGGCCAAAGGCCAACTCATGAGAAATAAACTACTAAAGCTGCGAAGCGAGATTTAAAAGCGAGTCCATCCGACTCAAAGGGCAATCGCTAAGCGCGGAGCGTAGCCTCACTCCCGATCGAATAAATCTACGCAACATAAGACGTTGCAGCCGTGTAGGTCGACTTTTTGAATAAGCTGGCAAGTCATGAAGAGAATAACAATAATAAAGTTACTAACACTATATGCATTTTGGTGTGGGGCTCTAAGTTTCATCATTTTGCTAAAAGCCGCTTTTTCCCTACTACAAAGGACCTGCTTGCAAAATACTACAAAATTGTTGGTAGTTATTGAGATGGTTCCGCCAACCAATATCTCATTCCCAAATTATTAATTCATAACCCTCAAATTAATTTATTAGTTTTAGTGTTGAGATTTCGAATACTTCCAAGTTCCAGAGGCTCAAATTGTCCGTAATCGGGACACGGCTAATCGATTAGATCTTTAACTCTGCAGAGGTTTATGACTTTACCCGCAAGAATCATTCCTCCTTTTAAGTCTTCGCACTTCGTGGTGTTTGAAGACGGATGAATGAAACAGGTCTTCCAAAGAGTTCTTCCGCCACCGCCGGTACCCATCCAATCCTACCGTTCTTCTACATCTCGTAGTACCGCCCAGCCAGCGTCACTACTAGGGTTGACCCAGCCAGAGCCCATAATGGCTTGCGGCCGCAGTAAGCTTCCGGTCAATGGGGCATCCATCCGTCTCTTCGTGGCTGGGTGAAGCTTTCCAAGATGTCATGGCACTTCTCCATGCATCCCGCCAACCACCGGGTTCTCCAGGTGCCCGTCAACCGCTCCTCCACCCAAAGAGTGAATTCAAGTCCATCTTGATCTCGTAGTTCATGGGGTTGTCATCATCATTGACTCTCACATCTTTCTTATGAATTTCACTCAACCAAAACCCGTCTACGGGCATAGCAAAATAAACTACTTCGTCCCGGGGTCATGGTAACAAGGGGATTGGTTCATCCTACCACATGATACTACTCAAGAACATAACTTCAAAATTTCAACTACTGCATGCATGGTGGGGTGGTATAATTTCTAATGCACAAAATCATGGGTATTGAAAATAACATGATCAAGATTTGCCTTGCTGATGATCCTCGTAAGCTAAAGACTCGTAGTAGCAAGCTTCGCACTCCGGAAACTCTACCGAGACAAACAATAATTCACAATAAGTATATAGCATAAGATCACTTAGCACAATAGCATAACAACATAACACACCAAAACAAACAATCAAAAATCCAAAGGAAAAACTCAAAGAATACAACTCAAAGTTTTTTCCTACTTCAAGCATCAACTAGAAATAGTTTTACATAACAAAATTTTCTCAACATAACCTAATCATGAGTTTATGTTAACTTAACAGAAAAAGAATACATTAAGCAACTAGGAGCAAAAAGAATCAATTTAAAAGCTATTATAAAACTCCTATTAGGTCTAATTCAATTTCTATTAAGAAAAATAAAATAAAAGTTTTATTTATTATAAATAAAAGTTCATCCTATAAAGTGACAGAAACTATCCTAGAATAATCAATCACATGTGAAAAATAAATTGATTTACTAATTAAAATAATAGGAAAACAGTAGCTAGTTAATTAATTAGGATTAACAAGATTCTGCTTAAAACTATTTTTTATTAATCCTAAAATACCCAAATTAATTCCTACGGTTAGGCAATGTCAAAATAAAGTTGGGACAAAAAGAATCATATAAAAATAATTTTCCTAACTCATTTTATGGCAGATTTACTATTCTGACTAAATCTAAAATAAAGCAATTTTAATTAATTTTAACATAGCTAATAATAGTTTCTGCAGAAACTATAGAAAATTTGCAAACCAACAAAAAAAGAATCACTCAAAAATATTAAGTAGAATAAAAGATATGAATTTTTCAAATCTGAAACTATTCTGTTAAAACAGAAAAACGAAAATAAAGAAATACGACTAAATGGGCCTAACTAACGCACTGCGCGTAATATAACTAAAACGGCCTACGGTTTAAACGAAACGGGCCGGTACTAAATAAAAAAAACCCTAACTAAACTAAACCGCAACGAACCGGAAATAAAACCCGGTTTTATGTAAAAGAAACATACCCCTTCGGGGTTCTAATCCACACCGTCTACGCGAGATCGGACGGAGGAGGGAGGTCCGGTGGCTCACCGGCGCTCGACGGCGTGAGGCTCGGGCGGCGAAAAGTGCGTTAGCGGCTCCGGCTGTCGGGGAGGGCGGCGGAGGCTCCCGGGGTGCGGGGCGACGAGGGGGTGGTCTGTGGAGTGGGTGGAGCTCGGGAGGTCTAGGCGACGCGCGAGGGAAATGGCAGCGGTGGTGAGCTCGGGCAGAGCGCGTGAGGAGGAGGAGAGGTTCCATGAGGGGCAAGGGGGGGAATGGGGTGGGGGGGCTTATAGGGGGCTCAACTTGGCGAGGGGCAATTGGGAGGGTCGGATCCGGATCCTTCGGGATCCGGACAGCGCGCGCGACGAGGTGGCATTGGTGAGGGGTTGAAGGAGGTGGGGCCCACCTGCCGGTGAGTGGGGGTGCGGTCTCGGTCGGTCGACCGAGCCGAGCGATTCGGTGAGTGGCGCGGTTGGCTGGCGGCTGGGTTGGCTGGTGGGCATTGGGGGCCTTTGGCCGGCTGTGGAGTCAGATGGGTTGCCCAGCTACTGGTCGGGCCAGATGCTTCGGGCGCTGAGGGTTTTTTTTTTCTAATTTTATTTTTTAAAATAAAATAGAGTTATAAAATATAAAATATAAATATTTTATATAGGACATATATATATCAAAATGATCAGGGGAATATTCCCTATCATTTGAACATTTTTCCAGGGGCAAAATCCAAAGTTTATAAAAAAATCATTTTTTTCCAAATTCAAATAAAACTCAAATTTGAATTCAAAACTTTTGGCATTGTTTCCTCTGATATTTTTGGAGTGTCATGTTTACTCCTCTCATACTTTTGCTCAAGTATTTATCAGGCATAGTTTTTGAAATGATTCCCACTTGCCAAGGTTTGAATTCAAATTCAAAACTCAAAATCTTCTGAAACTTCAAATGGCACTCAAATTCAAACAGAATGCATAGATGCTTAGCTATAATTGTAAAACATTCCAAATAGGAAATTTGGGATGTTACAAACCTACCCACCTTAAGATGAATCTCACCCTCGAGATTCGGGTTGGCTAGCAAATAGGTGAGGTGGTCTCAAGAAGGTCTTCTTCGTGCTCCTGTGTGGCTTCTTCCTGAGTGGTGACTCCACAAAGACCTTGCAAAACTTGATGACCTTGCTGGGTGACTCGCTCGCAGCCTCGAGTATTCGGACGGGTTTCTCCTTATAAGTCGATCACCGCTGTCAGTATGGCCTCTAGGGGCACCGTGTCTCTCAACGGATTATCGGCCATGTCGGCATGACACTTCTTCAGCTGAGAAACATGGAAGACATCATGAACTCCGGACAATCCTTCCGGCAATTCCAACTTGTAAGCAACTTCTCCACGACGTTCGAGGATTTAGTACGGGCCAATGAATCGGGGTGCTAACTTCCCTTTGACCCCAAACCTCTTGATTCCACGAAGTGGAGACACACGAAGATATGCTCGGTCTCCCGCTTCGTAAGTCACTTCCTTGCGTTTACTGTCGGCATAACTCTTCTGTCTCGACTGTGCTATCTTGAGTCTGTCCCGAATCAGCTTGACTTTCTTCGAATCTCCGATAAGATCGGAACCGAAAAGTGATCGATCTCCAACACCATCCCACAAGAATGGTGTTCGCACCTCCTTCCGTATAGAGCTTCGAAGGGCCATCTTCGATCGGATTGATAATCGTTGTTATATGAGAACTCTGCGTATGGCAAATTATCATCCCAGCTAGACCCATAGTCTAGCACACAAGCTCTCAACATGTCCTCCGTAATCTGGTTGACTCTCTCGGTCCGTCCATCTGCTCATGGATGAAAAGTCAGTCTTTGAATTCAGCCTCGCACTCCAAAGTTTCATGCAATCGCTTCCAAAACTTTGAGGTAAACTGTGTTCCTCTATCCGACACGATTTTCCTCGGAACTCCATGCGCACATACGATCCTGGTCATGTATATCTTGGCCAACTTAGCACTGGTATAGGTAGTCTTCACGGAATGAAGTGAGCTACCTTGGTCAAACGATCAACCACTACCCAGATGGAATCATAACCTGAACGGGTCCCGGTAATCCAAAGGATAAAATCCATTCCAAGTTTCTCCCATTTCCAATCTGAATCAGCAAAGGTTGAAGTAACCCTGCTGGCTTCGATGTTCGCCTTTACTCGTTGACAAACATCGATATCGCTATGTACTCGCAATATCCCTCTTCATACCGCCCACCGTAAACTTTCCTTCAAATCCAGTACATCTTGGTGTTACCGAGGTGAATCGAGTACGTGAATCATGAGCCTCCTGAAGAATTAGCTTCCGAGTTCGGGATCATTGGGTACATAAATACGATCCTCGAACCATATAGCTCCGTGTTCATCCTTACGAAATCCTTTAGCTTTTTCTTCATTCATCTTTTGCTTTATCTCATCAATTTCCTTGTCCGACTTCCGGCTTCACGAATCCTTTCGCCAAAGTGGACTGAACTTCCAGAGTTGCAACGTATCCTCTCGAACTATCTCCATCGGAGATCTCGAGGTCATCGACTAACTCCTGGGTAATCCTCCTGCCGTAAGAGTATTCACATAACTCTTACGGCTCAAAGCATCTGCTATAACATTAGCCTTACCGGTGGTAATGCAATCTCATGTCATAGTCCTTTATCAACTCTAGCCATCTCCTCTCGCTCGAGGTTCAACTCTTCTGCGTGAAAATATACTTCAAGCTCTTGTGATCTGTAAACATCACAACGGTTTCCGATGAGGAAATGTCTCCAGTCTTGAGTGCATGCACTACGGCCGCTAACTCCAAATCATGTGTGGCATAATTCATCTCGTGAGGTCGTAGCTGTCCGGAGGCATAAGCTACAACTTTACCTTCCTGCATTAGTACTCCTCCGAGTCCTTGACGAGAAGCGCCACAATAAACTGGTATTCCTTGTGTATGTCCGCAAAATCAGCACGGGCAGTAACCAAACGCTTCTTCAATTCCTGAAAACTGGCCTCACAATCCTCGGTCCAAATGTACTTGGCTTCCTTCTTCAACAGCTCACCATGGGCTTGGCAATCTTTGAGAAGTTCTCAATGAACCTCCGATAATATCCTGCGAGTCCGAGAAAACTGCGGATCTCCTTGACTGAGGTGGGTGACTGCCAATCGGTGACTGATTCAACCTTAGCGGGATCAACTGCTATTCCTTCTCCTGAAATAACATGTTCGAGGAATCCAAATTCCTTCAGCCAAAATTCACATTTGCTGAACTTGGCATACAACTGATGTTCTCAAGTTTCTCCGTAACTAGACGCAAATGTTCCTTATGCTCTTCCTCGCTCTTGGAGAAAATCAAGATGTCATCGATGAACACCACGACAAACTTGTCCAGATATTCCATAAATACCTTGTTCATCAAATTCATGAAGTATGCAGGAGCATTAGTCAATCCAAATGACATGACGGTATACTCATATAAACCATACCTGGTGGTGAATGCTGTTTTGGGTATATCCTTTTCACGAATCTTCAATTGATGATACCCTGATCGAAGATCGATCTTGGAGAATACCTTGGCTCCAACTAGCTGATCAAACAGATCATTTATCATCGGCAGAGGGTACTTGTTCTTGATGGTCACTTCGTTCAACGCACGATAATCCACAAACATCCTCAAGGTTCCATCCTTCTTCTCTACCAAAAGAACTGGGGCTCCCCAAGGTGATGAGCTTGGCGGAATGTATCCTTTCTCCAATAACTCATTAATTTGATCCTTGATCTCTTTCAATTCATTCGGTGGCATCCGATAGGGTCTCTTGGATATTGGGGCTGTGCCGGGTAATAACTCGATCAGAAATTCAATGTCTCCGTCCGGTGGCATTCTGGTAATTCCTCCGAAACACATCGGAAAGTCTTGCCACTCTGCACTTCCTCCCTGAACAACTCCCGTGAGGGAATGCACCGATTCTTCATCCGCTATGTCCGGATACATACTTGATCCTCTTTTGCTCGGGGTGGTGAGCAGAATAGACTTGCGGCACAGCTATGTTTCCTTCAACTTTGTCAACCAATCCATGCCTAGGATTACATCCAAGGTCCGGTTTCCAACACTATGAGGTCTGCGGAAATTTATGGTTTCCAATGTTGAGGGTTGCATGACAGCCTAAACCTGCCATCATTTCTCCTCCCGTGGAACCGACTCAAGGGGCTTCTAAGGGTTTTAGTGGGCAACCCGCATTTTTCCACAACTACCCTTGATATGAATGAATGCGTTGCACCAAAATCAAAGAGTACCAATACTGAACGTGAATTCAATAAAACTTACCAACCACGATGTTCGGCTGATCATAGACGCCCTCCACGCCAATGTGGTTCACCCGAGCACGAGGGAACGGGTTGGGCTTCTTCACGAGCTTCCATTGCCGCTTCCATTCCTCCGCTTGGCCTCCGGCAGTCGGTGGCATAGTGCCCCGCCTTCCGGCACTTGAAGCGGTGATGTGGCTCGATCCTTCGGAGCGGGGCAGGGACGATCTTGATTGCCATTACCGCTTCCATTGCCATGGCCATTTCGACTTGTTGTCCTGGTTGCGGTTGTTCCCATTTCCTCCATGGTTATGGCCTCCATGGTTATGATGGTGTGCCCTCCGAGTATGGTGCATAACGGGCTTCTGCCGAGCTCCCGAGTTGTGCTTCCCCGGCTGTACTTCCGCTATGCGGCTTAATCTGCTGCTGCTTGCCTTCAAGTATGACGGCCTTGTCTACCAGCTCCGGTAGTTGGTGAAGGTAGCCACAATAAGCTGCATACTCAGCTCGTCGTTGAGTCCTCGAGAAATTTCTCCCGCTTATGGCATCTGTGGCCACATCATCCGGGCGAACGAGCTAGCTTGTTGAACTCATCCACGCATCGTGCCACAAGACGGTTCCCTGGCGCGTAGTTGCGGAACTCACGCTTCTTCGCACTCATGGCTCCAAATGAAACATGAGCGGTGCGGAAGGCTCGCTGGAATTGATCCCACGGATGGCACCAATGGGAAGTGGCGTGTAGTTCTCCCACCAAGAAGCTGCAGGTCCATCAAGTTGATGTGCGGCAAAGCGCACCTTCTCTCGCATCGGTGCATCCAACGTGATTAGCTCTCTCCGACTTTGCGGAGCCAATCATCGGCCACAATCGGCTCAAGGTCGCTTGAGAACATCGCGCGGATTCAGCCTCGTGAATCGAGTCAAGTTGTCAGCGAGGGGTGGTGGCGGTGGATTGTTGTTGTTGTTGTTCGATTCGGATGAGTATCTCGCATGAGTGCATTCTGCTGCTTTGGAGTAGCTGGGTGAGCTCAAGCGGAAAGCCGTGTCACGCCTCGGAGGCATCTGGTGTTTTGGAGTGGATGAGAAAATTAGAATAGAACAATGGTCTAATGAGAAATAACACTACCCATATGAATGCACAATCGTAAACACACCAATCATTTATTCATTCCACTCAAACATGGTTCAATCTCGATTACAAAATATCTCACGACTAATCGACAATATCGGCCTAACTGATCGATTTAAAAAGTAAAATAACATGGTGGTCGACTAAAAGTCTTCATCAACAATCCTTGCGTCCTCCGTGCGATGTCCTCTGTTGTGGCGCCTCCTCTTGCGGCTTCCTCCAAAGGAACTCCTTCATAATCCTGATCATTGCTCACGAGGGTCCACATCTCCACTCGGAAAAAGGTCCTCTCCCAAGTCCATCTTTTCCTCTATTGCGGCAAGCTTCATCTTCGGTCGTCGACTCTCTCCATGAAGTCCGCGATTTCTTCCTCATGGTTAAGGAAGTCTGCGTGTGCCTTCTCCTCCAGCCCAGTCATGAACAACAGCCTCCTATGTACCTTCGAGCTACGGCGAGTCTGAATCTCCGCTTCTGAGGAGACACTCCAAGTCCCGGACATAAGAGAGAATGGAGTCGCCCTCACGGACGGATGATATCTCCATTCCTTGTCCCGCGAGAAACCATGGCGAGGTCCGAGGATCGAGCTCGCCTCAGATTCCTCTCGAGATGTCCAAGTGCACGATAGATCGCCATGTCCTTCCGATGATCCAGCTTGAACTCGGTAAACTCAAAGTCAATAGGCTCAGATGTCCTCCGAAGGTTCTCCCCGAATATGCACTTCAATCTCAGAGCGGTGTCCGCTTGGATGTGCATTGGTTGGCTTCCGGTGATCGAGGGCGAGCAATCTTCAGCTTCTTCACCATCTCGACCAGCTTCTGCCAAGGGCATCGCCTCATCGGGCCGGCAAAACTCCGTAGCAAAACTGGGTGAACTCGACGGCCATCTAAAATGTTGAAAATCGGAGAGGAGTCGAAATGAACAGGAGAATTACGGAATGATAAGGATAAAAAGCAAATAGTCTCTTCCTATGGCTTTCCGATCCTAGGGGTTACGATCCTACGGTCAACGTGTGCTCGATACTATCTCAGAGCGACTGACCCAAAATCGGTCAAATCTCGTATTCATACCATCCCAAGATCATGCCGGTACTCACAAAGACATCGATGAAATATTCAAAGTTCAATCACACCTGAATTTATTACACGATTCTCATATGGAGTCTTTATTACAATAGAATAAATTCGCCAAAGGCCAACTCATGAGAAATAAACTACTAAAGCTGCGGAAGCGTGATTTAAAAGCGAGTCCATCCGACTCCAAAGGGCAATCGCCAAGCGCGGAGCGTAGCCTCACTCCCGATCGAATAAATCTACGCAACATAAGACGTTGCAGCCGTGTAGGTCAGCTTTTGAATAAGTGGCAAGTCATGAAGAGAATAACAATAATAAAGTTACTAACACTATATGCATTTTGGTGTGGGGCTCTAAGTTTCATCATTTTGAAAAGCCGCTTTTTCCCTACTACAAGGACCTGCTTGCAAAATACTACAAAATTGTTGGTAGTTATTGAGATGGTTCCGCCAACCAATATCTCATTCCCAAATTATTAAGTCATAACCCTCAAATTAATTTATTAGTTTTAGTGTTGAGATTTCAATACTTCCAAGTTCCAGAGGCTCAAATTGTCCGTGAATCATGGACACGGCTAATCGATTAGATCTTTAACTCTGCAGAGGTTTCATGACTTTACCCGCAAGAATCATTCCTCCTTTTAAGTCTTCGCACTTCAGGTGTTTGAAGACGGATGAATGAAACAGGTCTTCCAAAGAGTTCTTCCGCCACCGCGGTACCCATCCAATCCTACCGTTCTTCTACATCTCGTAGTACCGCCCAGCCAGCATCACTACTAGGGTTGACCCAGCCAGAGCCCATAATGGCTTGCGGCTGCACAGTAAGCTTTCGGTCAATGGGGCATCCATCCATCTCTTCGTGGCTGGGTGAAGCTTTCGCAAGATGTCATGGCACTTCTCCATGCATCCCGCCAACCACCGGGTTCTCCAGGTGCCCACAACCGCCCTCCACCAATAGTGAATTCAAGTCCATCTTGATCTCGTAGTTCATGGGGTTGTCATCATCATTGACTCTCACATCTTTCTTATGAATTTCACTCAACCAAAACCCGCTACACGAGCATAGCAAAATAAACTACTTCGTCCCGGGTCATGGTAACAAGGGATTGGTTCATCCTACCACATGATACTACTCAAGAACATAACTTCAAAATTTCAACTACTGCATGCATGGTGGGGTGGTATAATTTCTAATGCACAAAATCATGGGTATTGAAAATAACATGATCAAGATTTGCCTTGCTGATGATCCTCGTAAGCTAAAGACTCGTAGTAGCAAGCTTCGCACTCCGGAAACTCTACCGAGACAAACAATAATTCACAATAAGTATATAGCATAAGATCACTTAGCACAATAGCATAACAACATAACACACCAAAACAAACAATCAAAATCCAAAGGAAAACTCAAAGAATACAACTCAAAGTTTTTCCTACTTCAAGCATCAACTAGAAATAGTTTTACATAACAAAATTTTCTCAACATAACCTAATCATGAGTTTATGTTAACTTAACGAGAAAAGAATGCATTAAGCAACTAGGAGCAAAAAGAATCAATTTAAAAGCTATTATAAAACTCCTATTAGGTCTAATTCAATTTCTATTAAGAAAAATAAAATAAAAGTTTTATTTATTATAAATAAAAGTTCATCCTATAAAGTGACAGAAACTATCCTAGAATAATCAATCACATGTGAAAAATAAATTGATTTACTAATTAAAATAATAGGAAAACAGTAGCTAGTTAATTAATTAGGATTAACAAGATTCTACTTAAAACTATTTTTTATTAATCCTAAAATACCCAAATTAATTCCTACGGTTAGGCAATGTCAAAATAAAGTTGGGACAAAAAGAATCATATAAAAATAATTTTCCTAACTCATTTTATGGCAGATTTACTATTCTGACTAAATCTAAAATAAAGCAATTTTTATTAATTTTAACATAGCTAATAATATTTTCTACAGAAACTATAGAAAATTTGCAAACCAACAAAAAAAGAATCACTCAAAAATATTAAGTAGAATAAAAGATATGAATTTTTCAAATCTGAAACTATTCTGTTAAAACAGAAAAACGAAAATAAAGAAAAACGACTAAATGGGCCTAACTAACGCACTGCGCGTAATATAACTAAAATGGCCTACGGTTTAAACGAAATGGGACGGTACTAAATAAAAAAAAGCCCTAACTAAACTAAACCGCAACGAACCGGAAATAAAACCCGGTTTTATGTAAAAGAAACATACCCCTTCGGGGTTCTAATCCACACCGTCTACGCGAGATCGGACGGAGGAGGGAGGTCCGTGGCTCACCGGCGTCGACGGCAAGTGAGGCTCGGCGGCGAAAGTCGTTATGCGGCTCCGTCGTCGGGGAGGGCGGCGGAGGGCTCCAGGCAGCTTGGGCGACGAGGGGTGGTCCGTGGAGTGGGTGGAGCTCGGGGAGGTCTAGGGCGACGGCGGCGAGGGAAATGGCGGCGGTGGTGAGCACGGGCTCCGGCGAGCGCGTGAGGAGGGAGGAGAGGCTCCATGAGGGGCAAGGGGGAATGGGGTGCGGGAGGGGCTTATATAGGGGGGCTCAACTTGGCGAGGGGGCAATCGGGAGGATCGGATCCCGGATCCTTCGGGATCCGGAGGCGGCGCGCGGCGTGGCGGCGGGTGAGGGGTTGAAGGAGGTGGGGCCCACCTGGGGTCGGGGGGTGCGGTCTCGGTCGGTCGACCGAGCCGAGCGATTCGGCGAGGGGCGCGGTCGGTTGGCTGGGCCGCTTGGTTGGCGCTGAGTGGGCGGGCTCACCCTTTGGCTGCCAATAGGTGCTGATGGGTTGCCCATTGGCTGGGACCGATGCTTGGCTGGCGCTGAGGTTTTTTTTTTCTAATTTTATTTTTTTTAAAATAAAAATAGAGTTATAAAATATAAAATATAAATATTTTATATAGGACATATATATATCAAAATGATCAGGGGAATATTCCCTATCATTTGAACATTTTTCCAGGGGCAAAATCCAAAGTTTATAAAAAATCATTTTTTTCCAAATTCAAATAAAACTCAAATTTGAATTCAAAACTTTTGGCATTGTTTCCTCTGATATTTTTGGAGTGTCATGTTTACTCCTCTCATACTTTTGCTCAAGTATTTATCAGGCATAGTTTTTGAAATGATTCCCACTTGCCAAGGTTTGAATTCAAATTCAAAACTCAAAATCTTCTGAAACTTCAAATGGCACTCAAATTCAAACAGAATGCATAGATGCTTAGCTATAATTGTAAAACATTCCAAATAGGAAATTTGGGATGTTACACTGGTTGTCAAAGTTGGCGACCAGTGCAAATAAACGCCGCAACAAAACAAGTCCGAATCAAACCACTTGTAAGAGCTCAAGAAACAATATCCTAGGTACCCAGCATGCTGGCAAGATGCTTAGCAAGGTTATTAACTTTCTCTTGTTTGGCGCTTAAATCCTCCAGCGCTTGCGGTTGCACCAGAAAGTATGCATCTGAATTCAGCAGGGACTCCCTCGGTCCTTCGGCTTCATGTAGCAGCACATCTGATAGATGTCTTTCAACTTGAAGTTGAGACTCAAGATGACAAACTGATTCAGGCAGCGAGTTCAATGAGCTTGTGCTAGCAGTAGTATCCAGTAACTCGAACACTACATCAAGACAGGACTTCGGGGTTGTCTCACTGTCGTCAAGATAGTTTTTATCAGCTTTCTTGGAGATCAACAGGGATGTCTCACTATCTTGAGCCTTATCTGCACTACTTCCTTCACATTGCATAACAGGTTACTCTTCTCCAATATTTTGTCTGCATTCTAAAAGAGAAACAAGCAGACACATCACAGGTTTACCATGTTGTATATGAAACTCATTTTGGTAAAGCAGTTCAATAGTAAAGTGGACAGGGTAATAGCATGAAGCAAACATATATCAATGTACCATGGTCATTGTATGGTCTATATCATTCTAGTTTTTGTTGCCGAATCAAGATAGAGACACAGTTCAAATAATATTTGTTTAAGATAAAGCAACATAGACAGAATATATGTGTGGGAAACTACACATCAATAGCAACACTTGTGATGTGCATGACATGAGAACATAACTGTTTATTCAATTGAAACATAAATCAACATAGAGCAAGTTACAACAGCAGACCAGTTAAAGAAATAGGTTTAAAACATACTTGTTGCGCCATTGGAGTTTCAATTCCATCCTTCAAATTTGAAAATAGTTGGTATGAGTAAATACAGTGATGCAAGAGCAAAGGAGTATGAACCGTAGCTACAGAACCTGACCTGAGAACAATTGTTCTTCTGCTTTAAGCGTTGAGTTGGGGTTTGGAGTGGTGGTCCTCGGGCTTTGGGCACTGCAGTTGCCTTACTAACTGCTCATGTTTGGGTGCTCTGTGGTGGAGACAGTGCTGTGTCAACTAGAATTGGGTTACTATCTGCTGGGGTTGGGGTTAGAAGGGGTGTAGCTGGTTCTCTGTCCAACTGGGTAGGGGTACAATCTGCGAGAGTCTGGGTTATGTGTGGTGGGGTTGGTTCTTGGGCAAGTACAACCGTGGTTCTATCTGCATCGACTGGTAGCACTATCTTTTCTGAAGACCGTGTTGTTACTCCCTTAGATACTGCCATTACCCCCTCCAATTCAAATGGCTGATAAACAAGAAAACTAATTTAATGTACAGACACTGTATGATAGACATGTGCAATGGATAGTGGGGAATAAATGAGGGCATGAAATAATTCACATTTATGTTGTCTAACCAAACAGGATAGCATGACACAATTTCACATATATGATGGCTAACGAAACAGGATAGCATGACACAATTTCACATATATGATGGCTAACTAAACATGATAGAAAGACATAATTCAAAATATGATGACTATCTAAACAGGATGACATGACATAACCATACGATGTCTTTATTAAATAGGTTGGCATGCCATAATTCACATACATGTCGCCTATGGAAACATGATAGCATGATATAATTCACGGATAGAATGACATAATTCAAAATACGATGACTATAACACTAAACAGGATGAGATGATATAACTATATGATGTCTTTATTAAATGGGTCGGCATGCCATAATTCAGATAGATGCTGTCTAGGTAAACATGATGGCATGATATAATTCAAATATATGAATTATATACTAAGCAAGTAAGCAGATGGCAATCACATATATGATGTAAAGACTAAGCAATGCAAGACAACATGTGCATGATATGAGTAATATAACCCTGCCAAGTTTGAGCATAGACCTCAGGGGGGAAATAGGACAGGTCATCTATCTCTGAATCCTCCTTTGAGGAGCTATCTATAACCAGCAAGATGTCTGCTTCAGCAGGTAGCATTGTTTGCTCTGAAGACCTTGTTTTCACTCCAGATACTTCCATCACCACTTCAAATGGCTGATGCACAGGAAGAGTAGTTGAATATACAAATGTTATCGACAAAAGGAATACATAACACAAAAAGGATAACATGATATAATTCACATATATGATGATTGGCTAAACAACATGGCAGTGCATAATTCACATATATAATGCCTTGCAACAAGATAACATTGCATAATTCACATATATAATGTCTTGCAACAAGATGGCATTGCATAACTCACATATATGGTAATTAGACACTAAACAGGTGGCATTCACACAAAGCTTGTGTAAACTAAGCAAATGACATAGCAATGCTAGACACCATACGCACGATATGAGCAACATAACCCTGCCAAGTTAGAGCATACACCTCAGGGGGGAAATAGGACTGGTCATCTGTCTCTGAATCCTCCTCTGAGGAGCTATCTGTAACCAGTGAGATATGCGCTTTGTCAGATAGCATAGTCTGATCTAAAGACCTTGTTTTCACTCCAGATTTTTCCACACCGTGTCAAATGGCTGATGCACATAAAGAGTAGTTGAATGTACTAACATTGTTTACAATGTAATACGTAATGAAAAAAAGGATGGCGTGATATAATTCACATATAAGATGACTGGCTAAGCATGATGGCATTGCAAAATTCACATATATGATGCCTGGCTAAACAAGATGGTGTTGCATAATTCACATATACGATATAGAAACTAAACATATAACATTCACATAAAGCATGTCTAAACTAAGCAGATGCCATATTTGATGTATAAAGTAAGCAATGCAAGGCACCATGTGCATAATATGACCAACATCAGCATGCCAAGTTAGAGCGAAGACCTCAGCGGGTAAATAGGAGTGGTCTGCTCCTTCTGAACCCCCCTCAGAATAGTTATCTTCTTCTTGATTACAATCTGAAATGGGTGGAGGGGGGCTGCCTTTGCGCCCACCATGGAGTGACGTCTGCATGAAATTTTATTGCCATGCAAGGCTAGTCTCTTTTGCTCTACATGTTCAGTTCCATTGTGTACAATAACTGACATGCATAGGAATAAAACATAGTGAGATTATGTAAGGAGTGCATGCAGAAATCCAGAGTGATGGTAGCAACCTGTGGATAGACCCAAAACCAATGATAGCGAGTGGATAATGGCTTGATTAAAAATACGATAATGGCTTCTTTACTGTTTGTTTCCCACCCAACATGAAACTCATAGTACACACCAGAGATTAACCAGATAGTAGACATACACTATTGATTGCGGCCTCGATATGTACCCTGCAACCATTTAAAAACTCAAGTTTGAGCATTAGTTTGGAGCTGACTCAGAGTCTAATTAGTGAAAAGGACAATAAAGTAGCATGTAATATTAAGCGATGCATAACGTAAGCAGACACGAAAGAGTGCGACCTCTCTTGCGGACCCGTGTAGTCCTCGAGGTCATCTTCTTAGTTGATGATGGTAATGCAGTTGTCATGGCTGCAGGCGGTGGGGAAGAAGATCTGAGGCGGCGAAAGACAGTCTGGAGGGCGGATCCCTGCTGTGGTGGACCCTTCTGTTGTTGGAGCAGCTGAGCTGGGGTGGACGACGGCGTAGTAGGAGCGGGACAAACCACACAACGTTTTTTTGGCAACTATCTATAAGATAAGTAATTCTGTAAGGGCTCGTTTAAATTGGAGGATTCTAACAACGCAGGGATAGGAAATACACAGTAATAGGATAGGAATGCATGTGCAAAACAGAGAATTTAAAATAATAGGATTTCTGTCAATCTGGGTGTTTGGTTCACAGGAATGCAAAGAAGCATGGACAAATTAAGTCAAACAACAAGAAAATGTACATTTATAATGCTATGATGCTACTATCACTTAGTCTTGTTCTTCATGAATAGGAATTTAAAAAGGAGGGCCAAGTGGATATTAAAATTCCTAAAGTTTTTCTTTGAAAGAGACACTAAAGGAACAAATAATACTTTGGACCCAAGCCACTGCCCTACTAGTTCAACTCCCAGGCCCATCTACACATGCACAACTCCAATGCGCAGAAATAAATAATGATGGCTTTCGAGAGAGTCCATCATGGATAACTAACTTGCCTAGTACCCACTGCTTGTCATATAGGAGAAATTAATCGTATTCCTCATTACTACGCGTTCTCAATGGACAATATATATAACATGTAAAGTAAAAAAGCAATGCAACAAGTGTACAACCTCTATGGCGAAGCCATGTCGATCCCGACATCATTGAGTTGGTAGCTGACGATGCTGAGGATGCCGGGGTTGATGGGCTGTCAGAGGAGGGGAAGAAGATCTTCGGCGTATGGAGATGGAGTCAAGGATACTGCTCCGTTGTGATGGAGGCTTTCGTCGTTGGAGAAGCTCCAGTGAGGTGTACGACAGCGAGGCTGAAGTAGGACAAGAGAGACAATGTTAACCTGAAGTGGTATTCTAATAGCATCTGCAATAGATGATGTACATAAAATACATCACCAAAAAGTGCTAGATGTAAAATACATCAGCCGCTCATCTATGAACTTAACTGTTGAAACTGAATTTAACTGTCGAAACTGAATTTTACTGTCGAAACTGAATTTTGCTGTCGAAACTGAATTTTGTTGTCGAAACTGAACGCACTAGTAGCAGAAAAGCAGTGCACTAATAGTTTTGGCCGCTCGAGCACTATTGGAAGAGTAGCAGTGATCTAAATCGGTAGCCGCTGCAGCAGGGACCGTACTACCAGAGAGCAGCCGGGGAAGAGCAGCAGCATCAACCAGAGCAGCAGCGCGTGCGAGAGCCGGGGCAGCTGGTCGTGTAGCAGCAGCAGGAGCTCGAGCAAGAGCCGGAGCTGCTGCTCGTGCAGCAGCAACACGAGCAAGAGTGGACCAGCAGTGCAAGCAAGAGCAAGAGCAGCAGCGCGAGCAAGAGCCAGAGCAGACCAGGCAGGGGACCGAGAGCAAGAGCAGAGAAGCAGCACGAGCGAGAGGCGAAGCAGCAGCAGGGCCAACGAGAGCTGGAGCAGCAGCAGCAGCTCCTACTGATGTCGATGTCACCACCGATGGAGAGACGCCGTGGAGGAAGTGGTCGGCAACGCCGCCGTTGATGGAGTCGTGCCATGGTAGCTCGGGACCGAGCACCGACAGCACCGTGAGATCGAATCAAGAAGAAAATGCAGCGATTAGTGTAGAACATCTTTGGTGGCGTTGATTAGGCCTCAGCTTCATCCGAGGAATCGGTGATGGTGCTGCTCTTCTGGTGGTGCCGGTGAAGACGGTGGTATGGTAATGGAGGTGTCGCGATAGACGAGGTGAATATCGGGGCAGCTCCTTGGAGGTGGAGGACGGGGTGGCTAAACCGGCTGGACGATGAAATTGACGATGGATCCTCATCCGGTGTAGTGGATGAGGGACGTCGAGCTGTTACGGTGGACAATGTCGTCGGGGAAGAGGCTTCGGCTGGGTGGCGGATGGAGGATGGTGTGGGGCTTCGCGGGTTTTCGTGGCCTCGGTGTATGAATGGGGGGAGAGGGGATGGGAGGGGGGAACCATGGCATAGGAACGCGCTTGTCCGAAATGTGGGGTAAGTTACGGAAGTAGCCCCACTGACTTGAACTAGGTGGTTCTTTTGGTTCAGGGGTATCACGGGAATTTCGCGTGTCGGGACTTCGCAGGAGGTGGGGGTTTTAGCGCGCGTTGTAATTTTGGGATAGCAAGGCGCGGGTTGATATGGAGGGAATTTTAGGAGGGCAACGAGACAAAGATATATCTTAAAATTTCGGGATAACAAGGTGCGGGTTGAAAATTCCGGACAAGCCTAACGTGTATACTATATCAAATCAATTCGCACTTCCCTCGACGAAAAAACCAAAAATAATCAATTCGCACCACACAAGAGAGTTTAGTCCCGTGTACTGTACCAAATCAATTCACACTACAAATTCCATTCAGAACTTCGAATCCATGTTATGTTCAATTAAAATATTTCGCTACGTGTATAATGCATGCAATCTGCTACTCAAATGAACATTTTAGTGCATTCTAGACGTATATACTACCGCTTCAATATGAACTAAATTTGAATTTGTTTCTCTATTTGAATAAGATCTAAAATCATGATTGTTGTCAAGTTAAACCATATTTTAAGAAGATCTACAATCATCATTATTGTCAAGTTAAACCATCATTTGTATATTATCTTCACAACACACAACATGATTACTGTCGAGTTAGATATGAACTATGTGTACTATATGAACTCGTACTCGATTTTTTGAATCCACTTTATGTTGATTTCAAATCACAGTACAATTCATGCTCTAGCTAGATCTTCATAATCTAAACCATGTCTCATATGTATAATGTGTTTATCACATAATGTATGGTGCCCCACCCCCTATGCCTACAAGTATTTAGCTGTGAGTTGCAAATGCCACACATTATCACAAATTCAAATAAAATGTGAGTTGTTCGATATATAGTATGGTTTAGATTGTTTGATATTTAGTTGCGAGCTACAAACGCCACACATTATCACAAATTCAAATAAAATGTGAGATTGTTCGATATATAGTATGGTTTAGATTGTTTGATATTTAGCTGTGAGTTGCAAAAGCCACGCATTATCACATTATAGCATTACATGTCCAAAACCACACCACGCATATCACCACTATATTCATGCATGCATAGGTTTATAACACTATGATCTCTTATTCAAATATATGAATCCACTTTCATATCGAATTATGATCTTTGTTAGTCTCTTACACCCACACAATCCTCTAACCTTTGTAGCTAGCACTAACTTTCTCTTGTGCATGCAGACGCCCTCCTCGCCCTCCCCATCCCGCAACATTCTATCCATCGCGCGCATTCATTTTTTCTTTAGGTCATTCTCCCACCGTCTCCACAACTCCTTCTTTCCGACACACACCAATCGATAAACCTCTCCAGCGATGTCTGCCTACCACACACACACACACTTTCCATCTTCTCCTTTCTCTGTCCATGCCTCGTGTCTCTCATATGGTCCCACACACGTGTAAACTCTCGCCCCTCTTTTCATCGATCTCACAATCGCACACTCCTCCCCCTATCTAGCTAGTAGGCCTCTCGCACCACCTCCTAGCTCCATCTCTCTCTCTCTCTCTCTCTCTCTCTATCCGTCTCTCTGGGCCTTATTTGCATCTAACAAATGGATATACACTAACTGATCTCCCACTATACATATAGCTAGCTAGGTCATTTATAACTCGTTTTCCCCACGCGTCGATCGATCTACCTCATTAGTTATGTCTCTCCCTTCCTCCAACACACAACAATTGATCTACCGATCTAGTTAGGTCTGCTTACCAAACACATGGCCCCCCTTCATCATCCATGCATGGCTCCCGACACATATATCATGCACACGCACACAGAAACACATCCCCACTCTTCTTGATATTGCAGTTGTACCCTCAGTTTATCTAGTAGGCCTCTCCCACCATCTCCGAGAAGCAACTCCACCACCCCTCCGGCACTCTCCCTCTCTCCCCCCTCTCTCTATCTCCCTCTCCCTCTCTCTCTCTCTCTCTCTCTCTCTCTCTCTCTGTGTGTGTGTCCCAACCTATTTCTCATCCTTATTTTATGTATGGATATCGACCGATATCCCTCAAGACATAGCTAGGTCTCTCCTTCTTGATAACCACAAGTATAGGAGATCACAACATTTTTCGAGAGTAGAGTATTTAACCCAAATTTATTGATTCGACACAAGGGGAGCCAAAGAATATTTGCAAGTATTAGCAGCTGAATTGTCAATTCAACCACACCTGGAGATTAATTATCTACATAAAAGTGATAAGTAGCAAAGTAGTATGATAGTTTTGATAGTAGTAGCAACAACAATAGTAATGGTAACAGTGATAGCAATGATTTTGTAGAAAGTGCAATAGTAACAGTAGCAGTAGTAACTTCGCAGGAACAATACAAGAGAAATTCGTAGGCATTGGATCGGTGAATTCGTTGGATGATATTCATCATATAACAGTCATAACCTAGGGCGATACGGCACTAGATCCAGTTCATATATATATTGTAGGCATGTATTCCATAAATAGTCACATGTGCTTATGGAAAGAACTTGCATGACATCTTTTGTCCTACCCTCCCGTGGCAGCGGGGTCCAATTGGAAACTAAGGGATATTAAGGCCTCCTTTTAATAGAGAACAGGAACAAAGCATTAACACATAGTGAATACATGAACTCCTCAAATTACGGTCATCATCGGAAAGTATCCCGACTTCTGTCACTCCGGGGTTTACGAATCATAACACGTAATAGGTGACTATAACTTGCAATATCGGATCTAGAACATAGATATAATGGTGATAACATAAACAGTTCAGATCTGAAATCATGGCACCCGGGCCCAAAGTGACAAGCATTAAGCATGGCAAAGTCATAGCAACATCAACCTCAGAACATAATGGATACTAGGGATCAAGCCCTAACAAAACTAACTCGATTACATGAAGAATCTCATCCAACTCCTCACCGACCAGCGAGCCTACGAAGGAATTGCTCACTCCTGGTGGGGAGCATCATGGAATTGGCGATGGAGAAGGGTTGGTGATGACGATGATCGAAGATCCCCCTCTCCGGAGTTTTTGGGTTTTCTTGAACAAGCAAATAAAAGGGAAAAACAAAAATGAGAAAAACTATTTACACGGAAAGCTCCCAACAAGCAAAATAAGAACAAGGAAATCTTTTTGGGTTTTCTTTTTAATACTACAACCAATTAAACTAGGAAGAAAAACCAAAAAGAAGCAGGAAATATTTTTGGATTTTCTCAAAGTTATTCAAACACACACAAGTAGAAGGTGAAATACTAAATCTAACATGGATAATACAATGAAAAAGTGTGGACACCAACAACTGGAATGAAATGTGTGAACATGAATGTAATGTCGGTGGAAATACGTACTCCCCCAAGCTTAGGCTTTTGGCCTGACTTGGTAATCACCGCCAGTAGCCTGCATAGTAGTCGGAGTGATAGCTCACGGAGGCTCTACGTGCAGACGCCTCAGCCCACCGTGTAGCCACAACCCTGCGTTACGTGCTCGGGCCTCGCTCTCAAGAACATAATACCTTCCCTTGCTGTGAACATCAAAGAGAGCAGGCGCGGGCGAAAAGGTGTCCACAACGGACCTTTTATTAAACAACAGGTTATAAGTAAAATTATTGGCTTCACCACTAAGGATCTTATGACGTTTCATAGCATCAAAGTCCAAGTACTGCGTGGGTAGGATGGGGTCATAAGGCCAAGGTGAAACACCCAACTCTCTTGCTAAGCATGTGGCATAAATTCCACCATAAAAAATATCCACTATCAGCGTTGTGTTGCAACCTGCGTGCAACAATCGCTCCAAGGTTATAACTTTTGTCGCCAGTGAGAGCGATGCGTATGAGGCTCAAGTTAGGAGCACAAAGTGTACTACAATCTTGTTTGCCTACAATGCATTTTCCATTAAATAGTGCAAAGTATTGAATTGAGGGAAAATGAATGCTCTTTATTCTACCTTGCGTCACTCCTCTAGTCTCACCATAGCAAAGGCTAGTTAAGAATATCTCATACTCAGATCTTGGTGGTTCATCCAATGAACCCCAAAATGGAATTTTGCAGTAGTTATAAAGTGCCTCTAAGGGTAGAGTGAAAGGATAATCATACAATTTAAACGACACTCTAGACTCATGAGGATGGAATTTAAATTCTTTAGTAAATGATTCAGTGAGGTTGAGGTGTTGGTTGTACTTATCTGCAATGTAGGGACCGAGCTCGACATTGTGAACATATTGCTCAAATTCTTCTTTAATAATCGCCGAAATTGTACGACGACCCTTCTTGTTCCAGGCATACGACCCTGAGACGTGACGGTGTCACTTTTCCGGCCCGGTAAAGTGACAGTTATATAAATAAGAATAAGATAAAATCGTTGCAAGGCCATAAACATGATTTGGTGGTGGCATCCCGTATGGAATTTTCACTTGGTTCAACATAAGACCGACGAGCGGAGCTGCTACTAGAAGATGCCTCCGAGGACCTCCTCCTCTAAGAACTCCTTCCAAAGAGGTTCGTCATATTTGCATACAACTTCCCGGAAAAAAATTGGGTCACAAAATTTTTGTCAACAAAACTTCACAAGATTGATAGCAACTACTCATAGGGATGCATAGAGGCCATATCAAGCATTCAAACTACTTAGAGCTCTAAGAATTCAACATGCAAGCTCATCTACAGCAGCACCAAGAGTAACTAATTATTCAAAATATAAACCACTAAAGCAAAAACTAATTGGACCAATGGAGGAGTCACATATCAAGCAACAATCCCCCGAAACAGTTTCGAAAACGGAGCTTCGAGCAAAGAGATCGAAATCCGCGGGTTTGAGAGCAAGAACACGAGAGAGAGAGAGAGAGAGAGAGAGAGAGAGAGAGAGAGAGAGCAATGGTGATTTTTTTTGGAGGTAGGTGGTGACATGGGCTAAAGAGATAAGTGAGGGGGCCCACGTGGGGACCACAACCCACCAGTGTGCGCCTGGGGGTGCTGGTGCGCCCAGGTGGGTTGTGCCCACCTGGGCACCCCCCTCTAATGTTATTTTCATCATAAATTCAAAAATATTCAGAAAAAATCGTATCAAATTTTCATAGCATTCTGACAAATTTTATTTTTGGGCCATTTTTTATTGCACGAGAAATTCAGAAAACAGATAAAACATGGCATCTTATTTTATTTAACTAATAAAAATAGAAAACAAAAGGTAAGGACAGAAGGTAGTGCTTACTAATTTCATCAACTTCATACCTCTCAAAAATGATCCACTAATAATATTGATCAAGTCTTATTAACAACCACTTTAGATTAGCATGAAACCGAAGAACTATCGTAAAACACTAAGTTACCTCAACAAGGATATGAATGTCCCCAACAATAAGCATTTCATATTTATTTTTAACAATAGGTAGAGGTAGTTGAAAACTTCCAATAGTGATTGTCAGAGATTTTTCAATAACATTAATACCATTCACTTGGAATTGTTTCTTCAGTAAGTGCACCGTATGCTCATTACCATTGATATGAAAAGTGATCTCGCTTTTATTGCAATCAATGACAGCCCCTGCATTATTCAAAAAGGGTCTACCAAGGATAATCAACATGTTGTCGTCCTCGGGCATCTCAAGTATAACAAAGTCAGTTAAGATAGTAACGTTTGCAACAACAGTGGGCACATCCTCACAAATACTGATAGGTACGACAGTTGATTTGTCAGCCATTTGCAGAGATATTTTGGTAGGTGTGAGTTTAATCAAATCAAGTCTTTTATATAAAGAGAAAGGCATAATACTAACACTAGCTCCTAAATCACATAAAGCAGTTTTCACATAGTTTCTTTTGATGGAGCAAGGTATAGTTGGTATTCCCGGATCTCCAAGTTTTTTAGGTACTCCATCCTTAAAAGAATAATTAGCAAGCATGGTGGATATTTTAGCTTCCGATATTTTTCTCTTATTGGTGATGATGTCTTTCATGTACTTTGCGTAAGGGGCCATTTTTAAGATATCAGTCAAGCGGGTATGCAAAAAGACTGGCCTAATCATTTTAGCAAAGCATTCAAATTCTTCATCATCCTTCTTCTTAGTTGATTTAGGTGGAAAGGGCATAGGTTTTTGAACCCATGGTTCTCTTCCCTTACCATGTTTTCTAGCAACAAAGTCCCTTTTATCATATCTTTTATTCTTGGGTTGTGGGTTATCAAGATCAACTGCTGGTTCTATTTCAACATCATTGTCTGGTTCTTTATTATTTGTTTGAGTGTCTTCATGAACCTCATCATTATCTTTTTCATTATTAGAAGGTGAATGTTCATTACCAGATTGAGTTTCAGCAGCAGAGATAGAGACTTCATTATCATTATCAGGAGGCTTTTCTATTTCAGGTTCACTGGAGGTATGCAAAGTCCTATCATTTTTCTTTTTCTTTGTCTTTTTAGAAGGACTAGGTGCATGAGTGTTAATTCTTTGAGAGTCTTGTTCAATTCTTTTTGGGTGTCCAAGATGATAAAGTGGTTCGTGAGTCATTCTACCTCCTCTAGTTATTACTCTAACAGTGTGATCATTGATATTATTGTTCATTTCATCGAGCAGTTCTCTTTGAGATTTAGCAACTTGTTCTAATTGAGTTTGAACCATAGAGGCATGTTTTCCTACACCTCTAACATCATTGGTAATTCTAAATAACAAGCCACTCAAGCGGGCAATCATATCGGAATTGTATTTCAATTGTTTCATAACATTTGCATTGAAGTGATCTTGCTTTCTAGTGTAGTTATCAAACTCATAAAGGCATTGACTAGGATGCATATTGTAAGGATTGTCATTGTCATTGAATTTCATTAAAGAATTTACCTCTACCACCTTAGGTGGTGGTGGTGTATCAAGCCCATGTATTTCTTCAATGGGAGGTAAATTTTTGACATCCTCAGCTTTAATACCTTTTTCCTTCATAGATTTCTTTGCCTCTTGCATATCTTCAGGACTAAGATATAAGATACCCCTCTTCTTTGAAGTAGGTTTAAGCGGTGGTTCGGGAAGATTCCAATCATGATAATTTTTCAGTATGTTATTCAATAGTTCTTCAGCTTGTTCAACAGTTTGTTCCCTGAAAACACAACCAACACAACTATCTAGGAAATCCCTAGAAGCATCAGTTAGTCCATTATAGAAGATATCAATTATTTCATTTTTCTTAAGAGGATGATCAGGAAAAGCACTAAGCAATTGGAGAAGCCTCCCCCAAGCTTGTGGGGGACTCTCTTCTTCAATTTGCACAAAGTTAAATATTTCCTGTAAGGCAGCTTGTTTCTTATGAGCAGGAAAATATTTTCCAGAGAAGTAATAAATCATATCCTGGGGACTACACACACAACCAGGAGCAAGAGTATTATACCAAGTCTTAGCATCACCCTTTAATGAGAACAGAAATAATTTGAGAATATAATAGTAGCGAGTTTTCTCACCATGAGCAAAAAGAGTGGCTATGTCGTTCAACTTAGTAAGATGTGCCACAACAGTTTCAGATTCATAACCATGGAAAGGATCGGATTCAACCAAAGTAATTAACTCTGGATCGACAGAGAATTCACAATCCTTGTCATCTACAAAGATAGGTGAAGTAGCAAACTTAGGATCACATTTCATTCTAGCATTCAAAGATTTTTCTTTCAGTTTGCATAATAATTTCTTAAGATCATCCCTATCATTGCAAGCAAGAAAGTCTCTAGTTATCTCCTCATCCATAACATAACCTTACGGTACCTTTGGCAACTCATATCTAGGAGAACTAGGTCTAATAGCTGTTTCAAGATTTTCAGTTTCAAGCTCTTCATCAGTTTCAACAATTTCATCAGTTTCAGCATTCTCAAAAGCTTTAGTTCTAGCAAGTTGTTCATCAAGAAATTAACCTAGTGTCACATTATCATCAAGCAAGGTACTAGCGTCGTCATCATGAGTATCATTCATAGCAGAAGTAGCATCATCAATAACTTGCGACATATCAGGATTAATAGCATGCGGTGGTGTTGCAAGTCTACTTATAACAGAAGGTGAATCAAGTGCAGAGCCAGATGGTAGTTCCTTACATCCCCACGTCTTGGAGGGGAAAATCTTAGTCTTAGCATCCTTCAGATTCTTCATAGTGATAATTTTATAATAATCCCAAGTGACTCAACAAATATAGCTATGCTCCCTGGCAACGGCGCCAGAAAAAGGTCTTGATAACTCACAAGTATAGGGGATCGCAAAAGTTTTCGAGGGTACAGTATTAAACCCAAATTTATTGATTCGACACAAGGGTAGCCAAAGAATATTTGCAAGTATTAGCAGTTGGGTTGTTAATTCAACCACACATGGAGATTAATTATCTGCAACAAAGTGATCAGTAGCAAAGTAGTATGATAGTTTTGATAGTAGTACCAACAACAATAGTAACGGTAATAGTCATAACAATGATTTTCTAGCAAGTGCAATAGTAACAGTGGTAGTAGTAACTTAGCGGGAACAATATAAGAGAAATTCGCAGGCATTGGATTGGTGAATTCGTTGGATGATATTCATCATATAACATTCATAACCTAGGGCGATACGGCACTAGCTCCAGTTCATAAATATAATGTAGGCATGTATTCCATAAATAGTCATACATGCTTATGGAAAGAACTTGCATGCCATCTTTTGTCCTACCCTCCCGTGGCAGCGGGGTCCAATTGGAAACTAAGGGATATTAAGGCCTCCTTTTAATAGAGAACCGGAACAAAGCATTAACACATAGTGAATACATGAACTCCTCAAATTACGGTCATCACCGAAAAGTATCCCGACTTCTGTCACTCCGAGGTTTACGAATCATAACACGTAATAGGTGACTATAACTTGCAAGATCGGATCTAGAACATCGATATAATGGTGATAACATAAATGGTTCAAATATGAAATCATGGCACCCATGCCCAAAGTGACAAGCATTAAGCATGGCAAAGTCATAGAAACATCAATCTCAGAACATAATGGATACTAGGGATCAAGCCCTAACAAAACTAACTCGATGACATGATGAATCTCATCCAACTCCTCACCGACTAGCAAGCCTACGAAGGAATTACTCACTCCTGGAGGGGAGCATAATTGGCAATGGAGAAGGGTTGGTGATGACGAAGATCGAAGATCCCCCTCTCCGTAGCCCCAAACGGAATCCATATCTGGCCTCTCGATGAAGAACATGAGGTGGCGGCTGCTCCGTCTCGTGAAACACGATAATTCTTCCTCTCTGATTTTTTTCTCCGAAAATGTGATTTTATAGTGTCAGGGTTGAGGTCTGCGGGGCCACCTGGTGGGGACAACCCACCTGGGCGCGCCTGGAGGGGGGGCGCCCTTGTGGGTTGTGCCTACCCAGGTGCCCCCCCCCCCTCCGGTGGTTCTTGGCTCCAGAAATTATCTTTTATTGTATAAAAATTCCTCGCAAAGTTTCATTCCAATCCGAGAACTTTTATTTCTGCACAAAAATAGCACCATGGTGGTTCTTCTGAAAACATCGTCAGTCCGGGTTTGTTTCATTCAAATCATGCAAATTAGAGTCCAAAACAAGAGGAATAGCGTTAGGAAAAGTAGATACGACGGAGACGTATCAACTCCCCCAAGCTTAAAACTTTGCTTGTCCTCAAGCAATTCAGTTGATAAACTGAAAGTGAAAAAGAAAAAACTTGTACTAACTCTTTTGCTCTTGTTTACATAAATAAGCTTAAGTAGCACCCAGGTTTTCAGCCAAGATCATGACTAACCATGTCGACAATAACTCTTAAAAATTATATTAACTCATATCAATGGCATAATCAACTAGCGAGCAATAATAAGATATCTCAAATGACAACACTTTGTCAAAACAACCATGATATAATATGACAATAATGGCATCTCGCTATTCCTTTCTCAGACCGCAAAACATAAATGCAGAGCACCTCGAAAGTTCAAGCAGCGACTAAACATTGTAATTCATGGTAGAGAAGATCCAGTCATGATGCACCCAACATTAGCTACACACAATGCATGAGGATGACAATAGTGCTATCAGGTTCTGGCGCTTATTTGAGAAGGTGATGACACAACATAAAAGTAAATAGATAGTCCCTTCACAGAGGGAAGCAATGATTTGTAGCGGTGCCAGAGCTCAAGTTTTTAAAACAGAGGTAAATGAAATTTTGAGAAATGCACCCTTCTTGTTTACTTCGCGACCATTAGTTGTCGGTATCTTCCATGCTAAACACATTAGTGTCGATTCCCAGGCAATAAAAGTAAAGGTTTACTCCCCCTCCGCCAACAATCACACTCCATGGCTGGTCCGAAACAACGGGTACCGTCCATACCAACAACAGTCATGGGGGAGATTTGTTTAATTATTTGCAAATTTGAATTCGGGACTGGGAATCCCTATTACCGCCCCTCTCGTGCAAGGACGAGTGAATCAACACTCGTCATGAGAATAACCCGCTTAGTATGGAAGATACTGACCACCTCCTGTCGCTCTATGAACTATCCAGGCACACAAAAAAGGATATTTATTTGAAGTTTTTAGAGGTGGCACATGCAAATTTACTTAGGACAGCAGGGTAATACGGCATATAGGTAGGTATGGTGGACTCATCTGGAATAACTTGGGTTTCAGGATTTTTGATGCACAAGCAGAATTCCCGCTTAGTACAGGCGAAGGCTAGCAATTAGGTTGAGAAGCGGCCAGCTAGAGAGCGAGAACGGTCATGAACATGCATTATGCATAAGTAACATTGGATACTAGCATGAGTAGGATATGAACACCATGAACATAAATATCATAGAGGCTATGTTGGTTTTGATTCAACTACATGCATGAAGATGTGCCAAGTCAAGCCACTCGAACATTCAGAGGAGGATACCATATCATCATACTACATCACAATCATTTTAACACAATGTTGAGATCCAAGATAAATCATTATCCACTCCTAGCTACTTAAGCATGGCATGAGAAACTATAATCTCTAATTATCATTGCAAACATGTTTGATCATAATAGGCTGAATCATGGATACTAGGTTAAACATATTTACAAAAACAGAACAAGTTGAGTTCATACCCATTTCTCTCTGCCAGAGCCAGTTCATCAAATATTCATTATTGCCTTTCACTTATGATATGAAAATAATAATAGTGCAAGAGTGCCATGGACTATGCTGGAATCTGCAAAAAAAAATTAAAAGGAGAAAACAAAGTAATATGGGCTCTTTGTTAGATCAACAATAATACATATGAGAGCCAATCAACATTTTTATTGTGGTCTTCTCCTCGGTATGACTCAATAAACAGAAAAAAAAATCAGAGAAATATAATGAAATATTTTTGGAGTTTTTAGGTTTTCTTGAATAAGAAAATAAGAGGGAAAAACAAAAAGAGAAAAGTAGTTACATGGGAAAGCTCCCAGCAAGCAAAAGAAGAACAAGAACATGAGGTCTATGGGGCCACCAGGTGGGGACAACCCACCTGGGCGCGCCTGGAGGGGGGCACGCCCTGGTGGGTTGTGCCCACCCAGGTGCCCTCCTCCGACGGTTCTTGGCTCTAGAAATTATCTTTTATTGTATAAAAATTCCTCGCGAAGTTTCGTTCCAATCCGATAACTTTTATTTCTGCACAAAAACAACACCATGGTGGTTCTGGTGAAAAGAGCGTCAGTCCGGGTTAGTTTCATTCAAATCATGCAAATTAGAGTCCAAAACAAGAGTAAAAGCGTTAGGAAAAGTAGATGCGACGGAGACGTATCACTTCTCAACACATATACGAGTCGATCTACCTCTCTAGTTAGGCATCTGCCTCCCCCCTCCCGCCCCCCTACACACCGGCACATCGATCGGTCTAGTCATGTCTCCCTGCCACACACAAACTTGCCCTCTACCCTCTGACGTTCCGGTAGGTTAGTCGCCTTATATATTTGACGTGCACACACACAATTTGGATGGCTCTCTTCATCGATCTCGCACCCACACACTTGATCCTCTCTTCGACTCTATCGATATCTATGACCCCTCCCTCTCTTCTCATGGATTGCCCCTCTATGTATGATATAGATAGGCCTCTATTTCACACACACCGCATTGTGTCACATTTTTGTTTGAGATATCATCTACACATATCCTCTAACATTTGTAGCTAGCACTGACTTTCTCTCGTGCATGCACACACCCTCCTCGCCCTCCCCCTCCCTCAACATTCTATCCATTACGCACATTCATTATTTTCTTTAGGTCGTTCACTCAGGGTCTCCACAACTCCTTTTCGCCACACACCGATCGATAAACCTCTCTAGCGATGTTTCCCTACCACATACACACACACACACACATCACCTCCTTTCTCTGTCCATGCCTCATGTCTCTCATATGGTCCCACACGCGTGTAAACTCTCGCCCCTCTTTTCATCGATCTCACAATCGCACACTCCTCCCCCCTATCTAGTAGGCCTCTTGCACCACCTCCTAGCTCCATCCCTCTCTCTATATCCGTCTCTCTGGGCCTTATTTGCCTCTAACAAATGGATGTACACCGACCGATCTCCCACTATACATATAGCTAGCTAGGTCGTTTATAACTCATTTTCCCCATGCGCCGATCGATCTACCTCATTAGTTATGTCTCTCCCTTCCTCCGACACACAACAATTGATCTACTGATCTAGTTAGATTTTCTCACCAAACACATATGGTCCCCTTCATCATCCATGCATGCCTCCCGACACATCTATCAAGCACACGCACACACAGAAACACATCCCCCCTCTTCTTGATATTGCGCAGTTGTACCCTCAGTTTGTCTAGTAGGCCTCTCCCACCATCTTTGAGAAGCAACTCCACCACCCCTCCGACAATCTCTCTCTCTCTCTCTCTCTCTCTCTCTCTCTCTCTGTGTGTGTGTGTGTGTGTGTGTGTGCGCGCGCGCGCGCGCGTGTGTGTGTGTTCCAACCTATTTCCCGTCCTTACTTATGTATGGATGTCGACCAATCTCCCTCAAGACATAGCTAGGTCTCTCCTTCTCAAAACATATACGAGTCGATCTACCTCTCTAGTTAGGTCTCTGCCCCCCCCCCACACACACCGATACATTGAGCGCTCTAGTCATGTCTCCCTGCCACAAACAAACTTGCCCTCCGCGCTCTGACGTTCTGGTAGGTCAGTCGCCCTATATCTTTGACATGCACACACACAATTTTGATGGCTCTCTTCATCGATCTCGCACCCATACACTTGATCCTCTCTTCGACTCTATCGATATCTATGACCCCTCCCTCTCTTCTCGTGGATCGCCCTCTCTATATATGATATAGACAAGCCTCTATTTGACACACATTGCATGTGTCAAATTTTTGTTTGAGATATCACCGACACATATTCCCACAAATACATTCACGAAGTCACCCCCCATAACAAAAAACACTCATGAACGCACACGCCATCTCTCTAGGTTTGTATCGCTCTCACACACACCCACATAGGCGGGGGACATGCACGAAGAGAAGAGGTGCACGCGCGGTGCACGTATTCCCGTCTCTTTCCCAACCACACCCGCGCGAGTACACAGTGGAGCTCATTTTTGTACGAAAAGGCAGCCCACGTAGTAATTTTACACGTGTACTGGTTGTCCACTTTATGGAGGACCGTGTACCACGGGTGAACAAACAAATTGCGACTTGACACGTTATTTCAAAAAGAGGCAAACCATGTAGGGCCTACCTTAGAGGCAAGGCTCTATACACTAGAGATGCTCTGTATTACTTTTGATGTGTCCCGTCAACTCATAGAACAAGGAGAAGCTTGCTTAGTACACCCTCTCTCCCGCCCAAGGGCGCGGTGGCTCACAGAGTCGTAGGACGAGGAGAAGCTTTCTTACTACGCCTATGCCCGCTCCCTCGCCCACGCGCGCGGTGGTTCGCAGGACGAGGAGAAAAATTACTACTCCCTCCGTTAGACGTATATACTCCTCCTCCCTACCTTGGTTAGAGAGATTATCATATTGTTTGAAATATATGTCTTTTAGTAGATTTCAATATGAACTACTAGTACACACTCCAAACACTGATGTATATAGACGTATTTTAGAGTGTAGATTCACTCATTTTGCTCCGTATGTAGTCCATATTGAAACAGACGTAGTAGTACGCACTCTCCCTCGCCCCTCGACCCTCGCCCACATGGTGGATGTGCAGCAACTCATTTGGTCTCAGATAGCCAGAACCATATACTGTAGTACCATCATTGCTCGACTTCACTAAGAGGCGAACAGCCAAGTGCTACGTCTTAAGCTTGCGTTGGTTTTCCCCGAAGAGGAGAGGATGATGCAGCACAGTAGTGTAAGTATTTCCCTTAGTTTTTGAGAACCAAGGTATCAATCCAGTAGGAGGCCACGCGCAAGTCCCTCGTACCTACACAAAACGATAGCTACTCGCAACCAACACGATTAGGGGTTGTCGATCCCTTCACGGTCACTTACGAGTTACGAGAGTGAGATCTGATAGAGATAATATTTTTGGTATTTTTGGTATAAAGATGCAAAGTAAAAAGTAAAAGCAAAGCAAGTAAATAAAGTGATGGAGATTGATATGATGAGAATAGACCCGGGGGCCATAGGTTTCACTAGTGGCTTCTCTCAAGAGCATAAGTATTCTATGGTGGGTGAACAAATTACTGTTGAGCAATTGACAGAATTGAGCATAGTTATGAGGTTATATAGGTATGATCATGTATATAGGCATCACATCCAAAACAAGTAGATCGAAATGATTCGACATCTACTACTATTACTCCACTCATCGACCGCTATCCAACATGCATCTAGAGTATTAAGTTAAAAACAGAGTAACGCCTTAAGCAAGATGACATGATGTAGAGGAATAAATTCATGCAATATGATAAATACCCTATCTTGTTATCCTCAATGGCAACAATACAATACGTGCCTTGCAACCCTTTTTGTCACTGGGTAAGGACACCGCAAGATTGAACCCAAAGCCATGCACTTCTCCCATTGCAAGAACTACCAATCTAGTTGGCCAAACCAAACGGATAATTCGAAGAGACTTGCAAAGATAACTCAATCATACATAAAAGAATTCAGAGAAGATTCAAATATTATCCATAGATAAGCTGGATCATAAACCCACAATTCATCGGTCTCAACAAACACACCGCAAAAAGAAGATTACATCGAATAGATCTCCACGAGAGAGGGGGAGAACATTGTATTGAGATCCAAAAAGAGAGAAGAAGCCATCTAGCTACTAGCTATGGACCTGAAGGTCTGAAGTAAACTACTCACACTTCATCGGAGGGGCTATGGTGATGATGTAGAAGCCCTCCGTGGTGGATGCCCCCTCCGGTGGAGCTCCAGAACAGGCCCCAAGATGGGATCGCGTGGATATAGGAAGGTACGGCGGTGGAATTAGGTTTTTGGCTCCTCTTCTGATCTGTTGGGGGTACGTAGGTATATATAGGAGGAAGGAGTACGTTAGTGGAGCATCAGGGGGCCCACGAGGCAGGGGGCGCGCCCAGGGGGGGCGCCCTCCACCCTCGTGACCGCCTCTGGCACTTCTTGGAGTAGGGTCCAAGTCTCCTGGATCATGTTCGGTGAGAAGATCACATTCCCGAAGGTTTCATTCCGTTTGGACTCCGTTTGATATTCCGTTTCTTCGAAACACTGAAATAGGCAAAAAACAACAATTCTGGGCTGGGCCTCCGGTTAATAGGTTAGTCCCAAAAGTAATATAAAAGTGGAAAATAAAGCCCATTATAGTCCAAAACAATAGATAAAGTAGCATGGAGCAATAAAAATTATAGATACGTTGGAGACGATCGCATCCCCAAGCTTAATTCCTGCTCGTCCTCGAGTAGGTAAATGATAAAAAGAGAATTTTTGATGCGGAGTGATACTTTGGCATAATTTCAATGTAAATCTTCCTAATCATGGTATGAATATTAAGATCCGAAAGATTCAAGACAAAAGTTCATATTGACATAAAAATAATAATACTTCAAGCATACTAATCAAAATAATCATGTCTTCTCAAAATAGCATGGCAAAAGAAAGTTCATCCCTACAAAATCATATAGTTAGGCTATGCTTCATTTTCGTCACACAAAGATGTTCCCAACTTCTATACCCCGGATGACAAGCCAAGCAATTGTTTCAAACTTAAATAATGTCAAACCTTTTCAACCTTCACGCAATACATGAGCGTGAGCCATGGATATAGCACTATGGGTGGAATAGAATATGATGATGGGGATTGTGTGGAGAAGAAAAAAAAGGAGAAAATCTCACATTGACGAGGATAATCAACGGGCTATGGAGATGCCCATCAATTGATGTCAACATGAGGAGTAGGGATTGCCATGCAACGGATGCACTAGAGCTATGAATGCTCAACAAAAGAAAACTAGTGGGTGTGCATCCAACTTGCTTGCTCATGAAGACCTAGGGCATTTGAGGAAGCCCATCGTAGGAATATACAAGCCAAGTTCTATAGTGAAAAATTCCCACTAGTATGAAAAAGACAACTTATGAGACTCACTATATGAAAAACATGGTGCTACTTTGAAGCACAATATATGAGACTCACTACATGAAGAACATGGTGCTACTTTGAAGCACAAGTGTGGAAAAAGAGATAGTAGCATTGCCCTTTTTATTTTTTTGGGCCTTTTTTTTTATTTTTGGCCTTTCTCTTTTTTTGGGGCCTTTCTTTTTTTGGCCTTTCTCTTTTTTTGGCAATGCTCTAATAATGATGATCATCACACTTCTATTGATTACAACATAAGGATTACAACTCGAAACTAGAACAAGGTATGACTCTATATGAATGCCTCCGACGGCGTATCGGGATGGTGCAATGAATCAAGAGTGACATGTATGAAAAATAATGCATGGTGGCTTTGCCACAAATACGATGTCAACTACATGATCATGCAATGGCAATATGACAAAAGTAATGTATGTCATGATGATGATGAACGGAACGGTGGAAAGTTGCATGGCAATATATCTCGGAATGGCTATGGAAATGCCATAATAGGTAGGTATGGTGGCTGTTTTGAGGAAGATATAAGGAGGTTTATGTGTGATAGAGAGTATCATATCACGGGTTTGGATGCACCGCTAAGTTTGCACCAACTCTCGAGGTGAGAAAGGGCAATGCACGTGCCAAGAGGCTAGCAATGGCGGAAAGGTAAAAGTGCGTATAGTCCATGGACTCAACATTAGTCAAAAGAACTCATATACTTATTGCAAACATTTAGAAGTCATCAAAAATCAAGTACTACGCGCATGCTCCTAGGGGGATAGATTGGTAGGAAAATACCATCGCTCGTCCCCGACCGCCACTCATAAGGATGCACAAGCCAGGTACACTTCATGTTTCAAATATGTTACATAACTTTAACCATACGTGCATGCTACGAGATTTGCTAACTTCAACACAAGCATCTCTCAAATTCACAACTACTCAACTAGCACGACTTTGATATTGTCACCTCCATATCTCAGAACAATTATCAAGCATCAAACTTATCGTAGTATTCAACGCACTCAAAAGAAAGTTTCACATATCTTGAACACCAAGTATATTAACATTAAGCAAATTACCATGCTATTAACGACTCTCAAAATAATCTAAGTGAAGCATGAGAGATCAAGTTTCTTTAAAACAAATCCACCACCGTGCTCTAAAAGATCTAAGTGAAGCACTAGAGCAAAAATTATCACGCTCAAAAAGATATAAGTGAAGCACTATGAGCAAAACTATCAAGCTCAAAAGATATAAGTGAAGCACATAGAGTATTCTATCAAATTTCAATTCATGTATGGCTCTCTAAAAAGGTGTGTACAGCAAGGATGATTGTGGTAAACTAACAAGCAAAGACTCAAATAATACAAGACGCTCCAAGCAAAACACATATCATGTTGGTGAATAAAAATATAGCTCCAAGTAAATTACCGATGGAAATAGACGAAAGAGGGGATGCCTTCCGGGGCACCCCAAAGCTTTGACTTTTTGGTGTCCTTATATTATATTTGGGGTGCCATGGGCATCCCCAAGCTTAGGCTCTTGCCACTCTTTGTTCCATAATCCATCAAAAGAATTCACCCAAAACTTGAAAACTTCACAACACAAAACTTAATAGAAATCTCGTGAGCTCCGTTAGAGAAATAAAACAAAAGACTACTTTAAGGTACTGTAATGAACTCATTCTTTATTTATATTGGTGTTAAACCTACTGTATTCCAACTTCTCTATGGATTATAAACTATTTTACTAACCATAGATTCATCAAAATAAGCAAACAACACACGCAAAACAGAATCTGTCAAAAACAGAACAGTCTGTAGTAATCTGTAACTAACGCAAACTTCTAGAACCCAAAAATTTCTACCAAAATTATACGACCTGGAAAATTTGTTTATTGATCATCAGCAATTGGAATCAGTATTTTATCGCGTTCTGGTGATTTTTAACAATTCGGGTACTGAGCACAAAGATTCTGGAAATTACAGCAAGATCAAATAACTATCATCCAAGAAGATCCAATAGGTTCAACTTGGCACAAACACTAATTAAAAGATAAAACCACATCTAAACAGATGCTAGATGTATTATTTATTCCTAAACAGAAGCAAAAACAAAAAACACAAAAGAAAATTGGGTTGCCTCCCAACAAGCGCTATCGTTTAACGCCCCTAGCTTGGCATAAAAGCAAGGACAAATCTAGGTATTGCCATCTTTAATTTTCAATTTTTTAGCGGAGTCATGCTCGAGTCCGGCGGGTTCATACTCGGAAATTTTTAGATCTAAAGAATCCAACCGCTTATTACAAAGAGTAATCAACATATTCATGTGGTGAAGATTTCCGCTAACACTTTTAAGAGGCTCAAGAGACTTTTGTAAAAAAATTGTTACTTCGCAAATCTTCTCAAACACTTGGGTTTCTTCCTGGGTAGGATGAGATCCTCCCTTTTGGGGTAGTGTTCCCACTATTCCTCTATAATTTCATGCGCAATACTGGGACCAATTTCAATAAAATTTCCCTTGGCAATGCAATCCAAGAGTTGTCTATGCGTCATATTTAACCCAACATAAAAATTGCGAAGAAGAATTCTAAAGTTCACCTCTAGGGTGCACTTACGATAATATTCCATCATCCTATACCAAGCATCTTTTAAGTTTTCTCCTTGCCATTGCTTGAAGTGAAGAACTTCAAACTCGGGAGACATAGGAGCGGATAAGGAATTCGACATAGCGACAAGCAAGCAAACTAACACACGAGCAAACAAAAGGCAAAGGGAAAAAGAGGAGGAGATAGGAAAAGAGAGGGCGAATAAAACGACAAGGGTGAAGTGGGGGAGAGGAAAACGAGAGGCAAATGGCAAATAATGTAATGCGAGAGATAGGGATTGTGATGGGTACTTGGTATGTTGACTTTTGCGTAGACTCCCGACAACGGCGCCAGAAATCCTTCTTGCTACGCCTTGAGCTTGCGTTGGTTTTCCCAAGAGGAGAGGATGATGCAGCACAGAGGCGTAAGTATTTCCCTCAGTTTTTGAGAACCAAGGTATCAATCCAAGAGGAGGCCACGCAAGTCCCTCGTACCTGCACAAAACAATAGCTACTCGCAACCAACGCGATTAGGGGTTGTCAATCCTTCACAATCACTTACGAGTGAGATCGATAGAGATAATATTTTTGGTATTTTGGTATAAAGATGCAAAGTAAAAAGTAAAAGCAAAGCAAGTAAATAAAGTGATGGGGATTGATATGATGAGAATAGACCCGGGGGCCATAGGTTTCACTAGTGGCTTCTCTCAAGAGCATAAGTATTCTACGGTGGGTGAACAAATTACTGTTGAGCAATTGATAGAATTGAGCATAGTTATGAGGTTATCTAGGTATGATCATGTATATAGGCATCACGTCCAAAACAAGTAGATCAAAACGATTATGCATCTACTACTATTACTCCACTCATCGACCGCTATCCAGCATGCATCTAGAGTATTAAGTTAAAAACAGATTAACGCCTTAAGCAAGATGGCATGATGTAGAGGAATAAATTCATGCAATATGATAAATACCCCATCTTGTTATCCTCGATGGAAACAATACAATACGTGCCTTGCAACCCTTTTTGTCACTGGGTAAGGACACCGCAAGATTGAACCCAAAGCCATGCACTTCTCCCATTGCAAGAACTACCAATCTAGTTGGCCAAACCAAACGGATAATTCGAAGAGACTTGCAAAGATAACTCAATCATACATAAAAGAATTCAGAGAAGATTCAAATATTATCCATAGATAAGCTGGATCATAAACCCACAATTCATAGGTCTCAACAAACACACCGCAAAAAGAAGATTACATCGAATAGATCTCCACGAGAGAGGGGGAGAACATTGTATTGAGATCCAAAAAGAGAGAAGAAGCCATCTAGCTACTAGCTATGGACCCAAGGTCTGAAGTAAACTACTCACACTTCATCGGAGGGGCTATGGTGATGATGTAGAAGCCCTCCATGGTGGATGCCCCCTCGTGAGCTCCGAATAGGCCCCAAGATGGGATCTCGTGGATACTGGAAGGTGCGATGGTGGAATTAGGTTTTGGCTCCTCTTCCGATCTGTTGGGGTGCGAGGTATATATAGGAGGAAGGAGTACGTCGGTGGAGCATCGGGGCCCACGAGGCGGGGCGTGCCTGGGGGCGCCTCCACCTCGTGACCGCCTCTGCACTTCTTGGAGTAGGGTCCAAGTCTCTGGATCACGTTCGTGAGAAGATCACGTTCGAAGGTTTCATTCCGTTTGGACTCCGTTTGATATTCCGTTTCTTGAAACACTGAAATAGGCAAAAAACAGCAATTACAGGCTGGGCCTCCGGTTAATAGGTTAGTCCCAAAAGTAATATAAAATTGGAAAATAAAGCCCATTATAGTCCAAAACAATAGATAAAGTAGCATGGAGCAATCAAAAATTATAGATACGTTGGAGACGCATCACCAAGCTCAAGGTTAATATATTATTTTTGAGATGCCAAGTGCAAGGTTTATAGGAGAACGAGTAGTAGTAGTAGTAGTAGTATTACTAGTACGTACTATATGAGGAAGAAGGCAAGAAGAATGTATATATTGCATGACAGTCTCTTCTTACAGGACGTGGACCTCATTGTTGCAATGGGAGTAGATGGCACGATTCAGAGTGGTGGGCAGCGGGAATAATTCGGAGCTTCTTAGTATTAAACTCCATGAAGAAGTACCATCGAAAGGAATAGCCATCCTCTACATGTGCTCCTATGTAAAATGAGTAAATGAGACAAAAAGAGAAAGAGACAAAGTAAAAAAATCACCAGCCTTAGAGCCAGCCCTATTGTATCAGTGAATGATATTTCTACGTCGTGACTGACATGGCTATATTATTAACCATGCTGCGGAGGTAGCAGCGTATTTTTATTTATTTGCGGAGGTAGCAGCGAATGTATATTCAACGAGGAGTGAAATGATGACTGCTTCCTCGGTTCTACCTAGAGAAAGGTGGGCCTCGTGATTTGACGACTTATTCATCATTATTACTGCCTATACTATTTGCCCATATAATAACCGCGTGGTAGAGTAGTGGGCTATACTTTTAATAACCATGCTCGAAGAGAAGAGGTGCACGCACCCACACACGTAGTACTAGACCTCTTCCAATGGATAGTTGCTTAGATGAGGTGCTAAGCGCATTAAATAGTTTAGTAACTATAGTCTCCAATGCATAGGTGCTTAAGTTGTCATTGCTAAGCTCCCTTCATTTAATGATTTAGCTACTAAACTCTTTCATGCATTGGTGAGCTTGCTTCATTTAAATGTTTGGCCTAGGTTTGCGTGCTTGGCATTGGTTCTTCTTGGGGTCACCAAACCCATCTCTCTCATCTTAATTGTCTTGCCACATTAATTTTTTGCCTACATGACAGCCTTAGCACCTGTACAAGGTGGAGCATTGGGAAGGGTAGCACTCTTTGCGTCTTCCCCAACCACACACATGACACGGTGGAGCTCATTTCTGTACGATGATGCAACCCACGTGATAATTTGACGCATCTAGTAGTAGTTACTCACTTAATGAAGGGCTGGGAACCACGCATGAACGGTGCCACATCATTTATAAATAAAGTTTTTTTCTTTAGTGGCACGTACGAAAGAAACCGCTCCACTATATACATAGCCAGGAGCCTACACGGTTGCTTGCTGGGGTTGCTGTCTTCACACTCGCTCGCACAAAACGATTGTGGCCACATCTCTAACATCCGGGCGGATCACGTTCACCGGGGGAAGGGGTGGATGCTTTGTGTAGATGCGGTCACCGTCGCCGACGGTGAAAACCCACTGTCGGCGAGTCCCGATCAGGGATCCCCGCCATTCTCTCTGACAAAGCCAGTGCGGTTGCCTTCCTCCCTTGCCCACTGCCGCGATGTGGGCAGTTGCCGCCTCCCGCCGTCCTCCTCTAAGCTAGCTACATCCCGACATCCCTCAGGTACAACTTCCTTTACAATCGTCTTGCACCACTGCCCCAGCTGCCCACATCGCTCCATGTGGATATTTCTCTACTTCTTTTCCCCGCACGTACCTCTACTGGCTTCTACTATATTGTGATGAGTTTATGTCTCATCAACTAGTCCCACTAGTCTTATTCTAATCACGCTTCTTCAATTTCTTTGCCACACGGATGCTCAGCTCGATTTTAGTGAAACTGCAAAAAATGATCCGCTGGTCAAAGGGTTGCAAACTTCATTTCTTCGGAAGGTTCAACGTCGCCAGAAAATTAAAGCCTGGTTAGGGTTTAGGGTTCAAGGCCTAGGGACTGCATGGATATTTTTTATTTAATTATCTGTGTTCCAAAATAAGTGTCAACTTTAGTAGTAGTACAACTTTGTACTAAAGTTGGCATAAAGTTGAGACACTTATTTTGGAACAGAGGGAGTACATATTGACTATGATTTGTGAATCATTAAGATGCAATAGCATGCATGTTAGTCTCGTTTGTATTTGATGGAATGTTGCAACGGGGCAACCTTGGAGGCAAGATACATGAAACAGAAGCTGGAAGCTTCATAGCATTGTACAAATTTATATCGCTGGGAAATTACAGTACGTACTATGTACTAAAGAGTTAGGTGTCGCACGGTGTCCAGAAAATATGGTGATAGTGTGAGGTGGGCCATGTAATCACTGATCTTGCGTGTTTTCACTACTTTCGCACTCCTTCGCTGTAAGAATGGAGAAAATTGTAAAGAGTGGAGACGCTCTACCTCCTTTCGCCGAAACGTGGGACATCCAGCATCCGGTGCACATGGCATGCACCAAAGTAAAGTGTACAGTGCAACTGAGACTCAACACGGTCATACCACCTCAGGAATAATGACTAATGAGCTGTCAAATCACATAGACCCGACAGTAAGTTGGACGGACAAAGCAACCAACAATCTTGAATCCGCTTCTCCCTTCAACACATGCGCCAGTGAGAGGTCGCATCCTCTCTGCCCGGGCATGAATGCGGCACTGATTCTCTGGAGCAGCGCTGACCGTTTTGGGCGGGAAGCACGCGTGGCGGATGGAGGGGGTTTGGGTGGGTCAGGGTGGTCAGGAGCGGGCGTGGCTGCTGTCCCGACCGGACGCCCGGAAACGAGAGGATGCACTGTCGCGGCTAAATCATAGTACTACACACAATCTCTCTATAGGTCGATCTGTCGCTCTCTCTAACACACACACTGTTAAAAATAAACATACACACGCACACACAGGTTCATGCACCGGCGGTCAACCGATATATTTGTGGCCGCGGGATTTGACGCACGCGGCTGCCGGATTTGGAGCATTCCGGCCTCCTGCGACTGCGCCTTGCCATGGATTGTCCGGGTACCGGGTTGCACAAGAATGGCAATGCCTCCACGCGGCATGCAGTTTTAGTTGTTGTTCACTTCGGAGGGTCGTGTACCAGACGTGAACGATAGTAAGTGTGACTGGGAGGCGTGGAGCGTTAATTATGAATTGACTCCTTCTAGCGTTAAATTTTCTTCGCGTATTAGCATCCCCCTCCGTCACAGTTCACAGGGAGCACTTCAATTCTCATGCATTTCCACCACACCAGAGGGATTTTAGGCGCGTTTGGTTTAATGCCCAATTAATTAGGGCATCGTAACTGCAACCAAGCCCCAAATTTTCTCTCCATGCAGGTGTGTACGCAGGGTCAAATAAATGCATGCATGTGTGTACGTGGACTGAAAGCACTCCATGCATGTGTCTATGCATTAATTTCTCCAGTAATTGGGTGCCATGGTATAACTCCCGATGCTATTTTTCAGTCCAATCGCTAATCATCTTAGTCCAAGAGATTGTTGATGCGTGCCCTGTAAACTGTGATGGAGGGAGAAATTAAATGAAGAGTTCTGTTTCATGCACAATTTAGAACGATTTTTATGGAGAGAAAAAGATAACCACTCCAACTATATATATACTAGCAAGATGCCCGTGCATTGCACGGAACATCAAGATGCATTTGTATGAGTAGTTTATCTTGTGGGAGAAAAGGATGAATGAGGGAAGGCCTTATTTGCAAATATGGAGATGGGTGTGGGTATCTTTTTTGCAAAATTGCCATAGTTTCCTTCCTATCCATCAGATATAAATCCGACGGCCTATTTTGCGGAATGGCAGGCACACCGTCATCACCAACTCTGTTTTTTATAAGAGTAGAGATATAGATATAGAGAGTAGAGATACGCTGCAGCCTCAACGCTTGTTTTCTAGGGCTTGCTCTCTTCACACTCTCTCCACTATCTCTACTCTTATAAAAACAGAGTTGGTGATGATGGTATGCCTACCATCTTGCAATATAGGCCATCCGATTTATATCTGACGGATAGGAAGGAAACTATGACAATTTTGCAAAAAGATACCCACACCCCTCTCCACATTTGCAAATAAGGCCTTCCCTCGTTCATCCTTTTCTCTCACAAGATAAACTACTCATACAAAAGCATCTTGATGTTTCGTGCAACGCACGAACATCTTGCTAGTATATATACATGCTGGAGCCTCAATGCTTGCAGTTGCTCTCTTCGCACTCTCATCCTCTCCAGATCTAAACAAGACTGTGTTGGCCTCTCTCCCCTCAACAGCTGGTCAAAGAGCCGGCAGCATCCAGTCCATCGGGGAAGGGAAGGAGGCTTAACACTATCGCCGCCGGCGAGGGGGGGAATCCACTACCGGCGCTGCTGTTCTCTTTCACTCAGTGGCGAGAAGATCGGCCTCCGGCCGCCCACTTAGCCACACACCGAGAACCTTAAGGTATAATTTACTTAATCGACATGCATTGCTCTAGCTGCATGTGGATTTTTTTCGCTTCTGCACTCGAATCTGGGTGTTGGATCAAACAGGAAAGTAGTGGGGAAAGTTGAATAGCATGAATATAGGACATGGTTCAAAGAGGAAAGCAAGGGGGGAAGTAGTACAAACTGGCTATCCAACACCTACGTTGGTCGAAAAGGGAAAACAATGACAAACGCAGTATACACATCTGTAACGACCTGATCTTTCTGTGTGTGGGGGACAAGGCTGTAGAGTTTGAGCAGGACTAGATTTGCTGTCCTCACATACGGAAAGGTGTCTAGAGATAACAAAACTGGGACCAACACAAATATGCTCCTTGGTTGTTTGTTCTTTGTTGCAACAGACTATGCATCACCCCTTTATACATTGGTAGATGCACATGGTGCTGGTGCGTCCACTGTCCAATACAACTCTTTAGCTGTTGTTAATCTAATAATGCCGCTGGAAGATTGATGCAATGCCACAATTAAAAGCAAATTACATGTTTACCGAATTTTATTATTAATATAATCTCTCTGTTAATATGAATCAATGCCACTGTTTGAGAAATGCTATTGTCTTGCTTTCTTTCGCATTTCTATAAGTTAGATGCTTCTTTTTGTGGGCTTCTGTGTCATCCGCCTTTAATGACCAGTAATTGTTTCCTTTGCACCTTTGTGTAAACAGGGTTATCTACTTCACCTCGTTGCTATTGTGAACTTTTGTTGCACTGCACAAAACACTTTTGTTTTAAGGGTGTTTTGTGCAGTTCAACCAAAATGTCACACCGACAATGTTGCTTGATTGCTTGATCTTAGTGGAACCACACAAGAGGAGATCTGACTTCCTATCCGTGTTGGCAAATTTGTTTCAGATCTTCTTCTTTTGACTTGTTTGAATTCCGCATCATGAGAGGTCAGTACTGGCCTTCTTCCACATGATTGTGCAATGTGCTTTCATATGTTTGACTACTTATACGGTAATGTTGCTTGATTTTAGTTAACTGCACAAAAGGTGACCAGACTTCCAATCTGTATGTGCACCGCAATATCCCATTGAGGTAAGATAATGATATTTCACAACTGTTGGCCTGTATATTGCTACTGTCATCAGAAAAGTAATGTTGTTGTTTAGTGCTATACTTGTGCTCCCTAATTGACATGCCAAACCTTACATTGAAGGCGAAGCTTGTCTGTTATTGAACCAAGTGATGAAGGGGAAGAACAAGCGGAAGAAGAACAACAATCAACTCCCTGTGCTGTAATGAAGCACTGGAACTATGATGACACAAGTAGATATAGTTTTGCATCTTAATTTATTGCTATGGCTGGAACGAGCAATTGTTTTGCCACTGTGATTTGATGCCCTCTTAATGTAATATGTAATTATCTCTACTTGTGCAAACAGGGATCTTGTTTGAAGATAACATATATTTTAGTGGAACTGGACAAGAAGATGTTGGAAACATTAAACTAATCGAGGAGTTTATAGTAAGCATGGCAACCACAGTAGATAATAACGGATGGTTCCAGAGAAGTGCTTCATCTCCATGCTCTACACAATAAGCCTCCTGACAAAGGTTGGTACCGGCCAACGGATTTCATCCATATGATCAAGCTTTGTCGTCTCTATTGGTGTTGTGCTACTATTTGGCTACTGTCATGAGAAACTGGTATTGTTTCACATGTTAATCTAAGGCTGCTAATAAATTGAGGCACTGGTTTGCCACCGTTATAGCCACTGATAAAATTAAGTAATAATACAGTTCAAGTTGAGCTGCTGTGTTTGGTATCATATCATTTCCTATGAGGATAATGAGGATGCATCTCTTTGTGACTATACATTTCATCAGTTACTCCCATTGTTAATGTAATGGCTGTTTTAAATATTTCCTTTCTTTTTTTTCGAGCAAACAGGGATGCTAGCATTTAGTTATTCTCTTGGCTTTGCACAATAGGATCATCCTCCTCTGAAGAATAATATGGAGTACGTGAAGTGCCTAGCTCCGATTATGCCAGGATGAAGAAGCCAAGCCTCTCTTTTTATCAGAAGGAGCAGTTGAAGAATGATTACATTACTGCCCACAAGAACAAACTAACTTCAGCTCAGAAGGACTCACAGATCTCCATCTTTGTTGCTGTGATGGCCAATACAATGTTCTTTTAGGATTCTTTTTGGTGAGTTCTATTTTTTTAGATGTGTGCTCAGCATGGATCATGTAGGTTGCCTGTTTAAACTGTAAATTCATAATACAATTTGCTTTGCACTAATCACTATTTTTGTATTTATGCAAACAGGGATGCTCAGCTTGATTTCAATGGGAACTACACAAAATGTTCTGATGGTTCGTGCCCTCCATTATACTTCATCATGCACAATACATCGAATGTTCTCGAATCATTCATTTCCACCTCCAGCTACAAAATTAGCTACAAGAAAGGAGGTGCCGATATGTTCAAGGCGTTGCAACATATAAAGGTGAAATCATACAAGCTACGCGCGAAGTTGGTTGATTTTAGTGGAACTGCACAAAAAGAACATATGGTTTATTTAGCAGGAGGTGACATGTCAATGTCCGAACGGATGGCAAACCCCGCTCATTCCACAATCGTAGGCATTTGATATTTTGGAATGGGAAAACCTTGTCAAAGTTTGCTCATTGATGTACGCAAAAAGACACACATTTGATATTTTGGAATGGACAACCTTCTCAAATTTTGCTCATTGATGTTAGCAAGAAGACATGCGTTTGATATTTTAAAATGGGACACCCTTCGCCGTCAGCAGCATCGACCGTTTTTCCTTTATTCTTTAGTTGTGAAGTAAATATTGGCTCTGACATGTGAATCATTGAGATGCATAATCATTGACTGTTTTTAATGTTCTCTATGAATTGCCAGGCCTGTGAGTTTGATTGCAACGTAGAGGCACACTAAAAAGCTGCTCAAACTTTTTGTACGTGTGAAACTGCTGCAAACGAGGTAATCACCGTGCGTCCTGAGAATAATGCTAGTACGTATTGTTTTGCATGTGCATCCAATGCCAGTGATACAAGAATTCAAACTAATCGAACTAAATTCGTTCATACACGGCCGGATTTCATATAAATATGCCGGATTTCATTACATTTCATACATTCTTCAACTAAATAGGGGTGCGCTAGAGGTATAATTAATTAACCTAATCTATGATCTCCGGCACCCATTTCCTGTGTCCGGCTGAGCCGAACATAAGCTACTTCTCCAGCTCTGCTCTCCGACTCCACGTCGCCACCAAGAAGCTAATCGGCCGTCAATGTTCAACCCTCCAAGCTTGGCTTCAATCGGAGGGTAGCAGCGGTGGCCTTACTTGGACCCGAGCGGCGGCAACCTACCGTGTTCTAATCTTCCTTGTTTTCTGTGTGGTTCGGTCTCGTTGGCAGCGGGGCGGGGCCTCGATGGAGCCGGCGATGTCCTCTGTCTGTCGAGCACCTTATGGTCATGACAGAAAGTTTGCAACTCTCTAACCCACACTGGACACATGGTCATTGGCCTAACCAACATGTCCATCACCCTTGCCACACTATGACTCATCATCCTGTCAAATATCAACTCCATTAGCGCACCGTAGACCACCGAGACATTTTGTTGAGCATGCTACGTGCACGTCCAGAGCGTGTCCAGAGCGCGCATTTTGCACGCGTCGACACCGAGCTGCTGCCACCGCTCAGCCGCCTCCCCTTCTCAACCTGATCCTCCGCTGGATCAACCCGACCAGATAGAGCCTCGCCGACACCTCTGCTTGGCCCCTAGCGCCGTCCACCGCCGTCCACGACGACTAGGACCGCCGCCCAACGAGTACGCCTTCGCCACGTCTCCGTCTGAGCCCCTTTCGCTTAAATGCCAGCGGCTCAAGCTCATCCGCAGCTCACCGGCCTCAGAAGCGACACACCGGCCACGCCTACCTCGCCAACGCCCACACGTTCGCCTTGAATGGCCGCCGCCGCCGTGTCCATCCTCTGGAAGCCGCGGCACCGCTCTCCCCCGCCTATTTAAGCTTCCCCCGAGCCCGCTCAGTCCACCACCACCTCTCTCCCTCCCTCACCGACCCACCGATAGCAGCAACACGACCAGAGGTGGTCGTCTTCTCCGATTCCGGCAGCTTCGGCCCCGCCACTACCGCATTGGTTCCGACGCCATTAGGGCCTCCCCCTCTCCACTCTCTTCACCAATAGCACCCTGGAGCATCCACGAATCCATCCCCATGCTCGATTTTGATCAGGAGCCACCATAGGTGAAAGCCCCATCCCACCCGACGCCACCGCCCGACGGAGAGCTCGCCGTCGGCGACTCTGTCCACTTCGGTGACCATGGTAGGTACCCACGGGACCGCCTCGACCCCCTGAACTCGTCGATGGCCTCTGTTTTCCGAACGGTGCCACCATTCGCCGGCACCGATCGCCGAAGCTCCACCTCTGTTCGGCTGGAGGAGAAGGCGTGCGCGGCGACTGGTCAAACCTGACCAGTGGGCAAGGCGGGCCCACTGTCAGTGACCCAGCGCTGTGCCAACTCGTTTAAGTGGAGGCATATTCCTCAAAGTACGTCTCCTCCTCAGGAAGGCGTGTTACATGAAAGCGCTATCGCTGAAGTACGTCTTCCTATTCTGAAACTTCCGAACGAACCGTTTTCTTTTTCTGTTTTAATTTAAATCCAGAGTTGACCCTAACTTTGACTGGCTCTAGTTTGTAAACCACAGCTCCAAATGACTTGATTCTTTTTCTGTTATTTCTCAAATTTCATCTAGTTTATTTTAATATTTATTTCAAAACGTTCCAAGCAACTTTTATGTACTGTTTTGGAATTTTGTGGTAATTAAAATATTTTGAAAATAGGAAATGGAGGGGAGATTTGATTTTCAAAGTTTTGGAGTGCACCCAACATTTCTGGATGCTCAAGGCAAGCATCTTGAACACATGATATGGTGAATGCATAGTGTTTGTTTGCATGTAGAATTGAATTATGAATATATTCAACTCATATGAAATTTGCATAGTATTGGTCATACATGCATGATTCCCCTTGATGATATTCTATCTCCATTTAAACATGAAGTATGAGTGAGTATGGTGATTTTCATGTACCGTATATGCTGTGTTGGTCCAGCTAATTTGTAGGAAGAATCATTCATGAGAAAAGTGACCGTGAGACTGAAATCTCGTTGACGAGAATGATCATGAGGGTATGTTGAGACATACCAGGTGGTGACCCTGTTGGGTACTGCCAAGGAATTGTATTGTGCTAACCACTGTAGGGAAACTTACACCTTCTGAGTTGACCTTAGATCGAGTCTTGTTCCGGTAACCCCCATACTTGATTCGTGCTACCACATGTCCCTGCTAAAGGTAGGGTATGGTTCACTAAGTTGTTAATCCCTTTCCTGCACACACCGTACAGAGAGGCCATAGGGAATGATACTATTGGCTCTAGTAGTCATGTCACTTGGTCCGGGGGCATGAATGGCCGGTCTGGGACCGAAGCTGAATGTTCATGCTGTTGGAGGCCGTTGCATGAGGCCTTCCCACTTAGAGTTTTACTTTATCATTGTTTTGGGTGATCCCTGGCTTGGTGGATTAAAGCTGGTATGTGCGGGTAAGGTGTGTTTTCATCCCAAAGAACGTAATCGGAATTAGTCAACGTCTCGGGGTTGACTAAAGAAACCTTTACTTGTGGGTAAAGAGTACACCCTCTGTAGAGTTATATCTATTCGAATAGCCGTGTCCATGGTTAAGGACTACAGTCTGGGTTGGTCAAGTGTCGGTCTTAGTGTCAGTTTCCGGAGGAAATAATTAAATTGATCATGGTTCGTCATGCAGGGTAATTACTGTCTCTGCTGGTGCCGTTATGAATATTATTGTTGACATGAATATTGTTGTGGACTAACCGTTTCCTCTTATGTGCAACCGTGAGTATCTCTTAGGATGGCTAGTCCACCTGAATGCTCATGTTATTTTCTTATAAGCCCTTTATGAGGCGTCGCTTAAGACACCCGACTGTCGTGTGTATTTTCAAGACCTCTCGTGGCGTCGCTTGAGTTCTCGGGCGGTCCTGTCTCGCCCGACTCTCTTTTAGACAACCGTTTGGCATTTCTTTTCAAGACCTCTCGTGGTGTCGCTTGAGTTCTCGGGCGGCCCTGTCTCGCCCGATTCTCTTTTAGACGCCCGTTTGGCATTTCTCTTATAATTTCTCGGGCGGTCCAACGCCCGACGTTTCATTTCATTTCTTTGATTTACTAATAACATGACTTATTTATCCTTCCACACTGTATGAATATTTTTCATGCCATGCTTTGAATTCTCAGTCTGCACATGCATATAATTTAATTCATCATGAGCATATGCATCCTCTATATCTTTTGTTCTTGATGTCTGCGAGTACATTCGAACGTACTCACTGGCTTGTCCCTGGCTATTGTCTTGGCCAGATCATGACTCAGAGAGGAGCATTGTGAAGACACCCCGCAACCTAGAATTTAGAGATAGCAGCCACGCGAGATAGGAGTTATCCAGGTCAGCTATTCCCATGGGAATGGAGTTCCATCAGCGTTGGAGATCCACGAGTCGCTTCCATTATCTGCCACTAGAAATCATTGTTGTACTCAATGGACATGTAAGGTCTTGTACTCAAATCCTTGTAATTGCTTGGAATTTTGTATCAAGGAAATATCCACCAGCAACAGTAATCCTGGGGCTGGTGGTGACATAAGGGTCGTTTGCTGGCAATTCATGTCCCGGAAATCCGGCCCGACAACCTTGGTATCAGAGCCAGGCTGACCACCGGCTAATCCTATCATAGCCTGGTCAGTATCCCTAGGTTTCCACACCGTCCATATCCTTTATTATCCACCATCAAGCTCATCCTATCCGATAGCCTGCACAGTGGCGAGTCGACAACTTTTTGACAGTCGGTGCCGAACCTATCGTCCTAGGCCATAGGCCGTGCGCCCGTGGCCGACACCTGAGTTGTCCCATCCGCAAGCGTGTGATGGAAGACTCCGCTGGCTTATAAAGGAAGCCTTACCCTTACTCAGCACATCATCGCCTTCACTCGCGGCTTGATTTCCAAACCACCAAGATGCCTGGTCCCATCGTCCGCAACGAGACCACAGCATCCGAGCTTGGAGATTTCATAGCGATCCTCACCAATCTCACTCGTCATGCTTTTGGCATAGACGAACCCCCAGAATATGTTGTGTACCAGGAACACACAAGTGATGCCATCCATCACTTCTGGGCCACGGTGCACATCTACTGGAGGGGCACCACATCAGAGCGTCCCTACCGGTTCACCGGAAGGACGAACTCCGACGAGCCCCAAGCCATCCAGCTTGCAGCCCGAGAGGGTATAGTTCATCTTTGGCATTTTTCACCGAGGGTTAACACCCGCCCTTTCTTCTACTACCCTAGTCGTGAAGGCTATGGTAGCCCGACCCAAGTCGCCAACGGTGACCATGAGTCGGATCCTGCTCTAGTGCATCTGGTGCGCTACCTGAGGGCGCAAGATGCACTATTTGACGAGGTCACCAATGATCTAATTGCGACCTGTAGGATGCTTGCACTCCTGACACCGGTAAGGAGTGAAGCTGCAACCAACACCGACACCCCAATAATGCTACTTGGGAGGCCAGTTGAACCCCCAAGGTCTGCTCCTATCATCAACCCCGGCAATGCCTTTGCCTCCCCAGGAGAACTCCGTCGTCTCTTGGAGACCTACTCCAACGGGATTGTGACCACGAGACCCCACGAGGGGCATCATCGCTATCCCAGCACTATAGCTCCTCATCCTACCCCGAGCAACTCCGACACTGAAGCTCACGGAGAGGCCTCGACATCTGCAAGACACGCCCGACTAGATGTCAATGAGGTGGACGGAGTCCACCAGGAGTATTGTCAAATCTTAGTAGTCCCGTTGTCTTGTATTTTCAAGGTAGCAATCGCATGGCGTAGCGAGCTTGTAAAATTACCTGTATGCCATTGTTTTGATGGTACTATGTGTGATCTAGCGTAAATTATTGGTGTATGGTAGCAGAGTAAATGCTAGACGTGACTGCCGACACGCATAGTTATACGTCACACTCCTTTTTAGTAGTGGTGTCCGAGAATTTGACTTGGACAACCCTATGTCGGAGCCGATGCACAAGTCGTACCAGCGCCGCATCGTGTTTCCTGACCCAGGCACCTTATAAGGGGTCATATCCATGCACCACACCAACCACCACCACACTTGAGCACCGCTCTTCTCCATTCATCCTTCCATGTCTCACCTCAGAGCCTACCTACGAACTCCAGATGCAAGCCCTGGTAGTTTCGTTAAGGTTTTGTGGGATCTGACCCGTAATACACTTGGTTCCAGCCACCCACCCCAGTATGAGTTGTTCAAAATGAGGATCACCCCGATTCCTCGAAATCTTTGGCGAGTGCACATCCCACGAGAGGATTTAAATCAAGGCCCTCCATATGTTGTTTTCGTCGGGAGATCCATGCCAACCTCAGGCATGGCTATTGAGGCTGCTGCTTATGAAGCAGTTACCCGTCTTCGATTCACTGTACCCGCTGCCAGTGAAAGGAAATACTACTATTTCCCTAGCAGCGCAGCTTCGGGAGCAGAGGCCACGTTCTGTTGTGATCGTATAGAGAGGGATCCAGCTCTGGCCAATCTCATTCAATATGTGATGGCCCAGGAGCACCTAACCCAGCAACTAATGGATTACCTCCATTATATTGCTGTTCTGAATCCCCATATTGCCATAGGTGGACCACCATGGCCAACTCCGGAAGGGCGTGTTCTTCGTTTACTTCCTTCACTTCCCCCGGAAGAAGAAGAATGTGCTCCAGCACAAGGAACCCTACAACAAGACCCTGTAGATCTCACCTTCGGACCGTAGATGGTCATTGTTGCTGTACCTAGCACTAGGTTACGTGTTGCAACCGTTGTATTGTAATTTAGGGCGTATGTCGTAAGTGCATTTCCATGATTGCGTTCTGCATATGATCAGTGTTGTGATTTGCATTCAGTTCTTCTACCCTTAACAAATCTCGAGGACGAGATTTTTCTTAAGGGGGGTAGAGTTTGTAACACCCCAGAAATTTAATCATATTTTCTTTAAGTAAAATTTGGCCAGAGATAAAATTTTGAAATTATATTAGGTCATTTATTAATTTCAAAGCCTTTTCTATTTCCTGTTTTACAAAAATTCTTCCCTCCATAGAAGATTATTTTTGTGAAATGTTGTGGTCCTTGGTTGTTTTGTAAATCATTTGATTTATATCATAAATAACAGTAGGAGATAATTTCACAATAAAATTTGCCATAAGTAATTCTTTTAAGAGCATTTTCAATACTTGAAATGCTTCTGTTGCACTAAGAATATTTTTAAATAATTGTTTTAAAATCCCACAAAAATTATGAGAGGCTAGGTGATTCCTATAAATCACTTTTGTGCAAAAACCTAACTACATCTTTTGAAAATTTTGAGTGAAACATCCTCTTTTCATTCCTGCCCCATTCCTCAGTTATAACTGCAACCCTAATTTTCCGAACTCCATTAATTCTGAAACTCTGCCATCTTGTATTCCTTCCAACCAAAACCTTAACTCCAGGAGATCAGACCTATTTGCATCTTTTAAGTCCACCAAACACTCCTCTGAAGTTTCTGTCCAGAACTGAATTCTGCTAAAACTTGCATTAACAAGTCTCTCCTATTGCCAAACTAACTCCACCATCATCTCTAGCATCTAAAGAGACCCCACTCTGCCAAGTTTCAAATCCAACAAAGTCTCCTAGCTAGCTCTAGCATTCTGTCGAGCACCTTATGGCCATGACAGAAAGTTTGCAACTCTCTAACCCACACTGGACACATGGTCATTTGGCCTAACCAACATGTCCATCACCCTTGCCACACTGTGACTCATCATCCTGTCAAATATCAACTCCATTAGCGCACCGTAGACCACCGAGACAATTTGTCGAGCACGCTACGTGCACGTCCAGAGCGTGTCCAGAGCGCGCGTTTTGCACGCGTCGACACCGAGCTGCTGCCACCGCTCAGCCGCCTCTCCTTCTCAACCTGATCCTCCGCTGGATCAGCCCGACCAGATAGAGCCTCGCCGACACCTCCTCTTGGCCCCTAGCGCCGTCCACCGCCGTCCACGACGACCAGGACCCCCGCCCGACGAGTACGCCTTCGCCACGTCTCCGTCCGAGCCCCTTTCGCTTAAATGCCAGCGGCTCGAGCTCATCTGCAGCTCACCGGCCTTAGAAGCGACACACCGGCCACGCCTACCTCGCCAACGCCCACAGTTCGCCTTGAATGGCCGCCGCCGCCGTGTCCATCCTCTGGAAGCCGCGACACCACTCTCCACCGCCTATTTAAGCTTCCCTCGAGCCCGCTCAGTCCACCACCACCTCTCTCCCTCCCTCACTGACCCACCTGTAGCAGCAACACGACCAGAGGTGGTCGTCTTCTCCGATTCCGGCAGCTTCGGCCCCCGCCACTGCCGCATTGGTTCCGACACCATTAGGGCCTCCCCCTCTCCACTCTCTTCACCAATAGCACCCTAGAGCATCCATGAATCCATCCCCATGCTCGATTTTGATCAGGAGCCACCATAGGTGAAAGCCCTATCCCACCCGACGCCATCGCCCGCCGGAGAGCTCGCCGTCGGCGACTCTGTCCACTTCGGTGACCATGGTAGGTACCCACGGGACCGCCTCGACCCCCTGAACTCGTCGATGGCCTCTGTTTTCCGAACGGTGCCACCGTTCGCCGGCACCGATTGCCGGAGCTCCACCTCTGTTCGGCTGGAGGAGAAGGCGTGCGCGGCGACTTGTCAAACCTGACCAGTGGGCAAGGCGGGCCCACTGTCAGTGACCCAGCGCTGTGCCAACTCGTTTAAGTGGAGGCATATTCCTCAAATTACGTATCCTCCTCAGAAGGCGTGTTACATGAAAGCGCTTATCGCTGAAGCACGCCTTCCTATTCTGAAAGCGCATTCGAACGAACCGTTTTCTTTTTCTCGCTTTAATTTAAATCCAGAGTTGACCCTAACTTTGGTGGCTCTAGTTTGTAAACCACAGCTCCAAATGACTTGATTCTTTTTCTGTTATTTCTCAAATTTCATCTAGTTTATTTTAATATTTATTTCAAAACGCTCAAGCAACTTTTATGTACTGTTTTGGAATTTTGTGGTAATTAAAATATTTTGAAAATAGGAAATGGAGGGGAGATTTGATTTTCAAAGTTTTGGAGTGCACCCAACATTTCTGGATGCTCAAGGCAAGCATCTTGAACACATGATATGGTGAATGCATAGTGTTTGTTTGCATGTAGAATTGAATTATGAATATATTCAACTCATATGAAATTTGCATAGTATTGGTCATACATGCATGATTCCCCTTGATGATATTCTATCTCCATTTAAACATGAAGTATGAGTGAGTATGGTGATTTTCATGTACTCTATATGCCTGTGTTGGTCCAGGCTAATTTGTAGGAAGAATCATTCATGAGAAAAGTGACCGTGAGACTGAAATCTCGTTGTGACGAGAATGATCAGTGAGGGTATGTTGAGACATACCAGGTGGTGACCCTGTTGGGTACTGCCAAGGAATTGTATTGTGCTAACCACTGGAGGGAAACTTACACCTCCTGAGTTGACCTTAGATCGAGTCTTGTTCCGGTAACCCCCATACTTGATTCGTGCTACCACATGTCCCTGCTAAAGGTAGGGTATGGTTCAGTAAGTTGATAACCCTTTCCCGCACACACACCGCATGAGAGGCCATAGGGAATGATATTATTGGCCCCATGAGTCATGTCACTTGGTCCGGGCATGAATGGCGATGCAGGGACCGGCTGAATGTTCATGCTGTTGGTGGCCGTTGCATGAGGCCTTCCCACTTAGAGTTTTACTTTATCATTGTTTTGGGTGATCCCTGGCTTGGTGGATTAAAGCTGGTATGTGCGGGTCAGGTGTGTTTTCATCCCAAAGAACGTAATCGGAATTAGTTAACGTCTCGGGGTTGACTAAAGAAATCCTTTCCTTGTGGGTAAAGAGTACACCCTCTGCAGAGTTATATCTATTCGTATAGCCGTGTGGATGGTTAAGGACTACCGTCTGGGTTGGTCAAGTGTCGGTCTTAGTGTCAGTCTCTGGAGGAAATAATTAAATTGATCATGGTTCGTCCTGCAGGGTAATTACTGTCACTGCTGGTGCCGTTATGAATATTATTGTTGACATGAATATTGTTGTGGACTAACCGTTTCCTCTTATGTGCAACTGTGAGTATCTCTTGGGATGGCTAGTCCACCTGAATGCTCATGTTATTTTCTTATAAGACCTTTATGAGGCGTCGCTTCAGAGACCCGACTGTGGCGTGTATTTTCAAGACCTCTCGTGGCGTCGCTTGAGTTCTCAGGCAGTCCTGTCTCGCCCGACTCTCTTTTAGACACCCGTTTGGCATTTCTTTTCAAGACCTCTCGTGGTGTCGCTTGAGTTCTCGGGCGGTCCTATCTCGCCCTATTCTCTTTTAGACGCCCGTTTGGCATTTCTCTTGGAATTTCTCATGTTGTCCAATGCCCGATGTTTCGTTTCATTTCTTTGATTTTCTAATAACATGACTTATTTATCCTTCCGCACCGCATGAATATTTTTCATGCCATGCTTTAAATTCTCAGTATGCACATGCGTATAATTTAATTCATCATGAGCATATGCATCCTCTATATCTTTTGTTCTTGATGTTTGCGAGTACATTCAAACGTACTCACTGGCTTGTCCCTGGCTATTGTCTTGGCCAGATCATGAATCAGAGAGGAGCATTGTGAAGACACCCCGCAACCTAGGATTTGGAGATAGCAGCCACGCAGGATAGGAGTTATCCAGGTCAGCTGTTCCCGTGGGAATGGAGTTCCATCAGCGTTGTAGATCCACAAGTCGCTTCCATTATCTGCCACTAGAAATCATTGTTGTACTCAATGGACCTGTAAGGTCTTGTACTCAAATCCTTGTAATTGCTTGGAATTCTGTATCAAGGAAATATCCACCAGCAACAGTAATCCTGGGGCTGGTGGTGACATAAGGGTCGTTTGTTGGGAATTCATGTCCCGGAAATCCGGCCCCGACACAGAGGGACGGATGAGTGGCGCTAGAGTAGCCGCCTCGGCAACCGCGTATCATTAATGTGGGCGGCAGACGGACGGACGGACGACACTTGTGTTGAATGCGGAGCAATCGCCTGCACCGGGAAGCAATGCGTGTGGCATTGACCGTTTCGGGTGGAAAGCGCGCACAGGAAAGGGAGGGGGTCTGGTTGGGCCATGTGTAGCGACCCGACCTCAGACGGTCAAGTCTCTGTGTATTTGTGCCATCCCTGGATCAGTATGCTGGCACACACAGTACATCAATGTATATATGAAAGTGCAATCACATGTATAAATAACGTAAAACTGATATATACCTCATATGTCTCAACGGAAACAATCAACGGGTGTGGAGTCCCATCAACGCCATCGGCAGGTTGAGTGTAGATCGTAACCCTGTACCGTACTCTTACTCGTCGGAAGAAACATATCTGCAACATGATATGTTGCAGCCGTGTAGGTTAGTACATTGAATGTACCGACAAGATCACAACATGAGAAAACAGATGATAAAACTATACTATATGCAATATGGCTTTGTGGCTCTGGGTCCGAGTTTTGTTTGCGTAAAAGCTGGTTTTATTTTCCCTCCATCAAAGGAGTTAACCGGAGTCTGTACTACGGAGTTTTCTATCATGACATGGTTCCGCCAACCGATGTATCATAGCCCAAATCATCATAAGTTGCCCACAATTAAGTTATCAGTCCGGTGTTGAGAGTTCCGAGATAGATCCAAGTCCAGAGGCTCAAGTTGTCCGTAACCGGGGACACGGCTAATCGATTAGGTTTTAACCCTCTGCAGAGGTTTGTACACTTTACCCGCAAGATTCGATCCCTCTTTTTCCGTTCTCGCACTTCAGGGTGTTTGAGAACAAGACGACCGAAACATGATCTGCCGAAGAGTTCCCTTGACCACTGTTCGGTGCTCATCCAATCCTACCGTAGTTCTACATCTGCTAGCACCGTCCCAGCCAGAGTCACCACTAAGGTCAACCAAGCCAGAGCCCATAGTGACTTGCGGTTGCACAGGTAAGCTTCCGGCATGAAGTATTCTTCCGTCTCTTTGAGTCAGGTGAAGCTTTCCGCAAGATGTCATGGCGCTTCTCCATGCATCCCGCCATCCACTTTGGTTTCTCCAGATGCCCACAACCATCCTTCACCCAAGAGTGTGTATTGAATTCTTGTCTCGAGTCTTGAAGTCTTGAGGCCTTGAAAATGCAGTCCTTGCAGATGCCATCATGGAGTTGTCGTCATTGACGTAGAGTCCTCCTTCTTCACACAACTCTCGAGAACTCATACCAACCCCGTCTACTATAGCGTAGCATTAAAATAAATGACGTCAGGGCTTGGTAACAGGGTGATGGGTTCCTACCTCATGCATACTACTGAACTACAAGAATTCAGTATCACTAATGGAGAGTTGTTACAAAGATGCCACTAAATGCAATAAAAACATAGGTATGAAAGAATGGTCGAAGTGAACTTGCCTGGTAAGTTGATGAAGATAACAACGCTCTTGAAAATAACTTGATAGGACTATACACAACTCTCCGATGAAATCTATGATAACAAACATGACATTCACATAAGCAAACATACTAGCAAGCAATTTCTAACACTCACAAAAAAATCAACAAATAAAATGCAAATCACAAAGAACACAAAATAAAAAAAAACCAATGAAAACTACACAAGAAAACTACTAAAGAAAATTCTAAGACATAACCCAAAATAGCTTTGTCTAAGTAAAATTTAACAACAAAGAAAATACCAACATAATAAATAAACAGAAAAGAAAATATAAAACAACTAATTTTAATAGAAAGTATTTTTCATAAACTTTTAATAGCAAAATGAAACAAATAAAAAGCTTTTATGAAACACTAACTATGACCTAAACAAGTTTTCATACAAAACTAAGTAAAATATATTTTAAAATAAAAACAAAATTTTATTTTGTTGACTAACAGAAACAAAACTAAATTTTTCAAGAGTGACAAAAGAAATAATTTGAAACTAATAAAATAATAAAGGAAAGACTAAAACAAAACTATAACTAAAACAGTACTGTTTTGCTAAAAACTTAATTTAAAATAAACTAAAAATAAATCACTATATGACTCTGGATAGACAAAACAATAACAAAACCGTAGCAAAAAGAATCAATAAAAAATGTTTTATAAAACTCAAGATACGACCAAATTAGTGATTTGAACAAATTTCATCGAACTCAAATTTAAACTACTCAAATCTGAAATCCAATTGTTCTAACGGAAACTTCGAGAAATTTTGAATCTAATGCAAAAAGAATCACTCAATTTGGACTTGAAACCTAAAAGATATTAGCAATCTAAAACAGGAACTATTTCTGTAAATTAAAGCAGAAAAAAAACAGAAGCGCTACAGATCGGCCACTGCTACGTGGCAGCTTCTGACTAGCTACAGGCATGCGCTGCGGGAGCTAAACTGGCGGATGACCACTGCTTAAGAAAAACGGTATACTGTGCGACTAAAAGAAAAACCGAAAGGCCAGTTCGATCTAAACCAGAGAATAAACCGAACTGAACCGATCTAATCTAAAAAAAACCTACCCGTTCATTACATCTAATCTACGCCGTCAATAACAGATCGGACGGAGGAGAATGGCTCACCGTGGTGGGGCGAGCTCCGGCGAGGTCGTCGTCGGCGGTGGCGGCTCGGGGACGACACAGGCGAGGCCTCCGGTGGTCCTAGACGATGGTGAAGACGCCCAGGCAATGCGGAAGACAATGGCGATGACGATGGTGGTCGGTGGTGAGCTCGGGGACGTCAGAGGAGGACGGCAGTGAGGTTGAGGCGGCGATGGCGTTCGGGCGTCGGCGGATGACGGTGTTCCGGTGGGTTTCGGGCTCGGCGAGGCACGGGAGATCGCGACGGCGATGGGGTTCTGTGGTGATCTCGGTGGCGGTAAGGTGGTAGGGTCGAGTCTTTGCGGCAAATGGCGACCTGATCGGGCGAGGGAGAGGGTTTTGGCGAGGGGAAAGGAGGGGGACGTGTCGAGGAGGCGGGGTACTTATAGGGGAGGCGCCTTGGAGGAGGGGAAAGATCGGGGAGATCATATCCTGCGAGAATCGGGATTCCGGCGGCAGCGGCGCGACTTGGCGTGGGGAGGAAGAAGATGGCGGGGCCCAGCGTTAGTGGCTGCGGGCAAGAGCGAGAGGGAGCAGGCGACCGATGGGGAGGGTTTGAGCGCGTCGTTGGCTGGACAGTGTGGGCAAGGAGGAGAGAGAGATGGGCCTCGGCACAGGCGATCTTGGCTTGGCCGTTTTTAACAAAACACAGAATATAAAACAAACACAAATAAATAAATAAAAATATATATAGGAATATAATATATCAAAAGTTGCAAAAAAATAATTTCTAAAACATGAACACATTTTCAGAGGCAAATAAAATCTACAAAATTCAGATAAAGTGAATAGTGCTATTGTTGCATTAAAACTCAATAAAAATCATTTTTAAAATACCAAAATGATTACAATTTTATTTTCTCCTAATTTTCCATTGAAGGAATCATTTTACCCGTATTTCCATTTATTTATTTTAGGAGAAAATAATTTTAATAAAATCCAAATAATTCCAAATTTGAAAGGGGTTTCAAAATACTTTCAAATGATTTTCAGTTTGATTCTTTTAACTTCCAACTCTTATTTCATATAATTGAAGAAGTCATTTTATCTTCTCTCGTGAAAATCATTGAGTTGCATAAAGTTTTGAATTTGAAATATTTTCAGAAGGAATTCAAATCTTTTCAAAACCCTTTTCATTTATTTAAATGGAAGAGTCATATCATCTTCACTCTAGGGTTTTGTGATGAAATGAATTTGAATTCATGGAGATCATAAATGCAAGGTGGAAGTTCGGGAAGGTCATTTCATTCCCTCTCATTCAACTTTTAGAAAGTTTCAAATTTCACTCAATTTCACACAAGCAACCACACCACTATCAAACAAACAAGCATAATTATTTATTTCATATAACATTCATAAATTTAGAATTTTGGGATGTTACACCAGGGCGGTGAGACTCGTGCTTGGCAGCGGTCCGGTCCAGCAGCCGGACATGCTGGCTTGCCAGCGAGCTCACCGAGCTCAGCGACGACCATCAGATGATGGACGTGGCTTCCGACCAGGAGCCGGCGCCACCGCCCAAGCTGGTTCATACTGTGTTCACCATAGAGCAGGTTCGGCCGCACTTCGACGCCGTAATGGTGGAAGAGCTACCAGCACAGGAGGACCTGTGCTGCAGCCTCCGTCTCCTCAATGAGCACTGGCTCGCGGAAGGATGAATCGCCGGCCAACAAGCGATCAACAATGTTGTCGCGACATGTGGCCCTATGATCCTGGCTTCCTGAATGAGCAGCGGGCGCTTTATGAGACCATCCTTAGGGCCCACGAGGCCCTCTCCGTCGTCCTTTGAGTTGTTGCGCTCGCCGTGGCGCCGCCGTCTTGCATTGTCAACATGGTCAACGAACATGAGTAATCAGGAGATGACTTAACTTGGAGAGGATGATAGTGGGGACCCACCAGGGCCATAGCCGCACGTACGCAAGTGCCTCCTTATTATATACAACTATAATTTTTTTGCTTCCTCCTGGTTTCCTGACATCACGGTCCCACACTATTGTCAACCTATATAGTCAATAAACTAGAGAATTGCACAAGGAGCGGCCAACAGCTGGGACCCGACGGCTCGAGCAGTATTTGTGTTTTTGAGATGTGAGCAGAGTTTTTCTTGAGCGATGTTTTTATTGTTGTTCAGAGGAGCAGGGTATCAACTGGGCGGGCCGTGGCCCGTCTAGCCGAGGCTATTATTTTATGTCGGCCAAATATCCAGCCAAGATATTAATTTTGTACAAGGTGAAAATTGCTAGCCCAGCTATAGTTTCTTTTTGAGGAATACCCAGCCCAGGTCAACTTGTTATTCTCCGCCCCGCTGGGCTGCAAATCTTTCCTAGGAGGGATGCATCAGGCTTAAAAAGAAAATGGGCTTGAAGAAATAATAAATGGGATGTAATTATAAAAACTGGGCTGTAACTATAAAAAATGCACCAAACACGTAATTAGTTAAAAATTATTATTTTTGGATTTTGAAAATTTTAATTTCATTACTTGTTGCGCGAGCACTATTTCATTGGATTTTTACGTAATACAAATTTATTTTGAAATTATATTTAATCTGATTCGAAATTTTAGGATAAAAATATTTCGGATCCCATCAAAATGTGAGAAATTTTATTGAATTCTGTTTTGAGTGGTTGGTTGAAATTATTAATCGTTGTCCTGGCTAGAAAATGGCATGTAATTTTAACAACATGTAAATGGGCTGTACTAAATTCCATTAAAATTCAAAAATGGGCTTTACATTATTACAAATCACAAATGGGCTATATATTCTCTGCCACACACTTGTGGACCTAGTAAGTTGACGCGTACACAAGGCTTTGTCAACTTATAGTCACTCAAAAAAAACTTATAGTCAACACACGATTCTAGCAGCAGTGGCTGCTAGATGTCTGATAGTCTCCAACGTATCTATAATTTTTTATTGTTCCATACTGTTATATAATCCATCTTGGATGTTTTATAATCATTTTATATCATTTTTTGGTACTAACCTATTGACATAGTGCCAAGTGCCAGTTGCTGTTTCTGCATTTTTTACATCCAGGAAATCAATATCAAACGGAGTCCAAATGCAACGAAACTTCACAGAGAATTTTTATGGACCATAAGACACCTAATGGGCCAAGGCTGCGCCTGGGGGGGGGGGGGTGCTCCAAGGAGAGCACAACCCACCAGGGAGGGCCAGGAGGCCCATGCGTGCCCTGGTGGGTTGTGCCCACCTCGGGTGCCCCCTGAACCACCTCTTTGCTCTATAAATACCCAAATATTCCAGAAACCCTAGGGGAGTCGACGAAAATCAATTTGAGCCGCCGCAGAGTCCAGAACCACCAGATCCAATCTAGACACCATCACGGAGGGGTTCACCACTTCCATTGGTGCCTCTCCGATGATGCGTGAGTAGTTCTTTGTAGACCTTCGGGTCCGTAGTTAGTACCTAGATGGCTTCTTCTCTCTCGCTGAATTCTCAATACAATGGTCTCTTGGAGATCCATATGATGTAACTATTTTTGCGGTGTGTTTGTTGGGATCGGATGAACTTTGAGTTTATGATCAGATCTATCTTTTTATATCCATGAAAGTTGTTTGAGTTTCTTTTATCTCTTATATGCATGATTTATTATAGCCTCGTATTTCTTCTCTGATATTTGGGTTTTGTTTGGCCAAATTGATCTATTTATCTTGCAATGGGAAGAGGTGCTTTGTAGTGGGTTCGATCTTACGGTGCTTGATCCCAGTGATAGAAGGGGAACCGACACGTATGTATCATTGCTACTAAGGATCAAACGATGGGGTCTATCTCTGCATAGATAGATCTTGTCTACATCATGTCATCGTTCATATTACATTACTCCGTTTCTTCATGAACTTAATACACTAGATGCATGTTGGATAGCGCTCGATGTGTGGAGTAATAGTAGTAGATGCAGGCAGGAGTCGGTCTACTAATCTTGGACGTGATACCTGTGTATTGATCATTGCCTGGATATCTTCATGATTATTTGAAGTTCTATCAATTGCCCAACAGTAATTTGTTTACCCACCGTTTGCTATATTTCTCGAGAGAAGCCACTAGTGAAACCTACGGCCCCCGGGTCTCTTTCTCATATTATTTGCTTTTGCGATCTACTTTTCCTTTGCTTTTATTTTTAGATCCATTAAACAAAAAATACAAAAATACCTCGCTGCATTTTATTCTTATTTATTTTATTTGGTGTTCGATCTATCAATCTACTACAATTTTACTCACGTCCGTTTGCCTATCTTGAGGTGCCGCTACCCGAAAGGGATTGACAACCCCTTTTACACGTCGGGTTGCGAGGATTTGTTATATGTGTGCAGGGGCTGTTTACGTTGTGTTGCTTGGTTCTCGTACGGGTTTGATAACCTTGGTCTCATAAATGAGGGAAATACCTACCGCCGATGTGCTGCATCATCCCTTCCTCTTTGGGGAAATACCGACGTAGGTTCAAGCCGCATCAAAAGGAATTTCCGGTGCCGTTGCCGGGGAGGATCTCCAACATATACCAGGTTCCTAATCACAAATCTCATCTCCTCGCAATTTACATTATTTTCCATTTGCCTCTCATTTTCCTCTCCCCCACTTCACAAAAATTTGCCGTTTTATTCGCCCCTCTTTTTCGTTCGCCGTTTTCTTGTCGGATGTTTTTTTTGAGTGCAATCTTGTTTTCCGTTATGGTCATCATGGATAGTCCTTCCTCTATTGCGTGCACTCCTGAGAACGAGGTTCTCAACTTTAAACAAAGGGGAGGAGAAAATTTAAAAGATGCTTGGTATAGAATTTGGAACGCTCATAACAGATCTATCCGTAAGCAATCTACCATTGTTCTTCTTCGTTGCTTTTATGTGGGCATCACCACTTGGTATAGATTCGTCCTTGATACGATTACCGGTGGAAATTTCTTGATGTGTCCCTCTCTTGATGCTTTTAATGCTATGGGAAATTTAGTAGGCTCACCACCTCTTACGATTAATGAAACAACTTTGACCCTTGAGCATGTCATGGAAAGGTTAGATGCTATTGAAAAGAAAATGCTTACTGAAGAGCATCTTGAAAATTTGGATAAAAAGATGCATAATCTTGCCACTAAAATTGGGTCAAAAGTGGGAGAAATTTTTAAGTTATTAAAAGAAAAGGGAACCCTAATGCAAGAAAGAATTGAAGAAAGTCCGTCTCGGATTGATAAACTGGAAGAAATCTTTAGTAATTTGAGCACGGCTTTTGCTTCCGCTAAAACTATTGAAAAAACCCCCGTAAAGATTGGAAATACCACTCATGTTACTAAGAGCAAGGGTGCAACTTATAATGATAACAGTAAAGAAGATCTTAAGATGATTAGTATTCACTCGGATTTTGTTGAAGTTATAAGGGATCCCTTTGGCAAAAATGAATTCTCTAAAGTTGTTCCTATAAGTATTATCATTGAAAATCTTTTTGCTAAATCTCTGAAGAATTCTAAGTGTTTGATTAAGGAGTTGGACACCGATGACAAAACTTGGATCCTTGCTTTATGCCTGGCTAAGGGCGTAAAAATATAGCGCTTGTTGGGAGGCAACCCAATGAATAAAATTTATTTTTGCTTTTTTGCTTTCTGTTCTTGAGTGTTTGCACAATTATAATACTGTTATGATTGTGTTTTTTGTGTTTTAATTAGTGTTTGTGCCAAGTAAAGCCTTTAGGATCTTCTTGGGTGATAGTTGTTTGATCTTGCTGAATACATAAACTTTTGCTGAAAAAAATTCTTATTTCTAACGAGAGCATGATAAAATACCAATTTTTTTAGTAGATTAATATACAAATTACCCAGGTCTTCCTAATTTTTCATAATTTTTTGGAGTTTCAGAAGTATTCGAACAATTCAGATTGCTTCAGACTGTTCTGTTTTTGAGAGATTCTGTTTTCTTTGCATTGTGCTTATTTTGATGGCTCTATGGTTTTCTTTGATGAGTTTTTGCCATATAAAAGTTGGAATATAGTAGATATAGTGCAAGAAAAAATATGAATAGGTTGCAACAATACTTATAGTAGTGATTTATTTCTTGTACTAACGGATCTCACGAAGGTTTTGTTGAGTTTTGTGCGATTGAAGTTTTCAAGTTTTGGATTATCTTACGATGGATGAAGGAATAAGGAGTAAGAAGAGCCTAAGCTTGGGGATGCCCCGGCATCCCAAGCTATTATCCACAAGTGAGCAAGCAACTAAGCTTGGGGATGCCCCGAGTGGCATCCCCTCTTTCTTCTAACGACCATCGGTATTTTACTCGAAGCTATATTTTTATTCGTCACATAGTATATGTTTTGCTTGGAGCATCTTTGATGATATGAGTCTTTGCTTATTTTATTTTGTGTTTTAAGTCTTGATTCCTTGCTGGACACACCTATTTGAGAGAGCCAAAATTATGTCATGACTTGTTAGAATTGCTCTCTATGCTTCGCTTAATTTTTTTATGGGCTATGGACTTGCTCTAGTGCTTCACTTATATCTTTTTGAGCATGGTGTGCTTTAGTATTTTTGAAGAAATGCTCTCTCGCTTCACTTAGATTTATTTGAGAGTTAGTAAAATTTTCAAGAAATTCTCTCTTGCTTCACTTAAATTAATTTGAGAGAAAGAAATTTTATGCTCATGATCTTCACTTATATTTGTTTGAGCTTGTCAAAAGCAACATATGAAAAATTAGTTCCAAAGTGATAGATATCCAAGAAGGATACAATAAAAACTTTCATGAAGATCATTGGACAAAATAAACTTGATTCTTAGTAATAGTTTTGAGATATGATGATGTGATATGTGAGTCATGTTGATGAGTAATTATGATTTAGTAAAAATATTGGTGTTAAGGTTTGTGATTTCCTATGCAAGCACGAAAGTCAATAACTATGCAATGAAATTTATCCTACTTGTGGTGCATTATTCGGTGTTAGTTATGCTTAATGCTCGCTTACGAGATTATTCATTTCTTGGTTGGTCGCTTCTCAATCTTTTGCTAGCCTTCATTTTGCACTAAGTATGATCTCTACTTGTGCATCCAAAAACCTTTAAACCAATTTTGCCACATGAGTCCACTATAGCTACCTATATGTGGTATTCTTTTGCCGTTCTAAGCAAATTTGTATGTGCCATCTCTAATTTTCAAAATAAACTTCTCTTTTGTGTGTTCGTTCCGCTTGCGGAGCGGTGAGGGGTGGCAAATATTTTCCATGCTAGATGTCTTATTGTCACGGTGAGTGTTTATTCACTTGTCATTGCACGAGAGTAAGGCAAAGGTATTAGGGATGCGCAGTCCCGAAATGAAAAATGAATTTACTTTATGTTGTCAAATAATAAATTCCTTGGAAAGTGTTGGTATAGAGGGCAACTATGGATACGGTTAGCCATGGAAAGTGAATGTATGGTTGAAAAAGGAATAAACTTTATTTTCTGTTTGGGAACCGCCTATGATATATCTAGCATGGAAAGTGTTGGGAACTCTAAGTCGTTTTCGTTGGTGGGAAGGATACACCTCCCAAAATGTTTTTATCTCTCAATTTCCGCTCTGAGAACGGGCACCTCTACAAATCCCTACTTCCCTCTACGTAGGGCCTTTCTTTTACTTTATGCAATTTTTATTTGAGTCTCCATCTTCTCTTATAAAATCACCAACTAGGAGGCACTATGATCGTACTTGAGTATTGGGTGTAGCTAATATGTGAGTGTGTTTCATGAATGGATCAATGATTGAGCATGATGGGCTAGGATAACTTATTTTAGCGTTGATATTTTGAAAGACATGGTTGCTTGTTGATGTGCATGAGTATTTAAGTTATCATGTCAAAACTAGACTATTGCTTTGAACAATATAAAAGTCCAAATGTCCATGCTATAAAGAAAAGAAATATGATATGACGTGTTAGGCAGCATTCCACATCAAAAATTCTGTTTTTTTCACTTACCTACTCGAGGACGAGTAGGAGTTAAGCTTGGGGATGCTGATACGTCTCCAACGTGTCTATAATTTTTGATTGTTCCATGCTGTTATATTATCAATCTTGGATGTTTTATAATCATTTTATATCATTTTTTGGTACTAACCTATTGACATAGTGTCAAGTGCCAGTTGGTGTTTTCTGCATGTTTTTTACATCGCAGGAAATCAATATCAAACAGAGTCCAAATGCAATGAAACTTCACGGAGAATTTTTATGGACTAGAAAACACCTAATTGGCTAAGGCTGCGCCTGGGGGTGCTCTGAGGAGAGCACAACCCACTAGGGCGCGCCAGAAGGCCCAGGTGCGCCTTGGTGGGTTGTGCCCACCTCGGGTGCCCCCTAAACCGCCTCCTTGCTCTATAAATACCCAAATATTCTAGAAACCCTAGGGGAGTCGACGAAAATCAATTCAGCCGCCGCAGAGTCCAGAACCACCAGATCCAATCTAGACACCATCACAGAGGGGTTCACCACTTCCATTGGTTCCTCTCCGATGATACATGAGTAGTTCTTTGTAGACCTTCGGGTCCGAAGTTAGTAGCTAGATGACTTCCTCTCTCTCGTTGAATTCTCAATATAATGGTCTGTTGGAGATCCATATAATGTAACTCTTTTTGCGGTGTGTCTGTTGGGATCGGATGAACTTTGAGTTTATGATCAGATCTATCTTTTTATATCCATGAAAGTTGTTTGAGTTTCTTTGGTCTCTTATATGCATGATTTATTATAGCCTCGTATTTCTTCTCGGATATTTGGGTTTTGTTTGGCCAACTTGATCTATTTATCTTGCAATGGGAAGATGTGCTTTGTAGTGGGTTCGATCTTATGGTGCTTGATCCCAGCGATAGAAGGGGAACCGACACGTATGTATCGTTGCTACTAAGGATAAAACAGTGGGGTCTATCTCTACATAGATAGATCTTGTCTACATCATGTCATTGTTCTTATTGCATTACTCCATTTCTTCATGAACTTAATACAGTAGATGCATGCTGGATAGCGGTCGATGTGTGGAGTAATAGTAGTAGATGCAGGCAGGAGTCGGTCTACTAATTTTGGATCTGATGCCTACGTATTGATCATTGCATGGATATCGTCATGATTATTTGAAGTTCTATCAATTGCCCAACAGTAATTTGTTTACCCGGTGTTTGCTATTTTTCTCGAGAGAAGCCACTAGTGAAACCTACGGCCCGACCTCGGGTCTCTTTCTCATATTATTTGCCTTTGCGATCTACTTTTCCTTTGCTTTTATTTTCAGATCCATTAAACCAAAAATACAAAAATACCTCGCTGCATTTTATTCTTATTTATTTTATTTGGCGTTCGATCTATCAATCTACTACAATTTTACTCACGTCTGTTTGCCTATCTTGAGGCGCCGCTACCCGAAAGGGATTGACAACCCCTTTTACACGTCGGGTTGCGAGGGTTTGTTATCTGTATGCAGGGGCTGTTTACGTTGTGTTGCTTGGTTCTCCTACTGGTTTGATAACCTTGGTCTCATAACTGAGGGAAATACCTACAGCCACTGTGCTGCATCATCCCTTCCTCTTTGGGGAAATACCGACGTAGCTTCAAGCCGCATCAATGTCAATCCAACGGATGTCGTGCTTCTTCAATCTCGGATATTCTTGCTTCAGCCGCCCAAACCACCACCTTCCGTGGCCGGCTATGCTACCGCACAGGACTCACCGGCCCCCCTACTCCCATCACCGTCCAGGCCATTCCTCTACTCACGAACACCTCCTGTTATTCTACGGCGATGGAAGCCTCACACCGTAGCCGAACCAGTGAACCTTCGCACTCCCCTCCGCGTGGGCATCCACCTGCCTCGTCTTCCCTGGCTCCGTGTCATCCCCTTCCCAGGACTCGCCGTCGTCCATCGCCTGGGGCTGTCCGCGCTGTGTGGTCAACGAACGACAGCCATCGGAATAGGACTCTACGAGGTGATGCTGATAGATGGACCCACCAGCTACATCTTCGCACGCAAGGAAGTGCATCCATATTACGGGCAAAAAAATGATTCTTCCCCCTAATAGCTGGGACCCACCAGCTATATCTTCGCACGGAAGGAAATGCATCCTTATCCTCCCTGACAGGTGGGACCCACCCGGTCGAAGCGTATGTAGTGTTGTCGTGAACGTATATGTACATACTTGTCGATCGGTCTCTCTGCAACGATGAACAATGGTCGAGCAAGCAGCTACACATGTAGTAGTGGAGCCCCAACGTAGCAGTTCAGATAGTCCCTTCTAAACCATGTACACGTACGTATAGCCACATGCCAAAAAATACGACCACGTACGTACATACGGGCGGGGTCTCGAACGCCTACTCACGCATACGTATGGCAAGGGCTCGTGTACATGGAGAGGCTACGGACGGCAGCAACAGCGTCCTGTTCGTCGGAAGCCAACCGGCTAGGTCGGAACGGAGAAACAACGTCCTATTCATCGGGAGGCAACAGACTGGGTCGGAATGCGTCGTGTTCATCGGGAGCCAGCCGACTTGGAAGGAACAGTCAAAATGGGGTCTGGCGTACCGCAGTACAGAGGAAACGGCCTTCTGTTCGACCGGCTACGGTCAAAACGGGATCCTGTTCATCGGGAGGGGTCTGGCGTACCACAAAACGAAGGAAACGGACTGGTGTTGGAGCTCCTACGGTCGAAATGGGGTCCTGTCGATCAGGAGGGGTGTGGTGTACCGCAAAATAGAGGAAACAGAGTTGTGTTGGAGCTCCTACGGTCGAAACAGGGTCCTGTTCATCGGGAGGGGTGTGGCGTACCGCAAAACGAGACTCCACATCCTAATGTTCATCCACTGTCTACTGCCTCGCTCCAGCCTCTACGGGCTACTGTTCATCCACCGTCGACTTCCTCCAGCCTTCACCTGCTACTATTCATCCACTGTCGACTTGCTCCAGCCTCCACCAGCTACTGTTCATCCACCGGGTCCTTTTCATCCAGCCTCCACCGGCTATTGTCCATGGAGCCTCCATGGGGTCCTATTCATCCACCCCCAACCGGCTCGGGTGTGTGTGGCGGCCTCCTCGATCGGGGTCATGTTCATCCAACGGCAACGGCCTCTACTACCACGAGGTCCTGTTCATCCAACCCCCACCGGGAGGAACTGTTCATCCAAGCCCCAACAATGGTCACTGTTCATCAAGAGGCAGCAGTTTCGATCGGCTTTAGTTAGCAGCAGTAGCGAAGAATTAGCTCGGGTTAAGTTAACATCCAAGGGATCGATCTCTCGGGTTTAGTAACGTAGCCAATGCAATCGCTTGGGTTCAGTAAGAGAACGCCTCGCTCGGTTCAGTTAGAGCCCAACGCCTCATACACATGCGCGTACATGTACGAGAGAAACGCGCAAACCTCCATGCATCGCTCGGCCCCGATCACCCACCGTAACCCGGAACTCCCCGAAATTTTCCTCGCCCTCGCTTCTACCATGATTTTTTCCATCATGGACGGCCCAAAGAATGTTATGCAGGTGCGTCCCCGGCCCGTCCAGGACGAAAAGCCCATTTTCTGTCATGATTTTTTGTCATAGAAGTAGGAGCCCACCACATCTATGATGATACGTGGTTTTGTCACAATTATCGTCATAGAAGTGTCATAAGCATGACAGAAAAAAATTATTCGGCCCAAAATGTCATGGATGTGTGTTTTGTTTGTAGCGCCCTCAAGTACTTTTGGCCAAAAATGTTTCGTGACGTATGGTTTACATATGCCACTTCTGATTCCATGTCAAACATGGGAAGATATTAGCAAGGGTTTTGTACTTGGATTGCCTAGGACTCAACATGGAAAGGATTTTGTATTTGTTGTTGTTGTGGACCGATTATCTAAAATGGCACATTTCATCCCATGCAATAAGATAGACGATGCTTCACATGTTGCAAATATTTTTTGTAGGGAAATCTTGAGGTTACATGGAGTGCCAAGGACAATTCTGTCGGACCGCGACAACAAGTTCCTAAGCTACTTTTGGAAGACACTATGCGGCAAGCTCGGCATCAATCTACTATTCTCGATGGCCTATCATCCCCAAACCGAGGGCCAAATGAAAGCCACCAACCAGACGCTATCTACGCATGTTGATCAAGAAGGACATCAAGGAGTGGGAGGACTGCTTACCCATCGCCTAGTACGCCTACAATCGAGTAAGAATCTCTACTACCAGCAAGTCCCCCTTCGAGGTTGTCTATGGCTTCAATCCATTGTCCCCATTGGACATCCTACCGCTTCCACTTCAAGAATGAGTGAACATAGACGTAAGTTCAAGAGCAAGTTATCTCAAGAAGGTGCATGAAGATACAAGGGCCACGATCGAGAGTCAAGTACAACGCCTCGCCACCAAGCTCAACATCACAAGACCCCAATGGTGTTCAAACTGGGTGGTCTCATATGGCTACATCTCTACAAGGACTGCTTCCCCAACAAGCGCAAGTCCAAACTACTACCACGAGCCAATGGAACCTTCAAGGTGCTAGCACGATACAATGACAACGCCTACAAGATCGACATCCCACGCGACAAGTACAATGTAAGCGACACATTCAACGTCAAGGACTTGACCCCATACCATGGTGATGAAGATCACGATCTAAGGACGGATCTCACCCAAGGGGGGGGAGATATGCGGAGCATCCTTCCGTCAGCCCCATGGACTCTACACCAACACATCAAGCACCACATGACCCATGACAAGAGCTCGAGCACGCACCATTAAAACCGGGGTGAACTCACTCTTACTTGAGATAGATATGGACTTGAATGGAACTTGGTTGCTACCTCACCAAAATATGCTATGTGTCATTAGATACGAAGACCAACGCCACCAAGCAGCTAAGGGACATCCCAAAGGAGGAGGAGAAGCACCCCAAGGCCACGAGGAAGAAGAAGGAGATCAAGGAGATGAAGACAACACCTCCCAGGCGACCCCGTGTCCACGGGCCCCCAATACCCTGTGCGCACGGGCCAGCCCAGGAGCTACTGGAAACAAGATGCATGACCCCGTGCGCACGGGCCCCAGACCCCGTGTGCACGGCCCCGTCGCTGTAGCACCCCGTGCACACTGGCATGTACCGTGCACATGGGACCCCCGTGCGCACGGGCGTGTACCATGCACATGGGCCCAACTTACTCGGTGCGCACGGCCTCCTAGGTTTTGGCCGTGGATGCCCTTTCTTTACTCCCAAGTCGTTCCCTTCCTCGCACTAGCTAAATATTTCGAGTGTAAGACATTTGTTAGGGTTAGCAAAGTATATGGGAGACATCGATAGAGCTTTGCTCCTTCTACCACTCCTCTTGGAGATCAAGACCTCTTAGGAGAGGATCCCAAGTGGATTTTAAGACCTCCTTTTTGGAGAAGACTATCATCAAGACCTCACCTCCTTAGGAGTGGGAAGAACCTTATCTTTGTGCTTGTTTCCTTGGATTGTTATTTTATGCTTGTGGATCTCATGTGTTTGCTATTCTATTGGATGCGTGATTGAGTTTTTTTGAGTGAATTCCTCTCTTGTGTTCTTGTTGTTCATCCTCCCCCCTCCAAGTGCGAAAAGATCTCACCTAGGGTTTCACCCTAGAACATAATTTATTATTGAACAACATAATTTTTTTTTTCATTTCGGGACTGGGCATCCCTATTACCTTGCCACACGCTCGTGCAATGACAAGTGAATAGACACTCATCTTGAGAATAAAATATCTAGCATGGAAAATATTGGCCACCCCTTGCCGCTTCATGAGCAGTACGGGCACAAAAAAAGTAAGTTCATTTTGAAAATTAGAATTGGCACATACATATTTACTTGGAACGGCATGAAAATACAGCATATAGGTAGGTATGGTGGACTCATTTGGCACAACTTAGTTTAAGGAGTTTGGATGGACAAGTAGTATTTCTACTTAGTACAAATGGAGGTTAGCAAATAGATTGAGAAGCGACCAACCAAGAAACGAAAACGATCATAAAAGAGCATTAAACATAACTAACACCGAATAATCCACCACAACTAGGATGTAATTTCATTCCATAACTATTGACTTTTGTGCGCATAGGGAATCACAAGCCTTAACACCAATATTCTTACTAAAGCATAATTACTCACCAACATGATTCATATATTACAATCATCATATCTCAAAACTATTACAAGGAATCAAATTTTAACATCCAATGATCTTCATGAAAGTTTTTATTATATCCCTCTTGAATATCTATCACTTTGGGACTAATTTCATATATTACCATTGCTACTAACAAAGATCTCATACAAATCTAAGTGAAGAACGAGAGCACAAATTTCTTCAAAATAATTTTCATCTCTCAGAATAATATAAGTGAAGCATGAGAGGACATTTCTTTAAAATTAAAACACAATCATGCTCAAAAAGATATAAGTGAAGCACTAGGGCAATTCCATAGCTCAAAAGTTTTAAGCGAAGCACATAGAGCAATTCTAACAAATCATAGCATCATTATGGCACTCTCAACTAGGTGTGTCCAGGAAGGATAATTGTGAGAAACTAAAAAGCAAAACTAGCAAAGACTCATATAATACAAGACGCTTCAAGCAAAACTCATGATATGTGACGAATAAAAATATAGCTCCAAGTAAAATTACCGATGGTCGTTAGAAGAAAGAGGGGATGCCTTTCGAGGCATCCCCAAGTTTAGATGCTTGGGAGTACTTGAATATTACCTTGGGGTGCCTCGGGCATCCCCAAGATTAGGCTCTTCCCACTCCTTATTCCTTCATCCATCATGATCTCACCCAAAATTTGAAAACTTCAATCACACAAAACTTAACAAAAACCTTCATGAGATCCGTTAGTATAATAAAGCAAATTACCACTTTAAGTACTATTGCAAACCCATTCATATTTTATTATTGCATTATACCTACTATATTCTAACTTTACCATGGATTATACCCCCCCGATATAGTCCATAGATTCATCAAAATAAGCACACAATGGTAGAATCTGTCAAAAACGGAACAGTCTGTAGTAATATGGACTTTAAACATAATTATGTAATTCCAAAAATTCTGAAAAAGTAGGAAAACATAGGCAATTTTTATATCAACCATGTGTAAAAAAATCAGAATTTTATCATGCTTCTATGATTTTCAACAACTCTGCTACTGGGCGCAAAAGTTTCTGTTTTCCAAAAAGATCAAATCAACTATCACCCAACATGATCCTAAAGGCTTTACTTGGCACAAACACTAATTAAAACATAAAAAACAATCATAACAATAGCATAATTGTGCAAACACTCAAGAACATAAGCAAAAAGAAAAAATAAATTTTATTTATTGGGTTGCCTCCCAACAAGCGCTATTGTTTTATTCCCTTAGCTAGGCATAATGCATAAATTTAAGTATTGTCATCTTTAGTTTCCAACTCCTCAATCACACAACCATAATTCTTCTTAGATCTAGCATACATATTTTCAATAATCACGCTCCTAGGAACAAAATTAAAGAGCTCACTCTTGAGAGTAGATGTTTTTAGCACTTCAATAAAGTCAGGGTGAATATTAATCATTCTAAGATCTTCATTTTTGCTACTAGAAGTGGTACCCTTGTACTTGGGAACATGTGTAGACTTGCAACTTTTTATAGGAGATTTTTCAATAGTTTTAATGGAAGAAAAAGCTGAGCTCAAGTTACTAAAAAATTCTTCCAATTTATCAATCCAAGCAGGACTCTCTTCTACCCTTTCGTTAGCTACGGTTTTTTTCTCTTTTAATAATTTAAGGGTATCTCCTACCTTTGACCAAATTTTATTAGCAAGATTATTAATCCTTTTATCCAAATTTTCAACATGTTCTACGGTGAGCATTTTCTTTTCAATAGCATCTAGCCTTTGCGTAACATGCTCAAGAGTTAAAACTCTTTCATTGATGATGATAGGAGGTGATCCTGCTAAATTTCCCATATCATTAAAAGCATCCAAATGAGGGCACATCAAGAAATTCCCTCAGGTGATAGTATCAAGAACAAATCTATACCAAGTAGTAATGCTCACATAGAAATTGCGAAGAAGAATAGTAGTAGATTGCTTTTGAATAGATCTATTATGAGCATCACAAATTCTATACCAAGAATCTTTTTAAATTCTCTCCTCCCCTTTGCTTAAAATTGATAACTTCATTCTCAGAGGTACACATAGTAGATGAAGAACTAGACATAGCGATAAAGTAGGCAAGAAAGATCACGAGCAAACAAAAGATTTAACAAGAAAAAGGCAAACGAAAAAGAAAGCAAAAAAGGCAAATATTTTTGTGTTTTTTATAAAATGTTTTAGAAGTGGGGAGATGAAAACGAGAGGCAAATGGAAAATAAAGTAAATTGCAAGGAGATGAGATTGTGATAGGGTACCTGATAGATCTGGACTTGATCCTCCCCAGCAACGGTGCCAGAAATTCTTCTTGATTGCTTGTATCTGCGTTGGTATTTACCTAAAGAGGAGAGGATGATGCATCACAACAATGGTAAGTATTTCCCTCAACTATGAAACCAAGGTATCAATCCAGTAGGAGGATCCACCAAACTATGTAAGCAGTACCTTCACAAAATAACAAAAACTTGCAACCCAACGCGTAAGAGTGGTTGTCAATCCCTCCTCGGTATTGAGATAGATTAAATTTTATGAGATTGAATAAATAGATCTAACAAAAACACAAAATAAAATTGGTAAAGAAAAAGTGTAGCAAGGTATTTTTGGATTTTTGATTAATAGATCTGAAAAAAATTTATAGATGCATGTCATGTCTCCTTCTTTCACTGAGATTGAGCACCACAAGATCAAACCCATCACAAAGCACCTCTTCGCATGACAAGAAAAATCAATCTAGTTGGCCAAAACAAACCAAAGTTTCGGAGAAGAAATACGAGGCTATAACAATCATGCATATAAGAGTTCCACAAAGACTCAAATAATATTTAGATAGATCCGATCATAAATTCAGAATTCATCGGATCCCAACAAACACACCACAAAAGAGCAAATAGATCTCCAAGAACATCGAGGAGAACATTCTGTTGAAGATCAAAAAGAGAGAAGAAGCCATCTAGCTACTGCCTATGGACACGTAGGTCTGTGGTAAACTACTCACGCATCATCGTAGCAGCACCAATGAGGATGATGAACCCCTCTGTGATCATTGACCCCTCCGGCAAGGTGCCGGAAAAGGCATCTAGATTGGATCTCGTGATTCTGGAACTTGCGGCGGTGGAAACTCTGATCTCTCGACTCCCCTAGGGTTTCTGGAATATTTGGGTATTTATAGAGCTGAGAGGTGGTGGAGGAGACTCTCGTGGGCCCCACTACCCACCAGGGCGTGCTAGGGGCCTCTAGCGCACCCTGGTTGTAAGGTAGCGCATCAGAAAACAAAAATATTCCGACCTACACACCTGAAGGAAATATGCCCTAGAGGCAATAATAAAGTTATTACTTATTTCCTCATATCATGATAAATGTTTATTATTCATGCTAGAATTGTATTAACCGGAAACATAATACATTTGTGAATACATAGACAAACATAGTGTCACTAGTATTCCTCTACTTGACTAGCTCGATAATCGAAGATGGTTGAGTTTCCTAGCCATGGACATGAGTTGTCATTTGATTAACGGGATCACATCATTAGGAGAATGATGTGATTGACTTGACCCATTCCGTTAGCTTAGCACTTGATTGTTTAGTATGTTGCTATTGCTTTCTTCATGACTTATACATGTTCCTATGACTATGAGATTATGCAACTCCCGTTTACTGGAGGAACACTTTATGTGCTACCAAACATCACAACGTAACTAGGTGATTATAAAGGTGCTCTACAGGTGTCTCCGAAGGTACTTGCTGAGTTGGCGTATTTCGAGATTAGGATTTGTCACTCCGATTGTCGGAGAGGTACTCTGGGCCCTCTGGGTAATGCACATCACTATAAGCCTTGCAAGCAATGTGACTAATGAGTTATTTGCGGGATGATGCATTATGGAACGAGTAAAGAGACTTGCCGGTAACGAGATTGAACTAGGTATTGAGATACCGACGATCGAATCTCGGGCAAGTAACATACCAGTGACAAAGGGAACAACGTATGTTCTTATGCGGTTTGACTGATAAAGATCTTCCTAGAATATGTAGGAGCCAATATGAGCATCCAGGTTCCGCTATTGGTTATTGACCGGAGACGTGTCTCGGTCATGTCTACATAGTTCTCGAACCCGTAGGGTCCGCACGCTTAAAGTTTGGTGACGATCGGTATTATGAGGTTTTGTGTTTTGATGTACCGAAGATAGTTCGGAGTCCCGGATATGATCACGGACATGACAAGGAGTCTCGAAATGGTCGAGACATAAAGATCAATATATTGGATGACTATATTCGACACCGGAAGTGTTCCGAGTGGTTTCGGAGAAAACCGGAGTCCGAGAGGTTACAGAACCCCCCGGAGAAATAATGGGCCTCAGTGGAGAGAGAGGGCTGGCCTAGGGCAGGCCGTGCGCCCCTCCCCCTCTGGTCCGAATTGGACTAGTAGAGGGGGGGCGGCGCCCCCCTTTCCTTCTCCCTCTCCCTTCCTTTCCCCTCCTAGTAGGAGTAGGAAGAGGAGTCCTATCTACTAGGAGGAGGACTCCTCCTCCTGGCGCGCCATAGAGGGCCGGCCAGACTCCCCCCTTGCTCCTTTATATACGGGGGCAGGGGGGCACCTCTAGACACACAAGTTGATCTATTGATCTATTCCAGTCATGTGCGGTGCCCCCCTCCACCATATTCCACCTCGGTCATATCGTAGCGGTGCTTAGGTGAAGCCCTGCGTCGGTAGCAACATCATCATCGTCATCACGCCATCATGCTGACAGAACTCTCCCGTGAAGCTCCGCTGGATCGGAGTTCACGGGACGTCATCGAGCTGAATGTGTGCTGAACTCGGAGGTGCCGTATGTTCGGTACTTGGATCGGTCGGATCGTGAAGACGTACGACTACATCAACCGCGTTGTGCTAACGCTTCCGCTTTCAGTCTACGAGGGTACGTGGACAACACTCTCCCCTCTCGTTGCTATGCATCACCATGATCCTGTGTGTGAGTAGGAATTTTTTTGAAATTACTACGTTCCCCAACGGTGGCATCCGAGCCAGGTTTTATGCGTAGATGTTATATGCACGAGAAGAACACAAGTGAGTTGTGGGCGATACAAGTCATACTGCTTACTAGCATGTCATACTTTGGTTCGGCGGTATTGTTGGATGAAGCGGCCCGGACCGACATTACGCCAGACGCTTACGCGAGATCTGGTTTCTACCGACGTGCTTTGCACATAGGTGGCTGGCGGTGTCGGTTTCTCAACTTTAGTTGAACCGAGTGTGGCTACACCCGGTCCTTGAGAAGGTTAAAACAGCACTAACTTGACGAACTATCGTTGTGGTTTTGATGCGTAGGTAAGAACGGTTCTTGCTCAGCCCGTAGCAGCCACGTAAAACTTGCAACAACAAAGTAGAGGACGTCTAACTTGTTTTTGCAGGACATGTTGTGATGTGATATGGTCAAAGCATGATGCTATATTTTATTGTATCAGATGATCATGTTTTGAAATCGAGTTATCGGCAACTGGCAGGAGCCATATGGTTGTCCCTTTATTGTATGCAATGCAATCGCCCTGTAATTGCTTTACTTTAAGTGGTAGCGATAGTCGTAGAAGCAATAGTTGGCGAGACGACAACGATGCTACGATAGAGATCAAGGTGTCACGCCGGTGACGATGGTGATCATGACGATGCTTCGGAGATGGAGATCACAAGCACAAGATGATGATGGCCATATCATATCACTTATATTGATTGCATGTGATGTTTATCTTTTATGCATCTTATTTTGCTTTGATTGACGGTAGCATTATAAGATTATCTCTCACTAAATTTCAAGATCAAAGTGTTCTCCCTGAGTATGCACCGTTGCCAAAGTTCATCGTGCCGAGACACCACGTGATGATCGGGTGTGATAAGCTCTACGTTCATCTACAATGGGTGCAAGCCAGTTTTGCACACGCAGAATACTCGGGTTAAACTTGACGAGCCTAGCATATGCGATATGGCCTCGAACACCGAGACCGAAAGGTCGAAGCGTGAATCATATAGTAGATATGATCAACATAGTGATGTTCACCATTGAAAACTACTCCATCTCACGTGATGATCGGACATGGTTTAGTTGATTTGGATCACGCGATCAATTAGATGATTAGAGGGATTTCTATCTAAGTGGGAGTTCCTAAGTAATATGATTAATTGAACTTAAATTTATCATGAACTTAGTACCTGATAGTATTTTGCTTGTCTATGTTGATTGTAGATAGTTGGCCCGTGTTGTTGTTCCATTGAATTTTAATGCGTTCCTTGAGAAAGAAAAGTTGAAAGATGATGGTAGCAATTACACGGACTGGGTCTGTAACTTGAGGACTGCAGATGCAACTGACGACGTTAAGAACGTTTGGCAGAGCAAAGCTGATGACTACTCGATAGTTCAGTGTGCCATGCTTTACGGCTTAGAACCGGGACTTTAACGATGTTTGGAACGTCATGGAGCATATGAGATGTTCCAGGAGTTGAAGTTAATATTTCAAGCAAATGCCTGGATTGAGAGATATGAAGTCTCCAATAAGTTCTATGACTGCAAAATGGAGGAGAATAGTTACACAAGAACATATACTCAAAATGTCCAGGTATAACAATCACTTGATTCAACTGGGAGTTAATCTTCCGGATGATAGTGTCATTGATGTAATTCTTCAATCACGCCACCAAGCTACAAGAGCTTCGTGGTGAACTATAATATGCAAGGGATGGATAAGACAATTCCGAGCTCTTCGCAATGCTAAAGGCTGCGGAGGTAGAAATCAAGAAGGAGCATCAAGTGTTGATGGTCAATAAGATCACCGGTTTCAAGAAAAAGGGCAAAGGGAAGAAGAAGGGGAACTTCAAGAAGAACAGCAAACAAGTTGCTGCTCAAGAGAAGAAACCCAAGTCTGAACCTAAGCACGAGATCGAGTGCTTCTCTTGCAAGCGGTGGTCATCAAGCGAGAACTACCCCAAGTATTTTATGGGATAAGAAGGATGGCAAGGTGAAAAAGGTATATGTGATATACATGTTATTGATGTGTACCTTACTAGAGCTTGCAGTAGCACCTGGGTATTTGATACTGGTTCTGTTGCTAATATTTGCAACTTGAAACAGGGACTACGAATTAAGCAAAGACTGGCTAAGGACGAGGTGACGATGCGCGTGGGAAATGGTTCCAAAGTCGATGTGATCGCCGTCGGCACGCTACCTCTACATCTACCTTCGGGATTAGTTTTAGACCTAAATAATTGTTATTTGGTGCCAGCGTTAAGCATGAACATTATATCTGGATCTTATTTGATGCGAGACGGTTATTCATTTAAATCTGAGAATAATGGTTGTTCTATTTATATGAGTAATATCTTTTATGGTCATGCACCCTTGAAGAGTGGTCTATTTTTGTTGAATCTCAATAGTAGTGATACACATATTCATAATGTTGAAGCCAAAAGATGCGGGATTGATAATGATAGTGCAACTTATTTGTGGCACTGCCGTTTGGGTCATATTGGTGTAAAGCGCATGAAGAAACTCCATACTGATGGACTCTTGGAATCACTTGATTATGAATCACTTGGTACTTGCGAACCATGCCTTATGGGCAAGATGACTAAGACGTCGTTCTCCGGAACAATGGAGCGAGCAACAGATTTGTTGGAGATCATACATACTGATGTATATGGTCCGATGAACGTTGAGGCTCGCGGCGGGTATCGTTATTTTCTCACCTTCACAGATGATTTGAGCAGATATGGATATATCTATTTAATGAAACATAAGTCTGAAACATTTTAAAAGTTCAAAGAATTTCAGAGTGAAGTGCAAAATCATCATAACAAGAAAATAAAGTTTCTACGATCTGACCGTGGAGGAGAATATTCTAGTTACGAGTTTGGCCTACATTTGAAACAATGCGGAATAGTTTCGCAACTCACGCCACCCGGAACACCACAACATAATGGTGTGTCCGAACGTCGTAATCGTACTTTACTAGATATTGTGCGATCTATGATGTCTCTTACCGATTTACCGCTATCGTTTTGGGGTTATGCTTTAGAGATGGCTGCATTCACGTTAAATATGGCACCATCGAAATCCGTTGAGACGACGCCTTATGAACTGTGGTTTGGCAAGAAACCAAAGTTGTCATTTCTTAAAGTTTGGGGCTGCGATGCATATGTGAAAAAACTTCAACCTGATAAGCTCGAACCCAAATCGGAGAAATGTGTCTTCATAGGATACCCAAAGGAAACTGCTGGGTACACCTTCTATCACAGATCCGAAGGCAAGACATTCGTTGCTAAGAATGGATCCTTTCTAGAGAAGGAGTTTCTCTCGAAAGAAGTGAGTGGGAGGAAGGTAGAACTTGATGAGGTAACTCTACCTGCTCCCTTATTGGAAAGTAGTTCATCACAGAAACTGGTTCCTGTGACACCTACACCAATTAGTGAGGAAGCTAATGATATTGATCATGAAACTTCAGATCAAGTTACTATCGAACCTCGTAGGTCAACCAGAGTAAGATCCGCACCAGAGTGGTACGGTAATCCTATTCTGGAGGTCATGTTACTTGACCAAGCCGAACCTACGAACTATGAAGAAGCGATGGTGAGCCCAGATTCCGCAAAATGGGTTGAGACCATGAAACCTGATATGGGATCCATGTATGAGAACAAAGTGTGGACTTTGGTTGACTTGCCCGATGATCAGCAAGCCATTGAGAATAAATGGATCTTCAGGAAGAAGACTGACGCTGACGGTAATGTTATTGTCTATAAAGCTCGACTTGTTGCGAAAGGTTTTCGATAAGTTCAAGGGATTGACTACGATGAGACTTTCTCACCCCTAGCGATGCTTAAGTCTGTCCGAATCATGTTTGCAATTGCCGCATTTTATGATTATGAAATTTGGCAAATGGATGTCAAAACTGTATTCCTGAATGGATTTCTGGAAGAAGAGTTGTATATGATGCAACCAGAAGGTTTTGTCGATCCAAAGGGAGCTAACAAAGTGTGCAAGCTCCAGCGATCCATTTATGGACTGGTGCAAGCCTCTCGGAGTTGGAATAAACATTTTGATAGTGTGATCAAAGCATATGGTTTTATACAGACTTTTGGAGAAGCCTGTATTTACAAGAAAGTGAGTGGGAGTGAGGGAGTCCTGGATTAGGGGGTGTCCGGATGGCCGGACTATAACCTTTGGCCGGACTCCTGGACTATGAAGATACAAGATTGAAGACTTCGTCCCATGTCCGGATGGGACTTTCCTTGGCGTGGAAGGCAAGCTTGGTGATACAGATATGTAGATCTCCTCCCATTGTAACCGACTCTGTGTAACCCTAGCCCTCTCCGGTGTCTATATAAACCGGAGGGTTTTAGTCCGTAGGACGAACAATAATCATACCATAGGCTAGCTTCTAGGGTTTAGCCTCTCTGATCTTGTGGTAGATCTACTCTTGTACTACCCATATCATCAATATTAATCAAGCAGGAGTAGGGTTTTACCTCCATCGAGAGGGCCCGAACCTGAGTAAAAACATCATGTCCCTTGTCTCCTGTTACCATCCGCCTAGACGCACAGTTCGGGACCCCCTACCCGAGATCCGCCGGTTTTGACACCGACATTGGTGCTTTCATTGAGAGTTCCTCTGTGTCGTCATCTTCAGGCCCGATGGCTCCTTCGATCATCAACAACGATGCGGTCCAGGGTGAGACTTTTCTCCCCGGACAGATCTTCGTATTCGGCGGCTTGGCACTTCGGGCCAATTCGCTTGGCCATCTAGAGCAGATCGAAAGCTACGCCCCTGGCCATCAGGTCAGATTTGGAAGTTTAAACTACACGGCTGACGTCAATGGAGACTTGATCTTCGACGAATCCGAGCCACAACCGTGCGAGCCGCACTGTTACGATGGGCGTGATCTAGCTCTGCCGCCGAACAGTGCCCAGGAGGCCGCACTCGTGCCTGCTCTGACCCTTAGCTCAGAGCCGACTGCGCCAACCGAGGGCGGGTGGCTGGACACCGCCTCGGGGGCTGCAATCTCTACAGCGATCGAGCCGAACACCAGCCTTGTCCTCTGCGAAGCCCGTGACTCCAAAGTGCCGGACTCCTCTCCGGACTCTGAAACTTCCGTGCCCCTGCCAATCGAATCCGATTGGTCGCCGATCATGGAGTTCAGCGCCGCGGACATCTTTCAGCACTCGCCCTTCAACGACATTGTGAATTCATTAAAATCTCTCTCTTTATCAGGGGAGCCCTGGCCGGACTATGGTCAGCAAGGTTGGGATGCGGACGACGAAGAAATTCAAAGCCCACCCACCACCCACTTCATAGCCACTGTCGACGATTTAACCGACATGCTCGACTTCGACTCCGAAGACATCGACGGTATGGACGACGATGTAGGAGACGAACAGGAACCAACACCTATAGGGCACTGGACAACCACCCCATCTCACGCTGTATACATGGTGGACACACCTAAAAGAAACGATGACGAGGAACAAAGGGACGCAACGAGGGATCGTTCCCTCGAAAAGCAGTCAAAGCGGCGGCGTAAGCGCCGCTCCAAACCCCACCTCGACAGAGACGGTAGCCATAGAGCAGGGCGAAGCGACGGACGATGAACATGCCATCGAGCAACCGTCCGAACAGGGCAACTTGGATAAACAACCCGTCCCCGGCGAAGATAACAGTCCGGGCGACCTCATGCCGGACAAGCTATCGGAGCAGAAGAACCTCCACAAAAGGCTCGTCGCCGCTGCGCGTAGCCTGAAAAAGCAGAAGCGAAAGCTCAAAACAGCGGAAGATGCACTCAGAACTAGATGGAGCAAAGTACTCAACACCGCAGACAAATACGGTGACAGTCGCCGCACAAAGAGCTACCCGAAGCGAAAATTACTGCCAGAATTTGATGAGGAGGCCTTAGAGCCCCCGCAATCAAAAAAAATAAGGAAGCCACCCGGTCGGGTGAACAACCCCATGGCCAGCATAGAGCGGCAAAGGGCGCCGCACACAAGCCGGCACGCGATCCGCACAAGGATTCGCATCAAAAAGATGGCCCATCTAGATCTATCTACGTGCCAAGAAAGCAACCTCTAGTAAGCAATGCAACGCATCAAGTATCCGAACATCACGGTACACCCAAATATAGGGGTGCCGCACACCCCCTATGTTTCACCGATGAGGTGCCGGATCATGAATTTCAGCGGATTCAAGCCCGTAAACATAGAGGCATACGACGTAACAATAGACCACGAGTTCTGGATTGAGGATTACATCCTCCACATGCACATGGCTAGAGGAGATGATCTCCACGCCATAAAATACTTACTACTCAAGCTCAAAGGGCCAGCCCGGCATTGGCTTAAAAGCCTTCCCGAAAACACCATTGGAAGTTGGAAAGAGCTCGAGGATGCTTTTGGGCAAATTTTCAAGGGACCTATGTCCGACCTCCGGATGCGATTTATTTAAGTCATATAACTCAACAACCAAGAGTCAGCCCAAAACTCGGAACAGATTTCTTACTAAAAGAACCAGATAGTCGGCTGTCCGGACGCCAAGCCTTAGCAGCTTTCAAACACAATGTCCGAGATGAATGGCTCGCCGGACACCTCGCCAGAAAAGCTAAGAACAATGGCCGCATTAACAAGCCTCATGACCCGCTTTTGCAGGAGAGGATAGCTGGTTGGCAAGATGCGTACCAACACCCAAGTACATCCGGGTTAGGGATGGAACGGAAACCGCGACACAGCAAGGACCAGCGCGGACCAAGGGAAACAACCCAAGAGCACGGCAATCAACGCCGGATTCAAAAGCTCTCGGCAGAATCGTAAAAAGCTGGCCCTCAAGGATAACAGGACGAGCTATCTAACCTAAACAAAATCTTGGACAAGATATGTCAAATCCACAAGATTCGGAAGCACGCAAACCATACCCACAGAGATTGTTGGGTCTTCAAGCAATCCGCAAACTCAACATCGAACACAAGGGCTCGACACACCAAGCGAGGACGATGACGAACCCCGTAAGCGAGCACGGAAAACAAAAGAATTTCCCACAAGAAGTCAAAACAAGAAACTCACTTCATGTGACAAAAGGAAAAACAGGGTGGTGCCTATAGAGATACGCGCCATACGGCCTATCCTGAGGAGTCCCGCCATCGGGTTGTTAAAACCAATCACCTTCACCATCGAGATTACTCTAGAAGTATCCGGAACGCAGGCTGGACTGCCTTGATATTAGATTCGATAATTGACGGACTCCAATTTACACAAGTCCTAATGGACGGCGGCAGTGATCTAAACCTGCTATATCAGGACACAATCCGCAAAATGGGGATAGACCCAACAAAAATTCGCCATAGCAACACTTCCTTTCAAGGGGTAACGCCAGGCCCAGATGCCCATTGTACGGGCTCTCTCCTGCTAGAAGTTATGTTCGGCTCCCCCGACAACTTCCGCCGTGAAAAGCTAACCTTCCACATCGCCCCATTCACAAGTAGCTATCAAGCACTCCTGGGACGCGAAGCTTTCGCCCGCTTTAAAGCAATACCGCATTATGCATCTCTTATACTTAAAATTCCCGGTCCGCGAGGCATCATCTCATTAAAGGGAAATTTCGAGTGTTCCTCAAGCGCGGAAGATTGTGCGGCTGCCTTGACATCCACACACTAAACCGGCTTCACTGATCAAAGCACCTAAACAGGTCGTTCAGACCCGGACATGGCTAGACGAGTCCGGTGTAAACATACAAGGGCTTACTAGCCGCATACCCCGCATAAGGGCTCCGCATGTACAACAAGAGACGATAAAGCTCAATTTCATTCATTTTTGAATTATACTTTGTTTATTTAATATAACGTATATTTTCGCACGATCTTTTTCAACTAAGTTCCTCTCTTTTACAGAAGAACACCGTGCTAAACCCGTTCAGGATACGGCACAACGGAGACACACGCGCAGATGTGCAATAGGGACCCGTTCCAAGGATTTTTTTTAGATTAAGACCCTGCGTAAACCTTTTTTACTGTCTCTTGTTGATACACATCCCCCGGTTTCGTGATATAACCGAGGAGGAGGCTGGCGTCTTGGCATGTGGCCATGTCATAATTTTGCACGTACCTGGACACCAGGGGCTCATTACCAAGGGCGTTGTTCAGCCCGTTTTCATAAAGACCGAATACCTTAGGGAGTGTTCAGCGTCGCAAGTTTGGCCTTATATGCATCAGCTCGAATCATGTCTTTGGTCAAATGTTGGGTTTGCCCGCTCCTGTGTTTTGCTGCCTTACGCTCCGCTCTATCGGCTAAGGCGGCACCAGAGAACTCTGCGATTGTGCCCGGTTCGCCAAAGTAGCACCTTAGTAGAGAAAGCCAAAACTGATCGTCATGATATAGCGTGAGACTGGTCAACCACTGATGACCCGCCGAATCTTTAGGATTCCTCCAAGATAACGAAGGGCCGCTTCGCCAGCACACACGCGCCCCGAATTCGGGTGAGCGTGGTGCCCCTAGGGGCTATATAGTAGCCCCACTGTCAAACTCCTATGGCTAAGTGAAAGTGATAAAGCATTATAGTCCGGTTGCCTAGTTCGCTGCGCTATCACCTCCTTTATAGGACCAAGACGTTGGATCAAGTGTGAAAATGCGCCTTCTGCGAACACCCCCGCATTATATGCGTGGGGGCTGAAGCCGACGACTGCCATCTTTCAGGTTATATATACATATAAATTAACGGCCGCACATGAGGTATTTTAATTCTTGAAAGCACAAGTATAAAAAGCTTTTATATTCCCTCGAGACATTGTTTTACAATAATACATGTTATTCGAACATAATATCCTTCGAGCAATCGCGTCTCTATTAAACGAGCGCCAGAGAACTTCCCGAAAATAGTGTCAAGCAGGTACTCGCTCTCGTCCGAATCTTGGGATGCAACAACAAGGGCCTTCATCTCCGCCCAAAGATGTCTTGACACGGCAAGAGCCATCCGCGCACCCTCTACGCACGCCGACCTCTTCATTGCATTGATATGCGGCACCGCACCAAGGAACTGCTGCACCAAGCTAAAATAACTCTTGGCTCGGGCCTTTCCGCCACAGATGACTCACGACATACTTCATGGCGAGTCCGGATAACCTATTCAGCTCACCCACGCCGCCAAACGATCGGTTAATGGAAGTGGGCGCTCGGATTGTGGAATCTGCGACCAAAAAGCTTTTCCACTTCGTGATCCTTTTGATCCCGGAAGTGTTCGCCGCGCGTCCACACTTTTCGCCGCCAAGTCCAGATAAGGGTCCGCCAGACTCCACAGCCGGTCCAATGGAGCATATTTAGGATCCCGAACTTCATCCGCAGATAAAGGGCTTTCCACCGCGATATCTCGGCCGACATAGCTCCTCCTTCATAGCTCTCATCGCAGAGCGAGCATCCTTGGCCTCGGTAGTGGCCTTCTTCAGTCCTTCCGTCCGCCCGATCTTCTTTTTCAAGAAGCTTGCGGCGCGGCAGCATCCTTCAATTTCACAGCCATCTCGGCCATTTCCTTCTTGCTTCGCAATGAGCAGCCTGTTCGCTTTCAGCTCTTCAAATTGCCTTTAAAACAGCCGCATCACTTTTCCTGGCCTGCTCCTTGGCTCGGGCGAGTTCCGCCGGAAGGTTCTCCACGGCAGCGGCACCATCTGCATCAAGCATACAGGTTGTAAGGTACGAGCATCAAACCCCCTTACCAGGTGTCTGCGGAGAAATTACATACCTTGTGACTCGTCAAGTTGCTTGTTGACAAGCGCGATGTCTGCATCTGCCACGTCAAGTGGCCGCTTTAGCTTGGCAAATTCATCAGTCCGGCTAGCCATCGAACACTTCGCCACCTACATAGGAAAAGCGACATATCATACCTGGGATTATGATCCTCGGCGCGCCGTCATTTTTGACAATGCACCGAGTCTCAGGGGCTACTATCTATGCAGGGCGCATCTTTGATATGCGGAACTGTCAAAAGGTATATCATTTCGCGTACCTCAAAACCTGTCAAGAACTCCCGACAGCTTTCAGACAACCCGCTCCGCGGATGAAATCCTTTCAATCACCGTACCCATCAACGCACGGTGTTCTTCTCGAGATAGACGCCGCCGGGCAGATCCTTCAGCTCCTCCGATCACAAGACCGGACGATGCGGACTCGTCCGATGGCCTTTTCCAAAGGCCGACACGGAGGGCTTTGGGGGCATACGACGCCTTCCGCCCCGCCAGATTCGGAGAAACCTCCATGACGACACCTCGGGGTCGCCCGCCTCGACAAATGGGTACGGCAGGGGAGGCGTTCGCCTCCATCATCTCCGGTCAAGATCCTCAAGATGAGCTCTGCGAGAAGGGCTGAGATCCGAACTACAAGGTAAAAATTCGGTTATCTTCCTCAGAAATAGACCAGGGATGTCTCTTATTTTCAAACTCCCCTCTCTACTTACGGCTCGCTGGAGGGCTGATCCCCTTGGGGGCATAGTGTGGCCGAGGCATCTCCTGGCGCAGGACCCTCTGACGAATATTTCTTCCCCCGCTTTGAGACCATGGTCTCCGGGTCTTCAGAGGCGGTCCTCTTCTTCCCCTGGATGGAGGGATTCTCGATTCCTCCTTTCCTGACAGCCTCCTTCGGGAGGTGGTAGCTTCCTTGTTCCCCCTTCGCCTTCTTCCAAAGGCACAACCTCCAAAGATCCTGGTTAACACGGATCCGCGTGGTCTCGTGGAGGGGGCCGGACACTGATTAGCTTTGTTTTCGCTATCCACTCCTGTTTAAGGGACAACTCTTTTAAGGGCAATTTTATGATAAATATACGGATGGCGTGTCCGGGTACCGGACTACTTACTTGAGTATCCGGGCGATTGCAGCTCATACCTGCGTCCTTGGTCGAGTCCGGACACATTGCTTGTGATCCAAAGAACAATTTGTACATCTCCATGGGCGTCACGCCCGTAAAATGTTGGAGAGCTCGTGGTCCCTCCGGATTAAACTCCCATAGGCGGAGGGGGCGACGTTTGCAGGGCAAGGTGCGGCGAATCAACATGACCAGCGTCACCATGACCAGATTGATGTCTCTCTCTAGGAGATCTCGAATGCGGCCTCGCAACAAGGGCACGCCCTGGGCGGCCCCAGCTAAACCCTTTATTGACCCATGGCGCTAGCTGTGGTGGGGACCCGAGCGAAAGGCAGGTGGCGCCACCCACTTGGTGCCCCAGGAGCTGTGATATAAAACCACTCTCGTGCCATAAGCTGAACTCCTCTTGAAAAGAGCCCTCGGGCCATGGAGCGTCAGCATTCTTGCTTATAACAGCGCCTCCGCACTCTGCGTGCTGCCCCTCGATCATCTTCGGCTCTACTTTGAAGGTCTTAAGCACACGACGATGAACGATGAGATGTGGAGGATGGACTCCGGAGTCAAGTCATGAAATTCTTGCCCATAATAAAACATGAGCCCCCTCACGAAGGGGTCCGTCGGGAAGCCTAGCCCCCGAAGGAAGTGAAACGCGAACACCATGCTCTCACCAGGCTTGGGAGTGGGAATAACCTGCCCTTGAGCAGGCAGCCTATGCGAGATTTCGCCGGTTAGATACCTGGCATCTCTCAGCTTTAACACGTCTTCTTCCGTAACGGAGGAAGGCATCCACCGGCCTTGAAGGCCGGAGCCGGACATCATGGAAGGTCCAAAGCGCCTGAATCTGGAGCTTTGGGTGTTGGAACTCGAGGCGAGAGGCGGATTCGATTGAGATTGAAAGAAAGGAGTAGAGCCTTGGTCTCTTTATAAAGAGGTTGAATACCAAGAGCCCTCGCCGTGACCGTTTGGGACTCGCCTTCGATAGAGGAAATATACCAACGGGCACGATTGGGTTACCCACGCCCGTATTGATGAGAGTCCCGGAATAAGGGGACACGATCTCGCTTCAACAAGACGTGCCAAGGAAACCGCCTCGCTAAACGCTACCGAGGTGGGACAAGAAAACGATTCAATAAAGGCTTGGCGGCGGTGTGATGTCATGTCATGAATACGTCGTGATTGGATTTGTGTAAATATTATTCTCTCTGCGGTGGTATGTGGAACTTATTTTACTGAGCGGACACTATCCTTGTGTTCAAAATCTTCTATGAAGTATTCGAGGAGGAACCCGCCTTGCAATGCCGAAGACAATTTGCGCGCTGACTCGTCGTCATTGAAGCCTAGTTCGTGGGCTCTTGAGGAGTCCTGGATTAGGGGTGTCCGGATGGCGGACTATAACCTTTGGCCGGACTCTGGACTATGAAGATACAAGATTGAAGACTTCGTCCCATGTCCGGATGGGACTTTCCTTGGCGTGGAAGGCAAGCTTGGCGATACGGATATGTAGATCTCCACCCATTGTAACCGACTCTATGTAACCCTAACCCTCTCCGGTGTCTATATAAACCGGAGGGTTTCAGTCCATAGGACGAACAACAATCATACCATAGGCTAGCTTCTAGGGTTTAGCCTCTCTGATCTCGTGGTAGATCTACTCTTGTACTACCCATATCATCAATATTAATCAAGCAGGAGTAGGGTTTTACCTCCATCGAGAGGGCCCGAATGTAACATCCCAAATTTTCAATTTGGAATGTTATACATTAGGTCATCATGCATATCATATTTTCTCGCATTTTTCCGATCCTAGAAATTTCACGAACTCAAGGACCCTCGAGAGAGGTTGGAAGTTTCAAAATTTTCATATTTGGGATTTCTCAAATTTTGAAAATAGGATCATTGGATTATTTAAATTATCTTCATAAAGTTTTCCTATAAAAAATATTTCGAGAGGGAATAATATGACTTTCCCAAACAATTAGGAAAAATGAAGATATTATAAATAAACCAAATTTGGTTTTGAAAGATTTATTTTGCTTAGGCAAAAATGAGCATTTTAAAAATTTTATGCATGTTTGCTGTTTTAAAGTTCATTTTGTTCGACTCATTTTTAGGAGTCGGGGAAAATTTGTTTTATTTAAATCCGAGTTCGTTTGGTATTTTTTTTAATTCGTTTTGGTTTAATTTTTATTAAAAAAAAAAATCAGCGCTTCGACTGAGGCCCAGGCCCAGCCGGCCCAAGCCAGCCAGGCCCAGGCCCGGCCTGCCCACCCCTCCTCCTCCTCGGCTCGGTCGCCTGAAGGTGCCCCCGCCGCCGACGCCATCGCCGCCACCTCGAGTCCGCCCGACCCCGCGCCCTTGCCCTCCCAAGCCACCGCCGCCCCCCTTTATAACCCCCGGCCTCTCTCTCTCCCTAACCCAGCCCACGCCGAGCCGCCCGCCCGAGCGCCTGACGCCGGCTTGCCGCCCGCCGCCAGGTGGGCCCGCCCCGACGCCCGTGGACTCGCCGCCTCGACGCCAACCCCGCCGAGCCCCGCCGAGCCTCGCGGACCTCGCCGGCGATCGCCGGAGGTAGCCACCGCCGCCCCGCGCCCGATTCGGTTTTTCCACCGTGAACCGTCCGGTTTATTTTAAAAAAAAATATGTGCGATTTTTTTTTAAAAAACCTAGATTGGTTTTATTTTTTTTCGGTTTTCTTAACTAACGAACGTTCACCGAACCGTTCGTTTCAATGAACGCGTTCGTTGGATTCGTTCTGTTAACGAACGTTCGCTTTTTAACTCGTTCGTCGTTTTTCTTTTTTAAATCGGAATTAATCCGTTATTTTCGATTTGATTTGAGATCCGATTTTCAAAACTGTTTTATTTCTCGCTCGTTTATCGAATCGGTGATTCAAGCGCTGGAGTTTCAGAATATGAACCGCCGTTCGACTACCCTACTTTCACAGAGTTTTGCTACTGTGAAATTTTGACCTAATTTCAGATTGCTAAACCGAGTCGTTCTCTCTCGAGTTTCGACTTTCGGAGTTTCTTTTGATTCGATTCTTTTGCAACCAGGGTTCTTAAGTTGAACTTTCTGGTTAGATCTTTTATTCGAGATTTCCCTGTGCATTAGTTGAGTACTTATTGTATGCTTGTTGTTTGTCTGCGTTAGATCACCCGGAGTGCGCCGCTTGTTATTTCGAATCTCTAGGACTCGCGGATTATCAGCAAGGCAAGTAACACTTTGATCATACCCTTCTCATACCCAGTTTTATGCATTAGATCTATTCCTCAACATTTGCATGATTAGGATCTAATTAAATTGTGGGTTTTGGGAAGTAGATTGAGGTAGTACCTATTACCTGTTTTACTTATGAAACCTTGGGAGTTACTTCTCGCTTGCTTATTATGCCATGCTATGCTAGTAGACGTGGATTGGGTGAGTGAATATCCATGACAGATGTGAGATTGTTCAATTAATGGTTTATCTAAGGTGGCAACCTAAACACACATCCGGGTGGATTGAGGCACTGGTTTCTATCAGACTTGCTGTATTTCTTGGACCGCCACCGGGCTCTAAGGGATCATAAGATTATTCAAACTGAAACTTCCGTGTGCAGCCACAAGACAATTATGGGCTCTGGCGAGTTGACTAAGTCGTGTGAACTCTTACGGGTAGGCTAGCTGATGTAGGGGATGTAGGTTGGTACGGTCTACCCACATGTAAGGTTCTAGCGCTTCGAAAGACTATGTCTCGGTCATCCGCTTCTCAAACACCATGTAGTCACGAGAATCAAGCGGAGGCGATCGAGTCTTGTGGGGAAAAGTGCGCAAACCTCTGCAGAGTGTATAAACTAATCATGATTAGCCGTGTCCCCGGTTATGGACAATTTGAGTATCCGGTACTTGATTATCATGTGAATCTCAACATGTTACTTCTAAATAAAAGTTATTGGGATTTGATGAGTACTTTTAATCGGGATTGAGGATGCTGTCAACCATTCTCAATGTTTAACAACCACCATGATAGTTAAACAAAATTATTCCTTTGATGTAGGGAAAAATCAGCTTTATGCAAATGTAACCGTAGAGCCTTACCACCAGCCATATATGCATGTAGTATAGGCTTATTCTTTCATTGCTCTTTATGTGTTACATTGCCAGCATATTCCATGTGTCAACCCGTTTTGGCTGCAACTTTTCACGCTATGCACTTTTCGAACGACAGTAAGGTGTTAGGTCGTGGTTCTATACTCGATGATGCCGTTGGAGTTGATGGACTCGCTTATCTTCCAAGCCTTCCATTGTTATTATTAGATGGCCTTAAGCCATATTATTGTATTCAGTTCCCTTGTGGACAACGATGTAATAAGTGTGTGATTGCTACTCGCTATAAATCCTTCAAGCATGTGTGGTGTCAAGACATCGATCCGGGGATGACACTGAGCACGAGACTTGATCCATTTGGGTCCGGTCGCTCAGAGAATGGTATCAGAGCACACGCTGACTGTAGGACACGACCACTAAGTTAAAGCCATAGATCACTCTCTCTTCCCATTTTCTAACTCCTCATCTTTTCTATTCTCTTTAGGATGACGGACGCGAAGATCAAGTACACCCAACCGGATGAAGGCACACCTTTTGGATTTCACTTGAAGGAAGTTACTAAGTACCTGAACATTGGATTACCAAGCTTCACCGGACTTTCAACGCCACTCTACGAAGAGGAGCGCTGGAAGATTCATGCTCACGCTCCAGAAGGACATTCGCCCCAATCACCAAGCCAATAGATAGTGTTTTCGAGGCACCCACTTGAGTGCAGGAAAGAGCATGGCAGCTCACATCACCATGGGACGATTGGAGAAGTTTATCAAGAAGACCTCAAAGACACCATCTACCAGATTTATGGACGCCGAGATGACAACCGGGGCGTCGTCAACACCAAGAAGGATAGGTCCATTGCAGCTTTCATCCAGAGTTAAATCAGCACATTCGACGCCAGAGAATCAAATGTGCAATGACATGTTGGAGTTGCGTAAGACGAAGGAAAGGATCATCGAATTGGAAGAAGAACTAAAGACTACACGCAAGGACTACATGGACGAGATCGTAGCTCGGCAAGACACAATAACGATCTTAAGTACGAGATCAAGAACTCAAGAAGAAGTTGGCGCCGAAATGAAGACCAGTATGTCGAATACCCAATCGACTACATCAACATCGACGACACAGATTCGGATCCAAGTGAACCCGATTTTGAAGAAGGTGGAGCAGACATCATGGAGTCTTCCACCGGTTCAAATTAGTAGAAGTCCCCCACATATTAGTAGTATTCCCTCCATGTAAACCTTTATAGTACACGCACTTTTGCGATAGTTAGATCGTTGTAACCCTTGTTTGATTGAATGAAGTGATTTTGTGTGCATTTGCTCATGTGCATTTGGGTAGTGATTCCCTTAGACCTCATTCTATTCTACATTCCTCTTCTTTTCTAAAACCATCGATGCCTCCAGACGCGACCCGGATTCGTTTTTTCCACCAGAGATCACCCAATTGATCCAGCAGCGAATACCTGATTCAAACATTGGTGCGTAACAACAACAACAACCCACCGCCACCACCACCACCGCGGATCATCCGACTCGCTTCTTAGACTGAACCCGCCGGTGTATTCCAAAGAGCACCGAGCCAATTGTAGCAGATGACCGGCTCCGCAAGATAGGAAGGAGCTGACCACTGCAGGATGCACAGATGGTGAAAGAGTGAAGTTTGCGGGACATCAGCTTGAAGGACCCGCAGCAGCATGGTGGGAGAATTTCACAGCCACTTATCCCGTGAGACACCGCCACATGGGATCGTTTCAAGAAGCTTTCAGACAGCCCATGTTTCAGCAGGAGCCATGGCCATGAAGAAGCGTGAGTTTCGCAACTTACGCCAAGGAGGAAGGATTGGCAAGATCGTGGATGACTTTAGCAAATTAGCACGTTATGCCCCGGATGAGCGTTACTACAGATGCAGCTAAACAGAGAAGTTTCTAGAAGGACTGAATGATGAGTTCAAGATGCCGTTGATGGTAGCAAGTTTCAACAACTACCAGGAGTTAGTAGACCGAGCTCTCATGATTGAAGGAAAGCAGAAGAATTGAGAACTGCAAGCGGAAGTATGGACAAGGGAAGTATAACTCGATCCCAAGAAGCCTCGTTATACCCCTAAATCAGAATTCAGTTTCAGATACCCATGGAGGAGGTAATTCGCATAACCATAATGGCACCAAGAATGGGAACGGGAATGGAGGAAGCAACGGCAGAACCGCACCAACCCGTCTACACCATCCAAGGTAGACTGAGTCACATTACTTGCTTTAAGTGCCGCAAGATCGGGCATTATGCAAATGACTGCCCGTAAGGCGAATGGAAATGGCAATGGAAGCTCGAAAGAAGCCCAACCCTTTCAACAGGGGATGTGTGAACCACATTGATGTGGAGGAGGTTGAAGATCAGCCCGATGCAAGAATAGGTAAGTTTTGGTTAAGTCATTTATCGCAGTTGTTCTTTTCGATCTTTGGTGCATCGCATTCATACATATCAAGGGATTTGTGGATAAGTACAAGTTACCAACCCAAGCCCTTAGGTCACCCATGCTAGTAACCTCACCCGAGCAGAGTACATGGCTAGTAAATGGTGTGATCGATCGCCACTAAGGATTGGATACTATGTTTTCCCTCGCACCTAATAATTACGGAATCCCAAGGATTGATGTGATATTAGGAATGGATTGGTTATCAAAGTATGGAGGAAACATAGATTGTACCACAAGGTCAATTTTGCTCACCACACCGTAAGGAAGAAGGATTAAGTATGTATCACGGCACGAGCCAAGGAGAGCACAATTTAATTACTTATCGAGTGGTACAGAAGAAGTACCAAGGTGAAGGATTATCCCGATGTATTTCCTAAGAGTTGCGGTGAATGCCGCGGATAGAGACATCGAGTTTTGATCGAGCTGTTGCGTGAACAGGCCCGATATCGAAGCGACCGTCTGTGATGCCCGCAAAGGATTTGGCGGAAATCAAGAAGCGATTAAGGAACTATTGGATAAAGGTTTTATTCGCCCAAGTTCTTCACCTTGGGGATCACCCGTTTTGTTGGTGGAGAAGAAGGATGGATCGTTGAGAATGGTTGTTGATTACCGTGGATTGAATGAAGTAACAATCAAGAACAAGTACCCACTACCGATGATAAATGATCTGTTTGATCGCTTGCAAGGAGCCCAAGTGTTCTCTAAGATCGACTTGCGATCAGGGTACCATCAGTTGAAGATTCGGGAGCAAGATATACCCAAGACAGCATTTACCACGAGATATGGACTGTATGAGTAATACCGTTATGTCATTTGGACTGACTAACGCACCAGCCTATTTTATGAACCTGATGAACAAAGTGTTTATGGAGTTTTTGGACAAGTTCGTCGTGGTGTTCATTGATGACATTTTGATTTTCTCGAAGAATGAAGAGGAACACAAGGAACATTTGCGATTGGTTTTGGAGAAACTGAGGGAACACCAGCTGTATGCCAAGTTCAGCAAATGTGAGTTTTGGCTAAAGGAAGTTGGATTTCTCGGACATGTTATATCCGGAGAAGGAATAGCAGTTGACCCCACAAAAGTTGAGACCGTAACCAAATGGGAAGCACCAACGACAGTTGGAGAGATTCGGAGTTTCCTTGGACTCGCAGGATACTACCGGAGATTCATTGAGAATTTCTCAAGGATTGCAAAGCCTATGACTGAATTGTTGAAGAAGGAAAACAAATTCATATGGACCGAGGACTGTGAGGCAAGTTTTCGGAGTTGAAGAAAAGATTGGTTACCTCACCAGTTTGATATTGCCGATCAAACTAAGGATTATGAGGTGTATTATGGCGCTTCACGCCGAGGACTTGGAGCAGTGCTTATGCAGGAAGGAAGAATTGTTTCAGATGCTTCACGACAACTTAAGCCCCATGAGTTGAATTATGCCACTCATGATTTGGAGTTAGCAGCCGTTGTGCATGCCTTGAAGACATGGAGACATTTTCTCATTGGAAATCATTGTGAAGTATATACGGATCACAAGAGTTTGAAGTACATCTTCACACGTAAGGAGTTGAATCTCGAGACAGAGGAGATGGTTAGAGCTAATCAAGGATTATGATATGAGATTGCATTATCACCCGGAAAGGCTAATGTCGTGGCGCACGCATTGAGCCGTAAGAGCCACGCCAATACCCTAATGATGGGAGAAATACCCAATGAGTTAGCCGAGGACCTTCGAGAGCTATGTTTGGAAATAGTTCCAGAGGCTATGTAGCAGCATTGGAGATTCAATCGACCCTAATGGACAAAATCGAGAAGCCCAAAAGGCGGATAAGGAAGTTGCCTCTATAAAGGAGAAAATGAGCAAAGGAAAAGCTAAAGGATTTCGTGAGGATGAGCACGATACCCTATGGTTTGAAGACCGTGTTTATGTGCCCAATGACCCGTAGATCGGAAGTTGATTTTACAAGAGGCCCATGATTCACCCTATTCGATTCACCCAGAAATACCAAGATGTATTTGGATTTGAAGAATATTTTCGTGGACCGGAATGAAGAAGGATATTGCGGAGTATGTAGCAGTTTGCGGCGTATGTCGAAAGTAAAGGCGAGCATCGAAGCCAGCAGGATTGTTACAACCATTGCCGATACCGAATGGAAGTGGGATAAACTAGGCATGGATTTCATCACAGGTTTGCCAAAGACCCGCTCAGATATGACTCGATTTGGGTCATAGTCGACCGTTTGACCAAGGTAGCTCATTTCATTCCATCAAGACTACCTATAGCAGTGCTAAGTTGGCAAAGATATACATGACCAGAATTGTGTGCTTACACGGAGTTCCGAGGAGCATTGTATCGAACGAGGAACCCGTTTACTTGAAATTTTGGAACCAGTTGCACGAAACATTGGGAACCCGATTGAATTCAAAGATGCTTTCCACCCACGCACCGATGGACAGATCGAGAGAGTCAATCAGATTTTGGAGGACATGCTTTGAGCTTGTGCACTAGATTATGGATCTAGTTGGGATGAAAATTTGCCGTATGCAGAATTTTCCTACAACAACAGCTACCAAACCAGCTTAAGGATGGCACCTTCGAGGCCTTGTATGGAAGAAGGTGCAGACACCATTGTCATGGGACTAAACCGAGATCGCCGCTTATTTGGACCAGATTTGATTAAGGAGTCCGAATGAAGGTTGTTGATTCGAGATGGCTCAAGGTAGCCCACCTGCATGTAAGAGCTACGCCGATTCAAAGCGCAGCGATTGAGTATGACGTTGGAGACAGAGTATATCTCGAGTATCCCCGCTTGAGGAGTTAAGCGTTTTGGAGTTAAAGGAAAGTTAGCACCCGCTTCGTTGGACCATATAAGATTTTGCAACGCATGGGAGAAGTTATGATAAGTTGGAATTGCGTAAGGACTGTCAGAGTTCATGATGTATTCCATGTTTCTCGATTGAAGAAATGTCACCCGAGATAGCAGAGGTACCGTTAAGAGACACAAAGTGCCACCGGAGGCAATACAGTTGAAGGATGACTTGACATATGAGGAAAAACCGGTTAAGATTCTCGATTATGCCAAAGAGTTACCCGCAGCAAGGTTATCAAGTTTTGCAAAGTTCATGGAGCCACCACACCGAGGATGAAGCCACCGGGAAAGAGAGGAAGTTTTGCTTAAGGACCACCCTCACCTATTTCCTAGCCAACCCGAATCTCGAGGGCGAGATTCATCTTAAGGGGGTAGGTTTGTAACATCCCAAATTTTCAATTTGGAATGTTATACATTAGGTCATCATGCATATCATATTTTCTCGCATATTTCCGATCCTAGAAATTTCACGCAACTCAAGGACCCTCGGAGAGGGTTGGAAGTTTCAAAATTTTCATATTTGGGATTTCTCAAATTTTGAAAATAGGATCATTGGATTATTTAAATTATCTTCATAAAGTTTTCCTATAAAAAATATTTCGAGAGGGAATAATATGACTTTCCCAAACAATTAGGAAAAATGAAGATATTATAAATAAACCAAATTTGGTTTTGAAAGATTTATTTTGCTTAGGCAAAAATGAGCATTTTAAAAATTTTATGCATGTTTGCTGTTTTTAAAGTTCGTTCGACTCATTTTTAGGAGTCGGGGAAAATTTGTTTTATTTAAATCCGAGTTCGTTTGGTATTTTTTTTAATTCGTTTTGGTTTAATTTTTATTAAAAAAAAATCAGCGCTTCTGGACCGAGGCCCACTGCCCAAGCCAGCCAGCCCCAGCCCCGCCCCTGCCCACCCCTGCCTCCTCCTCGTGGCTCGGTCGCCTGAAGCGGTGCCCGCCGCCGACGCCATCGCCGCCACCTCGAGTCCGCCTGACCCGGCCCCCTGCCCCTCCCCAAGCCACCGCTGCCCCCTCCCTTATAACCCCCCGCTCTCTCTCTCCCCAACCCAGCCCACCGAGCCGCCCGCCCGAGCGCCCGACGCTGAAGCCGCCGCCCGCCAGTGGACGCCGCCGCCCGACGCCGTGGACCTCGCCGCCTCGACGCCGAACCCGCCGAGCCTCGCGAGCCTCGCCGGACCTCGCCCGGCGATCGCGGAGGTAGCCACCGCCGCCCCGCGCCCGATTCGGTTTTTCCACCGTGAACCGTCCGGTTTATTTAAAAAAAAAATATGTGCGGTTTTTTTTAAAAACCTAGATTGGTTTTATTTATTTTTTCGGTTTTCTTAACTAACGAACGTTCACCGAACCGTTCGTTTCAATGAACGCGTTCGTTGGATTCGTTCTGTTAACGAACGTTCGCTTTTTAACTCGTTCGTCGTTTTTCTTTTTAAATCGGAATTAATCCGTTATTTTCTGATTTGATTTCAGATCCGATTTTCAAAACTGTTTTATTTCTCGCTCGTTTATCGGAATCAGGTGATTCAAGCGCCTGGAGTTTCAGAATATGAAACCGCCGTTCGACTACCCTACTTTCACAGAGTTTTGCTACTGTGAAATTTTGACCTAATTTCAGATTGCTAAACCGAGTCGCTTTCTCTCGAGTTTCGACTTTCGGAGTTTCTTTTGATTCGATTCTTTTGCAACCAGGGTTCTTAAGTTGAACTTTCTGGTTAGATCTTTTATTCGAGATTTCCCTGTGCATTAGTTGAGTACTTATTGTATGCTTGTTGTTTGTCTGCGTTAGATCACCCGGAGTGCGCCGCTTGTTATTTCGAATCTCTAGGACTCGCGGATCATCAGCAAGGCAAGTAACACTTTGATCATACCCTTCTCATACCCAGTTTTATGCATTAGATCTATTCCTCAACATTTGCATGATTAGGATCTAATTAAATTGTGGGTTTTGGGAAGTAGATTGAGGTAGTACCTATTACCTGTTTTACTTATGAAACCTTGGGAGTTACTTCTACGTTTGCTTATTATGCCATGCTATGCTAGTAGACGTGGATTGGGTGAGTGAATATCCATGACAGATGTGAGATTGTTCAATTAATGGTTTATCTAAGGTGGCAACCTAAACACACATCTGGGTGGATTGAGGCACCTGGTTTCTATCAGACTTGCTGTATTTCTTCGGACCGCCACCTGTGCTCTAAGGGATCATAAGATTATTCAAACTGAAACTTCCGTGTGCAGCCACAAGCCAATTATGGGCTCTGGCGTAGTTGACTAAGTCGTCACGAACTCTTACGGGTAGGCTAGCTGATGTAGGGGATGTAGGTTGGTACGGTCTACCCACATGTAAGGTGCTAGCGCTTCGAAAGACTATGTCTCGGTCATCCGTTTCTCAAACACCATGTAGTCACGAGAATCAAGCGGAGGCGATCGAGTCTTGTGGGGAAAAGTGCTAAACCTCTGCAGAGTGTATAAACTAATCATGATTAGCCGTGTCCCGGTTATGGACAATTTGAGTATCCGGTACTTGATTATCATGTGAATCTCAACATGTTACTTCTAAATAAAAGTTATTGGGATTTGATGAGTACTTTTAATTGGGATTGAGGATGTCAAACCATTCTCAATGTTTAACAACCACCATGATAGTTAAACAAAATTATTCCTTTGATGTAGGGAAAATCAGCTTTATGCAAATGTAACAGAGAGCCTTACCACCAGCCATATATGCATGTAGTATAGGCTTATTCTTTCATTGCTCTTTATGTGTTACATTGCCAAGATATTCCATGTGTTGACCCGTTTTGGCTGCAACTTTTCACGTTATGACTTTTCGAATTTACAGTAAGGTGTTAGGTCGTGGTTCTATACTCGGTGATGCCGTTGGAGTTGATGGACTCGCTTATCTTCCAAGCCTTCCGCTGTTATTATTAGATGGCCTTAAGCCATATTATTGTATTCAGTTCCTTGTGGACAACGATGTAATAAGTGTGTGATTGCTACTCGCTATAAATCCTTCGAAATCTTGTGTGGTGTCAAGACATCGATCCAGGGATGACACTGAGCACAGAGACTTGATCCATTTGGGTCTGGTCGCTACACCGAACCTGGGTAAAAACATCGTGTCCCTTGTCTCCTATTACCATCCGCCTAGACGCACAGTTCGGGACCCCCTACCCGAGATCCGCCGGTTTTGACACCGACAGGGAGCTTTGTAGAATTTCTGATATTATATGTGGATGACATATTGCTGATTGGAAATGATATAGAATTTCTGGAGAGCATAAAAGGATACTTGAATAAGAGTTTTTCAATGAAAGGCCTCGGTGAAGCTGCTTACATATTAGGCATCAAGATCTATAGAGATAGATCAAGACGCTTGATAGGACTTTCACAAAGCACATACCTTGACAAAGTTTTGAAGAAGTTCAAAATGGATCAAGCAAAGAAAGGGTTCTTGCCTGTGTTACAAGGTGTAAAGTTGAGTCAGACTCAATACCCGACCACTACAGAAGATAGAGAGAAAATGAAAGATGTTCCCTATGCTTCAGCCATAGGCTCTATCATGTATGCAATGTTGTGTACCAGACCTGATGGGTGTCTTGCTATTAGCCTAGGAGGGAGGTACCAAAGTAATCCAGGAGTGGATCACTGGACAGCGGTCAAGAACATCCTGAAATACCTAAAAAGGACTAAGGATATGTTTCTTGTTTATGGAGGTGACAAAGATCTAGTCGTAAATGGTTACGTCGATGCAAGCTTTGACACTGATCCGGACGATTCAAATCGCAAACCGGATACGTGTTTACATTAAACGGTGGAGCTGTCAGTTTGTGCAGTTCTAAACAAAGCGTCGTGGTGGGATCTATGTGTGAAGCGGAGTACATAGCTGCTTCAGAAGCTGCAAATGAAGGAGTTCATATCCGATTTAGGTGACATACCTAGTGTATCGGGTCCAATGAGAATCTTTTGTGACAATACTGGTGCAATTGCCTTGGCAAAGGAATCCAGATTTCACAAGAGGACCAAGCACATCAAGAGACGCTTCAATTCCATCCGGGACCAAGTCCAGGTGGGAGACATAGAGATTTGCAAGATACATACGGATCTGAATGTTGCAGACCCGTTGATTAAGCCTCTTCCACGAGAAAAACATGATCAACACCAAAACTCCATGGGTGTTAGAATCATTACTGTGTAATCTAGATTATTGACTCTAGCGCAAGTGGGAGACTGAAGGAAATATGCCCTAGAGGCAATAATAAAGTTATTATTTACTTCCTCATATCATGATAAATGTTTATTATTCATGCTAGAATTGTATTAACCGGAAACATAATACATGTGTGAATACATAGACAAACATAGTGTCACTAGTATGCCTCTACTTGACTAGCTCGTTAATCGAAGATGGTTTGGTTTCCTAGCCATGGACATGAATTTTCGTTTGATTAACGGGATCACATCATTAGGAGAATGATGTGATTGACTTGACCCATTCCATTAGCTTAGCACTTGATCGTTTAGTATGTTGCTATTGCTTTCTTCATGACTTATACATGTTCCTATGACTATTGCTTTCTCCCATTTACCGGAGGAACACTTTATGTGCTACAAAACATCACAACGTAACTAGGTGATTATAAAGGTGCTCTAAAGGTGTCTCGGAATGTACTTGTTGAGTTGGCGTATTTCGAGATTAGGATTTGTCACTCCGATTATCGGAGAGGTATCTCTGGGCCCTCTCGGTAATGCACATCACTATAAGCCTTGCAAGCAGTGTGACTAATGAGTTAGTTGCGAGATGATGCATTATGGAACGAGTAAAGAGGCTTGCCGGTAATGAGATTGAACTAGGTATTGAGATACCGACGATTGAATCTCGGGCAAGTAACATACCGATGACAAATGGAACAACGTATGTTGTTATGCGGTTTGACCAATAAAGATCTTCGTAGAATATGTAGGAGCCAATATGAGCATCCAGGTTCCGCTATTGGTTATTGACCGGAGACGTGTGTTGGTCATGTCTACATAGTTCTCGAACCCGTAGGGTTCGCACGCTTAAAGTTTGGTGGCGATCGGTATTATGAGTTTTTGTGTTTTGATGTACCAAAGGTAGTTCGGAGTCCCGAATATGATCACGGACATGACGAGGAGTCTCGAAATGGTCGAGACGTAAAGATCGATATATTGGACGACTATATTTGGACACCGGAAGTGTTTTGAGTGGTTTCAGAGAAACCGGAGTGCCGGTGGGTTACCGGACCCCCCCCCCCTCGGGAGAAATAATGGGCCTTATGGGCCTTAGTGGAGAGAGAGAGAGAGAGAGAGAGAGAGAGGGCTGGCCTAGGGCAGGCCATGCACCCCCCCTCTGGTCCGAATTGGACTAGGAGAGGGGTGGCGGCGCCCCCTTTCCTTCTCCCTCCCCCCTTCCTTTCCCCCTCCTAGTAGGAGTAGGAAAGAGGGGAGTCCTACTCCTACTAGGAGGAGGAGGACTCCTCCTGGCGCGCCATAGAGGGCCGGACGGCCTCCCCCCTTGCTCCTTTATATATGGGGGCAGGGGGCACCTCTAGACACACAAGTTGATCTATTGATCTATCCCAGCCGTGTGCGGTGCCCCCTCCACCATATTCCACCTCGGTCATATCATAGCGGTGCTTAGGCAAAGCCCGACGTCGGTAGCAACATCATCACCGTCATCACGCCGTCATGCTGGCGGAACTCTCCCATGAAGCTCTGCTGGATCAGAGTTCGCGGGACATCATCGAGCTGAACGTGTGCTGGACTCGGAGGTGCCGTACGTTCGGTACTTGGATCGGTCAGATCATGAAGACGTACAACTACATCAACCGCGTTGTGCTAGCGCTTCCGCTTTCGGTCTATGAGGGTACGTGGACAACACTCTCCCCTCTCGTTGCTATGCATCACCATGATCCTGTGTGTGCGTAAGAAATTTTTCGAAATTACTACGTTCCCCAACAGCACCAGCCCAGGACCACTATGGAGACTGCATACATGGTTTGATCTTTTTCGTTACCGACTCGTAGCGCAGCGGAAGTAGAGTTGATGACGATCGGCGGTGCAGATCCCCGCATCTAGTATTTACAACCTCCCAACCGCGAGGATGTATACCCTCATCTGCCCCTCGGACAGCCCTCCGGGAGGCGGTCGGACAGTCCCCCGGACGGTGTCGCGGACAGCCCTTCGGGAGGACCTTCAAAACTAGGACAGTCACTTGGACAGCCCTTCGGGAGGACCTTTGAAACTCGGACGGTCACACAGACAGCCCTTCGGTGCGCACTCTCGAACTAAGACCGAAACTACGATCTCTCTACAGAGTTGCACACATACGGTGTCATCTATCCAGCAGGGCTTCGCTTTCCAGAACTAGTTCCCACCGGAACCCAGATTGCCTTTCGGCTCTACGAAACTATTTCACATGGAGGGAGAGAGAAGCCAGATCATTGCAATGGCACTTGTATGTGAGAAAGAATGAGTGTGGAGAGTGCCTCTCCACCTCTATTTTTAGGAAAACCCAAGGGGTAGGGGGAAACATGAAAAACCCAAAATGCCCACACTTTATGTCACACATAAAAGGGCATAAAGGGATGACAAGTGGAGCTCCATGGAGGAGCTGCACCCTCCGACGTCCCACCTTCATGCCCCCCCCCCCCCAAAGTGTTCCTTGATCCCCAAGTCCTTCTATAAGCCTTTTGGGAAAAGCCCCAAAAGGTGGCTTCCCATAAATATCCCAAAAAGCACTTTCACTATTCACGACGACATTTTTAGCGTCCGTTCGAACTGAAAATATTTATGTGGGCTTAGAAAATTTCCATACCCACTAAAATAATTTTCAACGCGTTTCTGAAACAATTTCGGATTAGTGATTTTCATCTGCGAAAAGCATCTGAAGTGGTTCCGGCAGCTCCGGAGAAATTCCAGCTTTTATCCCGAAAAATTCCAGAAAGTTTCCAGAATGACTCTGGCACCTTCCAAGAATTATCAGGCATGTGCCGAAACCAATTTGACTTAATAGTATATCCCGAAACAACTTTTTGGTTTGACCGAAACTCATCCGATGACCTCTCTCCACGGAACTTTTTCGCTGTCCGAAACTTTTTCGGTGATTTTCTGTCACTCCCTGTCTAGTATTCTGTAGATAGATGACCCTTAAGCGTGTGACCCTATAGGTTCAGTGAAGTATAGACATGACCCGGAACCCCTTCCGATCAATGATCAACATCGGAGCCGTGGACACACATATTGACCCCTATACCCACATGAATGAATATTCGAGTGAACCTCCAGTTGCAGTGAGCTATTCCTATTGCTTTGCGATATGTCACAAACACCCGAGGTGAGATTTATTGCATCCCCATGGATGAACAATTTGTCCACCATGCAAGTTACCTCGTTACCGGTTTTGTTCTCTTTTCTCGTTTCCGTGTTCCGGCATCCCTGTGATCAAATCACGCTGTGTCTGGCCAGACGATGATGGATACCGTAACAGCAAGAGGGCCTGAGAATATCTCTCCATCGTCAGAGGAGCAAATCCCAATCTTGAGCTATCAAGTTACTTGACACACTTTTCCATGAACCCGTAAGCCGCCGTAATAGCCACCCATTTACGGATGACGTTTAATAAACCCCAAAGTTCACGAAGCAAGCACGAAGGAACTCGATACTCTCATGGTCTAAGGAATTGTGCAAACATTAACTATCTTTGTGATATTAATCGTAAACTTGTGACGAAAAGAATCTCATAGCATAACATCAGTTTGGGTCGATTCAACACAAGTGTTCTACCAACATCGTGCCCTCAAAATTGCCAGCATAGACATGCCCATGATCAGGAAAACAGGATCCTCATGCAATACATGAGCCAGTCTTAGAGGCAAGACTAGGAATACATTTTACCGTTTAGTATACCACGTGCACATGAATTTCCCTCCGAGCCTCGTGGATATTGCAGACTCGAGAATCATTGCAGTTATAGCATGTAACATAAACATAATTATGAACTTGGAGATAAATAATATCATTTATTATTGCCTCTAGGGCATATCTCCTACACTGGTGCCTAGTGGGCCCCACGGGCTTCCTCTAGTGCAACTCTTGGGCCTCCTAGGTGTCTTCTGGGCAGAAAAAATTCTCCAAAAAGTTTTACTGCATTTGGACTCCATTTGATATGGATATTTTGCGAAGTAAAAAACAAGCAAAAAATAGCAACTGGCACTGGGCACTATGTCAATGGTTAGTCCCAAAAAATGATATAAAGTTGCTATAAAATGAATGTAAAACATCCAAGATTAATAATATAACATCATGGAACAATAAAAAAATTATAGATACGTTCGACACGTATCACAACCCAATGCGAACAAGGGGTTGTCAATCCCTTGACGGTTACAAGCAAGATTAAATTGTATATTATTTGATAGATATATCAGACATAAATACAAAATAAAATAAATAAAAGAAAAACACAACAAGGTATTTTTGGATTTTATATATGAAAAAAGATAGACCCAGGGGCCATAGTTTTCACTAGAGGCTTCTCTCTTGAAAATAACATATGGTGGGTAAACAAATTACTGTTGGGCAATTAATAGAAAAGCAAATAATTATGATGATATCCAAGGCAATGATCATGTATATAGGCATCACGTCTGAGACAAGTAGACCGACTCCTGCCTGCATCTACTACTATTACTCCACACATCAACCGCTATCCAGCATGCATCTAGTGTATTAAGTTCGTGAAAAATGGAGTAACGCCTTAAGCAAGATGACATGATGTACACAAGATAATCTCACGTATGAATAAAACCCCATCTTTTTACCCTTAATAGCAACGATACATATATGTCATGTCCCCTTCTATCACTGGGATTGAGCACCGCAAGATCGAACCCATTACAAAGCACCTCTCCCATTGCAAGAAATATCAATCTAATTGGCCAAACCAAATCAATAGATCGGAGAGAAATACGATGTTATAACAATCATGCATAAAAGAGTTTAGAGAAAACTCAAATAATATTCATGGATAGGTCTGATCATAAACTCACAATTCATCTTATCCCAACAAACACACCACAAAAAGACTCCAAGAACATTGACGAGAACATTGTACTGAAGATCAAATAGAGAGAAGAAGCCATCTAGCTACTAAGTATGGACCCGTAGGTCTGTGCTAAACTACTCATGCATCATCGGAAGGGCGACAAGGATGACGTAGAGCCCCTCCGTGATCAAACCTCCCTCCGGCAGAGTGCCGGAAAAGGCCTCCATATGGGAATGTCAATAACGGGAACTTGCGGCGGCAAAAAAGTATTTCATGGACTCCCATGTTGGTTTCACGACTTTAGAGAATTTATAGAGGCAGAGTTAGGTCAAACGGAGCCACATGGGCCCCACAAGCCACCAGGGCGCGCCCTGGTGTCTCGTGGGCCACTGCTCCATCTTCTCGTCCCCCGAAGCTTCCAGGGTCTCTTATTGCTAGAAAAAAGACTCCAAAAAGTTTCGTAGCATTTGGACTTCGTTTGGTACTCATATTCTGAAAAACCAAAAACAAGCAAAAAAATCAACTGGCACTAGACACTAAGTTAATAGGTTAGTCCCAAAAAATGATATATATATATATACATATATAATTGCTTGAAAGTTTATATAAAACATCCAAGAATGATATTATAATATCATGGAACAATAGAAATTTATAGATACGTTGGAGACGTATCAAGCATCCACAAGCTTAATTCCTGCTCGTCCTCGAGTAGGTAAATGACAAAAATGGAATTTTTGATGTGGAATGCTACCTAACATATTCATCATATAACATTTTATTTTGTAGCATGGACATTTGGACTTGAATGATTCAAAGCAATAGTCTATGATTTGACATGAAGACATCAATACTCAAGCATTCTACAAGCAACCATGTCTTTCAAAATATCAATGCTAAAGAAAGTTATCCCTAGCCCATTATGCTCAATCATTGATCCATTCATGAAACAAACTCAATTAGCTACATCCAATGCAAAAATATGACAATAGTGCTCTCTAGTTGGTGCTTTGTAAGAGAAGATGGAGACTCAACATAAAAATAAAAATTGCATAAAAGTAAATAGATAGGCCCTTCGCAGAGGGAAGCAGAGATTTGTAGAGGTGCCAGAGCTCAAGGCTCAAATTAGAGATAAAAATATTTTGAGAGGCATGCTTTTACTGTCAATGAAAACGACCGAGAATTCCCAATATTTTCCATGCTAGACAAATTATAGGTGGTTCCCAAACAAAAAATAAAGTTTATTTCCTTTCCACTATTCTTTCACAATCCATGGCTAGCCTTATCCATGAGTGCCTTCCATACCAACACTTTCCAATGAATTTATTATTATCATCATATTATTATTTTTCATTTTGGGACTAGGCTTCCCTATTACCTCGAAGCACAGAGTTTTGTAGGACAGTAGCAATTTTCCCTCAAGTGGATGACCTAAGGTTTATCAATCTATGGGGGGCGTAGGATGAAGATGGTCTCTCTCAAACAACCCTGCAAACAAATAACAAAGAGTCTCTTGTGTCCCCAAAACACCAAATACAATGGTAAATTGTATAGGTGCACTTGTTCGGCGAAGAGATGGTTATACAAGCGTAGTAATGATAGTAGATATTGATTTTTGTAATAGGAACAATAAAAAATAGCAAGGTAGAAAGAAAAAAAAGTGAGCACAAACGGTATTGCAATGCATGAAAATAAGGCCTAAGGTTCATACTTTCACTAGTGCAATCTCTCAACAGTGCTAACATATAGATCATATGGCAATCCCTCAATGTGCGATAAAGAATCACACCAAAGTTCTTATCTAGCGTAGAACATAAGACAAAATTGTTTGTAGGGTACTAAACCACCTCAAAGTTATCCTTTCCGTCGATCCATCGAGCTATTTTATCTGCAAGTGTCACAAACAGCTCAAGATTTCGTACTAAAATAACACCATATGACACACATCAACCAACTTTAATGTCACCTAACACATCAACCAACTCTAATGTCACCTAGATACTCCAATGTCACCACAAGTATCGGTGTGTTGATTATATGATATGCATCAAACAACTTCAGATTCATGATACTCAATCCAACACAAAGAACTTCAAAGAGTGCTTCAAGATTTCTACCAGAGAAAGTAGGACGAAAACGTGCATCAACCCCTATGCATAGATTACCCCAATGTCACCCTGGGAATCCGCGAGTTGAGTGCCAAAACATGCATCAAGTGAATCAATATAATACCCCATTGTCATCAGGGTATTGATATGCAAGACATACATAAAGTGTTCTCAAATCCGTAAGAGTATTCAATGCGATAAAAGTGAAATCTCAAAGGTAAAACTCAATTCATCACAACAAGATAGAGAGGGAGAAACACCATATGATCCAACTATATTAACAAAGCTCGGAGTACATCAAGATCGTGCCAAATCAAGAACAGTAGAGAGAGAGAGAGAGAGAGAGAGAGAGAGAGAGATCAAACACATAGCTACTAGTTTAAACCCTCAGCCCCGAGGATGGAATACTCCCTCCTCATCATGGAGACCACCAAGATGATGAAGATGGCCTCCGGTGATGATTTCCCCCTCCGGTAGAGTGCCAGAAAAGGGCTCTAGATTGGATCGTGGAGGTACAGAGGCTTGCGGCGGCGGAGTCAAAGTTCTAGGGTTATTTCTGGGGGTTTCTGTATTTATAAGAATTTTTGGCGTTGGAATCACGCGAAGATGGGCTAGGAGGTTCCCACTACCCACCAGCCCACCACTTTGGCCCTTGGCATGCCCTAATGGGTATTGGCCACCTCGTGGCTCTTCTGGCCTTCCCAGGAAGCTTCGCGGGTCTCTTTTGATCCAAAAAGATCGTCAAAAAGTTTTGCTACATTTGGACTTCATTTGATATGGATTTTCTGGAAAACCAAAAACAAGCAAAAAACAACAACTGGCACTGGGACTAGGTCAATATGTTAGTCCATAAAAACCATATAAAAGCCATATAAAAAAGTGCACCAAAATCATACAAAACTATAATAAACATGGTATGAATACTTCATAAATTATAGATACGTTGGGGACATATCAGCATCCCCAAGCTTAATTCATGCTCGTCCTCGAGTAGGGTAAATGATAAAAATAAATAATTTATGAAGTGTGAATGCTAGCATAGTGCATAAGATTGATCAATGATAATTTCACATGTTATGGTTCAAACAATGCATTCTCTTGAAACTTAACAACCTATGTTCTTAGTCACCAAAAAATTGCAATTCAACTTATTCTCAACAAAGCTAAGTAAGAGCTCCACATGCTCAATCATCATATAGTCTTCTATGATTGCTAGTACTGAAAGCATATTTTTAGAACAAATGGCATCCATCGAACACGGAGAAAGATAGGGGCTTAACGTTTCGCCTCCCAACTCATTTATCATAGCGATAATTGTCAACAACAATAATTCATGATCAAATATATTTGACTGGCCATATGTGCCTAGATCTTTCCCCACCACATGATGCTTGCCAACTATAATTGAGGTTGAAATGAGAATGCATACTATTGACTCTTGCATAAAAGTAAATAATGAAAAGTAAAAGATAGGCCCTTCGCAGAAGGAAGCAGAGGATGCCATGCGCTTTTTATTTTTGGATGCGCAAGCTCTTAAGGCAAAGGAACGCCACGTTACATTGCCCCTTAAGATAGCAACCTTTACTATGCAGTCCGTCGCTTTTATTTCTTTGCCATCACAAGTTCGTACAACGTTTATTTTCCCTTGCAATAAAATATCACTTATATTTTAGGAGCAATTTTTATTGCTTTTTGCACCAATGACAACTTACTTGAAGGATCGTATTCAATCCATAGGTAGATATGGTGGACACTCATGGCAAGAAATTGGGTTTAAGGGTTTTTGGATGCACAAGTAGTATCTCTACTTAGTACTATTTTTTGGCTAGCAAAACATCCTAAGGAAACACCACATGTTGGAGGATCCATAACAATATAACTTCTATGCAAATATACACAACCATAACTCATTACGTTGTCTTCCTTGTCCAACTTCAACTAATTTGCTCAAGTTTGAAAATAATTAATGGGTATTCACAATCATAGAAGATGTCCAAGATAATATATTTGTATATGAAAGTTCTCTTCCTTATACTAATCATTCATGAATTGCTTGTATGACCAATATTGTGATTGTCAAGCTTCAATAGATTTCACTTTCTAAACCCAATGTGAAGCTACTACTAGGCATGATATGAACACATAATTTCAACTCCATGATATTCAACTCATTCAACAATTTACTCATAGGATATAAGTGAAGCACACAAGTAAATGACAAACTTCTCCAAAAAGATATAAGTGAAGATCAAGTGAGTAGTTAAATAATTAAGTAGCTATGTGAGGACTATCTCCCATTTAAAAATTTCAGATCTTAAGTAATTTTATTAAAACATCAAGCAAAACAAAATAAAATGACATTCCAAAAATAACACACATCATGTGAAGAAGCAAAAACTTGGGCTCAACCGAGGCTAACCGATAATTGTTGATGAAGAAAGGTGGGATGCCTACGAGGGCATCCCCAAGATTAGATGCTTGAGACTTCTTGGAATATTATCCGAGGATGCCTTGGGCATCCCCAAGCTTGAGCTTTTGTGTCTCCTTAATTCCTTTTATATCACGGTTTCCCTAAATCTTAAAAACTTCATCCACCCAAAACTCAACAAGAACTCGTGAGATAAGTTAGTATAAATCAACGCAAAACCCTATGATTCTCTACTGTAGCAAGTCACTAAAATTATAATTTAACATTGCATACTAAATGCCTCTGCATATTTAATACTCCTATCCTCAAATAGAATCATTAAACAAGCAAACATATGCAAACAATGCAAACATAACAACAATATGTCTAAACAGGACAGTCTGTAAAGAATGCAAGAAGATTCGTACATCTTTAAATCCAAAAATTCCGAGAAGTTACCACACTGTACAAAATTTATCATAGAATACTGCATAAAAATTTCAAGATTTTATCACGTCCTGACTTTCCAGAAGAATTCTTAAAATAATAGAAAACTTTCAGTTTTCAAACAACAACATATAGACTTGCAAAATAAGCATGGTAAAGGCTATAATTGACATTTTTATTGAAATAAAATATGCAAAACATTACTATAAATATCAGCAAGCAAATACAAATAAAATAAAATGACGCTCCAAGCAAAACACATATCATGTGACGAATGGAATCATAGCTCCAAGTGAGGTTACCGATAATGTTGAAGACGAAAGAGGGGATGCCTTCCGGGGCACCCCCAAGCTTAGTTGCTTGGGTCTTCTTTGAATATTACCTTGGGGTGCGTTGGGTATCCCCAAGATTAGGTTCTTGCCGCTCCTTATTCTTCTCATATTAACATCTCACCCAAAACTTGAAAACTTCAATCACACAAAACTTAACGGAAGTTCGTGAGATAGGTTAGTATGATAAAGACAAATCATTCACTTTGGTATTGTCAAAGACAAGATTCACAATTGTTCTCAAACAATGCCTACTATTCCTTATCATTTCCACAATTATATTGAGAAATATAAGCCATAGAAACTAGAAAAATGGAAAATTATGCATTGAAAACAAAATCGGTCAAAAACAGAACAATCTGAAATAATCTGGACAATGACCATACTACTCTTACTCCAAAAATTCTAAAAAATTAGGACAACATAGGAAATTGGTATATCAATCATCTTTAAAAAACAGAATTTTATCACATTCCAGTGCATTTAAACAATTTTGTTACTGGGCGCAAAAGTTTTTATTTTTGCATAGAATCAAGTCAACTATAATCCACACTATCCCAAAGGCTTTACTTGGCACTTTACCGAAACAAAAGTTATAAAACATGATTATTACAGTAGCTTAATTATGTGAACACACAAAAACAGTAGGTACAAATGTTGGGTTATCTTCCAGCAAGCGTTTTTCTTTAATGCATTTTTAGCTAGGCAGAATGATTTTAATGATGCTCACATAAAATATAATAATTGAAACATAACGAGAGCATCATGAAGCATATGGCTAACACATTTAAGTCTAACCCACTTCCTATGCATAGGGATTTTGTGAGCAAACAAATTATGGGAGCAAGTATCAACTAGCATAGTAAGGCAAAACAAGCATGACTCTGAAACTTTCAACACATAGAGAGGAAACTTGGTATTAGTGAGATATGTAAAAGCATATGTTCCTCTCTCATAATAATTTTCAATAGCATCATGAATGAATTCAACAATATAGCTATCACATAAAGCATTCTTTTCATGATCTGCATGCATAAATTTTTTATTACTCTCCACATAAGCAAATTTATTCTCATCAATAGTAGTGGGAGCAAACTCAATAAAATAACTATCACATGATACTTGATCCACATAATCAATTTTAGCATTAAAATCATGATGAGAAGTTTCTTGGATATCATTACTCTTTATAGCATACATATCATCACAATAATCATCATATATAACAACTTTTTTATCATAGTCAATTGAAACCTCATGCAAACTAATGGATTCATCATTAAATAGAGTCATGACCTCACCAAATCCACCTTTATCAATATTGTAATAAGAAGATTCAACACCCTCCAAAATAGTGGGATCATTACCAAGAGTTGACACTCTTATACACCCACTTTGATCAATATAATCATCATAAATAGGAGGCATGATAAATATTCTCATCAAAACTTGGGGGACTAGAAATATAATCTTCATCAAACATAGCATCCCCAAGCTTATGGATATTCAAAAAATTCATACTAGCAACATTGCAATCATGCACATCATTCAAAGATTTTATGCGAAACATTTTATTGAATTCTTCTTCTAACAATTGAGCACAATTTTCCTTTCCATCATTTTCAAGAAACACATGATAAAGATGAATAATATGAGGCAACCTCAATTCCATTTTTTGTAATTTTCTTTTATAAACCAAACTAGTGACAAATAAGAAACTAAAAGATTCAATTGCAAGATCTAAAGATATACCTTCAAGCATTCACCTCCCCGGCAACGACGCCAGAAAAGAGCTTGATGTCTATTATGAAACTTTATTCCTGTAGACTTGTGTTGGGCCTCCAAGCATAGAGTTTTGGAGGACAGTAGAAAATTTACCTCAAGTGGATGACCTAAGGTTTATCAATCTATGGGGGGCATAGGATGAAGATGGTCTCTCTCAAAAAACCCTGCAACCAAATAACAAAGAGTCTCTTGTGTCCCCAACACACAAAATAGAATGGTAAATTGTATAGGTGCACTTGTTCTGTGAAGAGATGGCGATACAAGTGTAGTAATGATAGTAGATATTGATTTTTGTAATAGGAACAATAAAAAACTGCAAGGTAGCAAGTAAAAAAAGTGAGCACAAACAATATTGCAATGCTTGAAAATAAGGCCTAGGTTTCATACTTTCACTAGTGCAATCTCTCAACAGTGCAAACATAATTAGATCATATGGCAATCACTCAACATGATGATAAATAATCACTCCAAAGATCTTATCTAGTGAAGAAAATAAGACGAAATTGTTTTTAGGGTACTAAACCACCTCAAAGTTATCCTTTCCGTCGATCTATCGAGCTATTCCTATAAGTGTCACAAACAGCCTAAGAGTTCGCACTAAAATTACACTATATGATACACATCAACCAACTCTAATGTCACCTAGATACTCCAATGTCACCACAAGTATCGGTGAGTTGATTATAGGATATGCATCAAACAACTTGAGATTCATAATATTCAATCCAAGACAAAGAACTTCAAAGAGTGCCCCAAGATTTCTACTCGAGAAAGTAGGACGAAAACATGCATCAACCCCTATGCATAGATTACCCCAATGTCACCTCAGGAATCCACAAGCTGAGTGCCAAAACATACATCAAGTGAATCAATATAATACCCCATTGTCACCACGGGTATTGATATGCAAGACATACATCAAGTGTTCTCAAATCCATAAAAGTATTCAATTCGATAAAAGTGAAATCTCAAAGGTAAAACTCAATTCATCACAATAAGATATAGAGGGAGAAACACCATGTGATCCAACTATATTAATAAAGCTCGCGGTATATCAAGATCGTGCCAAATCAAGAACGCGGGAGCGAGGGAGATCAAATACATAGCTACTAGTAAAAACCCTCAGCCCCGAGGATGGAATACTCCCTCCTCATCATGGACACTGCCAGGATGATGAAGATGGCCTTCGGTGATGATTTCCCCCTCCGACAGAGTGCGAGAAAAGGGCTCTAGATTGGATCGTGGAGGTACAGAGGCTTGCGGCGGCGGAGTCGAAGTTCTATGGTTATATCTGGGGGTTTCTATATTATAAGAATTTTTGGCATTGGAATCACGCGAAGATGGGCCACGAGGTGCCCACTACCCACCAGCCCACCACTTTGGCCCTTGGCGCACCCTGTTGGGTAATGGCCACCTCGTGGCTCTTCTGGCCCTTCCACGAAGCTTCGAGGGTCTCTTTTGTTTCAAAAAAATCGTAAAAAAGTTATGCTACATTTGGACTTCATTTGATATGGATTTTCTGGAAAACCAAAAACAAGCAGAAAACAGCAAGTGGCACTGGGCACTAGGTCAATATGTTAGTCCATCAAAACCATATAAAAGCCATATAAAAGCGCACCAGAATCATACAAAACTATAATAAACATGGAATGAATACTTCATAAATTATAGATACGTTGGATACGTATTAGCATTCCGGTGGGTCGCCGGCACCCCTGTAGCTCGCCGCCACACCCTGCCTCGCCGGAGCGCGCGCAACGGTCTAAACTGTCACCTGGGCCACTGACCGGTGGGCCCAGGTCATTAACCAACTAACTAGCCACTAAGACTAGCCCTAAACTCTCACTGACATGTAGGCCCCATGCTTAATTAAACTGCTTTATAAGTTAAAATTAACCTCTTAATTAATCAGACACTGTCAGTGGGGTCCCACCTAACTAATTAACCTAATTAATTAAACTAACACTTTCATTACCTACTATGTATGACACGTGGGCCCCCCCTGTCAGTTTGACTAGTCAGTGGTCAACCCAGTTGACTGTTGACTAGGTCAACTGGACCCCCTTGGCCCCACCTGTCACCCACTATGGCTAGCCCACAGTGGGTATAAAAAGTATTACACTGTTTTTACTTTGTTTTAATAATTAAAAATAATTTTAGAAAATGTTTAAAACTTTGAAAATTAATATAAAATAATCCCTAACTCGGATGAAAATATTTTATATACGAAAATTGATCAGAAAATATGACGAACATGAATATGCTTCCCGTTCATTTGTCACATGCCTCTAGCATGATGAACATGGAACCGTCCCCTCCGGTTCATCTATCCGAAAATGCCAAATTCCGGGAAAACATTCCCAGATGTTTTCCCGCTCTGTCAATAACACGTAGCACATCGTTAGGTCACCCCTAGCGTAGCTTACTGTCATGTCGTGCTTTCTCTTGCATTTGTTTGCCTATTATTTATTGTTTCCTCCCCCTTCTTCTTCTCTGGTAGACCCCGAGACTGCTACCGCTACCCCTGTGATTAACTACATCGACGACGACCCCTCCTTCTCGCCAGAGCAACCACGCAAGCAAACCCCCTTGATCATCCTGATCGCCCATTCCATTCTCTCTAATGCTTGCATTATATTTTGCTACTGTAAATATTTGCTCCTATTCTGATGCATAGACTGCTTTTGTAACATGCTTTTTGTACCTAACCTACTTATCCTATATGCTTAGTATAGGTTGGTTAGTGATCCATCAGTGACCCCTCACCTTGTCTCTGTTGCCCCTACTTCATCACTGATGACTCAATCAACGTGATCGACGTCCAGGGTTCGACACATCACCTCACCCCTCTTTAGTTGTACGACTCTGCAGAGCTGCTATCGAGTGCCGAGGATACCGCGTAACGCCCTTCGGATGATAGCTCTGTAGTGTATTAATTCGGTCGTGGTATTAGAGGGTGATTCCTCCTTCACCACTCCTGATATGACTTTGTCGTGCAACACCTCAAGTGTGAACCTCGAGGGTGATTACTCAAGTTCACCTTGACGGTTGTACGTACTCTCACCTTTCCGCAATTTGCTAGCCACTTCGATACCATGCATTGCCCTTTCTCACCTTTATATGTGGTGCAAACTTCGTCGGTGCATCCAAAGCTCGTGATATGATACGCTCTATCACACATAAGCCTCCTTATATCTTCCTCAAAACAGCCACCATACCTACATATTCTGGCATTTCCATAGCCATTCCGAGATATATTTCCATGCAACTTCCACCATTCCGTTCTATTATGACACACACCATCATTGTCATATTGCTTGCATGATCATATAGCTGACATAGTATTTGTGGCTCAGCCACCGTTCATCATTTTTTATACATGTTATGCTAGATCATTGCACATCGCAGTACACCGCCGGAGGCATTCATATAGAGTCATATTTTGTTCTAGTGTCGAGTTGTAATTTTTTGAGTTGTAAGTAAACAGAAGTGTGATGATAATCGTATTCATTATTAGAGCATTGTCCCAAGTGAGGAAATAAAAAAGAGCCCCAAAAGAAAAGAGGCAAAAAAGAGCCCAACAAAAAATGAGAGAAAAAGAGAGAAGGGGCAATGTTACTATCCTTTCCACGTTGTGCTTCAAAGTAGCATCATGTTTTTCATATAGAGAGTCTCCTATGCTTTCATTTGTATATAACTAGTGGGAATTTTTCATTAAAGAACTTGGCTTGTATATTCCAATGATGGGCTTCCTCAAATGCCAGAGGTCTTCATGAGCATGAAAGTTGGATGCACACCCACTTAGTTTTATTTTTGAGCTTTCATACACTTATAGCTCTTAGTGTATCCATTGCATGGAAATCCCTACTCCATGCATTGACATCAATTGATGGGCATCTCCATAGCCCATTGATTAGCCTCGTCAATGTAAGACTTTCTCCTTTTTTGTCTTCTCCATATTATCTCCATCACCATACTCTATTACACCCATAGTGCTATATCCATGGCTTGTGCTCATGTATTGCGTGAGAGTTGGAAAGCTGAAGCGTGTTAAAAGTATGAACCAATTGTCCGGCTTGTCATCGAGGTTGTGCATGATAAATACTTTATGTTAAGAAGATGGAGCATGACAAGGCTATATGATTTTGTAGGGATAACGTTCTTTAGCGTTGATAGTTTGAAAGACATGATTGTTTGTTGGTATGCCTTATTATTATTGTTTTTATGTCAAACTATAGGATATTGCTTTGAATCACTCTGATCTGAATATTCATGCCACAAATAGAGATTACATGATGAACATGATAGGTAGCATTCTACATCAAAAAAATCTGTTTTTATCATTTACCTACCTGAGGACGAGTAGGAATTAAGCTTGGGATGCTTGATATTTCTCCAACTTATCTATAATTTTTTATTGTTCCATGCTATTATAGTATCAATCTTGGACGTTTATTATGTAATTACATGCAATTATATATCATTTTTTGGGACTAGAATATTAACCTAGTGCCCAGTGCCAGTTGCTTTTTTGGCCTGTTTTTTGGCCTTCTAGTAGTCGTTCTACTTGTCTCAGACGTGATGCCTATATACATGATCATTTCCTTGGATATCGTCATGATTATTCGTTTTTCTATCAATTGCCCAACAGTAATTTTTTCACCTATCGTATGCTATTTTCAAGAGAGAAGCCTCTAGTGAAAACTATGGCCCCGGGTCTACTTTTTATCATATATTAAAGTCCCAAAAATACCTTGCTGCAATTTTATTTATGTTATTTTATTTTGTATTTTTGTTCTATCTATCTATCACTACGAGATTTGATCCTTGCAATTAACAACAAAGGGATTGACAACCCCTTGTTCGTGTTGGGTGCAAGTATTTGTTATTTTGTGTGTAGGCACTGCTAACGAGGTGTTGTGTGGTTCTCCTACTAGATTGATAACCTTGGTTCTTAACCGAGGGAAATACTTATCTCTACTGTACTGCATCATCCTCTCCTCTTCGAGGAAATCCAAACACAACTCACAAGTAGCAGGCGCGCCCTGTGTAACATCCCAAATTTTCCTATTTGGAATGTTTTACAATAATAGCTAAGCATCCTATGCATCCTGTTTGAATTTGATTTCCATTTGAAGTTTCAGAGAGTTTTGAGTTTGAATTTGAATTTCCAAACTTTGGCATGTGGGAATCAATTCCAAAACTAACCCGATAAATACTTGATCAAAAGTATGAGAGGAGCAAACATGACACTCCAAAAATATCAGAGGAAACATTGCCAAAAGAATTGGAATTCAAATCTGAAATTTATTTGAATTTGAAAAAAAAATGGATTTTCATAAAGTTTGGATTTTGGCTTTGGAAAAATGTTCAAATGAAAGGGAATATTCCCCTGATCATTTTGGTATATATATACCCTATATAAAATATTATTAGTTTAGGTTTTATTTTGGTTTTGTTTTTATTAAAAAATTAAAGAAAAATCTTTCAGGCCACCAAACCACCCAGCCCAGCCAGCGCCACCTAACCCCTCGGCCACCACAAGACTGCCCAAACCACCGCCCACTAGGCCAACAGGCCACCAGTAAACACCCGCCCCCCTCACCCGAATCCCTAAGATCCGGTCGACCGCCCAACCCTCCCCTCTCTCTCTCAGCGACCGTGGCCCCACCACTGTCGTCTTCCTCGCGCCACGAAACGGACCTCGCTGAGATCCGCGGATCCCGAAGGATCCGGATCCCAATCACCCCGATGCCCTTCCGCCCCTCGCCCACCCCTGGCTATATAAGCCAGAGGCCCTGACCCCATTCCCCCTTAGCCACGCCGAGCCCCCCCTCTCTCTCCGGCACGCCGGAGCCCGAGCTCAACCCGCCGCCAAAACCCTCGCCGTCGCCGCCTGTGCCCCAACCTCACCAACCCCACCAACCCTTCCCGAGCTTCCCGCGCCTCCCGACGTCTCCCAAGCTCGCTGACGCCTGAAGCCCTCACTCACTCTCGCCGCCGCGTCGCCGAGTCCGTGAGTCCCGGCTTCCTCCACCGTCCGATCCCAATCGGGTGGATAGGATTAGAACCCAAGGGGTATGCGTTTTATTAGAAAACCGCCGCCCAGCGGTTTATTTTTAGTTAGGTTTATTTATTTAGGCGGTTCGTTTTAGTTAAACCCTAGGCCCATTTAGTCTATCGACGCCTAGTGCATGCTTTAGGCCCATTGGGCATTTTCTTTTATTTAGATTTTCTGTTTTGCGATTTGTTCCAAATTTCAAAAATGTATATCTTTTATTCTGTTTATTATTTTTGAGTGATTCTTTTTTGTTGGATTGCAAATTTTATGTATTTTCTGAAAACATATATTTAGCTATGTTAAAAATAATTAAAAATGCTTTAATATTATTTTAGTCAGAATAGCAAATCTGCTATAGTTTTAGTTAGAAAATTATTTTTGCATGATTCTTTTGCAATCACTTTATTTTGATATTGCCAAACCCTAGAAATTAACTTTGGTATTTTAGGATTAATAAATAATTAATTCTAGGCAGAATCCTATTAACCCTAATTAATTGATTAGTTCCTGTTTTCCTAATTAATTAATTAGTAAATTAATTTATTTTTAACTTGTGATTAGTTATTCTAGGTTAGTTTCTGTCATTCCATTAGATGAACTTTTATTTATAATTAATAAAAGTTTTAAATTAATTTTCTTAATAGAATTTGGATTAGGCCTAAAGTGAGTTTTATAATAGCTATTTAATTAATTCTTTTTGCTCCTGGTCACTTAGTTAATCCTTTTATGTTAAGTTAACCTAAAACCATGATTAGGTTATATTAGGGAATTTTTGTTATATAAAAACCATTTTTGCTATTGTTTGGAATAGGGAAAAACTTTGAATTTGATTTCTTTGAGTTTTCCTTTTGATTTGGTTTTGATTGTTTTGTTGTGTTATGTTATCTTTGTTATCTTGTGTGATCCTCTTGCTTTGTGCTTATTATGTTATTGTTTGTCTCGGTAGAGTTCCCGGAGTGCGAAGCTTGCTACTACGACTCTTTAGCTTACGAGGATCATCAGCAAGGCAAGTTTTGATCATGTTATTTCTATACCTATGTTTTTGTGCATTAGTAGTTGTCACCACCCCACCATTGCATGCAGTAGTGATAATCTTGAAGTCATTAAACTTGAGTAGTATCATGTGGTAGGATGAACCAATCCCTTGTTACCATGGCCCCGGACGTAGTAGTTATTTTGCTATGCTCAGAGACGGATTTGGGATGAGTGAAATTCATAAGCAAGATGTGAGAGTCAATGATGATGACAACCCATGGACTACAATGATCAAGATGGACTTGGAAAATCACTACTGGGTGGAGGATTTGTTGACGGGCACCTGGAGCACCCAAGGTGGCGGGATGCATGGAGAAGCGCCATGACATCTTGGAAAGCTTCACCCAGCCACGAAGAGAAGGATGGATGCCCCATGACCGAAGCTTACATGCAGCCGCAAGCCATTATGGGCTCTGGCTGGGTTGACCCTTGTAGTGAAGCTGGCTGGACGGTACTACGAGAAGTAGACGAACGGTAGGGTTGGATGGGTACCGGCAGTGGCCAGAAGAACTCTTTGGAAGACCCTGTTTCATTCGTCCCGTCTTCAAACACCATGAAGTGCGAAGACTTTAAAGGAGGGAATGATTCTTGCGGGGAAAGTGCGCAAACCTCTGCAGAGTGTTATAACCTAATCGATTAGCCGTGTCCCCGGTTACGGACATTTGAGCATCTGGACCCTGGAAGTATTCGGATATCTCAACACTTAACTCTATTGAATTAATTTGATGGGTTTATGACTTAATAATAATTTGGGAACGAGATATTGGTTGGCGGAACCATCTCAATAACTACCAACAATTTGTAGTAATTTGCAAATAAGTCCACTGTAGTAGGATAAAATTGGCTTTACGCAAAATGATGAAACTTAGAGCTCCACAGCCAAATATGCATATAGAGTTAGTAACTTTATTAATGTTGTTCTTCATAACTTGCCAGCTTATTCCAAAAGCTGACCTACATGGCTGCAACGTATTATGTTGCGTAGATATATTCCGATCGGAGTGAGGCTACGCCCGCTTGGCGATTGCCCTTTGAGTCGGATGGACTCGCTTTACCTCGACGCTCCGCAGCATTTTAGTTTATTTCTCATGAGTTGGCCTTGAGCCTAATTTATTCCTTGTAATAAAGACTCTATATGAGAATCGATTAATGATATTCAGGTGTGATTGAACTTTGATTACTTTATCGATGTAATCGTGAGTACCAAAGATGATCTTGGGATGGCATGCATACGTAGATTTGACCGATTTTGGGTCAGTCGCTCAGAGATGGTATCGAGCACACGCCGACCGTGGGATCGTAACCCCTAGGATCGGAAAGCCATAGCGAGACCATTTACTTTGAACCTCCTTTCATTCTATAATTCTTCCCCGATCTATTCTCGACTCTTCTCTCCTTTGCAACATTCTAGATGGCGTCGAGTTCACCCCGTTTTGCTACCGAGTTCGCCACCCGATGAGACGATGCCCTTCGAAGGAAGCTGGTCCAGATGGTGAAGCTGCTGAAGATTGCTCGCCCTCGATCACTGGAAACCCACTAATGCACTTCCGACGGACACCCGCTCTGATTGAGGTGCATATCCTGTGGAGGACTTTTGGAGGACGACGGAACCTATCAACTTTGAGTTCACCGAGTTCAACTGGATCATCGGAAGAGACGTGGCGATCTACCGAGCACTTGGACATCTCCGAGAGGAGTACAGATCGAGCTCGATCACTCGGACCTCGCCATGGTTTCTCGCAGGCAAGGAATGGAGATATCATCCGTACCATTGAGGACGATTCCACTCTCTCGTACATTCAGGACTTGGAGTGTCTTCTCGTGAAACGGAGATTCAGGCTCGCCAGAACTCAAGACACACTGAAGCTTTTGTTCCGTGAACTGGAATCGGAGGAGAAGGCTCGCAGAGACTTCCTTGGCCATGAGGAAGAAATCACGACTTCATGGAGATTGTCGACGACCAAGATGAAGCTTGCGCGATTGAGGAAAAGATGGACTTGGGTGAAGACCTTTACCCGAGTGGAGATGAAGCACCCCTCGTGAGCAATGATCAGGATTTCGAAGGGAGTACCACTGAAGGAAACCCCAAGAGGAGGCGCCACTGATGAAGACTTTTAGTCGACCACCATGTTATCTTTTATTTTCTTTTCGTCGATCAGTTAGGCCGATGTTTTCCTTTCGATTAGTCATGAGCTTTGTAATCGAGTTTGAACCATGTTTGAGTGGAATGAATAAATGATTGGTGTGTTATGATTGTGCATTCATATGGGTAGTGTTATTTTCTCATAGACCATTGTTCTATTCTAAATTTTCTCATCCACTCCAAAACACCAGATGCCTCCGAGACGTGACACTGGTTTCCCGCCGGAGCTCACCCAGCTGCTCCAGCAGCAGAATGCACTGATGCAGCTCCTGATTCAGAATCAGAACAACCCCGCCAACAATCCACCGCCACCACCACCCACTGTGGACAACTTGACTCGATTTCTGAGGTTGAATCCGCCAGTGTTCTCTAGTAGCACTGAGCCGATTGTGGCTGACGACTGGCTCCGCAAGATTGGAAGAGAGCTAGTCACCGTTGGATGCACTGATGCTGAGAAGGTGCGCTTTGCCGCGCATCAACTGGATGGACCTGCAGCTTCGTGGTGGGAAAATTACACCGCCACTTTTCCTTTGGGTGGCATCACTTGGGATCAATTCCAGCAGGCCTTCAGACCGCTCATGTCTCATCTGGAGCCATGAGTCCAAGAAGCGTGAGTTCAAACTTGCGCCAGGGAATCGTCTTGTGGCACAAGACGTGGAGGAATTCAGCAAGCTTGCCCGCTATGCCCTGATGATGTGGCCACCGATGCCGCCAAGCGGAGAAGTTCCTTGAGGGACTAAATGATGAATTGAGCATGCAGCTTATTGTGGCTACTTTCAACAACTACCAGAGCTGGTAGACAAGGCCACCATCTCGAAGGCAAGCAGCAGCAGATAGAGAGCCGCAAGAGGAAGTACAGCCGGGGAAGCACAATTCAGAGCTCACAGAAGCCCGCTATGCACCGTACTCGGGAGGGCACATCCATCATAACCATGGAGGTCATAACCATGGTGGAAATGGAAACAACCGCAGCCAGGACAACAAGTCAGGCCATGGCAATGGCAATGGCAATGGTAATGGCAATCAGCACCGTTCGCCCGGCTCAAGGATTTGAGCCACATCACCGCTTCAAGTGCCGTAAGACAGGCACTACGCCACCGACGCCCGGAGGCCAAGCAAAGGAACGGAATGGCAATGGAGGCTCAGCGAAGAAGCCCAATCCTTCCTCGTGCTCAAGTGAATCACATCGACGTGGAGAACGTCTATGATCAGCCGAACAATCGTGGTTGGTAAGTTTTATTGAATTCACATTCAGTTTTGGTTCTGCTTTGATTCGGTGCAACGATTCATTCATATCAAGGGTAGTTGTGGATAAGTACGGATTACGACTAGAACCCTTAGAAGCCCCCTCCGCGTCGGGCCCGCAGGAGGAGAAATGATGGCAGGTTTAAGCTGTCCAAAGAAACCTCAACATCGGGAACCACAAATTTCCGTAGAACTCATAGTGTTGGAAACTCAGACCTTGGATGTAATCCTAGGCATGGATTGGTTGTCAAAGTATGAAGGAACATTGATCGTGCCGAAGAAGTCTATTCTGCTCACCACCCCGGAGCGTAAGAGGATCAAGTATGTAGCCAGCACCGCCAGATGAAGAATCAGTGCATTCCCTCACGGAGTTGTTCAGAGGAAGTGCCCAGGTGCAAGAATTTCCGATGTGTTTCCGGAGGAATTACCAGAATGCCACCGACAGAGACATTGAGTTTCGATCGAGTTATTGCCCGCACAGCCCCAATATCCAAGAGACCTTATCGGATGCCACCGAATGAGTTGAAAGAGATCAAGGAACAAATAAATGAGTTATTGGAGAAAGGATATATTCGCCCAAGCTCATCACCTTGGGGAGCCCCAGTTCTTTTGGTAGAGAAGAAGGATGGAAGCTTGAGGATGGTTGTGGATTACCGTGCATTGAACGAAGTAACCATCAAGAACAAGTACCCTCGCCCATGATCAATGACTTGTTTGATCAGCTTGTTGGAGCCAAGGTATTCTCTAAGATCGATCTTGATCGGTATCATCAATTGAAAATTCGTGAGAAGGATATACCCAAAACAGCATTCACCACTGGTATGGATTATACGAGTATACCGTCATGTCATTTGATTGACTAATGCTCCTGCATACTTCATGAATTTGATGAACAAGGTGTTCATGGAGTACTTGGACAAGTTTGTCGTGGTGTTCATCGATGACATATTGATATTCTCCAAGAGCGAGGAAGAGCATAAGGAGCATTTGCGTCTAGTTCGAGAAACTTCGAGAACATCACTTGTATGCCAAATTCAGCAAATGTGAATTTTGGTTGAAGGAAGTTGGATTTCTGACATGTTATTTCAGGAGAAGGAATAGCAGTTGATCCCGCCAAGGTTGAGTCACCACCGATTGGCGCCACCCACCTCACCAAGGAGATCCGCAGTTTTCTCGGACTTGCAGGATATTATCGGAGGTTCATTGAGAACTTCTCAAGATTGCCAAACCCATGACTGAGCTGTTGAAGAAGGAAGCCAAGTATGTTTGGACCGAGGAATGTGAGGCCGCTTTGAGAATTGAAGAAACGGTTGGTCACAGCTCCAGATTGATATTGCGGACATACATAAGGAATACCAGGTCTATTAGACGCTTCTCGTCAAGGACTCGGAGGAGTATTGATGCAGGAAGGTAAGGTTGTAGCGTATGCCTCCGCATAGCTACGGCCTCATGAGATGAATTATGCCACGCATGATTTGGAGTTAGCAAATGTAGTGCATGCACTCAAGACTTGGAGACATTTCCTCATTGGAAATCGCAGTGATGTCTATACGGATCACAAGAGTCTGAAATATATCTTCACGCAGAAGGAATTGAACCTCAGGCAGAGGAGATGGCTAGAGTTGATAAAGGATTATGACATGAGGCTACATTACCACCCCGGTAAAGCCAATGTTGTAGCAGATGCTTTGAGCCGTAAGAGTTATGTGAACACTCTTACCGCAGGAGGATTACCCAAGGAATTGGTCGATGACCTCGTAGATCTCCGATCGGAGATAGTTCCAAAGGATTTGTTGCAACCACGAAGTTCAGTCCACCTTGACCGAAAGGATTCGTGAAGCCCGTAAGTCGGACAAGGAAATCGATGAGATTAAGCAAAAGATGGAGGATGGAAAAGCTAAAGGATTCGAAAGGATGAACATGGAACCATATGGTTTGAGGATCGTATATATGTGCCCAATGATCCCGAGCTCAGAAGCTAATTCTACAGGAGGCACATGATTCACCAGATTCGATTCACCCCGCAACACCAAGATGTACCGGATTTGAAGCAAAGTTTCGTGGACAGGAATGAAGAAGGACATTGCCGAGTACGTGGTCAGTATGCGATGTTTGCCAACGTAAAGGCAGAACATCGAAGCCAGCAGGTTACTTCAACCTTTGCCGATTCCCGATTGGAAATGGGAGAAACTTGGTATGGATTTCATCACAGATTACCCAGACCCGCTCAGGTTATGATTCTATCTGGTAGTAGTTGATCGCTTGACTAAGGTAGCACACTTCATTCCCGTGAAGACTACCTATACCAGTGCCAAGTTGGCCAAGATATACATGACCAGGATCGATGTCTGCATGGAGTTCCGAGGAAAATCGTGTCGATAGAGGAACGCAGTTTACCTCAAAGTTTTGGAAGCAATTGCATGAAACTTTGGGTACGAGACTGGAATTCAAGACAGCCTTTCATCCGCAGATGATGGATGACCGAGAGAGTCAATCAGATTCGGAGGACATGTTGAGAGCTTGTGTGCTAGACTATGGGTCTAGCTGGGATGATAACTTGCCTTACGCAGAGTTCTCATACAACAACAGCTTATCAATCCAGTTTGAAGATGGCCCTTCAAGCTCTATACGGAAGGAGGTGCGAACGCCATTGCTTGGGGATAGTGTTGAGATCGATCACTTTTCGGTTCCGATCTTATCAAGGATTCCGAAGAGAAAGTCAAGCTAATTCGAGACCGGCTCAAGATAGCACAGTCACGACAGAAGAGTTATGCCGACAGTAAGCGCAAGGAGGTGACTTACGAAGTGGGAGACCGAGCCTATCTTCGTGTATCTCCACTTCCTGGAATCAAGAGGTTTGGAGTCAAGGGAAAGTTAGCACCCCGATTCATTGGCCCCTACAAAATCCTCGAACGTCGTGGAGAAGTTGCGTACAAGTTGGAATTGCCGGAAGGATTGTCCGGAGTTCATGATGTCTTTCACGTTTCTCAGTTAAAGAAGTGCCATGCAGACATGGCCGATGTTCCGTTGAGAGACACAAGGCCCTAGAGGCCATACAGCTTGACAGTGATTTGACTTACAAGGAGACACCCGTCAAAATTCTCGAGACTGCAAGCAGAGTTACCCGCAGCAAAGTCATCAAGTTTTGCAAGGTGCTGTGGAGTCACCACACCGAGGAAGAAGCCACCTGGGAACGCGAAGAAGATCTTCGTCGAGACCATCCGCACCTATTTGCTAGCCAACCCGAATCTCGAGGGCGAGATTCATCTTAAGGTGGGTAGGTTTGTAACATCCCAAATTTTCCTATTTGGAATGTTTTACAATAATAGCTAAGCATCCTATGCATCCTGTTTGAATTTGATTTCCATTTGAAGTTTCAGAGAGTTTTGAGTTTGAATTTGAATTTCCAAACTTTGGCATGTGGGAATCAATTCCAAAAACTAACCCTGATAAATACTTGATCAAAAGTATGAGAGGAGCAAACATGACACTCCAAAAATATCAGAGGAAACATTGCCAAAAGAATTGGAATTCAAATCTGAAATTTATTTGAATTTGAAAAAAAAATGGATTTTCATAAAGTTTGGATTTTGGCTTTGGAAAAATGTTCAAATGAAAGGGAATATTCCCCTGATCATTTTGGTATATATATACCCTATATAAAATATTATTAGTTTAGGTTTTATTTTGGTTTTGTTTTTATTAAAAAAATTAAAGAAAAATCTTTCGGGCGCCAGCCAGGCCACCCAGGCCCAGCCAGCGCCACCTAACCCCTCGGCCACCACAAGACTGCCCAAACCACCGCCCACTAGGCCAACAGCCACCACCGACACGCGCCCCCCTCACCCGAATCCCCTAAGATCCGGTCGACCGCCCGAACCCTCCCCCTCTCTCTCTCACTGACCCGTGGCCCCCACCCCGTCGTCTTCCCCCTCGCCCACGAAACGGACCTCGCCGGAGATCCGCCGGATCCCGGGATCCGGATCCCAATCACCCCGATGCCCTTCCGCCCTCGCCCGACCCCTGGCTATATAAGCCGAGGCCCCGCACCCCATTCCCCCTTAGCCACGCCGAGCCCCTCCTCTCTCTCTCCAAGCACGCCGAGCCCGAGCTCAACCCCGCCAAAACCCTCGCCGTCGCCATGGTGCCCCGAACCTCACCAACCCCATCAACCCTTCCCGAGCTTCCCGCGTCTCCCGACGCCTCCCAAGCTCGCTGACGCCTGAAGCCCGGAGCACTCTCGCCGCCGCCGACGTCGCCGGAGTCCGGTGAGTCCCCGGCTTTCCCCTCCACCGTCCGATCCCAATCGGGTGGATAGGATTAGAACCCCCGAAGGGGTACGTTTTTATTAGAAAACCGGCCGGCCCGCGCGGTTTATTTTTAGTTAGGTTTATTTATTTAGGCCGGTTCGTTTTTAGTTAAACCCTAGGCCCATTTAGTCTATCTGACGCCTAGTGCACAGTTTAGGCCCATTGGGCATTTTTCTTTTTATTTAGATTTTCTGTTTTAGCCGATTTGTTCCAAATTTCAAAAATGTATATCTTTTATTCTGTTTATTATTTTTGAGTGATTCTTTTTTTGTTGGATTGAAAATTTTATGTATTTTCTGAAAAACATATATTTAGCTATGTTAAAAATAATTAAAAATGCTTTAATATTATTTTAGTCAGAATAGCAAATCTGCTATAGTTTTAGTTAGAAAAATTATTTTTGCATGATTCTTTTTGCAATCACTTTATTTTGATATTGCCAAACCCTAGAAATTAACTTTGGTATTTTAGGATTAATAAATAATTAATTCTAGGCAGAATCCTATTAACCCTAATTAATTGATTAGTTCTGTTTTCCTAATTAATTAATTAGTAAATTAATTTATTTTTAACTTGTGATTAGTTATTCTAGGTTAGTTTCTGTCATTCCATTAGATGAACTTTTATTTATAATTAATAAAAGTTTTAAATTAATTTTCTTAATAGAAATTGGATTAGGCCTAAAGTGAGTTTTATAATAGCTATTTAATTAATTCTTTTTGCTCCTGGTCACTTAGTTAATCCTTTTCTGTTAAGTTAACCTAAAACCATGATTAGGTTATATTAGGAATTTTGTTATATAAAACCATTTTTGCTATTGTTTGGAATAGGGAAAACTTTGAATTTGATTTCTTTGAGTTTTCCTTTTGATTTGGTTTTGATTGTTTTGTTGTGTTATGTTATCTTTGTTATCTTGTGTGATCCTCTTGCTTTGTGCTTATTATGTTATTGTTTGTCTCGGTAGAGTTCCTTGAGTGCTGAGCTTGCTACTACGACTCTTTAGCTTACGAGGATCATCAAGAAGGCAAGTTTTGATCATGTTATTTCTATACCTATGTTTTTGTGCATTAGTAGTTGTCACCACCCCACCATTGCATGCAGTAGTGATAATCTTGAAGTCATTAAACTTGAGTAGTATCATGTGGTAGGATGAACCAATCCCTTGTTACCATGGCCCCGGGACGTAGTAGTTATTTTGCTATGCTCGTGACGGATTTGGGATGAGTGAAATTCATAAGCAAGATGTGAGAGTCAATGATGATGACAACCCATGGACTACAATGATCAAGATGGACTTGAAAATCACTCTTGGGTGGAGGACGGTTGACGGGCACCTGGAGCACCCAGTGGTGGCGGGATGCATGGAGAAGCGCCATGACATCTTGCGGAAAGCTTCACCCAGCCACGAAGAGAAGGATGGATGCCCCATGACCGAAGCTTACAGTGCAGCCGCAAGCCATTATGGGCTCTGGCTGGGTTGACCCTTGTAGTGAAGCTGGCTGGGCGGTACTACGAGAAGTAGACGAACGGTAGGGTTGGATGGGTACCGCAAAGGGCGGAAGAACTCTTTGGAAGACCTGTTTATTGGTCCGCCTTCAAACACCATGAAGTGCGAAGACTTTAAAGGAGGGAATGATTCTTGCGGGAAAGTGCAAAACCTCTGCAGAGTGTTATAACCTAATCGATTAGCCGTGTCCCGATTACGGACATTTGAGCATCTGGACCTGGAAGTATTCGGATATCTCAACACTTAACTCTATTGAATTAATTTGATGGGTTTATGACTTAATAATAATTTGGGAACGAGATATTGGTTGGCGGAACCATCTCAATAACTACCAACAATTTGTAGTAATTTGCAAATAAGTCCACCGTAGTAGGATAAAATTGGCTTTACGCAAAATGATGAAACTTAGAGCTCCACACCAAATATGCATATAGAGTTAGTAACTTTATTAATGTTGTTCTTCATAACTTGCCACTTATTCCAAAAGCTGACCTACATGGCTGCAACGTATTATGTTGCGTAGATATATTCGATCGAGTGAGGCTACGCTCCGCGCTTAGCGATTGCCCTTTGGAGTCGGATGGACTCGCTTTACCTCGACGCTTCCAGAGCATTTTAGTTTATTTCTCATGAGTTGGCCTTGAGCGAATTTATTCCCTTGTAATAAAGACTCTATATGAGAATCGATTAATGATATTCAGGTGTGATTGAACTTTGATTACTTTATCGATGTAATCGTGAGTACCAAAGATGATCTTGGGATGGTATGCATACGTAGATTTGACCGATTTTGGGTCAGGTCGCTACACCCTGTTACCTTGCCATTTCCTCGCTTCTCGTTTGGTCTCCTCCCGAAGCTTCCAGGGTCTCTCTTGTCTAGAAAAAAATCGTTAAAAAGTTTCGTAGTGTTTGGACTCCATTTGGTACTGATTTCCTGGAAAACTAAAAACAAGCATAAAATAGCAATTGGCACTAGGCACTGGGTTAATAGGTTAGTCCCAGAAAATGATATAGAATAGCATATAATTGCATATAATACATCCAAGATTAATACTATAATAGCATGAAACAATAAAAATTTATAGATACATTGGAGACATATCAAGTAGCACAATGTATTTCATATGGAGAGTCTTCATGATCTTTATTTTCATATCCTAGTGGGATTTTTACATTATTAGAACTTGACTAGCATATTCCGATGATGAGCTTCTTCCAAATGCTCGAGGTATTTCATGAGAAAGTAAGTTGGATGCACACCCACTTAGTTGCATATAGAAAGAGCTTTCATACACTTTAGCTCTAGTGCATCTGTTGCATGGCAATCCCTACACCTCACATTAACATGAATTGTATGGCCTCTCCATTGCCTAACGATCAAGCCGCATTGATGTGAGACTTTCTTATACCTTCTTGTATTCCCTTATAAACCCCCATCGTCATTCTCTTTTCCATCCAGAGTGCTAAGTCCTTAGCTCACGCTCAAGTATTGCGTGAAAGTTGAGAAAAACTAAAGCGAGAAAAATTATGATTTAATTGCTTGGTTTGGCACCGGGGTTGTTCTATGCTAGGAAGACTAAGCGTACCATGCTTATCGTGATTAAGTGTGTAAGGATCACGTTCTTTAGCATTTTTATTTTGAAAGGCAATAATTGTTTACTTGCATGTTTATTTATTATTATTTCAATGTCAAATTGATAGAATACTGCCTGCCTTGAATCATCTGTATTCCAATATTCATACCATGATTACATCATTTGATCAAGGACATGTTAGGTAGCATTCAACATAAAAAATTATTTTGTTTATCATTTACCAACTCGAGAATGAGAATGAATTAAGCTTGAGGATGCTCATACGTCTCCAATGTATCTATAATTTTTTATTGTTAAATGCTACTACATTATCACTTTTATATGCTTTATCTACCATTTTATATTATTTTTCTGGACTAACCTATTAATTTAGTGCCCAGTGCTAGTTCCTTTTTTGCATGTCTTTTGTTTCGTAGAAAATCCATACCTAGAAAGTCCAAACACAATGAAATTTCATGTGGATTTTTTATGGGAAATAACAGACCCTAGTAGCTTTGGGAGGATGCCAGAAGACCCACAAGGGGCCACAAGCCAGTGGAGCATGCCCTGTGGGGTAGGGAGCGCCATGGTGGCTTGTGGCCCCCTGATGCTTTGCTTACCCTAATTCTTGGCCTATAAATACACATATTTTTTGAAACCCTCTGGGCGAGACCCGAAACAATTTTATCGCCTCCGCAAGCCTTTGTTCCGAAGCGATCCCATCTAGAGCCCCGTTCTGGCACTGCGGAGAGGGAATCATTGGGGTGGCTATCTTCATCAGCCTTGCTACCTCCAAGATGATGTGTGAGTAGTGATACGTCTCCAACGTATCTATAATTTTTTATTATTATAGTATCAATCTTGGATGTCTTATATGCAATTATATCTCATTTTCTGGGACTAATCTATTAACCCAGTGCCAAGTACTAGTTACTATTTTTTTGCCTTTTTCAGTTTTCCAGGAAACCAGTACCAAAGAAGTCGAAATGCCACAAAACATGTTGACTTTTTTTCTGGACAAGAGAGACCCTAGAAGCTTTGGGAGGAGACCAGAAGGTAAATGGGAAGACGACAAGGCACTAGGGTGCACCCAGGGGGTGGCCGCGCCCTAGTACCTAGTGGGTCCCACGTGACTCCGTCTGACCTAATTCCAGCTCTATACATTCTCTAAAATCGGGAAACCAACAGTGAGCCACCCAAAATACTTTTTCCATTGCCGCAAGTCTCTATTCTAGCGATATCCCATCTGGAGGCCTTTTTCGGTACTCTGCCGGAGGGGGAATTGATCACGGAGGGCCACTACATCAACCTTGCTACCCTTCTGATGATGTGTGACTAGTTTACCACAGAACTACGGGTCCATAGCTAGTAGCTTGATGGCTTCTTCTCTCTCTTTGATCTTTAATACAATGTTCTCCTTGATGTTCTTGGAGATCTATTCGATGTAATCTTGTTTTGCGGTGCATTTGTTGGGATCCAATGAATTCTGGGTTTATTATCATAATATTCAAGAATATTATTTGAGTCTTCTCTGAACACTTTTATGCATGATTGTTATAGCTTTGTATTCCTGTCCAATCTATCTGTTTGGTTTGGCAAACTAGATTGATTTATCTTGCAATGGGAGAGGTGCTTTGTAATGGGTTTAATCTTGTCGTGCTCTATATCCCAGTGACAAAGTAGGGGACAAGACACATATTTTTATTGTTACTATTAAGGGGAAATGACGGGGTTTATTCACATTGGTTGGATTTACTTTGTCTACATCATGTCATCTTGCTTAAGGCGTTACTCCGTGTTTTAACTTAATACTCTAGATGCATGCTGGGTAGCGATCGATGGGTGGAGTAATAGTAGTAGATGCAGGCAGGAGTCGGTCTACTTGTCTCGGACGTGATGCCTATATACATGATCATTGCCTTGAATATCGTCATAACTATGCGCTTTTCTATCAATTGCCCAACAGTAATTTGTTCACCCACAATACGCTTTTTGTTCGAGAGAGAAGCCTCTAGTGAAAACTATGGCCCCTGATTCTACTTTTATCATATATAAAATCCAAAAATACCTTGCTGCAATTTATTTACCGTCATTTTTATTTCGTGTTTTATTTTATCTATCTATCACTACTAGATTTGATCCTTGCAATTAACCGTCGAGGGGATTGATAGCCCCCTTGTTTGCATTGGGTGCAAGTATTTACTTTTGTGTGTGTAGGTGCTGCTAGTGAGATTCTATGTGGTTCTCCTACTGGATTGTTTACCTTGGTTCTTAACTAAGGGAAATACTTATCTCTAGTGTACTCTATCATCCTCTCCTCTTCAGGAAAATACCAACGTAGCTCACAAGTAGCAGGAAGAATTTTTGGTGACGTTATTATGACACGCATCATCATTGTCATATTGCTTTGCATGATCATATAGCTGACATAGTATCTGTGGCTCAGCCACCGTTCATCATTTTTCATACATGTTATGCTAGCATCATTGCACATCCTGGTATACTGCCAGATGCATTCATATAGAGTCATATTTTGTTCTAGTATTGAGTTGTAATTTTGAGATGTAAGTAAATAGAAGTGTCATGATCATCATTATTCATTATTAGAGCATTGTTTGTGTGAGGAAATAAAAAGGCTAAAAAGAGCCTAGAATAAAGATAGGCCAAAAGAGCAAACCAAAAAAATGAGAGAGAAAGAGAGAAGGGGCAATGTTACCATCCTTTTCCACACTTGTGCTTCAAAGTAGCACCATGTTTTTCGTATAGAGAGTCTCCTATGCTTTCATTTTCATATGCTAGTGGGAATTTTTCATTATAGAACTTGGCTTGTATATTCCGATGATGAGCTTCCTCAAATGCTCGAGGTCTTCATGAGAAAGCAAGCTAGATGCACACCCACTAAGTTTTTATTTTGAGCTTTCATCACTTGTAAGTCTTAGTACATCAGTTGCATGGCAATCCCTACTCTTTGCATTTACATCAATTGATGGGCATCTCCATAGCCCGTTGATTAGCCTCGTTGATGTGAGACTTTCTCCTATTTTATCTTCTCCACATTAACCTCTACCACCACATTCTATTCCACCAATAGTGCTATATCCATGGCTTGCGCTCATGTATTGCGTGGGGGTTGAAAAAGCTGAAGCGCGTTAAAAAGTATGAACCAATTGCTCGTCCTGTCATCGGGGTTCTGCATGATAAGTACTTTTTGTGTTAAGAAGATGGAGCATGAAAAGACTATATGATTCTGTACGGATAACTTCCTTTAGCATTTTTATGTTGAAAGGCATGATTGTTTGTTGGTATGCCTGAGTATTGATGTATTTATATCAAATTATAGACTATTGCTTTGAATCATTCGGATCTTAATATTCATACCTAAAAGAGATTTCATGATAGACATGTTAGGTAGCATTCCACATCAAAATTTCTGTTTTTACCATTTACCTACTTGTCGGGGATATACCCCACGGTATGACCTGGCCGGAGTTATAACCCGACTGGTACTTGGCAAACCGACAGGAGTTAAGTCAGATGATAACCCGGCAGGAGTTAAGTCATATGATAACTCTGCAGACAATCGAAACCGCGATAATCGTAAACCGCGACCATCATAAACCGCGCACCATCATAAACCGCAGACCATCATAAACCGCAGACCATCATAAACGGCACTACCATAACCCGCAGGTGGATAATCGGGTTGCGGGGTTATGAAGCCCGAGACGTTATGAAGCCCGAGACGTTATGAAGCCCGAGACGTTATGAAGCCCAAGATGTTAAGAAGCCCATGAAGAGAAGTCAGAATAGTTAAGTCTTAAGTCCGAGTTGGACTCTACATGTAACCCACCCCTTCAACTTATAAGGAGGGGCAGGGCTCCCCAAAGAGGGACAAGTAAGAAGAAACAATCTTAGGGCTAGACACAATTGGGAGAGCCGGTTTACGGCGACTCCCTCGTGATGATAATAAGACCTAGCCTCAAACAGCATGTAGGGTTGTTACCGGATGATGTTTCCCGGGGCCCGAAGCTGTCTAAATCCCTGTCTTGTGTTGCGTCTCTCGATTCCGCTCAACCCCTCTCAAGCTACCACATAGATGTGTTGGCCTCACGACTAAGTCCTTACACTAGGACATATGTCGTGACAAATCCACGACAGTTGGCGCCCACCGTGGGGTTTGCGTACGGTGGTGTTGAGTTCTTGGAGGGATCTCTCATAGGGATCGAGGAGCTTGCAATTTTCTGGATAAAAGAGCCGGTTTGAAAGGATTTGCATCAGTTTCAAGTTTATTGATCCATATCTAAGGATTTGTGAGATTTAAAGTTCAAGAAATTAGGGCTGCGCTTGGACACTACCATAAGTCGCCAAGGAAAGAAGTCACAAATCACCCAAGACATCGTCTTCCTCCATGGCCAATTTTGCTGGCGGCGTGTTAAATTTCCATCAGTAAATCTCCACGTCTCGTTTTGGTTCACCAGTTAAAGCCATCAACACAGCAAAGGTAAAAAGTCAAGGTGTTGCCTCGCGAGTCGGTAATGTAAACCGCCAGCTACCTCTGGACCATGGTTCCAACCGCCGTGTATGAGTCATCGTCACTTGATGTGCTTTTAAACCGGCCCTGCCTCTATTTGCGAGCCTGCTCTGACCCAGAAGATGCGGGGATGGATTCCACCTTGTTTCCTTGACCACGACCTGGACTCCCCGGTGGAGTTTCTGCTGGAGAACCGCCCGCGGCCCTGGGCCGCCGGACCGAGCTGTCGTCGATCGCGCCAGTATCACCATGGCTTCGGGCCACTCTGTTGAGCCGCGCGGCGCCTCGTGCCTCCGCCGCTGTTTTTGCCCTTGCGGAAAGCCACCTCGGTCAACCGGCCTTTTGAATCGCCGCTACCGCCTTATCTTCTGTCGAAATCGCCTCCCGTCCGGGTTGCATTATGGACTTGGTCTCTGTCGATTGAGCCGCCACATCTGACGCGGCTGGAGGGTGATGCTGCAGGAGTCTGTTTTCATCCACGAGATGTTCCTACCATACCCGTCTCTGAAACCATTGCCACTGGAGTCTGGTTCAACTACTACTGTAAGCAGCCGTCTTTGGCTCGCCTCCATCGAGCGCGACTGCCACTGCTCCAAACCGCAGCTACGCTCGAGTCACGGCGGACGCGACCCACCGCCGGTTTAGTCTCCGGGCTCCGCCGCGCTGACTCCGCTGTTTCTGCCTCGGCGCCCCACGTCTCGCGCCGCTTCGAGCCACCACTACTCGGTCTCGATCGGAGCCGCGAGTCTCCTTCGCCTCAGCATCAATTGCCGTAACCAGCCCCGTTGACCCGCCTCCGCCTTACTGTTGGCTCGCATTAAGTCGCCCCGACGAAACCTGTAAACCGACCGAGATTCATAAGTCGCCGCCTGCGCTGGTGAGTCGTTTTCGGCCAGTCTCAGCCGCGAGCCGGCCTTTTGCAGCCGTGAATCACCAGCCCCGCGACGCTGAACCGCCGCGGTGACCCGCCAAGATTCGCCTTAAGCCGGCCACAGCTCGGGAACGGATTATCGACAGGCTTAGATTTCTCTATCAACTGGTGTTGTTGACCACCGAGTTCTATTCCGAGGGGCCGGGATGGCCTAAGTTGCCGCTGGGCCTGCGCGAGCTCTGCTTCACTTTCGTGGTTTACCTCAGCCACTCGACCTACCTGAGCCTCCGCTGCTATGGCCGCCGGCACCTCTGCGTGCCCTTCTGAGCTGCCGGCCCCGCCGCGCGTGAATTTACCTCCGCCTAATCACCATCAGCAAACCGCCGTCCACAGGGTTTCGCCGCCTCTGTGACCAGAGTCTCTGCTGCGAGTCGCCCGCCGTCTCCACTGGACTTTACGTCAAGCTGTTGCTCTAAGTGCCTTTGTATTAAGCCGCTGTCACCGCGTTTTGCTCCGGCCGATGAGCCGCCCACATCGAGCCGCCGTCACTGCGTTTTGCGCCAGCCTTAACGACCCGCACCACTGCCTCAAACCCACCGGCTCTGCGCCTTCTGCCCGCACCTCGTGCTATGTCTCTGCCGCAGCCTTGCACACGGCTTTGCCTTCATCTCGCACTAAACTGCCCGTTCGCGGGTCGCTGTTGCCTCGTAGGCCTCGCCGTGAGCCACCCCCACGCGACCCAATCTCCACCTACCTCAAAATAACCACTACCTCATCCGGCCGCTTCACCTCAACTCGCCCTGAGTCGCGGCTTCCATTGTCGTGAATCGCAGCCTTCGCGACATCTGCCTCTACTGCGGTCTCTTCCGGCTCACCCCGCGCGTGGCCCGGCCGCCCGCCGGTTCGCCTATTTTGAGCTGTCGGCCGCTTCCAAATCGAGTATGGCCTAAACCGCTGGCCGCTTCACCTCTGTTGTTGTGATACAGCCGCCCCCCTTTTCAAATTCCTGCTCTGTATATGACCCGGCTACACCTCATGCACCCTTGTGCCTACTGATGAAGGTATGAGTGAAAGAGATAAGTATGGCCAGTTGGAAGACAAGTCAAAAGGTCTACTTGACCTGGAGGATCTTTTTCTAAACCGCCACTTCGGCAACCCGCCGTGTCAAAATTGTTGTTTGCCTCCACTGCGGGCTGCTGGCTTACATCGCCCATGCAGCCTTGAATCGGCTTTGTCTCTGTTACACGCCGCCGGGCCCATCTGCTGTTGTGCCACAAATCACCGCCTCCGTTGTTGTTAAACCACCCACTGCCTCAGCTCAGCAAACATGTTGCCGCGACCCGGAAAACAGAAGCACAAACCCGGAGGTCTGATTGTTCTGGTTATTTAAAACCAGTTTACTCCACCAGCATTCGTCCGGCAAAAATACCAGGTGTTATCCGCCTTATTTATTTTTTCAAAGCACCTTACATTTCTCTGAGAACAATTATTCTGTCATTAATATTTTTGTACACAGGACAATTGTTCCATGTTCATGGTGGAAATGGTGAGATCATCTGTCATCCAAATACATCAGGACAATTATTCACTGCCGAAGTGGAGTTATATCACGGATATGGAGTGCATATCATCGTCATTTTGCACTACATTTATCCGTGTTGCCGTGTTCAGCGGAAGTGCTTATGCTACCGCCCTTGCGGTCTGGTCTACATCAACACACCGGGCCGCACCTGTCTGCATGGGCTATTTATTGAGTATGAGCAAATCACTGCTTGGGTAGCCCGGTTTTTTCTTCCAACAAATTGGAGGCAAATTATCATTCAGCCGCCGTCTGCGCTGGATGGCTCAATGGATATGCGCACAAATCGCTGCCACTACAGTTTGGTTAACTTCAAACAACCAGTTGGAAAGAACCATTGCCGAGTTGCTGACACGGCTCATACGGGATCATTTATAACCCGCCACAGTCACTTCAACCTTCGATGGACTCACATCGTGTTATCAACACCAATGATATATACCTTCTGCTATAGTCAAGTACGGAGAATCTCAAGACAACTCCTTGAGTCATCTTAAGACTCGGGGGCTACGATGATATGACTCAGCAAGTCTTGCCAGTTTCAGTAAATTCAAGTGCCCCAGGATGTTGAAGGAAAAGGTAACCCGGTCCCGGAGGCTACTGTTATATTGATGAAAATTTAAAGGCGATCAGAAATATTCCGGCTCACAATGATGCTTCCGGTTTAAGGGAAATCCCGTTTCCCACACAGTGTTGAAGCCCTTAGTATCCGGTTCAAATCCGGTTTAAGAGGAAACTATCACTTGCTAAGCTCTGACGCTCTCAAAATCCGGTTCAAAATCCCGGTTCAAAAAGAATTTATCTCTTGCAAAAAGTTAAAGGTTGCCGAAGAGGACCTGCTGCCAGGATGCGCAGTTCAAACATGGGTATCCTGCCTTATTGGCTTATCATATTATTGATCACTTGGGGGCTTGGTCGTATTCGAACGATAGCTACACCTCTTGATTGGCGCAAGTCCACCAGGAAAATCACTTGGGGGCTTGGTCATATTCGAACCATAGCTACACCTCTTGATCGGCTCAAGGCCAAAAGAAAATTACTTAGGGGCCAAAGAGAGTGTTGCAAAAGCACAACTCAAACATAGGCACCCACTGATCACAACTCAAAATATTGCTTGGGGATTCTTTGCTATCGCAGTGAACAAAGAATCTACACTTGTAATAGGCTATCAAGCCACGGCTTGGAAGCCTGGTGTATACACCTGAAACCCCGAGTTAGCCCACCTTTTTGAAGTAAGTCACTCCGTCCAGGTAAACCTGGTATGACCCGCCGAACTTTGACAAGTCAATCTCATAAGACCCTGAACTTGTCAAAGTTAAAACGAAAATTGGTTAAAGATTGAGGTCCATCTTAAAAGATTTTGTAAAATGGTTTAACTCAGCGGCCTGGCAGCCCATGAAAAGCCTCGAATTTGGGGCCTGGCAGCCCGTGAAAAGCCTCGACTACAAGTTTTCATATGCTTTTATTTGCCAAGTTTTTTATCCTTTGATGAGGTTTATAATGGTTTTGATAAACCGGCGTTCATTGACCCGGCTTGGCTTTCAACTACAAGTTGTCATTACATGATCAGTTATAATCCGGCGTTTATTAACCCGGTCTGGCTTTGGACGTTAAAGTCGCCAGTATATATATTGGGATTGCGCCATTGGAATCATGCGCTTATAGATCATTGGATTATATTATTCAAATCTTTAATAGCCAACATGGCTGGATTTTTATTATGGTTACCAATAACCAATATTATGATTGAGGTTTTCAAAGTCGCTTTTAGCGCAATGATTATTATTTTATCAATAGATATGATTTATTCTACAATGGAGGGAGTAGTCCCGAGTCGCTGCAGGCTTACGATCCGGCACTTGGGGGCTACATTATTTAAGTTGAGATTATATCAAATATGCAAGTCTCATGTCGCTGCAAGCATGCACCATGACACTTGGGGGCTAATGCAAAGTCATTTTTTGCTCACTTCATCGAAGACCCGACTCATCACATCATAATGAGCCGACCCTTGGGGGCTATGAATTGCTCTTGTCAAAATTCAAGGTACACAAGTTTTAATCCATTATATTGAGAGATTCATTGCACAGTTGGTAAAGCACAAAGCTCTTAACCTTGTGGACGTGGGTTCAAGCCCCGTGATGAGAGTTACATCATATGATGTTATTTTCAATGAAGTATACATAAAGTCCCAGCTCAGTATTATCTTACTAAACCGGCCCTTGGGGGCTACACTGGTTGAAGTTTTTATGAGCATAAATGCGATTATAAGTCCCAGGTTGCTGCAAGCATAACAACCCGGTACTTGGGGGCTACATATGTGGAATATTCAGCTGTGACTAGTGACTGAGATGAACAATCTGGATTTCTTCAAGGTTGCAACGTTTATATTGAAACAAGTCTTAAGCTATCACTGTGTTCTCCTCTTAAGACTTGGGGGCTACAGGTAATATGCATATAAAGGAGGAACATCTTCAAAATCTCAGTTTTGGGAAAATTAGGAAGATTAATTGTGTGACTCGGCATTGGCAACAATTGTAACCCGACGTCTATAAATGGTCATGACCCGGGATCATCAGTTTTTATAACCCGGCAGACCATCATAAACCGGCAGACCATCATAAACCGGTAGACCATCATAAACCGACAGACCATCATAAACCGGTAGACCATCATAAACCGGCAGACCATCATAAACCGGCACCAGTCATAACCCGGCAGACAGTTATAACTGGGTTGCTAGGGGTTATGAAGCCCGAGACGTTATGAATCCCAAGATGTTAAGAAGCCCATGAAGAGAAGTCAGAATAGTTAAGTCTTAAGTCCGAGTTGGACTCTACATGTAACTCGCCCCTTGAACTTATATAAGGAGGGGCAGGTCTCCCCAAAGAGGGACAAGTAAGAAGAAACAATCTTAGGTCTAGACACAACTGGGAGAGCCGGTTTACGGCGACTCCCTCGTGATGATAATAAGACCTAGCCTCAAACAAAGATGCGGGGTTACTTGGATGATGTTTCCGGGAACCAAGCTGTCTAAATCCCTGTCTTGTGTTGCGTCTCTCAATTCTGCTCAACCCCTCTCAAGCTACCACATAGATGCGTTGGCCTCACAAGTAAGTCCTTACACTAGGACATCTGTCGTGACAAATCCACGACGCTACTCGAGGACGAGCAGGGATTAAGCTTGGGGATGCTGATATACGTCTCCAACGTATCTATTACTTTTTATTATTCCATGCTATTATAGTATCAATCTTGGATGGTTTATATGCTATTACATATCATTTTCTGGGACTAACCTATTAACCCAGTGCCAAGTGCCAGTTGCAGTTTTTTGCTTGTTTTTGGTTTTCCAGGAAATCAGTACCAAACAAAGTCCAAATGCAAAACTTTTTGATGATATTTTTCTCATCAAGAGAGACCCTAGAAGCTTCGGGAGGAGACCATAAGGCAAACGAGGAGGCGGCAAGGCAATAGGGATTTCCCAACAGTAATTTGTTTACCCACCATACACTTTTTGTTCGAGAGGGAAGCCTCTAGTGAAAACTATGGCCCCCGGGTCTACTTTTATCATATATAAAGTCCAAAAATACCTTCCTGCAATTTATTTACCGTCATTTTTATTTTGTGTTTTATTTTATCTATCTATCACTACGAGATTTGATCCTTGCAATTAACCGCTGAGGGGATTGACAACCCCCTTGTTTGCATTGGGTGCAAGTATTTGCTTTTGTATGTGTAGGTGCTGCTAATGAGGTTTGTGTGGTTCTCCTACTGGATTGATAACCTTGGTTCTTAACTGAGGGAAATACTTATCTCTATTGTACTGCATCATCCTCTCCTCTTCAGGGAAATCCCGATGCAGCTCACAAGTAGCAAGTAGTTCTTTCAAGACCTAAGGGTCCATACTAGTAGCTAGATATCTCTCTCTCTCTCTCTCTCTCTCTCTCTCTCTCTCTCTCTCTCTCTTCTCTCTCGATCTTCAATCTAATGTACTTCTTGTGGCATGTTTGTTGGGATCCGATGAATTGTGGATTTTATGATCAGAATGTTCATTGAATTTATATAAATCTTTTGAAGTTTCTTTACTGCGTAATTTTATACCTTTGTATTTCTCTCTGATCTGTTCGTCTACTTTGGCCAAGTTTGATAGATTTATCTTCAGTGGGAGAGGTGCTTTGTAGTGGGTTCAATCTTGCGGCGATATTGTTCAGTGACAGAAATGACAAAGACATGTATCGTATTATTGCCACTAAGGATAAAACCGCGGGGTTAATCTTATTGCTAGGTTTTCTTCTGTCTACATTATGTCATCTTGATTTTTGCGTTACTCTGTTTCTTATGAACTTAATAATTTGAGATGCATGCTGGATAGCGGTCTTGGGGATAAGTAATAGTAGTAGATGCAGTTGGATTATGGTCTACTTATCATAAACGTAGTGCCTATGTGAGATTATGCCATGAATGATCATAGTTATAATTTGTGCTATTCTGTCAATTGCGCAACAGTAATTTGTCTACCGTTCCACTACATGCTTTTGAGAGAGAGGCCTCTAGTGAACTTATGGCCCCCAGCTCTATTTTTCATCAATACATAAACTTCTACGATTGCTCTTTTTATTCTTTTACTTTCTTTCCGCTTTGCCCTACTACAATTTGCTTTTAATCTTGTAAGTAGCAAGAAGAAGGGGATTGGCCACCCCCTTGCCTTTGTTGGGTGCAAGCAATTTATTTGTTTCTATGCAGGTGCTGTCAACATTGTTAGCATTGGTGCCTCCTACTGGTTCGATAAATCTTGGTTCTTGACTAAGGGAAATACATTCTGTTGATGTGCTACATCACCCATGCTCGTCTGGGGAAATCCAAAAACTCCATCGTGAGTAGAATTCATCAATACTCTTATCACCATTGGGGTCATCATGTCCATCAACATCTTCATCATCACCATCACCACCATCTCCTCCTACTTTATGATCTATGAACTATTAACTCAGTACTTTGTTGTGATTAGTTTTTGGTGTTGATTACAAAATGTAGTTGTTGCTTAGAAGTTTTATTGGTGAAAGATTCATATGTTCAGGTTATTAACCATATATTCATATCCTCTGGTCATGATCCATATGATGTCATGTGAATAGTTCGTTACATTCTTGAGGACATGGGATAAACCTTGTTACTAGTAATCATGTGAGGTTGAATAAAGTTCAATGTTTTGATATTATGTTGTTGTGTAATTTTGTAGTGGTGATGTGCGAACATCGACTGCATATCACTCCATTGTCAAGAGCCTACACAAGTGCATTATTTGATTACTTTATCTATAATAGATGGTTGGAGCGACAGAAATTACCAAAACCTAAATTTATGAACCATTGGCATGAGGGTTGTTGGTACCCCAAAGTTTAATGATAGGTTTGACGTTATCTTAATTACTCTGTTGTATTTGTGGATGCTTGCATATAGAGTATAATTGTAAGTATGTTGTTTGTTCAAATAAGGACCACATATATTATAGGTTCCACCACACAACAATTATGAAGACAATGATTATTAACTCAATGAAACTAGATGAAAGTAACCCGGTGAAACTCGCATGTGTCATCGGGAGTGATTTAAACCCTATAAATAATACAACCAGGTTGTCCTTAGCATAGTTAAGGATTGAACCAGATGCTGCATCATTGCACTTTTGGTACAATTTACGTTCTGGCATTTATTCTTGCAATCAAACAAACTATCAAACAATCTTTGCAACTTTTATAGTGATTCCTTACCAGTTTTCACCAACCAATTCCTTCAGATCCTCGTTGGGTTCGACAATTCTACTTATCGAAAAGGGCTACTATCGTGGATTTGTCACGGCAGATGTCGTAGTGTGAGGACTTAGTTGTGAGGCCAACGCATCTTTGTAGTAGCTTGTGAGGGGTTGAGCGGAATCGAGAGACGCAACATAAAACAAGGATTTAGACAGCTTCTGGCCCCGGGAAGCATCATCTCGTAATAGCCCTACATGCTGTTTGTGGCTAGGTCTTATTATGATCGTGAGGGAGTCGCCGGTAAGCCGACTCTTTGTGTGTAATCCTAGAGATTGTTTCTTCTTGCATGTCCCTCTTTGGGGAGCCCTGCCCCTCCTTATATAAGTTGAAGGGGCGGGTTACATGACTAGCCCTAGTAGGATTAGGATTACTCTATTACAAGTGGAGTCCTAGTCTTGCTTCCTTTGTAAGGGAATATTTCTTATACTTTCTCTTAAGTCGGCCCACCAGAGTATAAGGCGGCCTGCTGGGCCTTGGGCCTTGTCGTCCGTCTGATCCGCCCGCCGGGTCTCCAGTGAGTCACAATGCTCAAGCAGGTTGCGTGTAAATCGCAAGGTTCGGGCAGGTTGCCAGTGAGTCGCCAAGCTCCAGCCAGGTCTCTGGTGAGTCGCCAAGTCCGGCCGGGTCATAATTCCGGCCGGGTCATACCGCGGGGTATATCCCCGACATTAGCCCCCAGTTTAGCTTGGATTTATCCATGGTAAACTTATGCTGCAAAATAAACACAAGAAAAAAATTGACAGGCTGTGCTCCGGGTTAAGAATTCTTGTAAACCGACACCTGATCATCCTTAAGTCCTTCTGATTTCCTCCTTCTAGAAAATCCGGGTCAATAGGCCATCTTCATAATCAATTTGCTGACGTTGGTTTCGCACAGAGAAAAATTGTGAAGAATAATCCACTTGAGTCGGCTTCCAAAGCGCCGGCTTATGAAATATTGGTCTTGAAATACTCATCTGATATTCAGCCGGTTTGAAGATGTAGAACTTGCCGGTTTAATATTACCAAAATTGTCAGTTTGTAAATATTGATAGCACCGAGTCATAGTTGTTGTCGACACCGGGTTATGTAATTGATCTTCTTGAGTTATTCAGGCCAAGACTAATAATATGATCCCTGACTTACTCAAAACTGATAACTTTGGAGATATTCCCTCCTTATATGCATATTACCTGTAGCCCCCAAGTCTTAAGAGGAGAACATAGTGATAGCTTAAGATTTGATTGAATATAAATGTTGCAACTTTGAAGAAATCCAGATTGTTCATCTCAATCATTAGTCAAAACTGAATATCCCTCATATGTAGCCCCCAAGTGCCGGGTTGTCATGCTTGCAGCAACCTGGGACTTGTAATTGCCTTATGCTCATAAAAACTTCAACCAGTGTAGCCCCCAAGGGCCGGGTCATTATGCAATAATGAATAGGGTCTTTATAGATATGATCATGTAGACTTGAGCAGCAGCGTGTAGCCCCCAAGGGCCGGCTTAGTAAAATAATACTGAGTTGGGACTTTATATATACTTCATTGAAAATAATATCATATGATGTAACCCTCACCATGGGGCTCGAACCCACGTCCATAAGGTTAAGAGCTTTGTACTCTACCAACTGAGTAGTGGACCTTTCAATTTAATGGATTAAGACTTGTGTACCTTAAATTGTTGACAGGAGCAATTGGTAGCCCCCAAGGGCCGGCTCATTACAACGTGATGAGTCGTATCTTCAATAAAGTGAGCCAAAAAATGACTTTGCATTAGCCCCCAAGTGCCAAGGTGCATGCTGGCAGTGACATGGGACTTGCATATTTGATATAATCTCAAACTGAATAATGTAGCCCCCAAGTGTCGGGTCATAAGCCTGCAGGGACTCGGGACTATTCCTTCCTTTGTAGAATAAATTAGATCCATTGATAAAATAATAGCCATTGCGCCAAAGCGACTTTGAATACCTTATCTGTTGATAAGTAAATCCGGAGTTTAAATACCCGGCGGCTCTTTGGCCGGTGGCGATTAAATACGCCTTCATTGTAAGCCAGAATTTTTATAACCTGGCTATTTATAGCCTTTGAGAAAATCCAGAACGGATAATCATTTTGAAGCATCAATTTTAATGATGAGCTTGGACTTAAGCATTTATATAAGTCATAGTTCTGCAAATCCTGCACAGAGTTTAAACAACATATGCCCTGGCGACTTAACGTCAAAAACCAGGGCGTGTAACTACCCAAATGTAGTCTTATCCTGCACACAAGTAGATCACAAGAACCCTTGGCAGTTTACCGTAGGGCGGATCATAATATCTTACATATGACCACTTTGATATTGAATTTGCACTTCTGGTTTAGGTGACCTGCATAGTAAGAGTGATAACCCAATCCTTTAGAAGCCAACACTTCCAAATGTATGATGATTGACATACGCTCGCGACTTATCATCCAAAACCAAGCCAGGTTAAATTTAAACCACTATACTTAGATCAGCCTCAATACAAAAACAAAGATTGTTTGCAAAAAACTTAAGTTAAATAGAACGAAAAATTTGAAGCTTCTGATTCAAATACGATCAGTAAACCGGACCAAAGGGTTAAGCTAGGATTCGAATACGATCATGTAGCCCCCAGTGGCTTTGGCGTTGCGCCAATCAAGAGGGTATCGACAGCTATGTTCTCTTTGGCTCGAATAAGACCTATGTTTGAACAGGAAGCCCCCAAATGACCTTGAGAGTTTTTTAACGACTCTGATTCGAATATGATCAAATTCAGACACAAAAGGGGTTAAGCTATGATTCGAATACGATCAATAAGCCCCCTAGTGAGTTTGGCATTGTGCCGATCAAGAGGGTACCGACAGCTATGTTCTCTTTGGTTCGAATACGACCTATGTTTGAACAGGAAGCCCCCAAATGACCTTGAGAGTTTTTTAATGACTCTGATTGGAATATGATCAAAGTCGAACCCAAAAGGGGTTAAGCTATGATTCAAATACGATCAAGAAGCCCCCTAGTGGGTTTGTCATTGCACCGATCAAGAGGGTACCGACAGCTATGTTCTCTTTGGTTTGAGTACGACCTATGTTTGAACAAGAAGCCCCCAAATGACCTTGGAAGCAGGGTACCTATGTTTGAGTGCTGCTTTGCAACAAACTCTCTTTGGTCCCTTTAATTTTTCCTGAGAACCCGAACTTTGCGAGAGATAAATTCTGAAGGAAATATGCCCTAGAGGCAATAATAAAGTTATTATTTATTTTCTCATATCATGATAAATTTTTATTATTCATGCTAGAATTGTATTAACCGGAAACATAATACATGTGTGAATACATAGACAAACATAGTGTCACTAGTATGCCTCTACTTGACTAGCTCGTTGATCAAAGATGGTTAAGTTTTCAAGCCATAGACATGAGTTGTCATTTGATTAACAGGATCACATCATTAGGAGAATGATGTGATTGACTTGACCCATTCCGTTAGCTTAGCACTTGATCGTTTAGTTTACTGCTATTGCTTTCTTGATGACTTATACGTGTTCCTATGACTATGGGATTATGTAACTCCCGTTTACCGGAGGAACACTTTGTGTGCTACCAAACGTCACAGCGTAACTAGGTGACTATAAAGGTGCTCTACAGGTGTCTCCAATGGTACTTGTTGGGTTGGCATAAATCGAGATTAGGATTTGTCACTCCGATTGTCGGAGAGGTATCTCTGGGCCCTCTCAGTAATGCACATCATTATAAGCCTTGCAAGCACCGTGACTAATAAGTTAGTTGCGGGATGATGCATTACGGAACGAGTAAAGAGACTTGCCGGTAACGAGATTGAGCTAGGTATTGAGATACAGATGATCGAATCTCAGGTAAGTAACATACCGATGACAAAGGGAACAACGTATGTTGTTATGCAGTTTGACCGATAAAGATCTTCGTAGAATATGTAGGAACCAATATGAGCATCTAGGTTACACTATTGGTTATTGACCGGAGATGTGTCTCGGTCATGTCTACATAGTTCTCGAACACGTAGGGTCCGCACGCTTAAAGTTCTGTGACGATCGGTATTATGAGTTTATATGTTTTGATGTACCGAAGGTAGTTCGGAGTCCCGGATATGATCACGGACATGACGAGGAGTCTCGAAATGGTCGAGACATAAAGATTGATATATTGGAAGCATATATTTGGACGCCGGAAGTGTTCCGGGTGAAATCGGGATTTTACCGGAGTACCGGGAGGTTACCGGAACCCCCCGGGGATGTAATGGGCCTATTGGGCCTTAGTGTAGAAGCGAGAGAGCAGCCAGGAGGTGGCGGGCGGCCCCCTTTGCCCTAGTTCGAATTGGACAAGGGAAGGGGGCGGCGGCCCCCCTCTCCTTCCTTCTCTCCTCCTCCTCCTTCCCCTTCTCCTACTCCTACTAGGAAAGGAGGAGTCCAACTCCCGGTGGGAGTAGGACTCCCCCCCTTGGCGCGCCCTCCTTGGTTGGCCGCCTCTCCCCCCTTGCTCCTTTATATACGGGGGCAGGGGGCACCCTAGAACACAAAAGTTGATCATTGATCTCTCCCAACCGTGTGCGGTGCCCCCCTCCGCCATAATGCACCTCGGTCATATCGTAGCGGTGCTTAGGCGAAGCCCTGCATCGGTAGCTTCATCAACATCGTCATCACGCCGTCGTGCTGAAGAAACTCTCCTTCGAGCTCTACTGGATCGTGAGTTCACGGGACATCACCGAGCTGAACGTGTGCTGAAAGCGAAGGTGCCGTACGTTCGATACTGAGGATCGGTCGATCGTGAAGACGTACGACTACATCAACCGCGTTGTTATAACGCTTCCGCTTAACGGTCTACGAGGGTACGTGGACGACACTCTCCCCTCTCGTTGCTATTGAAGGAAATATGCCCTAGAGGCAATAATAAAGTTATTATTTATTTCCTTATTTCATGATAAATGTTTATTATTCATGCTAGATTTGTATTAACCGGAAACATAATACATGTGTGAATACATAGACAAACAGAGTGTCACTAGTATGCCTCTACTTGACTAGCTTGTGATCAAAGATGGTTATGTTTCCTAAACCATAGACATGTGTTGTCATTTGATTAATGGGATCACATCATTAGGAGAATGATGTGGTTGACATGACCCATTCCGTTAGCTTAGCACACGATCGTTTAGTTTATTGCTATTGCTTTCTTCATGACTTATACATGTTCCTATGACTATGAGATTATGCAACTCCGCTTTACGGAGGAACACTTTGTGTGCTACCAAACGTCACAACGAATCGGGTGATTATAAAGGAGCTCTACAGTGTCTCCAAAGGTACATGTTGGGTTGGCGTATTTCGAGATTAGGATTTGTCACTCCGATTGTCGGAGAGGTATCTCTGGGCCCTCTCGGTAATGCACATCACTTAAGCCTTGTAAGCATTGCAACTAATGAGTTAGTTGTGAGATGATGTATTACAGAACGAGTAAAGAGACTTGCCGGTAACGAGATTGAACCAGGTATTGAGATAACGACGATAGAATCTCGGGCAAGTAACATACCGATGACAAAGGGAACAACGTATATTGTTATGCGGTCTGACCGATAAAGATCTTCGTAGAATATGTGGGAGCCAATATGAGCATCCAGGTTCCGCTATTGGTTATTGACCAGAGACGTGTCTCGGTCATGTCTACATTGTTCTCGAACCTGTAGGGTCCGCACGCTTGACGTTACGATGACAGTTTCATTATGAGTTTATATATTTTGTACCGAAGGTTGTTCGGAGTTCCGGATGTGATCACGGACATGACGAGGAGTCTCGAAATGGTCGAGACATAAAGATTGATATATTGGAAACCTATGTTTGGACATCGGAAGTGTTCCGGGTGAAATCGGCATTTTACCGGAGTACCGGGAGGTTACCGGAACCCCCCGGTAACTTAATGGGCCTTAATGGGCCTAGTGGAGGAAGAGGATAGGAGGCCAAAGGGCAGCCGCGCGCCCCTCCCCCCCCCCCCAAGTCCGAATTGGACAAGGAAGGGGGGCGGCGCCTCCCCTTTCCTTTCCCCCCTCTCTCTCTCCTTCCCCCCCAAGTCCTAGTCCAACATGGAAAAAGAAGGGGAGTCCTACTCCCGGTGGGAGTAGGACTCCTCCTGGCGCGCCCTCCTCCTGGCCGGCCGCACCCCCCCCCCTTTCTCCTTTATATACGGGGCGGGGGGCACCCCATAGACACACAAGCTGATCTTCGTGATCGTTCCTTAGCCGTGTGTGGTGCCCGCTTCCACCATATTCCACCTCGGTCATATCGTAGCGGTGCTTAGACGAAGCCCTGCGACGGTAGAACATCAAGATCGTCACCACGCCATCGTGCTGACGGAACTCTTCCTGACACTTTGCTGGATTGGAGTCCGGGGATCGTCATCGAGCTGAACGTGTGCTAGAACTCGGAGGTGCCGTAGTTTCGGTGCTTGATCGGTCGGGCCGTGAAGACGTACGACTACATCAACCACGTTGTTATAACGCTTCGGCTATCGGTCTACGAGGGTACGTGGACAACACTCTCCCCTCTCGTTGCTATGCATCACCATGATCTTGCGTGTGCGTAGGAATTTTTTTGAAATTACTACGTTCCCCAACAGTGGCATCCGAGCCAGGTTTTTTGCGTAGATGTTATATGCACGAGTAGAACACAAGTGATTTGTGGGCGATACAAGTCATACTGCTTACCAGCATGTCATACATCGGTTTGGCGGTATTGTTGGATGAAGCGGCCGACATTATGCGTACGCTTATGCAAGACTGGTTCTACCGACGTGCTTTGCACACAGGTGGCTGGCGGGTGTCAGTTTCTCCAACTTTAGTTGAACCGAGTGTGACTACGCCCGGTCCTTGCGAAGGTTAAAACATCACTAACTTGACGAACTATCGTTGTGGTTTTGATGCGTAGGTAAGAACGTTCTTGCTCAGCCCGTAGCAGCCACGTAAAATTTGCAACAACAAAGTAGAGGACGTCTAACTTGTTTTTGCAGGGCATGTTGTGATGTGATATGGTTAAGACGTGATGAGATATAAGTTGTTGTATCAGATGATCATGTTTTGTTGAAGTTATCGGCAACTGGCAGAAGCCCTATGGTTATCTCTTTGTTGCATAAGATGCAAGTGCCAAATAATTGCTTTACTTTATTGCTATGCGATAGCAATAGTTGCAAGAGAAATAGTTGGCGAGTCGACCATGTGACGACACATTTATATAGATCAAGATGATGAAGATCATGGTGTCATGCCGATGACGATAGAGATCATGACAGTACTTTGGAGATGGAGATCAAAGGCGCAAGATGATCATGGCCATATCATGTCACATATATTTTGATTGCATGTGATGTTTATCTTTTATACATCTTATTTTGCTTAGTTCGGCGGTAGCTTTATAAGATGATCTCTCACTAAATTATCAAGGTATAAGTGTTCTCCCTTAGTATGCACCGTTGCCAAAGTTCTTCGTGCTGAGACACCACGTGATGATCGGGTGTGATAGAATCTACTTTCAAATACAACGGGTGCAAAACAGTTGCACACGTGGAATACTCAGGTTAAACTTGACGAGCCTAGCATATAACATATATGGCCTCGGAACACGGAGACCGAAAGTTCGAGCGTGAATCATATAGTACATATGATCAACATAGTGATGTTCACCGTTGAAACTACTCCATCTCACGTGATGATCGGACATGGTTTAGTTGATATGGATCACGTGATCACTTAGAGGATTAGAGGGATGTCTATCTAAGTGGGAGTTCTTAAGTAATATGATTAATTGAACTTTAATTTATCATGAACTTAGTCCTGGTAGTATTAGCATATCTATGTTGTAGATCAATAGCTCGCGTTGTTGCTACCCGTTTATATTTTGATATGTTCCTAGAGAAAAATAAGTTGAAAGATGTTAGTAGCAATGATGCGGATTGGATCCGTGATCTGAGGTTTATCCTCATTGCTGCACAGAAGAATTATGTCCTTTATGCACCGCTAGGTGACAGACCTATTGCAGGAGCAAGATGCAGACGTTATGAACGTTTGGCTAGCTCAATATGATGACTACTTGGTAGTTTAGTGCACCATGCTTAACGGCTTAGAATCGGGACTTCAAAGACGTTTTGAACGTCATGGACCATATAAGATGTTCCAGGACTTGAAGTTAATATTTCAAGCAAATACCCGAGTTGAGAGATATGAAGTCTCCAACAAGTTCTATAGCTAAAAGATGGAGGAGAATAGCTCAAGCAGTGAGCATGTGCTCAGATTGTCTGGGTACTACAATCGCTTGAATCAAGTGGGAGTTAATCTTCCAGATAAGATAGTGATTGACAAAATTCTCTAGTCACCATCACCAAGTTAGTAGAACTTCGTGATGAACTATAATATGCAAGGGATAAAGGAAACGATTCTCAAGCTCTTCGCGATGCTAAAATCGGCGAAGGTAGAAATCTAGAAAAACATCAAGTGTTGATGATTAACAAGACCACTAGTTTCAAGAAAAGGGCAAAGGGAAGAAGAGGAACTTCAAGAAGAATGGCAAGCAAGTTGCTGCTCAAGTGAAGAAACTCAAGTCTAGTCCTAAGCCTGAGACTAAGTGCTTCTACTGCAAAAGGACTAGTCACTGGAAGCGGAACTACCCTAGTATTTGGTGGATAAGAAAGGATGGCAAAGTAAACAAAGGTATATTTGATATACATGTTATTGATGTGTACTTTACTAGTGGTCATAGCAACCCCTCAGTATTTGGTACTAGTTCAGTTGCTAAGATTAGTAACTTGAATCGGGAGTTGCAGAATGAACAGAGACTAGTTAAGGGTGAAGTGACGATGTGTGTTGGAAGTGGTTCCAAGATTGATATGATAATCATCGCACACTCCATATACTTTCGGGATTAGTGTTGAACCTAAATAAGTGTTATTTGGTGTTTGCGTTGAGCATGAATATGATTTGATCATGTTTATTGCAATAGGGTTATTCATTTAAGTTAGAGAATATTTGTTTTCTGTTTACATGAATAAAACCTTTTATGGTCATACACCCAATGAAAATGGTTTGTTGAATCTCGATCGTAGTGATACACATATTCATAATATTGAAGCCAAAAGATGCAAAGTTAATAATGATAGTGCAACACATTTGTGGCACTGCCGTTTAGGTCATATTGGTGTAAAGCGCATGAAGAAACTCCACGCTGATGGGATTTTGGAATCACTTGATTATGAATCACTTGATACTTGCGAACCATGCCTTATGGGCAAGATGACTAAAGACTCTGTTCTCCGGAACAATGGAGCGAGCAACTGACTTATTGGGAATAATACATACTGATGTATGCGATCCGATGAGTGTTGAAGCTCGCGACAAGTATCATTATTTTCTGACCTTCGCAGATGATTTGAGCAGATATGGGTATATCTACTTGATGAAACATAAGTCTGAAATGTTTGAAAAGTTCAAAGAATTTCAGAGTGAAGTGGAGAATCATCGTAACAAGAAAATAAAAAGTTTCTACGATATGATCACAAAGGTAAAATATTTGAGTTACGAGTTTGGCCTTCAGTTAAAACAATGTGAAATAGTTTCACTACTCACGCCACCTAGAACACCACAGTGTAATGGTGTGTACGAACGTTGTAACCGTACTTTATTAGATATGGAGCGATCTATGATGTTTCTTACCGATCTACCACTATCGTTTTAGGGGTTATGCATTAGAGACAGCTACATTCACGTTAAAAAGGGCACCATCTAAATCCGTTGAGACGACACCGTTTGAATTATGGTTTAGCAAGAAACCAAAGTTGTCGTTTCTTAAAGTTTGGCTTGCGATGCTTATGTGAAAAAATTTCAACATGATAAGCTTGAACCCAAATCGGAGAAGTGCGTCTTCATAGGATACCCAAAATGTTGGGTACACCTTCTATCACATATCCAAAGGCAAGACATTCGTTACCAAGAATGGATCCTTTCTAGAGAAGGAGTTTCTCTCGAAAGAAGTGAGTGGGAGAAAGTAGAGCTTGATAAGGTAATTTGTACCTTCTCCCGAATTGGAAAGTAGTTCATCACAGAAATCAGTTCCAGTGATTCCTACACCAATTAGTGAGGAAGCTAATGATGATGATCATGAAACTTCAGATTAAGTTACTACAAAACCTCGTAGGTCTTCCAAAGTACAGTCCGCACCAGAGTGGTACGGTAATCCTGTTCTGGAAGTCGTGTTACTAGACCTGATGAACCTACGAACTATGAGGAAGCGATGATGAGCCCAGATTCCGCGAAATGGCTTGAGGCCATGAAATCTGAGATGGGATCCATGTATGAGAACAAAGTGTGGACTTTGGTGGAGTTGCCCGATGATTGGCAAGCCATATTGTATAAATGGATCTTCAAGAGGAAGACAGACGCTGGTGGTAGTGTTACTATCTACAAAGCGCAACTTGTCGCAAAAAGGTTTTCGACAAGCAGTTCAAGGTGTTGACTACAATGAGATTTTCTCAACTGTAGCGATGCTTAAGTCTGTCCAAATCATGTCAGCAATTGCCACATTTTATGAAATCTGGCAAATGGATGTCAAAACTGCATTCCTTAATGGTTTTCTCAAAGAAGAGTTGTATATGATGCAACCAGAAGGTTTTGTCAATCCTAAAGGTGCTAACAAAATGTGCAAGCTCCAGCGATCCATCTATGGACTGGTGCAAGCATCTCAGAGTTGGAATATACGCCTTGATAAGTTGATCAAAGCATATAGTTTCATACAGACTTGCGGTGAAGCCTGTATTTACAATAAAGTGAGTGGGAGCACTACCGCCTTTCGATAAATATATGTGAGTAACATATTGTTGATCGTAAATGATGTAGAATTTTTCGGAAAGCATAAAGGAGTATTTGAAAGGAGTTCTTTAAAAGAAAGACCTCAGTAAAGCTACTTACATATTGAGCATCAAGATCTATTGAGATAGATCAAGACGCTTGATAAGTTTTTTCAATAAGTTCATACCTTGTCAAGATTTTGAAGTAGTTCAAAATGAAACATTCAAAAAAGGAGTTCTTGTCTATATTGCAAAGGTGTGAAATTGAGTAAGACTCAAATCCCGACCACGGCAGAAAATAGAAAAGAGAATGAAAGTCATTCCCTATGCCTCAGCCATAGGTTCTATAAAGTATGCTATGCTATGTACCAGACCTATTGTATACCTTAATCTGATTTTGGTAAGGGAGTACAATAGTGATCTAGGAGTAGATCACTGGACATTGGTTAAGATTATCCATAGTAAGGACTAAGGAAATATTTCTCGATTATGGAGGTGATAAAAGAGCCCGTCGTAAAGAGTTACATCGGTGCAAGCTTTTACACCGATCCAGATGACTCTAAGTCTCAAGCTGGATACATATTGAAAGTAGGAGCAGTTAGCTAGAGTAGCTCCGTGCAGAGCATTGTAGACATAGAATATTTGCAAAATACATACGGCTCGAATGTGATGACCGCTTGACTAAGCTTCTCTCACGAGCAAAACATGATCACACCTCAACTCTTTGGGTGTTAATCACATAGCTATGTGAACTAGATTATTGACCCTAGTAAACCCTTTGGGTGTTGGTCACAAGACGATGTGAACTATGGGTGTTAATCATATACAGATATGTATATTGGTGTTAAATCACATGGCGATGTGAACTAGATTATTGACTCTAGTGCAAGTGGGAGACTGAAGGAAATATGCCCTAGAGGCAATAATAAAGTTATTATTTATTTCCTTATTTCATGATAAATGTTTATTATTCATGCTAGAATTGTATTAACCGGAAACTAATACATGTGTGAATACATAGACAAACAGAGTGTCACTAGTATGCCTCTACTTGACTAGCTTGTTGATCAAAGATGGTTATGTTTCCTAAACCATAGACATGTGTTGTCATTTGATTAACGGGATCACATCATTAGGAGAATGATGTGATTGACATGACCCATTCCGTTAGCTTAGCACACGATCGTTTAGTTTATTGCTATTGCTTTCTTCATGACTTATACATGTTCCTATGACTATGAGATTACGCAACTCCCGTTTACCGGAGGAACACTTTGTGTGCTACGAAACGTCACAACGTAACTGGGTGATTATAAAGGAGCTCTACAGTGTCTCCAAAGGTACATGTTGGGTTGGCGTATTTCGAGATTAGGATTTGTCACTCCGATTGTCGGAGAGGTATCTCTGGGCCCTCTCGGTAATGCACATCACTTAAGCCTTGCAACTAATGAGTTAGTTGTGAGATGATGTATTACGGAACAAGTAAAGAGACTTGCCGGTAATGAGATTGAACTGGGTATTGAGATACCGACGATCGAATCTCGGGCAAGTAACATACCGATGACAAATGGAACAACGTATGTTGTTATGCGGTCTGACCGATAAAGATCTTCGTAGAATATGTGGGAGCCAATATGAGCATCCAGGTTCCGCTATTGGTTATTGACCAGAGACGTGTCTCGGTCATGTCTACATTGTTCTCGAACCCGTAGGGTCCGCACGCTTAACGTTACGATGACAGTTTCATTATGAGTTTATATATTTTGATGTATCGAAGGTTCTTCGGAGTCCCGGATGTGATCACGGACATGACGAGGAGTCTCAAAATGGTCGAGACATAAAGATTGATATATTGGAAGCCTATGTTTGGACATCGGAAGTGTTCCGGATGAAATCGGCATTTTACCGGAGTACCGGGAGGTTACTGGAACCCCCCGGTAACTTAATGGGCCTTAATGGGCCTAGTGGAGGAAGAGGAGAGGACGCCAAGGGGCATCCGCCCCCCCCCCCAAGTCCGAATTGGACAAGGAAGGGGGTCGACGCCCCCCATTTCCTTTCCCCCCTCTCTCTCCTTTCCCCCCCCCCCCAAGTCCTAGTCCAACATGGAAAAAGGGGGGAGTCCTACTCCCACCCCCCCCCCCTTGCCCCTTTATATACGGGGCGGGGGGGCACCCCATAAACACACAAGTTGATCTTCGTGATCGTTCCTTAGCCGTGTGCGGTGCCCCCTTCCACCATATTCCACCTCAGTCATATCGTAGCGGTGCTTAGGTGAAGCCCTGCGACGGTAGAACATCAAGATCGTCACCACGCCGTCGTGCTGACGGAACTCTTCCCCGACACTTTGCTGGATCGGAGTCCGAGGATCATCATTGAGCTGAACGTGTGCTAGAACTCGGAGGTGCCGTAGCTTCGGTGCTTGATCGGTCGGGCCGTGAAGACGTACGACTACATCAACCGCGTTGTTATAACGCTTCCGCTGTCGGTCTACGAGGGTACATGGACAACACTCTCCCCTCTCGTTTCTATGCATCACCATGATCTTGCGTGTGCGTAGGATTTTTTTTAAATTACTACGTTCCCCAACACGACCACTGCAGAAGATAGAGAGAAAATGAAAAGTGTTCCCTATGCTTCAGCCATAGGCTCTATCATGTATGCAATGTTGTGTACCAGACCTGATGTGTGCCTTGCTATTAGCTTAGCAGGAAGGTACCAAAGTAATCTAGGTATGGATCACTGGACAGCGGTCAAGAACATCCTGAAATACCTGAAAAGGACTAAGGATATGTTTCTCGTTTATGGAGGTGACAAAGAGCTCGTCGTAAATGGTTACGTCGATGCAAGCTTTGACACTGATCCGGACGATTCCAAATCGCAAACCGGATACGTGTTCACATTGAACGATGCAGCTGTTAGTTGGTGCAGTTCTAAAAAAAGCGTCGTGGCGGGATCTACGTGTGAAGCGGAGTACATAGCTACTTCAGAAGCAGCAAATGAAGAAGTCTGGATTAAGGAGTTCATATCCGATCTAGGTGTCATACCTAGTGCATCAGGTCCAATGAGAATCTTTTGTGACAATACTCGTGCAATTGCCTTGGCAAAGGAATCCAGATTTCACAAGAGAACCAAGCACATCAAGAGACGCTTCAATTCCATCCGGGACCAAGTCCAGGTTGGAGACATAGAGATTTGCAAGATACATACGGACCTGAATGTTGCAGACCCGTTGACTAAGCCTCTTCCACGAGCAAAACATGATCAGCACCAAGACTCCATGGGTGTTAGAATCATTACAGTGTAATCTAGATTATTGACTCTAGTGCAAGTGGGAGACTGAAGGAAATATGCCCTAGAGGCAATAATAAAGTTATTATTTATTTCCTCGTATCATGATAAATGTTTATTATTCATGCTAGAATTGTATTAACCAGAAACATAATACATGTGTGAATACATAGACAAACATAGTTTCACTAGTATGCCTCTACTTGACTAGCTCGTTGATCAAAGATGGTTAAGTTTCCAATCCATATAAATGAGTTGTCATTTGATTAACGGGATCACATCATTAGGAGAATGATGTGATTGACTTGACCCATCCCGTTAGCTTAGCACTTGATCGTTTAGTTTACTGCTATTGCTTTCTTCATGACTTAGACATGTTCCTATGACTATGAGATTATGCAACTCCCATTTACCGGAGGAACACTTTGTGTGCTACCAAACATCACAACGTAATTGGGTGGTTATCAAGGTGCTCTACAGGTGTCTCCAATGGTACTTGTTGGGTTGGCATAAATCGAGGCTAGGATTTGTCACTCCGATTGTCGGAGAGGTATCTCTGGGCCCTCTCGGTAATGCACATCACTATAAGCCTTGCAAGCACTGTGACTAATAAGTTAGTTGCGGGATGATGCATTACGGAACGAGTAAAGAGACTTGCCGGTAACGACATTGAGCTAGGTATTGAGATACCGACGATCGAATCTCGGGCAAGTAACATACCGATGACAAAGGGAACAACGTATGTTGTTATGCGGTTTGACCGATAAAGATCATTGTAAAATATGTAGGAACCAATATGAGCATCCAGGTTCCGCTATTGGTTATTGACCGGAGACGTGTCTCGGTCATGTCTACATAGTTCTCGAACCCGTAGGGTCCGCACGCTTAAAGTTCTGTGACGATCGGTATTATGAGTTTATATGTTTTGATGTACCGAAGGTAGTTCGCAGTCCCGGATATGATCACGGACATGACGAGGAGTCTCGGAATGGTCGAGACATAAAGATTGATATATTGGAAGCCTATATTTGGACGTCGGAAGTGTTCCGGGTGAAATCGGGATTTTACCGGAGTACCGGGAGGTTACCGGAACCCCCCCGGGGATGTAATGGGCCTATTGGGCCTTAGTGGAGAAGAGAGAGGGCAACCAGGAGGTGGCGCGCGGCCCCCCTTGCCCCAGTCCGAATTGGACAAGGGAAGGGGGCGGCGGCCCCCCTCGCCTTCCTTCTCTCCACCTCCTCCTTCCTCCTTCTCCTACTCCTACTAGGAAAGGAGGAGTCCTACTCCCGGCGGGAGTAGGACTCCCCCCTGGCGCGCCCTCCTTGGTCGGCTGCCTCTCCCCCCTTGCTCCTTTATATACGGGGTCAGGGGGCACCCTAGAACACACAATTTGATCATTGATCTCTCCCAACCGTGTGCGGTGCCCCCCTCCACCATAATCCACCTCGGTCATATCGTAGCGGTGCTTAGGCGAAGCCCTGCATCGGTAGCTTCATCAACATCATCATCACGCCGTCGTGCTGACGAAACTCTCCATCGAGCTCTACTAGATCGTGAGTTCGTGGGACGTCACCGAGCTGAATGTGTGCTTAACGCGGAGGTGCCGTTCGTTCGGTACTGAGGATCGGTCGATCGTGAAGACGTACGACTACATCAACCGCGTTGTCATAACGCTTCCGCTTAATGGTCTACAAGGGTACGTGGACAACACTCTCCCCTCTCGTTGCTATGCATCACCATGATCTTGCGTGTGCGTAGGAAATTTTTGAAATTACTACGTTCCCCAACAAATTCTTGAGCCGGAATTTTAAACCGGATATTGAGAGCTTCAAAGCTTTGTGAGAAACGGATTTCTCTTGAACCGGATTTTAAACCGGATGTTGAGATCTTCAAAACTTTGCGAGAGACAGATTTCTCTTGAACCGGATTTTAGACCGGCATTCTTCATTTTGAGCCGGAAACTTTCTGACGGCTTTTAGATTTTCATCAATATAGCAGTAGCCTCCGGAACCAGGTTATCTTCCCTCCACTGATCCAGAGTTATTGAATCTACTTTAAACTGGCAATCATTTACTGAGTCATGTCATCGTAGCCCCCGAGTCTTAAACTATGTTTGTAATCAATAAACTATGTTTGTTTTATTTTGTTCTATGTTGAAATTGTCATATGTTGCTCTATCAAACGATCCTATATGATCTACATTTCATCGGTTGCATGGATTTCAGGATAGGAGAGAATGGAGAGTGTTGTTGCACGGGCGGACAATTGAGGCTTGGCCGACAGTTGTCCACGGTAGGGGCGGATCTTGGAGGGAGCCGTGGGTGCTATGGCAACCCCTACAGAAGTGCAAAATAGTGTATATGGTATAGTTAAAATTGATTATGTAATAACCTAATACTACTTTTAGACTATTTGTTGGATGTATGATAATGTTTGAACCAAGTTATATTACTTTAGTGTAATTTACTCACAATCTGTATCGATGTATTGATATTTAGCAGCCTGTACTTGGTTCCTAGATCCGCCAATCTTCCGTGGACATGTCCACCAACAAATGGGGGAGGGGGAAATTCACCCATTGTAGTCGAAGGTGTTGCACTCGTGTTTATCATGGGATTATTGGAGAATACATAAACTATAGATCTGGCGCAAGTTTTACTAGAAAACATGTATGTATGGGTACTTTATGTTTGTGAATGAGTTTGTGTTATGATACAGTGACAAAATATAAATGTGTGTGTGGTTCGCGTGTTGTGTAGAGATACACCACGTAGTTTACGCAATTGTAAAATCAAGTATTTACATATTTTCTCTTTAAAAATTTAGTATTTATGCTTCAGCCATTCTTTCGTCCAATTGCGTCCTCTCTCTTCTCCTTTCTGATTTTTTTCTTCCATCTATGATGTTTTCCCTGTCTTTCTTAAACACCAACTCAAATGCCCCACATCTTATTTGCTTAAAAAAGCAATTAAATGTTGTTTCAGTCGACCACATGATATGTGTGGTTGGCAACTTCAAAACTGGGTTATGATTTAGTTACATTAATTGCTTTATGGTTAGAACAAAGACATAATCAAAATAAAAAGTGTTGATTTAATTGGCATATAAAGTCCTTTCTTGTACGCACCTATACTAACTCATTGTAATACTTATGCATCTGTAGATAAATGACAAATAATGTACTCATTTTTATCTTATCGAGATATGCATATTGTGACACTAGGGTAGATAGATTATATAATGAATCTCCACCACACACAAAAAAACTATATAATAAATATCCTCAATCAAAACAACAAAATCTCAGAAAACTTACCTTTCTGTTTAACAAAGTCCAAATGACTCAATCTATTAGCTAAACAAAAGACAATTATTAAGTTAATTAGCGGAGACCGAACAAAAACCGCTAGAAGACACCCCTAAAATGATGTCATGAGACATGACATCGCACACGTCACCGAGGATCGACTTGGCTACCAACACATACTCTACACATGCCATCAAGACAGACTAATGTAAGGATTCTCCCAAGTACCATCATTATCACTTTCATTCAAGACAGCAACTCCGACTTCGCTACAGCCAACCACCATTGCTGTTGTTACCGCCACCACCATTCAAAGCTTGCGCTGGCCTATACCGAACAACGGGCCACCTACGCAAACGACCGGCTCCGACGCTAAAGTTGGTTCAGAGAAGGGAAACATGAAAGGTTCATATAAGGGAAATATGAAAGGTTCACCCCGTAATGGGTCACCGTGCCTTGCCCATCGCATGTCATCATCACCGCCTAGACCACACCACATAGCTTTGGCTCCATGGCAGTAGAACAAGCACATATACCCGATGAACACACCGCGAATCCGACTACAAAAACCTCGTTGCAGCCCAAACACCACTTGACTATGTCATCGATGTCACACCAACCACCACACCACGCCTCCTACACTATCCATTTGCGGGCACCTCCAGATCGCGATGTTGTGCATGGCCAACTCTAAGTAAGAGCAAACATATGATCAATAACTTTAAGATGGCTCCCCAAAAGGGGAAAGTGTAGTTGTAGAGGAACCCACCACCCAACCCTACACCATGAGCTCGACTTTGGCCTGAAGAACATGACCCGGGAGTTGAGCATCATAGATCTTCGTGGGGGAACGACGACACCCACAACAACGTCGTTGTTGGATGGTAAGAGCATGTCAGGCTTTCGCCCCAAGCAATGAAACCCACCACCCCCATGTAGTGGGCGAACACCGACCGCGCCAACCGTGCATAAAGCCACATCCACTCTTGCCGCTCGCAACGTGTATGGTCGGATTGAATAATATCCTTACAGCATTCGACAGGTTCCACAATAATGACAAACTTAAGATAAGAGGAGAAATACTGTGATGTTATTGGCGCCTTAGACATTGGCGAGCTTGGTTGTCTATAAGAGGAAAAAGTAACTTTATAAGTGAAAAAAAGAACTCTGCAAGTGAGACAGTAAGTAACATTGGTAATTTTTTGAAAAAACTGAAACATTGGTAGATGAGAAGCAGAGAATGAGAATAGAGCTATGGGTTAAAAGATGGAAATCACGGAACATATTACTAGCTACAACTTGTGGCGCCATCCCACATGAGTTTGGGGTACGCCAACAGTCATCTAACAAACAGTGTTTTTGTTTGATGCTCATTGCGGCAAAATGTCAAGCAATCATATATAGCTGAGCGAACGACTAAACTGAATGGCCCGTTTTAGCTAGGTTGTCATTTCTAGGTCTTTTTTTTGGAACCTCCTAAATTGTTATAATTCAGTTTTTTCTTTTTTCCGTTGTCATCTTTAAATGCTTTTACATGGTTTTTCTTGAACTTTCCGTTGTTTCAAAAGTTCATGATTTAGCTTTTTTATCAATCTTTAAAAATGTTATTTTTAGAAGACAATGTTCACAAATAAAAAACATGTTATTAGAAAATATTTACAAATTTAAGAAATATTCATGTTTGAGAAATATTAGAAAGTTCCCAGTATTTTTAAAAAAGTATTATAAATGTATATGTTTTCATATTTTTTCCAAAACCAAATGAAAACAAAAAGGCTAGAAAGCAGATTCGGATAAAAATTGCTCGCTACTTGTTAGCGGCTCGGCCCAGCCACATCGCCCTTTTGTGTTTGTTGTGCATTTTGACGTACTTAGTGCCGACATTCCCTATTTGGCTCTTTAGGCGCCGGTTAAAGGCATTTTCACCATCCGGCGCACAGCCCCCGTCCGAGCTGGGCCGACCCATTGACATTATTTTTCCTGCTAAGCTTCACAAAAATGGTGCGGCCAATGGGGATCAAACTCGAAACCTATCATCAAGTAACACAAAACAGTAGTGACCACTACGACATGTTCACGGTAGTAATTACTAATTTCTATTTTTTACTATATTCTTTCTTCGGTTCGCTGTGAATCGAGAGGTCACATTTTTACTGTTACTATTTTTATTGTTCTTTCTCTATTTCCTTCATTTTCCCCTTGTTCTTTTCTTCAATTCACGATTTTTTTTCTATTTCATGAACTTTTTCCTTAAAGTCAACATCGTTTTTCAAATTCATGGTTTTTTCTTCAAAACCAATGAACTTTTTCAATTTTTATGCAGTTTTTTTCAAATTCAATGAAAATTTTCCAAAATCGATGAACTTTTCCAAATTCAATGCCCCTTCTTAAAAATTGATGAACTTTTTTCAAATTCTATGAATTGTTTTCAAATTCGATGATTTTGAATTGCAAATTTGATGAGCTTTTTGTAAACGAACTTCTTTTTCAAAATGTAAGAACTTTTTTGAATTCACAATTTTTTTGGTTTTTTGTGAAAATTTTCATTTTTCTTTTTCATTTTTGTTCTCAAATGTGATTGAGTACATGGGCCGGAACTTGAGACCTACCGGTAACACAAAATGTTGTAATCACTATGCCATCTTCACACTTGTGATTACTAACTTCTTTTTTCGCTAATTCTTTCTTCAGTTCACTGTGAATCGAGAGGTCAAGTTTCTTTTTTTATTTCCTTCTTCGTTTTTTCTTGTTCTTTTTCTATTTTATTTTATTTTTTGTTTTCTTCAATGCGTGAACTTCTATAAATTCGTGAACTTTTCCTTCAATCAATGACCTTTTCAAACTCATGGTTTTTTCTTCAAAATTGATGAACTTTCTGAATTATATTTACTTCTTTTTTCAAATTCAATGGTTGGTTTTTCAAAATTGGTGAACTCTTTACAAATCGATGAACTTTTTTTCATGTTCATGAACTTTTTTTAAAAAACTGTGAACTATTTTGAATTCACGATGTTTCCCCTTTTTGCCAATTTGTTTGTTTCCTTTTTCATTTTGTTCTCATATGTGCGATCGAGTAAATGGGCCGGCCCACAAGGTTCGGCGTGTGGGCGCTAGGGGAGCTCCCTGGCGCCTTTAGCACTGAATAGGAACGTCGTAATATTACCCCATATTCTCTGCTAATTACATGGTAATATTGACGCTCGCGCTAACAATTCACGGCCTTGTTCTAAAAAAGTTTCGAATTCCAAAAATTGTTCGCGTTTTAGAAAATGTTTTGGAATTTAAAAAGATAGTTCATGATTTTTATTTTTTCCCAGAATTTAAAAAATTACTCAAAAAATTCAAAAGTTTACCAAAATTTCCAAAAGCTGTTCATATTGGATTTTGAAAAGTTTTTCATATTTTTGAAAATATGTACAGTTTATTTAAATTGTTTAGTTTTTAAAAAATATTTGAAATTTTTAGAAAATTGTTTTTTTAAGGAAAGCATACTCAAAATGTCAAGTATTGATTGCTTTTTTTAAAGAAATGTTTGCGCTTTCAAAATTTGTTTGGCATTTTAAAAAATGTTCACTTTTTTCAAGTTTTTTTTTCTAAAAACAATGGAAAACAAAAAACAACAAAAAAATCCACTGCGGTGCCGAGTCTGCTCCGCATCCTGACACCAGGACGACGAATGACAAGGCGGCATGTGAGGAGGAGCGCAGGGAGTGGCGCAACGAGGCACAACGTACAACTCCCGCGAAGCCGGACATGGCGCCGTACACGGTGCCCGCCGACCCTTGCCCTTGCCGACAATGGGAAAGGCGGACTGCATGGACCTGAGTCCGCCGCACCAATCATCGCCGTGGCCGGACGCGGCCGATCACTTGCATGAGCCGGAGCGACTGTCGTGAGCGTACTGCAACGGCCGGTCAGGGCTACCCCGAGCCCTGGGCAGTCGTCCGCCGCTGGAAGAACGACGACAAAGGTGCCAAATGTCTAAGAGGCCATGTCTACGAGGTCATCATCTGGTACCTCGCGTAGTTTAGTTTAGTTTCTTTTATAATTTAGTTGAAATTGCATGTATTGTATGAAACTTGCTCAATTTTTGTCCATTTTCATGGACTTCATCCGTTTGCTTAAATATCCGTTTAAAATGTGGATGTACATTGGTCTGTAGGGTTAGACGCAAACTTGTTGTCTAAAATCTAGATAAAAGAATATGCCTGAAGTTCAAATAACGTGGGTAGGCGGTGACCTTGATTTGCCCAATAATGAAAACAGTCATTGTTAAGGGCATCTCCCACGCTGACTCACAAAATCTCTTTCGCATCCGTCCATGGATGGGGTCCAGTCCCCGAACACGGATGCGAGATCCGGCTGCCCGCATATATTTCAAACATTATTTCAACTAACTAGACGAAATTCATGCAAACACGATGGGGCATATTTTAACTAAACCTGACTCTAAACCTAATATAAATGATCGCCGCTCCATCAGGGCATGAGCACCATGAAATGAAGCCCTGGCTCCGCCTCGGCAGTCTCCAGCTCTTCCTCCTTAGCCTCCACCTTCGCAGTCATGAGCCTCGGAAACTGAAAATGTTCGTCTCCACGTCGCGGTCAAGCGGTTAATCGGCCGACGATGTTCAGCCCACCAAGCTTGATTTCAATGGGAGGGTAGGGGCAATGGCTTTTGTGGAACTCGAGCACCGGTGACCTCCCATGCTCTACTCTTCCTCGTTCCTGGCGGTGCTCGCGGACATGCCAACTTTATGGTCGTGGCGGCGGGGCGCGGCCGTGGCGAAGCTGGCGATGTCCTTCTCGTCGTCGCTCTTGCCGAACACCTCATCCGCCGCCTCGTCCATATCATTTTAGGCGGCCTGTAATTCCGCCTAACGGAGGTGGTACCACCAGCGGGCGCGGCGGATGTCGCGGGCGGACCTGTAAGAGTTGAGCAGCACTTCCTGCTCTGCCACGTCCATGTCCGACGTGATGGCCATGCCAGTGGCCAGTTGCTCCTCCGCGCGTCGATGCTCATCGAGGAGGCCGAGGTTGTAGGCCTGGTCGGCAGCGCCTGCCGGAACTTAGCCTCTCGCAGGCTGGAAAAAGTGGTAGGCGTAAGTGAGGCGGTTGGCCTTCGCCTAGTGCCTAGGCGGTGCCTAAGCACCCTAGACGCGGCCTAGACGGTAATATAGTTTTTACTCGTAGTGCATTTGTGATTATTATATGGGTGTTGATATTAGTTTAGGTCATATAAATAAGTTAATTACCGTCTACTACCATTGGAATATAACCCATTTGGCATATCAGTGTAGTATGTGGCATGATTTCTTGCTTGGGTAGGCAATTCCTTGCTTGCCCTGCCTAGACCTCCATTTATGCCCTAGGCGAGGCGTTTGGCCATTGCCTAGCGCCTAGGCGTGCCTAAGCGCCTCCTAGGCACTGCCTTTTCCAACAATATGCCCGTCGGCCCTGTAGTGGGCACGGGCCTCGCCGATGGTGATGCCGGCATGCACCGACGAGGAGGGGGGCTCTGGCCCGTTCTCAACTGCATCCTCGATTGGTACGTCGCCGGCCTCCGTCTGTCCGCCGGCCTACCAGCCGACAGTAATGGCGGCCATCTCCTTCTTCTGCTCGGGCGAGAGGCTATCCGAGAGGGCTTTCGAGCGAGAGGAGGCCATGATAGGCGTGGTGCAGAGAGGAGAAGGGGACAAGAGCAGGATGACTGTGGTTATGACCGGGGCCGGAGTCTATATAGCGGGCAGATGGCAATGGGCCGCAGTGGTGTGGTTAATGTGGACGACAGGCGGACGGACGGGTGACGTCAGAGTAGGTTCCTCGGCAAACCCGTATCATTAATGTAGGGCGACGGACCGACCGGATGTCGTTTGACGCGGAGCATTCGGGGGCACGAGGGAGCGGCGCGGGCGGCATTCTCTCGGTCGGCGTGCCGCTTCAGTGCCGGCAGTAGTTAGAGGCCGCGTCCGCTCTGGCTGGCATGAATGCGGCGCTGACGCTCCAGAGTGGTGTTGACTATTTCGGGCGAGAAGTGCGTGCGAACGAGGAGGAGTTAATGGTCAGTCATGGCAGTCAGAAGTGGACGTGGCAGCAATTCGGACGCCCGTAAAGTATCTCTAATTTTTCTTCGATTTACAGTAAAAGTATATCCAAACCGCCGAGGGAGTGATACAGCATTCCGCTGGATGTCAAAATATGTCTAGATTCTTGAGTATATTGTTTATTATGAAAGACGAGATAGACTAGGATTTATTCTGGCTTGTCTTGTACTCCAAATAGATCATTATATATATATATATATATATATATATATATATATATATATATATATATATATATATATATATATATATATATATATATATATATATATATATATATATATCTCGAGGCTCAAGCAATACAACAACTATCCACCAATCCTCTCTCTCCCTTCTAGCATGGTATCAGTTTCCGGGTTCTAAACCCTAGCCGCCGCCGCTTCCGCACCCGCGCGCCTCCCCTGGGGCGGTCGGCCTTCATGACCGCCGCCGGGGGCCGCGCCGCCCGTACCTAGGGTTCGTCCGCCGGCCGTGTTGGCTGGCTGCCCTAGAGAGTCTTTTTCCCGAGCCCTTGCTCCGGGTTTTTTCGCTCTTTCGCCGGTCGTTTTGATCGGCGTTTTCTTTTTGGTTTTCCGATCTTTGCTTGATCGGTTTGCGTCGCCCGCCGCCGCCGTCGACACCCCGAGCCTCCACTCCGACACCGGCGTGCCCGGCCGGCTACTTCACCGACCCGGCGGCCTCGCACGACAGGCGGCCCCTCAAGGCCGTCGTCCGCGCGCCGGCCGTCACCGCCCTGCTCCGACCGGGACACTTGCATCGCCTACACCCGGCGGCCTCGCGCCATACGGCGGCCAATCATAGCCGCCGCTCGCGCGTCGGCCCGCCAATCGATCCACGCCACCCGCCTCCGCCGCGTCTGCACGGCGGCCCTACGGGTTGCCTCGCCGGCCTCGTCCCCGGCTGCGTCGGGCCGACTGCCTTGAGCTCGGGCACCGTTGCTCCGTTGATCGCTCGGGCCTCACTGCCCAGGCGCCGACGCTGCTTTGGTGACCCGGGTGCCGGTGCTGACGCGCTCGTTCGCTCGTCGTCCCACGCCATCCATCTTCGCCGTCTTCATCTCGAAATCCGCCGCCACCCCGTCTCCATCGAGCAGCGTCCCCGACCTCGCGCCAACCCATAGTTCAGGCGTGGGCGATTCAGGAACAGGCCACGTCCTCATTTCTTGGTTCCCGGTTATTCTTTTTTCGGGGTCGGCAGCGTTTGCGGTTGAACCCATTCAACTCGCTCACGGCGTGAGCACTGACCCAGATCATTCGCCCGATGGGCAGATCATAGTAGTCAGGACAACTTCAACTTTGGATAAGTAACCTTTTTCTTTTCGAATACGCACGAGTGTGCGTGTCATTCATTAAAGAGAGAGAGAGGGAAAGACTCTCAAATATCCACCCGGGCTACATTATTTGCAACACACGCCTAACTCAGCCAATACACTAAGGTGTATTACTCATGATCCGTCCGCCTACTACCTAGTTCCTCAAACCCTCTAATGTCATCCTTGAACAATCCAGCTCTGGCCCAAATTTTTCCTTCCTCCTGGATCCGCTCCTTGACTCGTGGTAGAAATACTATTGCTCCGTTGAACACGATGTCGTTCCGATGCTTCCAGATTGTCCATAAGACAAGGATGCATTTAGCCCTTAGTGATCTGCGATGCGTCGGGTGCCGGTCCTGCCTCAAGTACCAAGCTTTCAAAGTGTCATCCTGCAGTGGCCAATCTTATATAAGCCAAGAATAAGAAGGACACGTTAGTATACGGAATGCGGAACCAAACACGAACACGGAAGAAATCTCAAGCCAGAAAATCTGAACAATCGTGGTGGCCGTTCGGCGAAATGGCACATCACCAAAGACTAGCACTTGATGTAGCACGTGTCTATTCATGTGTCTATTCATATCTATATCTTGTAGTGCTGGAAACGTTTTTTTTCTTTTTCTTTTCCGGTGTAGGGAATGTTGCGGGGGCATTTCGGCTTGGGGTGGCGGTGACGGTGGGGAGAAGCACGGACACCATATTCTGGATGGACGGATAGCTTGATGATCAGCCGTTGCGTGAGCAATTCTTGGTGTTATTCTCAATTTCTGCGCAACCGCCTATCTCGGTGCCCTTGGCGGTGACTGATGGAAGGAGGCACTTCTTATTCGGCCGCATGTTTTGGTCCCTTTGAGTCCACCAAATGGCAAACACTTTCTTCCGCCTTAGTGGATGTCACGTTATCTGCAACACCTGATGCTAATACTTGGAGGTTGGAGCCCTCGGGTAATTTTTCACTAACTCATTATGCATTAGCCTTATGACGGGCTAGGGCCCAACCGAGTTGACGGAGCTTTGTAAGGTGCAGATGCCACCTTGAATAATTTTTTTATGATAACTTATTAAGGATAGACTACCATCTAGAGATCAAGTGTTCAAAAGAAATTAATGGTTCTTGTGATGGGCAATTTTCTCTGTGCGGCTCAAGGAGGACTTGAACCATATACTGTTTTACTACATTTCTGCAGGCCTGGGCTCATAGTTGGTACCAAATCAACTTCCCTGAGTGGTACCATCTAATGTCGGCTTACTCGGGCAAGGTTTGCAGAATGTTGGGGGTTGAGACTTGGCATGGACCCTGTGGTTTACAAGCAATAAGCTTATCACTGGACATATTTACCCATCCAGAACCGCTGATGCGATTTACAAACCGTGCGGTTTTTTGTAGCTTTGGAAGCCCCTCAGCAAGTGGTGGGATAGGACGGCCATCGACAAATTGACTAGGCGATACAAGGAGTTGGCATCCAGATTGCTTATTGTGATTTATCCTCCCTGAGACCTTAGGTCCCCTTTGCTTCATAGGATAGGAATATATCATAGGAGTAGAAAATTTGTACGAAATGAAATGTCATGTATCTTAAATTCTATGAATATGAATAGCAAGAGAGATGTCCTTTGGTTCACATCGTCAGATTTTTTTTCATTGAGTCTAGGCTAATGTTTATGTTCCTATGAAATATGGAGGATAGAAAGAATTCCTTTATAGGAATAGGATTCTATTCCTACAAACCAAATGACTCTAAAGGATTTTCCCCATAAAAATCCTATACTACAGAATCCCTTTGAAATTCGTCTGTACCAAAGGAGGCCATAGTTCTTTTGCGGGCATGTTGAGCTGATGCCCCCAGCATGCACTATGTCTTGTTCTTTCCAACTGTACTATATCTTGTGGACCTTCATTTTTCGGCTATGGTTGTATCGTGTCGTGGCTTTATTTATAAAGCGGGGCAAGAAGCTTTTTTTGATAATGTTGAGGAAGCATGGTCAAAATAGCCCCAGTGATTCAAACTTGAGTTCAACCGAGCGAGGGCCGATTTCTAATCCGAGTGGCAAATTCAAGATGTGGGGCAACCGATATTGAAGTTAAAAGTTTAATCCTAAACCAAGTGAAAAGCTCAAGATTGAGTGAACTATTCTCTTTATACAAACGCACATCATACATCTAAAAGCGAGAATCAGTAGTCATAAAACTTATAAAACTTGGCTTTTTAAACCAAGAGACCGTATTTTAGTTAAAAACTAAACAAAGCACCCAAAGAAGAAAATACATTACAAAGTCTCATGGCTCATCCAGTTCTAGTTATGAGAACCATCATATTCAGCGATATTGGAGCTTAACTAAGATGTGATGTAATCCACGCCTTGAATTCATTCACATAGTCTCCTTTGGTTTGGAGGGATTTTGTAGGAATTTCATAGAATATGATTTTTATAGAAAAAAATCATTTAGAGTCCTTTGGTTTCTAGAAATAGAATCCTATTCCTATGAAGGAATTCTTCCTATCCTCCACATTCCATAGAAAAATAAATACTAGCCTAGACTCAATGAAAAAAAAGTCTAATGGTGTGAACCAAAGAGCATCTTCTTTATTATTCCTATTCATAGATTTGAGATACATGTCATCTGATTTCCTATGACTTTTTTATTCCAATGGTTATTCTATCTTATGAACCAAAAGAGGTTGACTTGATCCTATTGGTGAGAAGAAAGAGATCCTTTCTCAAAAAATTAGCCAAAATGCCACCATAGTAAGATCCAACAATTCCATTATAAAACACATCGCGATACATACCATCGGCCTTTGTACCACTTGTATAATGCCCACTTTTTCTTTCCTATATATAATGCATTCGAAAATCCTTCTAACAATTAGTGTCGGTTCTTTTTTGAGACTCATAGATAATTGTGAAAATAAGTTGCCTCTACTCAGCTTATTTTAACAGTCCAAACTTTTAGATTGAACTATCACAATACACTGTGTAGGGGACAATTATTTTGCCAGTCACTCGTAATAAGCCAAAAAAAACTGACCAGATTTGTAGACGTGGTATACATGATGATCTAATGTGTCTGCTAGGTGTCAACCGACTAATTTCCATCAGAAATCAGCCAGGTCGGCGACCATTGGATCAAGCACCCCAAGTTGTGCGATTGCACTCCAATATCCAGCACAAGCCTACCCTTGCCTACGCCCTATGCCTTCATCCCACGTGTTGCAGTCAACCCCCGCCATAACTGCCACTCATTTGCAGCAGCAGCAGCGCCCCGCGAGCTTCCGCTCCTGTCGCCGGTGCCTCACCTGGTAGCATCCCGCATGCATTGATGCTTCTTTACAACATCGCCTCCACTCCCTATAGGATCAAGATTGCAGCACGACGGACATTGCGTGTGAGGGATGCATAACGGTGGCCGCGGTGCCCTCTCCTGCTTGGAGTCGCCGCTCCCGCGTCACCAACGACTGCAGCACGGCGGATGTTGCCAATGAGGAATGTACAACGATGGCCGTGGTGGCCTCTCCAGCTGGCAGCCCATGCCGCTTTGCAACATCGCCGCCGCTCCCGCGACACCAACGATTGCAGCGCATCGACTGTTGCCTGTGAGGGGTTGATACGTCTCCAACGTATCTATAATTTTTGATTACTTCATGCTATATTATATTCTGTTTTGGATGTTTAATGGGCTTTATTATACACTTTTATATTATTTTGGAACTAACCTATTAACCGGAGGCCCAGCCCAGAATTGTTGTTTTTGCCTATTTCATAGTTTCGCAGAAAAAGAATATCAAACGGAGTCCAAACGGAATGAAACCTTCGGGAACGTGATTTTTGGAACGAACGTGATCCAGAGGACTTGGACCCTACGTCAAGAAAGCAACCAGGAAGACACGAGGTAGGGGGCGCGCCTACCCCCCTCCACCCCAGGGGCGCCCTCCACCCTCGTGGGGCCTACGTTGCTCCACCGACGTAATTCTTCCTCCTATATATACCTACGTACCCCCAAACCAATAGAGGCATCCACGAAAACCTAATTCCACCGCCGCAACCTTCTGTACCCGTGAGATCACATCTTGGTGAAGGAAATATGCCCTAGAGGCAATAATAAAGTTATTATTTATTCCCTTATATCATGATAAATGTTTATTATTCATGCTAGAGTTGTATTAATCGGAAACATAATACATGTGTGAATACATAGACAAAACAGAGCGTCATTAGTATGCCTCTACTCGACTAGCTCGTTGATTAAAGATGGTTGAGTTTCCTAGCCATAGACATGAGTTGTTATTTGATTAACGAGATCACATCATTAGGAGAATGATGTGATTGACATGGACTATTCTGTTAGCTTAGCACTTGATCGCTTAGTATGTTGCTATTGCTTTCTTCATGACTTACACATGTTCCTATGACTATGAGATTATGCAACTCCCGTTTACCAGAGGAACACTTTGTGTGCTACCAAACGTCACAACGTAACTGGGTGATTATAAAGGTGCTCTACATATGTCTCCGAAGGTACTTGTTGGGTTGGCGTATTTCAAGATCAGGATTTGTTACTTCGATTGTCAGAGAGGTATCTCTGGGCCCTCTCGGTAATGCACATCACTTAAGCCTTGCAAGCATTGCAACTAATGAGTTAGTTGTGGGATGATGTATTACAGAACGAGTAAAGAGACTTGTCGGTAACGAGATTGAACTAGGTATTGAGATACCGACGATCGATTCTCGGGCAAGTAACATACCGATGACAAAGGGAACAACGTATGTTGTTATGCGGTCTGACCGATAAAGATCTTCGTAGAATATGTGGGAGACAATATGAGCATCCAAGTTCCTCTATTGGTTATTGATCGGAGACGTGTCTCGGTCATGTCTACATAGTTCTCGAACCCGTAGGGTCCGCACGCTTAACGTTACGATGACAGTTATGTTATGAGTTTATATGTTTTGATGTACCGAAGGTTGTTTGGAGTCCCGGATGTGATCACGGACATGACGAGGAGTCTCGAAATGGTCGAGACATGAAGATTGATATATTGGAAGCCTATGTTTGGATATCGAAAGTGTTCCGGGTGAAATCGGGATTTTACTGGAGTAACGGGAGGTTACCGAACCCCCCGGGAGGTAAATGGGCCTTAGTGGGCCTTTACGGAGAAGAGGAGAGGCGGCCAGGGTTGGGCCGCGCGCCCCTCCTCCCTAGTCTGAATAGGACAAGGAGAGGGGGCGGCGCCCTGTTGGGGAACGTAGCAGAAATTCAAAATTTTCCTACGTGTCACCAAGATCTATCTATGGAGAAACTAGCAACGAGGGAAGGAGAGTGCATCTACATACCCTTGTAGATCGCTAAGCGAAGCGTTCAAGTGAACGGGGTTGAAGGAGTCGTGCTGCCGTGATTCAAATCATCGGAGATCCTAGTGCCGAACGGACGGCACCTCCGCGTTCAACACACGTACAGCCCGGTGGCGTCTCCGGCGCCTTGATCCAGCAAGGAGAGAGGAGAGGTTGAGGAAGACTCCATCCAGCAGCAGCACAACGGCATGGTGGTAATGGAGGAGCGTGGCAATCCCGCAGGGCTTCGCCAAGCACCAAGGGAGAGGAGGAGGAGGAGAGGCAGGGCTGCACCAAGAGAGGGAGAAAACTCATGTGTGTTGGGCAGCCCCAAACCCCAAGTATATATAGGGGAGGGGAGGGCTGCGCCCCCATCTAGCCGTTTCCACCCCCAAGGGATGCGGCCAGCCCTAGATGGGGCTTGGGGAGGCGGCCAAAAGGGGAGGGAGAGGGAGGCGCCCACTAGATGGGCCTTAGGGCCCATCTGCCCTAGGGTTTGCCCCCTCCCACTCTCCCTTGTGCCTTGGGCCCCTTGTGGGGGGCGCACCAGCCCACCTGGGGCTGGTTCCCTCCCACACTTGGCCCATGCAGCCCTCCGGGGTTAGTGGCCCCACTTGGTGGACCCCCGGGACCCTCCCGGTGGTCCCGGTACGTTATCGGAAAAACCCGAAACTTTTCCGGTGACCAAAACAGGACTTCCCATATATAAACCTTTACCTCCGGACCATTCCGCAACTCCTCGTGACGTCCGGGATCTCATCCGGGACTCCGAACAACATTCGGTAACCACACACAAACTTCCTTTATAACCATAGTGTCATCGAACCTTAAGTGTGTAGACCCTACGGGTTCGGGAACCATGCAGACATGACCGAGACGTTCTCCGGTCAATAACCAACAGCGGGATCTGGATACCCATGTTGGCTCCCACATGTTCCACGATGATCTCATCGGATGAACCACGATGTCAAGGACTCAATCGATCCCGTATACAATTCCCTTTGTCTAGCGGTCTTGCCCGAGATTCGATAGTCGGTATCCGATACCTTGTTCAATCTCGTTACCGGCAAGTCTCTTTACTCGTTTCGTAACACATCATCCCGTGATCAACCCCTTGGTCACATTGTGCACATTATAATGATGTCCTACCGAGTGGGCCCAAAGATACCTCTCCGTTTACACGGAGTGACAAATCCCAGTCTCGATTCGTGCCAACCCAACAGACACTTTCGGAGATACCTGTAGTGCACCTTTATAGTCACCCAATTACGTTGTGACGTTTGGTACACCCAAAGCATTCCTACGGTATCCGGGAGTTGCACAATCTCATGGTCTAAGGAAAAGATACTTGACATTAGAAAAGCTTTAGCATACGAACTACGATCTTTGTGCTAGGCTTAGTATTGGGTCTTGTCCATCACATCATTCTACTAATGATGTGATCCCGTTATCAATGACATCCAATGTCCATGGTCAGGAAACCGTAACCATCTATTGATCAACGAGCTAGTCAACTAGAGGCTTACTAGGGACTTGGTGTTGTCTATGTATCCACACATGTATCTGAGTTTCCTATCAATACAATTATAGCATGGATAATAAACGATTATCATGAACAAGGAAATATAATAATAACTAATTTACTATTGCCTCTAGGGCATATTTCCAACAGTCTCCCACTTGCACTAGAGTCAATAATCTAGTTCACATCGTCATGTGATTAACACTGATAGGTCACATCACCATGTGACCAACACCCAAAGAGTTTACTAGTGTCTGTAAACTAGTTCACATCATCATGTGATTTAGACTCAATGAGTTCTGAGGTTTGATCATGTTTTGCTTGTGAGAGAGGTTTTAGTCAACGGGTCTGAACCTTTCAGATCCGTGTGTGCTTTGCAAATTTCTAGGTCATATTCTAAACTCTGCTTCCACGCTCCACTTGGAGCTATTCCAAATGGTTGCTCCACTATACGTATCCGGTTTGCTACTCGAGTCACTCGGATAGGTGTTAAAGCTTGCATCGGCGTAACCCTTTACGCCAACTCTTTATCACCTCCATAATTGAGAAACATGTCCTTATTCACTCCAAGGACAATTTTGACCATTGTCCAATGATCCATTCTTGGATCATTCTTGTACCCTAGTGACTCATGGCAAGGCACACTTCCGGTGCGGTACACAACATAGCATACTATAGAGCCTATGTCTAAGGCATAGGGGACGACCTTCGTCCTTTCTCTCTTTTCTGCCGTGGTCGAGCTTTAACTCTTAACTTCATACCTTACAACTCAGGCAAGAACTCCTTCTTTGACTGATCCATCTTGAACACCTTCAAGATTATGTCAAGGTATGTGCTCATTTGAAAGTATTATTAAGCATTTTGATCTATCCTTATAGATCTCGATGCTCAATGTTCAAGTAGCTTAATCCAGGTTTTCTATTGAAAAACATCTTTCAAATAACCCTATATGCTTTCCATAAATTCTACATCATTTCTGATCATCAATATGTCAACAACATATACTCATCAGAAATTCTATAGTGCTCCCACTCACTTCTTTGGAAATACAAGTTTCTCATAAACTTTGTATAAACCCAAAATCTTTGATCATCCTATCAAAGTGCATATTCCAACTCCGAGATGCTTACTCCAGTCCTTAGAAGGATCGCTGGAGCTAGCATACCTTTTAGCATCCTTAGGATCGACAAAACTTTTCTGATTGTATCACATACAACCTTTCCTTACGTAAACCGGTAAGGAAACTCGTCTTGACATCCATCTGCCAGATTTCATAAATGCAGCTAATGCTAACATGATTCCGACGGACTTAAGCATCGCTACGGATGAGAAAATCTCATCGTAGTCAACTCCTTGAACTTGTGAAAAACTATTCGCCACAAGTCGAGCTTCACAGACGGTGACATTACCGTTCACGTCCGTCTTCTTCTTAAAGATCCATTTATCTCAATGGCTTGCCGATCAGCGGGCAAGTCCACCAAAGTCCATGCTTTGTTACGATACATGGATCCTATCTCGGATTTCATGGCTTCTAACCATTTGTCGAATTTGGGCCCACCATTGCTTCTCCATAGCTCGTAGGTTCATTGTTGTCTAGCAACATGACCTTCAAGACAGGATTATGTACCACTCAAGTAGTACGCATCCTTGTCACCCTACGAGGTACGTTAGTGACTTGATCCGAAACTTCATGATCACTATCATAAGCTTCTACTTCAATTGGTGTAGGTACCACGGGAACAACTTCCTGTGCCTTGCTACACACTAGTTGAAGTGACAGTTCAATAACCTCATCAAGTCTCCACCATCCTCCCACTCAACTTTTCGAGACGAAATTTTCCTCGAGAAAGGACCCGATTCAAGAAACAATCCCTATTGCTTTCGGATCTGAATTAGGAGGTATACCCAACTGTTTTGGGTGTCCTATGAAGATGCATTTTATCCGCTTTGGGTTCGAGCTTATCAACCGAAACTTTTCCACATAAGCGTCATAGCCCCAAACCTTTAAGAAACGACAACAGGTTTCTCCAAGCGGTGTCGTCTCAACGGAATTACGTGGTGCCCCATTAAAGTGAGTGCGGTTGTCTCTAATGCCTAACCCATGAGCGATAGTGGTAATTCGATAAGAGATATCATGGTACGCACCATATCCAATAGAGTGCAACTATGATGTTCGGACACACCATCACACTATGGTGTTCGGCGGTATTAATTGTGAAACAATTTGCACAATGTCTTAATTGTGTGCCAAAACTCGTAACTCAGATATTCATCTCTATGATCATATCATAGACATTCTATCCTCTTGTCACGAAGATCTTAAACTTCACTCTGAAATTACTTGAACCATTCAATAATTCAGACTTGTGTTTCATCAAGTAAATATACTCAACATCTACTCGAATCATCTGTGAAGTCGAACATAACGATATTCATCAGCATGCCTCGGCACTCATTGGACTGCACACATCAAAATGTGTTACTTCCAACAAGTTGCTATCTAGTTCCATCTTCTTTGAAACCGAGGCTTTTCACTCATCTTGTCCATGTGGTATGATTTGCATATCTCAAGTGATTCAAAATCAAGTGAGTCTAAATGATCCATCTGCATAGAGTTTCTTCATGCGTATGCACCAATAGACATGGTTCGCATGTCTCAAACTTTTCAAAAAACGAGTGAGTCCAAAGATCCATCAACATGGAGCTTCTTCATGCGTTTTACACCAATATGACTTACATGGCAGTGCCACAAGTAAGTGGTACTATCATTACTATCTTATACCTTTGGCATGAAAATGTGTATCACTACGATCGAGATTCAATAAACCATTCATTTAGGTGCAAGACCATCGAAGGTATTATTCAAATAAATAGAGTAACCATTATTCTCCTTAAATGAATAACCGTATTGCGATAGACATAATCCAATCATGTCTATTCTCAACGCAAACACCAAATGACAATAATTATGGTTTAATACTAATCTTGATGGTAGAAGGAGCGTGCGAGGTTTGATCACATCAAAATTGGAAACACTTCCAACACATATCGTCAGCTCTCCTTTAGCTAGTCTCCGTTTATTCCGTAGCTCTTTTATTTCGAGTTACTAACACTTAGCAACCGAACTGGTATCTTAATACCCTGGTGCTACTAGGAGTACTAGTAAAGTACACATTAACATTATGTATATCCAATATACTTCTATCGACCTTGCCTGCCTTCTTATCTACCAAGTATCTAGGGTAATCCCGCTCCAGTGGTTTTTTTTCCCTTATCACGGAAGCACTTAGTCTCGGGTTTAGGTTCAACCTTGGGTTTCTTCACTAGAGCAGCAACTTGTTTTGCCGTTTCATGAAGTATCCCTTGTTGCCCTTGCCCTTCTTGAAACTAGTGGTTTTACCAACCATCAACAATTGATGCTCCTACTTGACTTCTACTTTCGCGGTGTCAAACATCGCGAACACTTCAAGGATCATCATATCTATCCCTGATATGTTATAGTTCATCACGAAGCTCTAGTAGCTTGGTGGCAATGTCTTTGGAGAAACATCACTATCTCATCCGGAAGATCAACTCCCTCGATTCAAGTGATTGTTGCACTCGGACAATCGAGCACAAGCTCAACGATTGAGCTTTTCTCCCTTAGTTTGCAGGCTAAGAAAATCGTCGGAGGTCTTATACCTTTTGGCGTGGGCACAAGCCTGAAATCCCAATTTCAGCCCTCGAAACATCTCATATGTTCGCGACATTTCAAAACGCCTTTCGTGCCTCAACTCTAAACCGTTTAACCGAACTATCACGTAGTTATCAAAGCGTGTATGTCCGATGTTCGCAACATCCACAAACGACGTTTGGGGTTCAGCTGACACCGAGTGGTGCATTAAGGACATAAGCTTTCTCTGTCCACATAATCGCTACTTTCAACTTTCAACTATATTTTCTCTAGGAACATATCTAAGCAGTGGAACTAAAGCGCGAGCTTCGACATAATTTGCAAAAGGTCTTTTGACTATGTTCAAGATAATTAAGTTCATCTTATGAACTCCCACTCGATAGACATCCTCCGGTCATCTAAGTGATTACATGATCCGAGTCAACTAGGCCGTGTCCGATCATCACGTGAGACGGACTAGTCATCATCGGTGAACATCTTCATGTTGATCGTATCCTCCATACGACTCATGCTCGACCTTTCGGTCTCTGTGTTCCGAGGCCATGTCTGTACATGCTAGGCTCGTCAAGTTAACCCTAAGTGTATTGCGTGTGTTCCGAGGCCATGTCTGTACATGCTAGGCTCGTCAACACCCGTTGCATGTGAACGTAAGAATCCATCACACCCGATCATCACGTGGTGCTTAGAAGCGACGAACTTTAGCAACGGTGCACGCTTAGGGAGAACACTTCTTGAAATTGTTGTAAGGATCATCTTATTTACTACCGTCGTTCTAAGTAAACAAGATGCATAAACATAATAAACATCACATGCAATTATATAGTAGTGACATGATATGGCCAATATCATATAGCTCCATTGATCTCCATCTTGGGGCTCCATGATCATCATCGTCACCGCATGACACCATGATCTCCATCATCATGATCTCCATCATCGTGTCTTCATGAAGTTGTCTCGCCAACTATTACTTCTACTACTATGGCTACGGTTAGCAATAAAGTAAAGTAATTACATGGCGTTGTTTAATGACACGCAGGTCATACAATAAATAAAGACAACTCCTATGGCTCCTGCCGGTTGTCATACTCATCGACATGCAAGTCGTGAATCCTATTACAAGAACACGATCAATCTCATACATTACATATCATTCATCACATTCTTCTTGGCCATATCACATCACATAGCATACCCTGCAAAAACAAGTTAGGCGTCCTCTAATTGTTGTTGCATGTTTTACGTGGCTGCTATGGGTTTCTAGCAAAACGTTTCTTACCTCGCAAAACCACAACGTGATATGCCAATTGCTATTTACCCTTCATAAGGACCCTTTTCATCGAATCCGTTCGACTAAAGTGGGAGGCGGCACCGCTAGCCACCTTATGCACCAAGTGCATGTCGATCGGTGGAACTTGTCTCACGTGAAATGCGTGTAAGGTCGGTCCGGCCGCTTCATCCCACAATACCGTCGAAACAAGATTGGACTAGTAACGTAAGCATGAACAATATCAACGCCCACAACTACTTTGTGTTCTACTCGTGCAAAGAATCTACGCAATAGACCTAGCTCATGATGCCCTTTGTTGGGGAGCGTGGCAGAAATTCAAAATTTTCCTCGTGTCACCAAGATCTATCTATGGAGAAACTAGCAGCGAGGGAAGGAGAGTGCATCTACATACCCTTGTAGATCGCTAAGCGGAAGCGTTCAAGTGAGCGGGTTGAAGGAGTCGTACTGTCGTGATTCAAATCACCGGAGATCCTAGTGCGAGCAGACGGCACCTCCGCGTTCAACACACGTACAGCCCGGTGGCGTCTCCCACGCCTTGATCCAGCAAGGAGAGAGGAGAGGTTGAGGAAGACTCCATCCAGCAGCAGCACAACGGCATGGTGGTGATGGAGGCGTGGCAATCCCAGAGGCTTCGCCAAGCACCAAGGGAGAGGAGGAGGAGGAGGCGGGGCTGCACCAAGAGAGAGAGAAACTCATGTGTGTTGGGCAGCCCCAAACCCCAAGTATATATAGGGGAGGGAGGGCTGCGCCCCATCTAGGGTTTCCACCCCAAGGGGTGCGGCCAGCCCTAGATGGGGCTTGGGGAGGCGGCCAAAAGGGGAGGGAGAGGGAGGCGCCCACTAGATGGGCCTTAGGGCCCATCTGCCCTAGGGTTGGCCCCCTCCCACTCTCCCTTGTGCCTTGGGCCCCTTGTGGGGGTGCACCAGCCCACACAGGGCTGGTTCCTCCACACTTGGCCCATGCAGCCCTCCGGGGTTAGTGGCCCCACTTGGTGGACCCAGGACCCTCCGGTGGTCCCAGCGTTCTGGAAAAACCCAAACTTTTCCGGTGACCAAAACAGACTTCCATATATAAATCTTTACCTCCGGACCATTCCGGAACTCCTCGTGACGTCCGGGATCTCATCCGGGACTCCGAACAACATTCGGTAACCACACACAAACTTCCTTTATAACCCTAGCGTCATCGAACCTTAAGGGTGTAGACCCTACGGGTTCGGGAACCATGCAGACATGACCGAGACGTTCTCCGGTCAATAACCAACAGCGGGATCTGGATACCCATGTTGGCTCCCACATGTTCCACGATGATCTCATCGGATGAACCACGATGTCAAGGACTCAATCGATCCTGTATACAATTCCCTTTGTCTAGCGGTATTGCACTTGCGCGAGATTCGATCGTCGGTATCCGATACCTTGTTCAATCTCGTTACCGGCAAGTCTCTTTACTCGTTCCGTAACACATCATCCCATGATCAACCCCTTGGTCACATTGTGCACATTATGATGATGTCCTACCGAGTGGGCCCAGAGATACCTCTCCGTTTACACGGAGTGACAAATCCCAGTCTCGATTCGTGCCAACCTAACAGACACTTTCGGAGATACCTGTAGTGCACCTTTATAGTCACCCAGTTACGTTGTGACGTTTGGTACACCCAAAGCATTCCTACGGTATTCGGGAGTTGCACAATCTCATGGTCTAAGGAAAAGATACTTGACATTAGAAAAGCTTTAGCATACGAACTATGATCTTTGTGCTAGGCTTAGTATTGGGTCTTGTCCATCACATCATTCTACTAATGATGTGATCCCGTTATCAATGACATCCAATGTCCATGGTCAGGAAACCGTAACCATCTATTGATCAACGAGCTAGTCAACTAGAGGCTTACTAGGGACTTGGTGTTGTCTATGTATCCACACATGTATCTGAGTTTCCTATCAATACAATTATAGCATGGATAATAAACGATTATCATGAACAAGGAAATATAATAGTAACTAATTTATTATTGCCTCTAGGGCATATTTCCAACACGCCCCCCCTTCCTTCTCTCTCTCCTCTTTCCCCCTCCCGAATCCTATTCCAACTAGGAAAAGGGGGGAGTCCTACTCCCGGTGGGAGTAGGACTCCTCCTGGCGCACCTCTCCCCTTGGCCGGCCGCACCCCCCTTGCTCCTTTATATACGGGGGCAGGGGGCACCCCATAGACACAACAATTGATCATTGATCTCTTAGCCGTGTGCGGTGCCCCCCTCCACCATAATCCACCTCGATAATATCGTAGCAGTGCTTAGGCGAAGCCCTGCGTTGGTAGAACATCAACATCGTCACCACGCCGTCGTGCTGACGAAACTCTCCCTCAACACTCGGCTGGATCGGAGTTCGAGGGACGTCATCGGGCTGAACGTGTTCTGAACTCGGAGGTGCCGTGCGTTCGGTACTTGACCGGTCGGATCATGAAGACGTACAACTACATCAACCGCGTTGTGCTAACGCTTCGCTTCGGTCTCACAGTGCGTGGACAACACTCTCCCCTCTCGTTGCTATGCATCACCATGATCTTGCGTGTGCGTAGGATTTTTTTGAAATTACTACATTCCCCAACAAAGGCATCGAGCCTGGTTTTATCGTTGATGTTATATGCACGAGTAGAACACAAGTGAGTTGTGGGCAATATAAGTCATCTGCTTACCAACATGTCATACTTTGGTTGGCGGTATTGTTGGATGAAGCGGCCGGACCGACATTACGCGTCGCTTACGCGAGACTGGTTCTACCGACGTGCTTTGCACATAGGTGGCTGGCGGTGTCGGTTTCTCCAACTTTAGTTGAACCGAGTGTGCTACGCCGGTCCTTGCGAAGGTTAAAACAGCACCAACTTGACAAACTATCATTGTGGTTTTGATGCGTAGGTAAAACGGTTCTTGCTAAGCCCATAGCAGCCACGTAAAACTTGCAACAACAAAGTAAAGGACGTCGAACTTGTTTTTGCAGGGCATGTTGTGATGTGATATGGTCAAGACATGATGCTAAATTTTATTGTATGAGATGATCATGTTTTGTAACGAGTTATCGACAATGGCGAGAGCCATATGGTTGTCGCTTTATTGTATGCAATGCAATCGCTCGTAATGCTTTACTTTATCACTAAGCGGTAGCGATAGTCGTAGAAGCATAAGATTGGCGAGACGACAATGATGCTACGATGGCGATCAAGGTGTCGCGCCGGTGACGATGGTGATCATGACGGTGCTTCGGAGATGGAGATCACAAGCACAAGATGATTATGGCCATATCATATCACTTATATTGATTGCGTGTGATGTTTATCTTTTATGCATCTTATCTTGCTTTGATTGACGGTAGCATTATAAGATGATCTGTCACTAAATTTCAAGATAAAAGTGTTCTCCATGAGTATGCACCGTTGCCAAAGTTCGTCGTGCCCAGACACCACGTGATGATCGGGTGTGATAAGCTCTACGTCCATCTACAACGGGTGCAAACCAGTTTTGCACACGTAGAATACTCAGGTTAAACTTGATGAGCCTAGCATATGCAGATATGGCCTCGGAACACTGAGACCGAAAGGTCGAGCATGAATCATATAGTAGATATGATCAACATAGTGATGTTCACCATTGAAAGCTACTCCATTTCACGTGATGATCGGTTATGGTTTAGTTGATTTGGATCACGTGATCACATAGAGGATTAGAGGGATGTCTTTCTAAGTGGGAGTTCTTAAGTAATATGATTAATTGAACTTCAATTTATCATGAACTTAGTACCTGATAGTATCTTGCTTGTCTATGTTTGATTGTAGATAGATGGCCGTGCTGTTGTTCCGTTGAATTTTAATGCGTTCCTTGAGAAAGCAAAGTTGAAAGATGATGGTAGCAATTACGGACTGGGTCGATAACGAGGATTATCCTCATTGTTGCCGAAGAATTACGTCTGGAAGCACCGCTGGGTGCCAGCCCTCTTGCTGTTGTAACCGGCGGCGTTAAACGTCTGGCGAGCAAAGCTGATGACTACTCGATAGTTCAATGTGCCATGCTTTACGGCTTAGAACCGGGACTTTAACGACGTTTTGAGCGTCATGGAGCATATGAGATGTTCCAGAGTTGAAGTTAATATTTCAAGCAAATGCCGGATTGAGAGATATGATGTCTCCAATAAGTTCTACTGTTGCAAGATGGAGGAGAATAGTTACATCGGTGAGCATATACTCAAGATGTCCGGGTATAATAATCACTTGATTCAACTAGGAGTTAATCTTCGGATGATAGCGTCATTGACAGAATTCTCCAATCACTTCCACCAAGCTACAAGAGCTTCGTGATGAACTATAATATGCAAGGGATGGATAAGACAATTTCTCGAGCTCTTCGCAATGCTAAAGGCCGCGGAGGTAGAAATCAAGAAAGAGCATCAAGTGTTGATGGTCAATAAGACCACTAGTTTCAAGAAGAAGGGCAAAGGGAAGAAGAAGGGGAATTTCAAGAAGAATAGCAAGCAAGTTCTTTGCTCGGAGAAGAAACCCAAGTCTGGACCTAAGCACAGAAACGAGTGCTTCTCTTGCAAGCAGACTGGTCATTGGGCGGAACTTCCCCAAGTATTTGGCGGATAAGAAGGATGGCAAGTTGAACAAAGGTATATGTGATATACATGTTATTGATGTGTACCTTACTAGAGCTCGTAGTAGCACTTGGGTATTTGATCTTGGTTACATTGCTAATATTTGCAACTCAAAACAGGGACTACGGATTAAGCAAACACGGCAAAGGGCGAGGTGACGATGCGCGTGGGAAATGGTTCCAAAGTCGATGTGATCGCGATTGCACGCTACCTCTACATCTACCTTGGGATTAGTATTAGACCTAAATATTTTTTTTTGGTGCCAGCGTTGAGCATGAACATTATATCTGGATCTTGTTTGATGCGAGACGGTTATTCATTTAAATCAGAGAATAATGATTGTTCTATTTATATGAGTAATATCTTTTATGGTCATGCACCCTTGAAGAGTGGTCTATTTTTGATGAATCTCGATAGTAGTGATACACATATTCATAATGTTGAAGCCAAAAGATGCAGAGTTGATAATGATAGGGCAACTTATTTGGGGCACTGGCATTTAGGTCATATCGGTGTAAAGCGCATGAAGAAACTTCATACTGATGGACTTTTGGAACCACTTGATTATGAATCACTTGGTACTTGCGAATCGTGCCTCATGGGCAAGATGACTAAAACGCCGTTCTCCGGTACTATGGAGAGAGCAACAGATTTGTTGGAAATCATACATACAGATGTATGTGGTCCGATGAATGTTGAGGCTCGTGACGGATATCGTTATTTTCTCACCTTCACAAACGATTTAAGCAGATATGGGTATATCTAGTTAATGAAGCATAAGTCTTAAACATTTGAAAAGTTCAAAGAATTTCATAGTGAAGTTGAAAATCATCGTAACAAGAAAATAAATTTTCTACGATCTGATCGTGGAGGAGAATATTTGAGTTACGAGTTTGGTCTACATTTAAAATAATGCGGAATAGTTTCGCAACTCACGCCACCCGGAACACCACAGCGTAATGGTGTGTCCGAATGTCGTAATCGTACTTTACTAGATATGGTGCGATCTATGATGTCTCTTACTGATATACCGCTATCGTTTTGGGGTTATGCTTTAGAGACAACCGCATTCACGTTAAACAGGGTACCATCAAAATCCGTTGAGACGACGCCTTATAAACTGTGGTTTGGCAAGAAACCAAAGTTGTCGTTTCTTAAAGTTTGGGGCTGCGATGCTTATATGAAAAAGCTTCAACCTGATAAGCTCGAACCCAAATCGGAGAAATGTGTCTTCATAGGATACCCAAAGGAGACTATTGGGTATACCTTCTATCACAGATCCGAAGGCAGGACATTCGTTGCTAAGAATGGATCCTTTCTAGAGAAGGAGTTTCTCTCGAAAGAAGTGAGTGGTAGGAAAGTAGAACTTGATGAGGTAACTATACCTGCTCCTCTATTGGAAAGTAGTTCATCACAGAAACCGGTTTCTGTGACACCTACACCAATTAGCGAGGAAGTTAATGATGATGATCATGGAACTTCAGAACAAGTTATTACTGAACCTCGTAGATCAACCAGAGTAAGATCCGCACCAGAGTGGTACGGTAATCCTGTTCTGGAAGTCATGCTACTAGATCATGATGAAACTACGAACTATGAAGAAGCAATGGTGAGCCCAAATTCCGCAAAATGGCTTGAGGCCATGAAATCTGAGATGGGATCCATGTATGAGAACAAAGTGTGGACTTTGGTTGACTTGCCTGATGATCGGCAAGCAATTGAGAATAAATGGATCTTCAAGAAGAAGACCGACGCCGACGGTAATATTACCATCTACAAAGCTCGACTTCGTGGCGAAAGGTTTTGACAAGTTCAAGGGATTGACTACGATGAGACCTTCTCACCAGAGCGATGCTTAAGTCTGTCCGAATCATGTTAGCAATTGCCACATTGTATGATTATGAAATTTGGCAAATGGATGTCAAAACTGCATTCCTGAATGGATTTCTGGAAGAAGAGTTGTATATGATGCAACCGGAAGGTTTTGTCGATCCAAATGGAGCTAACAAAGTGTGCAAGCTCCAGCGATCCATTTATGGACTGGTACAAGCCTCTCGGAGTTGGAATAAATGCTTTGATAGTGTGATCAAAGCATTTGGTTTTGTACAGACTTTTGGAGAAGCCTGTATTTACAAGAAAGTGAGCGGGAGCTCCGTAGCATTTCTGATATTATATGTGGATGACATATTACTGATTGGAAATGATATATAATTTCTGAATAGCATAAACGGATACTTGAATAAGAGTTTTTCAATGAAAGACCTCGGTGAAGCTGCTTACATATTGGGCATCAAGATCTATAGAGATAGATCAAGACGCTTAATTGGACTTTCACAAAGCACATACCTTGACAAAGTTTTGAAGAAGTTGTGACAATACTGCCGGACTGGTAACTGCAACGTGGCGGATGTTGAGCGTGGGAGGTCTGCAACGGTGGCCACGCTACCCTTCCGGCTTGCAGTCAATGCTACTTCGCAACAACGCCGACGCTCTTGCCGCCCAACACGATGGTCGTTGCAGCTCTCCTGGAACAACGCGCGCAACACCGTCGACGTGGTGTTGCTCTGCAGCTTGACGGGGAGGCTCGCAACACCGTGGCCCCCGCGCATCACATGTCGTCGTTGTTGTGCCGCCCGCTCACAGCTCGTCCCCCATCTGAAGTGGTGGCCACCGGTGTGTGGTGGTGCCCTGTCCAGTCCTCAGCCTGCGTGTGGGGCGACGGAGATAAGGCGAGGGCGGCGACTAGTATGGAAAGGGTGCAGGAAGCAGCATCGAGTGGCGCGTGCTTGAGTCTGGCGTGCAGCCGCAAGATTCGTTCATGGAGATGACGGGAACAAGCGGAATTAGCTGAGAGGGGCGGAGAAGATGCGTGGTGGAGATGAATGCCTCCTTTGGTTCACAGGATTTCTATAGAAACTTTAGAGGATAAGATTTTTGTAGGAATTTTTTTTTTGGTAACCTTTGGTTTAAAGGAATGAAATCCTGTTCATGTACATGATTTCTTCCTTTCCTTCATGTTTCACATGAAAAGAAAAAGAGATCTAACCTCTTGGAAAACTTCCCTGGCGCGAATGACACGCAAGTCAGCAATTGTTCCCTCGCTTTTTTTTTCCATCGCTCGCATTGCTGACCCACTAAAAAAACAAAATCAAGTCCACATTCATCCATCCCCTTCTCTCACACAGAACGGCGTAGCTGACCGGCAAGGAGGGCGGCAACGGACGGCCGAGCGACGCGGCCACATCCGGACGGTGGCCAGTAAACACCGGCAAGCTAGAGAGCATCTACCGCCGACCTGCTAGCCCTCAAGCTCCAGCGGCATCAATCTGTTGCAAATCTCTTCAGATTTAGATCGAACTTGCCTTATCTCTTTATATTCAGATCTGGTGCTAATTAATGGAGAAATAGTCCAGTCCAGTTTGCCGGTATGAGTTGCCCCCAAGCAATTTCCCGTATCTTGAGTCTTTAGTCCCTTCGCTCTACTTTCTTGAAAATGTGATTGTACTGAGGTAAAAGATGGTAAAAGAAGCCATCGATGCTCACTCAGAAGAACAAAAAATTGGATGGATTCAAACTCTTTTTCTTATGAGCAGAATGTTCACCTCTCCTGCACACTTTATTTTTGAGGTAAATACACTAGAAGTCACAGAACTTGCACGCAACATTCAGTTTAGTGCATAAACTTGTAAAATACGTGTTTTTGGTCATCTAACTTGTCATTTCGTTAATATACGGTGCTTCCAACCATATCCCTACGGGTACCAACGTGGCAGGGCCACCGTCACTGGCTGAGGCTGTTTTTTTTGTAAGAAAGGACCCATACATTCTATTTATTTTTACACAAAAAATCCTTAATTAAAATGAAAGAAGCTGCAGCGCATGATGGGATTCAAACCGAGGAGCTAGCACGATCCGCCTAGCATAGAGAGCCACTAGACCAACTAACAGTTGACGCTTCCTCAAAAAAAAAAAAATCTAACAGTTGACGTTAAAATGCATAGTTAAAGCTATTTAACACGTACTGCATAAATAAAAATAGAAATTAGAACGACAAAAGGGTTTGCTGAAAAGGGAAAGCCCTAGTTTGATACTATGGCATCGTGTACAAGTGTCAACCATCAGGCCACAACGACACTTAGTAACATAAACAAATTTTATCTTGTGTATTGTTTTTTCTATGTAAGATAGATTTGATTTTAGTTTATCAGACAAATCAACGGAAATTTTGTCTGAATTCAAATAATTTTAAATTAATAATCTAGATAAGAGAAAATATAGTTCAGAATGTGTACTTTTACACTTTGATATATATCTTAGTAGTCTCAAATAAACATGAAGTAACATTAGGTGGTTGGTTAGGACGCCCGCTTTAGTGCAACAGGTCGCCGGTTTGAAGTGGGGTTTCCCTTTTTCCTGGTTTGATTTTTACTTTAATTCATATGGTCTATGTTATATAAAGCAAATTGTATACATTTAATGTAAAATTTCAGCTGGTCGAGTGGCTGTCTATCCTGGGCGAATCACAGCAGGTCGTGAGTTTCAAATCCCACAAACGTTCCAACGTTTTCCATTTATTTCAGAATTTTTTGCATAAATAAATAAAATACAAGGGTGCTATCTAAAAAAGTGCATGCGGATTACCACCATCTCAGCCACTAACAATGGGCCCCTCCATGTGGCATGCATAGGGATACGACTGGATACCGTAGAAAGCACCGTATATAAACAAGAGGACAAGTTAGATGACCAGAAACACGTATTTTACAAGGTTATGCACTAAATTGAACGTTGCGTGCAAGTTCTGTGACTTCTAGGGTATTTAGTTCTTTATTTTTTGTCTTAAAGAGTCAAAGGTGATTTTTCTACTCACTGTTTATATAACCTCTACTTCATAATAAAGTACTTCCTCCGTCCTAAAATAAATGACTAAACATTATATTATATTTAATACAAAGTTAGTTCAATGTCGAGTCACTTATTTTGGAACGGAGAAAGTAACATGTAACCGTGCAGATTTTACCATCTCACTAGTCTCATTATGTGTCTAGTTACTCCAAACTTTGAAAAAGTAACAGTACAGATTTTACTAACGGCTAGTTGCTTCAAATTTTGAAAATGTATTTCTTTATGTTTTCTATGTGTATTCCTATCCTGTGAATGAAATGACATTTCATTTCCTATTCCTATGATCTGAGCAGTCATAGGATTCAAAATGCGTGCACCTTATTTCTTATATATTTTTATTTTTATGCAATTTCTATCCTATAAATCAAAGATAGCCTAAGTTGGAATAAGGCAGGGCGAAGAGCGGTGGGCAAGCCCCACGGGTGCGCGTGTCACGCAACAGAGGCGGCTTGCGCCGCGAGAAATCAGCCGGTCTAAAAAGATAGTTTTCCGTGATCTAATGGATAAACAAAGATATGGCTTGTAGTGCAGATAAGGCTTGTAGTGCATTCGTGCTTGAAGAAATCAGGAGACAAATGGACAAGTATGTGTGACTTTTTCATTTGAAGACAACGTGATCCTCCGAACTTTCTTGCAACACATTTTTTATATATTTCTTTATTTTATAAAATACACAGTAAAACGATTGTTCTACGGTCCATGGTTCAAGAAAAAAAGTAGACGAAGTCAAGTCAATTCTTTTGACTGAGCTTACACTATCATCAGGCATCGGCACCCTATATATAATCCCATAGCACAGGCAGCAAATCACATCCACACCACTAGCTCAGCGGCACAGGCCTGCAAGCCTGCAACACCTGCTACAAAATGAAGCTTCAGGTAGCCACAGTCACCTCCATCCTCCTGGTGGCCTCGGCCGCGACGGCCCAGGCCGTGACGTTCGACGCGTCGAACAAGGCGTCGGGCACCTCCGGCGGCCGGCGGTTCAACCAGGCCGTTGGCCTCCCATACTCCAAGAAGGTCCTCTCCGACGCCTCCGCCTTCATCTGGAAAACCTTCAACCAGCGCGCCGCCGGCGACCGCAAGCCTGTCGATGCCGTCACCCTCGTCGTGGAGGACATCAGCGGCGTCGCCTTCACCAGCGCCAACGGCATCCACCTCAGCGCCCAGTATGTCGGCGGCATCTCCGGCGACGTCAAGGAGGAGGTTACCGGCGTGCTGTACCACGAGGCGACGCACGTGTGGCAGTGGAACGGACAGGGCAGGGCGAACGGCGGGCTCATCGAGGGGATCGCCGACTACGTGCGGCTCAAGGCCGGGTTCGCGCCGGGGCACTGGGTGAGGCCGGGGCAGGGTGACCGGTGGGATCAGGGGTACGACGTCACGGCGAGGTTCCTCGACTACTGCGACTCGCTCAAGCCCGGGTTCGTCGCGCAGCTCAACGCCAAGATGAAGAGTGGGTACACCGACAACTTCTTCGCGCAGATTCTCGGCAAGAACGTGCAGCAGCTGTGGAAGGATTACAAAGCCAAGTTTAGAGGCTGAACGCACGATAAGTTGATGGGTCCTTCACGGTGTGATGGCATAACCCACTAGTTCGAATAAGACATGTGTTTTACGTCTGTAATAGGACAGATAAATAAACGATTCGCTAGTCCGAATCGACGCCGCTTCGACACGTGGTTAGACGGTTCAGTGGTATTTTTCTGGATTTATTCGAGCCCTTTCAAAGAAGTGTGTTCAACGAAGTTTATAGAGATGAGTGTAAAGAAATGCGTTCAACGAAGTTTATAGAGATGAGTGTATGTGTGTATGTATAAGTGTCTGTGTCTACACTGTATTTTAAAACAACTGACGGGCTTTCGTCAATTCTTCTTCACTGTGCTGAAAATGATCAACGAAACATGTGCCTTACGCTCTATAATGAAAGATAAACAAACGGTTTCACTAATTCGAAATCGGCTCTGAGTTACATGTTACTAGTCTTATGTTGGTGATATGTGAATGTGTTTTTGTGGTGGTGTGAGTGTGTACGTGTTGTAATTGGTTTTCTAAGAGTATCTAAAGCCGGCTACCTCAAACCTGCCTCATACGTCCAGGTAGGATATCAGGTTATAAAATTTTGACGCCACAAATGGTCCTCAAACGCTCCGGTTGACCGGCATCACTCATATTCGGCCAAATATGGAACGGATATGGAGGTGTCCGGACGCATCAGGGCACGCCCGCCACGTCGGGCCCGGCCCACGCTGGCCCACCCGACCCCATATATATTCCTCCTCATCCGCTCGCCAGACCAAACTCTAGCCAATTCACTCCACTCCCCTTCCACCACCCAAACTCGTCTCCGGCGCCTTCCGGCCGTCTCCGGCATGGCGGGCAGCGGATCCAAGTCCTTCACTTCCAGATCTGTCGACCCGGAGCTCATCCCACGCGGCTTCAAGGAGGATACGACCATCCGGCTTGCACTCCGCCGCGCCCGGGAGGAGGCCCGTGCACGGCAGCGCTCGGACTCCTTCTGTCGGGAATTCATTGCGTGCGCCCAAATGGCGCATGGATCCGGCGCTAGGCCAGCTGTAGCTGCCTCGCCGGAGGCGGTGCGGTCCGTCTGGCGTCCGAACACGGTGGCGGGCGCGGAGCCCCTCCGTTGACGCGCTGAGCATCAGGACGGACCATGGGCCTCGTCTGACGAGAACATGGCACGACGGGCACCGGGCGCGGGAGGCGGCGACAACCCTCACGCGGTGGACGTCGGTGATGCGGCTTAAAGCTACGTCGGTATTTCCTCAAAGAGGAATGGATGATGTAGCACAGCGACGGTAGGTATTTCCCTCAGTGATGAGACCAAGATTATCGAACCAGTAGGAGAACCAAGCAACAACACGTAAACGACACCTGCACACAAATAGCAAATACTTGCAACCCGACATATCAAAGGGGGTGTTAATCCCTTTTGGGTAACGGCACCAGAAATTGACAAACAGACGTGAATAAATTGTAATAGATTGATAAATGAAACGTCAAATAAAATAAATAAGAATAAATTGCAGCAAGGTATTCTGTACTTTTGGTTTAATAGATCTGAAAATAAAAGCAAAAAAAAAAAATAGATCGTAAAGATAAATAATATGAGAAAGAGACCCGGGGGCCGTAGATTTCATTAGTGGTTTCTCTCGAGAAAAATAGCAAATGGTGGGTAAGCAAATTACTGTTGGGCAATTGATAGAACTTCAAATAATGATGACGATATCCAAGCAATGATCATTGCATAGGCATCACGTCCAAGATTAGTAGACCGACTCCGGCCTGCAGCTACTACTATTACTCCACACATCAACCGCTATCCAGCATGCATCTAGTGTATTAAGTTCATGGAGAAACAAAGAAATGCAATAAGAACGATGACATGATGTAGACAAGATCTATTTATGTAGAAATAGACCACATTGTTTTATCCTTAGAAGCAACGATACATACGTGTCGGTTCCCCTTCTGTCACTGGGATTAAGCACCGTAAGATCGAACCTACTACAAAGCACATCTTCCCATTGCAAGATAAATAGATTAAGTTGGCCAAACAAAACCCAAATATCGGAGAAGAAATACGAGGCTATAAGCAATCATGCATATAAGAGATCAAAGAAACTCAAATAACTTTTATGGAGATAAAAAGATAGATCTGATCATAAACTCAAAGTTCATTCGATCACAACAAACACATCGCAAAAAGAGTTAAATCATATGGATCTCCAAGAGACCATTGTATTGAGAATCAAACGAGAGAGAGGAATACATCTAGCTACTAACTACGGACTCGAAGGTCTACAAAGAGCTACTCACACATCATCGGAGGGGCACCAATGGAAGTGGTGAACCTCTCGATGATGGTGTCTAGATTGGACCTGGTGGTTCTGGACTCTGCGGCGGCTGGAATTGATTTTCGTCGACTCCCCTAGGGTTTCTGGAATATTGGGGTATTTATAGAGTAAAAAGGCGGTCCGGGGGCACCCGAGGTGGGCACAACCCACCAGGGCGCTCATTGGCCTCCAGCGCACCCTGGTGGGTTGTGCTCCGCTCGGAGCAGCCCCCATGTAACGCCCCGGACACACCCGCCGATGGTCGTTACTCCTGGCGGGATTTAGACTGGCCCCCATAGATCAATACTAGTCTTTTCTGCGCATTTTGTCCTCACACGTGCGCACCCGGGAGCAACTTCCTGGTCAGTCACCCATCCTGAAATTACTCCAAGCTGAGCACGCTTAACTTTGGAGTTCTGTCTGAATGCGCTTCCGAAAAAGAAGGAATTCCTTATTGATATGAGTAGTCTATCATCCCTATTAAGTCAGGCTACCACATACACCCCCACTCAGAGGAACAGACATCCTCGTCGGGCCACAGGAACGTTCCCTCTTGGCACATACGTCTGTGCATCCAGTCCGGTACATGTGCCATGTCGTGTGCCACGACGGGTCACAAACGTCATGAAAAACATGACCACGCACCTGTCCGCAAACATCCGTGTAACCGCGAGGGTCGACTCTGATACCAACTTGTAACGCCCCGGACACACCCGCCGGTGGTCGTTACTCCTGGCGGGATCTATACTGGCCCCACAGATCAATACTAGTCTTTTCTGCACATCCAAAAAAGAAGGAATTCCTTATTGATATGAGTAGTCTATCATCCCTACTAAGCCAGGCTATCACACCCCAGGTGCTTCTTCGGCCCATTGGTTGTCTTCTGGTCCAAAAAAATCTCCAAAAAGTTTCGCTGTGTTTGGACTCCGTTTGGTATTGATTTCCTACGATGTAAAAAAACATGGAAAAGACAATAACTGGCACTTGGCACTATGTCAATACGTTAGTACCAACTAATGATATAAAATAACTATAAAATGATTATAAAACATTCAAGAATGATAATATAACAGCATGGAACATTAAAAAATTATAGATACATTGGAGACGTATCAGTCGGCTAGGCGGAGTCGCATTCTCCGACGCCCCGTATGGCGCATCAGTCCGGGCGCCGCAACCGCATCATGGTGGACTTCGGCGGCTCGTCCCAGGACGGATCCGTCATCGATCTGGCATCCACCGGCACCGTTCAGGTTACGGGCACCGACGAGGAAGAGTAGGGCATGGGAGACGGTGGCACCTTGAGTCCCGTGAGCCGGGTCATGTCCCATGCCCTACTCTACCTTGCCGGCGACTGGGCCAACATTTTGAGGGGCGCATGCAGCCGGCCGTCGGACATGGCCACGGTGGAGTCGGGCGAGCAAGGACCAGAACCGGACGAAGCTCCGCTCAAAGATCGTTGTGTTGCATGTAATAATATTGATTTGAGGTATCCGGATGTGGAATGCATTTTTTGAGGCATGACCGATCATTGTCTGTGATGTAGATGCTTAAAAAACAAAAGGTTGTTTGGACTTCGAAAGTCTTAAAGCTGTTTGCGCACAACATGCTTGGGTGGGTGCATTCAAAACCGCTCTGCAGGGTTTGGGGCGCGGTCAGGGTCCATTATGTGGTGGCGGGGGTCTGGCACAAGGTGGGAAAGGGACGCGGATGCATAGGCAGCGATAGCGGGAGCGAGAAGGGCGGAGGCGAGGAGAGGAGGGGGCAGCGTGAGCAGTGAAGGAAGGTGCTTGCTCGTTGGTTTTTGTTTTCTTCAAGGCTGAACGGGCTTCGCTGCCTTGGGCCGAGCAGGAAAACTGGCTCGACTAACTACAGGGCTCCAAAATAGCTACGGGAGTAGTTGCCCTCGCAACATCAAGCCCAGTTCGCAGCAAACATTGCGTTTACTTTAGATCGAACGATCAGTAATGTTTAACAGACGAAATCTAACGGCCAGAAACGCCTAATTCGTGAGAGGGCAGAGATTAGGTGCAGTTTTACTGTTCTTAACGAAACATTAGTTCTACCATTCATACATCTCAATATTTTTTCTTAGTTCTTCTTGATTGATCATCATGTGGTTTTCATTGGCTGGTTTTTCAGCTAGGCTTACAACCTTCTTAAAGTAAGTCCTGACTGTAGGTCCATGTATTGGGATTGAGATAATATATTATCAAATTTGGCGCTAATCTTAATGCAGGAATGCCATCCAAAGTTGAGCTATTCTATGTTCAGAATGAATGACATTGTACGGACGCTAAATCCACTAACTAATGCATAATTTGGGATTGAAGACGGTTTATTGGTTCACTACAGAAAGATTCAAATGGAGGCAAGGTACATAAAACTATTTGTTGCTAGTCTTCCTAGTGAGTAGTTATAGGGAAGAACGACAAATGATTTTCACTTCACCTTTTCATGTGATAAATTTCACCACCCTTGAAAATGAAAGACTAAAAATGAATTGCAGTGCTGGGATAGGGTGACGAATCTTCACATGCTTGGTAGTATCAATGTCCCTTGTGCAAATTACTCTGTGGTAGAAAAAATTGCATGGTAATATGTGTCTCATTCGTATAATAAATATCGTAGTACAAGTCACGTAAACACCGACCTGACAGCTAGACTTTGCACACAGAAACACCAGCCAAGAAAAATATTACAATCAAGACCGAAAATTTCCTAAGCTTGACACCAACGCCCGTAACCTGCCTTCGGCACCACCGGAGCAACCACGAAAATAAAATAAAATGATCGATCACCTCCTCACCCGAGCTCGATGCGGCTCCATTACACGGACCTCTAATGTGGCTCACCAAAGATGAAGACATTGCCATTGAATGAATCAGACTAGGGAAATACCCCGGACAAGCCACCGAACTCCAGATCTGGCATCACTGCACGATTAATACACTAGAGGACGAAACCATACCTGCGAGTCACCAACCACGAGCCCGGAACACGATCCGTCTTATAGACATCGTCAATGCAAGCCACTATCTGCACCTGCTCCTGGAGTACCTCCCAAGTTCCACGCTAACGCTGGAGCAGACGTCGCACGACATCCCCACCTGAACAGATTAGTTCCCAAATCTATCACCAACCATAGAGCGTACTGAAAGAACATGCGGTGCCCCCATGTTTGGTTTTGGTAATTGATGACAATCTCTATGGACTAATGGTTGCCTTGAGTTTATTTGAAGGTTTTGTCCATAGGCTTTTCTTGGAGTACATGTGTTGGTTTCAAGGAGAGTTTGTGTCGACCAAGGTGCTATTCAAGGAATTATCCAAAGATTGGTCATTTGAGAGTTGAGCTTACTGCAAGCATGTCTTGAAGAATAAGATTGTTTGATCATTCATGTTTACCTTCAAGACATCATCCAAATGAAGAGAGTTGGAAAGAATCAAGGTTGATCAAGACTAAGTCAAGAGTGAATCAAGTTGATCAACACACAAAGCGTACAAGATGTACAGAGGGATCAAGTGATCCCATGGTATGGTAAGCATTGTCCATTACGCTTTGTGTACTAACCCATGGTCTTCGTGAGAGTTCTTTGTGGGGTTAGGTTGCGGTGTGCAAATTCAAGTGAAGCATCACGAAGAGATCAAATGCTTGAAGTTTGCCGTCCATTGTGGTGACAATGGACTTGTGAAGATGTCTTGGAAGAGTGGCTCACCCATAGTGGAGTATGGGGAGCAATCAACTAGTCTTCATCGAGCCAGCGCAATCAAGAAAGGTGGTCCAACTTGAGGGAGTCAAGATCGTCATCGTCTAGCTCAAGTGGACCATGTGCAAGGCAAAGGTTTGCCCTTGATAGGTTTTCTATTTTACCAGTCTCATGATGGTAGTTGGGAGACCGGGTTATAGGATCGATTGTCGTACTATCAAGGGGGGCTTTCGATGAGTAGCTTGATCGTATCATTCGTAGAGAGCTCAAACCATTGCATCCTTGCATCATCTTTTTTGGTTCTTGTTTGGTTCTTCTCCTTGTGAGATTTGGAGCTTATGGTCATTTTTATGACAAGCTCGAGTTCACCGAAAATGGAGTTCACATGCATCTTCTATGATGTTTTCAATGTTGGAGGATATGCCGGTTCTTCTCTGTTGGAGGTTTCACTCCTTTGTTTGTTAGGCATACCTCCCCTACCTCTTCTTACTATATCCAACAAGCTTGAGTTTGCTCAATTCGGAGCTCATTTGTAGAAGTTATGGCAGTTCTGGTTTTATTGTTTCCCTCTGTTGTCTTCTCTGCAAAATGAAGGACTCCTAGTGTTGCTAATCTGGGGCATGCGGTAGTATTGCTCTCCGGAGCGGTAGTACCGCAGATCCATCTTGATAATCTTGCAGGTGCTCACGGTAGTACCGGTGCGTGGGAGCGGTAGTACCGTGGCCTCGTGCCAGCGCAGCTACTCGAAAGCGTAGTAGGGCGGATGTAATTTTTACATCCGTGCCCTCTGTGATAATACCAGCGCCCTTGGCGCGTAGTACCGTGGCTCAGCCAGCTTAGCAGCATGAGCGAAGTAGGGCGGATGTAATTTTACATCCGCGCCCTATCTTGATAATACCGCTCTTCGTGTCTTGATAGTACCGTACCAGATTTTTGCGCAGTCCTCCTCGGCAGAAGTAGGTGCAGTAATTTTTACTTTCGTGCTTTCTCTGCGCTAGTGTTGCCTGCCTTACGGTAGTACCGTAGGGCGCGTGATAATACCGCTCGGCGGTTCTACCGCTCGTTGCCCTAACGCAACATGCCTTCATCGGCGATGCTGCACATGCGGTAGTACCACAACCTGCAGCGGTAGTACCGCAGCCGACATGATAGTACCGCAGCTCCGTCTTGTAGTACCGCGTCGTCTGGCTGAGTGAGGGATAACTGTTGGATTTTCTCCCCACCTATAAAGGGGTCTTCTTCCTCATTGAGACTTAATCCTTTGAGCTCGTGTTCTTCCCCATTGTTGACCTTCTTGAGCTTGCTAACTCTCAATCCCTCCATGGATTCTTGCTAGTTTTGAGGGAAAGAGAGAGAGATCTAGATCCACATTTCCACCAATCACTTTCTCCTCTATGTGAGGGGAACCCCTTGGATCTAGATCTTGGAGTTCTTGGTGTTCTCCTTCTTGTTCTTCCTCTCATTTTCTTCCCTAGCATTAGTTGCTTGGTGGGATTTGAGAGATAAGGACTTGGGCACTCCGTGTGCCCTTGCCATTACATTTGGTGCATCGGTTTGAGTTCTCCACGGTGATACGTGGAAGTTACAAGTTGAGAAGCTTATTACTCTTGGGTGCTTGGTGCCCTTGAGCTTGTTCCTCTTGGGTGCTTGGGCGCCCTAGGCAGTTAGTGGTGTTCGAGCTCAATCATTGTGGTGTAAAGCTCCGGCAAGCGTCGGGTCTCCAATTAGGTTGTGGAGATCGCCTCGAGCAATTTGACGGGTACCGGTGACCGGCCCCAAGGGTTGCCAAAGTGTACGGGTTCGGTGACCGCCCCAAGGGTTGCCATTTATGCGGGTTCGGTGACCGCCCTCAAGAGTCCCTTAGTGGAATCACGGCATCTTGCATTGTCGAGGGCGTGAGGAGATTACTGGTGGCCCTAGTGGCTTCTTGGGGAGCATTGTGCCTCCACACCGCTCCAAGCGGAGATTAGCATCCGCAAGGGTGTGAACTTCGGGATACATCGTCATCTCCGCGTGCCTCGGTTATCTCTTACCCGAGCCCTTTACTTATGCACTTTACTTTGTGATAGCCATATTGTTTCTTGTCATATATCTTGCTATCATCTAAGTAGTTTTTCTTGCTTAGCATAAGTTGTTGGTGCACATAGGTGAGCCTAGTTGTTGTAGGTTTTGTGCTTGACAAATTAACCGCTAGGTTTATTCCGCATTTGTTCAAGCCTCAACCGTAATTATTTTAAAGTGCCTATTCACCCCCCCCCCCCTCTAGGCGGCATCCACGATCTTTCACGTACAACCTCGTCAGGAGAGGATCTGGAGCTTCTTTATTCGGCGCCATCGTCGCCGCTGTCGAAGCAAAGACGTCGGATGACCCAAAGCCTAAGCTATTAGGGCCCTACAACCTGAAGCTACACGACCCGAACGTGCGGGATCCGTCAACTCCCCTCACCACATATGACCGAGGGGTCCTCGATTGGAGGGGGGCCGCCCGAAGGCTAGCCTCTGCTTGGGGTGGCTAGGGTTTCTACCCTGAATTGCAGCCTTATTTCTTATAGTCATTTCTGAATTTTGTATTTATATTCTTGTTATCTATTGTTTTGGAATACCTATTTTTGATACTCTGCTGCAATCAATGTCTTGAATTCTGTACAGAAACAATTATCCAACTATAGACTTAACTACACATTTATCAATTAGTGGCCATGGTTTTGTTTGTGATAACTTATTTTATATGTCTTCATGTATTACAAAAATTTATGCAAGACCATCGGAAAAATAGATGGGCACGAAAAACGAGCGCCAACGCTGATCTACTCTAGTATGAGTATGCAACTCAATTAGATTGATATTATGCTTGAATAGTTTTTGGACTTTAAAAATGCATTGTTGAATTGGGGCTGGAATTTAGTTACTTTGCATAGTAAAGTATGGCATGGTGGCAGAGAAGGTGTGATGCGGAGCATCCCTCACTCATCCCCATGGACGCACCTACATCTTCCTCAACACCACGTGGACCCATGACTCGAGCCCGAGCTAAGGCTATCGAAGATAAGGTGAACTCGCTCCTCTCCGAACTCCCTCTTCCTACTCACGAGACATGGCTACTACCTCATTCGGAAACTCTATGTGTAATCAGGTACATGGAGATGAGCCAATGAACAACTACTTGCAAGAGCCAAGACGACGAGGACCCCAAGCATGTTGAAGAAGAAGAAGAAAAGCTGCTGAAGCTACAGGCATCGGACGTCCGACCAAGTCCGGACGTCCGACAACTCCCAGGCCACGGACGACCGACGCCCTCCGGACGTCCGGCAGCTGGGCACCAGAATGGAAACTCACGGACGACCGAAGCCACCGGACGTCCGACCGATGCACGCCCGAACCGAATCTACGGACGTCCGACGATCCACGGACGTCCGGGCCTTCCCGAAGCCCGGATGACCGGCCCTCTCCGGACGACCAACGCACACCGATCAGAGCCAAATCTACGGAAGACCGAAGTCTCCGGACGACCGACCGACCAGCACCGAGCGGATTCTGGACGTCAAAAAGCCTCCGGACGTCCGGACCGTCCAAGCCCAGACGTCCGACGCCTTCCGGACGTCTGACACTGTGTGACGCGACCATGGCTGGAGCCCTGTACCCGTTCACTTCGCCCCATTTGCACTAAGACTATAAATAGACCTCCTCCTCCTCCTAGTTAGGGTTAGCAAAGGATTAGCTCATATTTGTGTGAGAGCTTTGCTCATCCACTTGGTTACCTTCTCCTCGGAGATCGCGCCTCCTCGGAGAAGATCCTTCCAAGAGGATTCAAGACCCCCTTCTAGGGTGGACCCCCATCAAGACCTCCTCACGGAGAAGAACCGCTACTCGTGTATCTTTCCTTTGTTGATTTAGAATCTTGTGCTACCTTATGTGTTCGGTGATCTAGCCCTTATGTGATCGAGACTTGTCGGTTTAGTGTTCCTCTTGTGTGTTTGTTCTTGTGTTCTTCCGCTTGTTCGTCGTGTTCTCCTCGTAGGATCCCCTCCAAACGTGAAAGATCGTCCACATAGGGTTCTGCCCTACATCATCTTGGTATCATGAGCCACGTTGATCACGTTTTTGGAGCCCCTACCCCGTGTTTTCTAGCTTGATTTTGTTGTTTTTGTCCTAAATCCGAAAATTCCCCACCAAAAATAGCCCTAATTTTTTTGTAATTTGTTGGTGAGTTGAGATTTTGTTGGATTTGGTCCATGGATTTGAGTTGCTACGTGTGGATCTAGCTTCTCCCACCCTCCCCACCCTTATCCATCAATCAATCCGCTCAATTTTGACCTCACCATCTTCTTCCACCTCAAAATCGCCCAGGCCCAACTCGCGTTGACCCGACCCCCGGACGACCGACGCTTTACGGACGTCCGGAGCCCCAGGAACAGCCGGACGACCGGAAAAAACCTGACGTCCGTGAAACCCTGACGAAACTGAAATTCTTCAGTTTAACCACCACCACCACCCCACCTTCCACCACATCTTCCAAAACCACACACACCACCATCCTCCCCAATACATCCTATGACGATTTTGCCACATTTGGGTCCTTGAGATTTTGAGTTGTGGTTCCTGTGTCCTATTGTGTTTCGGCTATCTAGGTACGGTTCGACTTCATCATCACCTCGACTCATCTTCGCAAGGGTCACATCATCACCAAGGACGGTAACATCATCGACATCTTTGTCATACCTTGCAATTGCATTGATACCCACATGGCCTTACTTTTGCGTAGCTTACCCATCGAGACTAGCCATTGAGTATTGCCGGCAACGTGACTTGTGCACATTAGTGATCATACTCCATAGCATACATACCATACCACCGTGGTGCATATCTTGGGATCCATTTGTGTGTCACAAAGTTGTCATAGCATACACAATTGCTATCTTGGTTCGTGAAGTTTTGCATGAGAAAAGAGCTCAAAAGTGAAAGAGCCACCCAAGCTTTTAAGCAAAGAGGAAAGATAAGCAAAGAGCTTATGAGCAAGAACCATAGCATCGTACTACATTAAGATTGTCATATTGGATCATCTTGGATCATAGCACCTAAATACCATACATATAGCATACGTGGGATAGAGATAGTTGCATTTTTGCCTAGTAGGTTGTGCACAAGTTTCGTATCCGCCTATTGTGCAATCGTGCTAGCGTCTCTCTAGTATTGTGCAACAAGAGCATTTTCGTGGATTCCACATTTTGGCTCACTTTTGGTTTGCACAATCCCACTTATCTATTTGCGTGTGTGTTTCCGTGTACCATTATTTGCTTGGTCTACTTGTTGCATTTGCAAATTTGTGTACCTTCAACATTATTGAAGCTCACTTACAATTGCATCAAATTTTGTGCCACCATCCTCACCAAGCTCCACCATAAGCTTTTATTTGTGTAGGTGTGAGAACCGACAAGGATTGGTACCAACAGTGCTATTTCATTGTCCGCATTTGAGTGAACTTGATTCATCATCAACTTCGGTCAAAGGTACATTCGTATTAGTTCTTCTCCTTCTACCAATCACATATTTGCTTGGAATGATGGATAGGCCAAGTACTTCTACCAACCCACTCTTCCTCGAGCAAGGCGATGACATGTCATCATCGTCACCAAGAGCCACCTCTTTGGTGCACTGTGAAGCGTTGCACCAAGAGCAACAAGCAATGAGTGACCGCATCGACAACCTCGCCACCGACTTGCGACTCTCCGAGCAACGCACAAGAGACTACTTCGACAACAAGTTCGACGCTCACACGTAAGAGAATGATGCAAGAATGGACGAGATCCGCGCCTTGATGAGGAACCGGCATCATTCCACTTCTTCATCCTCAAGACGGAGCCGCTCGAGTCGACACTCCGACGACACCTTCTATGACTCAAGTACACCTACTTCGAACACTCTTCGACGAGCCGCGCGTCAAGACCGTCATGCATCTCGCAACCCGCTACATGAGAAGCATTCACAAGAGCAAGTCAATGAGCAAGTCCCTCGTCCTCAATCAAACCAAGCCACTTTTGCCCAAGCTCAAGAACGACAACGACTACGGCACCAAGAGGAAGAACGAGCGCGTCTACACCAAGAAGAACAAGACGCCGAGGCGCAACGTCTCCAACGACAACAACGTGAAACGCAAGCTCTTGAGGCGCAACGTGCCCTTCAAGAATCAAGTCGAACCATTGCCAACCGCAATCGTGAACGGCGAAATCAAGAGGAAGCCCTTCGAGAAGAAATCCAAGAGAGGAACTACCAACCCCATGTACAACGTCAAGTTCCTCAAGCTCCTCCACAAGCTCGTCAAGCTCCACCTCAACCTCCAGTTCAACAAGAGCAAGTTGATCATGGTTTTCATCCACACTAAGAGCAACATGAAGATGATTGCAATCCACGTCAAGGGCGTCATCATCACCATCGCCAACAACACAATGAAGAGCAACGATATGGAAAGCTCAAATTCACCATGCCCAAGTTCAATGGAAGCAATGACCCCGAAGAGTACCTCTCATGGGCATTGAAGGTCGACAAAATCTTTCGTTTGCACAACTATGAGGAAGAGAAGAAGGTCGCTATGGCATCACTTGAGTTCCAAGACTATGTGCTCATATGGTGGGAACGAATCATTGAGCGACGACAAGCAAGAGGTGAACCTCCAATCACTACTTGGGCTCAAATGAAGGATGTCATGAGAGCACGTTTTGTGCCCACCTACTACAACCGCGACCTCTTCAAGAAACTCCAACTTCTCAAGCAAGGAACAAAGAGTGTTGAAGAATACTACAAGGAAATGGAGATAGCCATGATTCGAGTTAATGTGAAGGAAGATGATGAGCAAACTGTGGCATGTTTCTTGAATGGACTCAATCATCCCATCAAGAAGATTGCCGACTTCCAACCCTACTCCACCCTCATTGAGCTCGTGCATCAAGCTACAAAGGTGGAACGTCAAGTGCAAGATGACTTCAAGTACGCCAAGTACTCGTCCAAGACGTACGGCTTCTCCAACAACCAATCTTCAACAACTCCTCCAACATCTACATCAACCAAACCTTCTACAAGCAATGACGACAAGTCAAGTTACAAGAAAACTTCGACAAGTTCAAGTCGTCCTCCTCCTACTACAAGCAACTTCAAGCCGCGTGCTTCATCATCTACTCCGACCGATGAGACCATCAAGACAAGCTCCTTCAAGTGTTACACTTGCGGCGGCCGAGGCCACAAGTCCTACGAATGCACCAACAAGCGCACCATGATCCTCAACGACGACGGCACCTATGACTCATTGAGTGATGAGATGGAAGCCCTTGAGCAAGTGGCCATGCACCGGCGAGTGAACGAAGATGAAGATGATCAAGTCTTTTGTGATGAGGATTCGAGCCCCGCTCTCGTTGTCTCCAAGGTCTTGACTCTTCAACATCAACAAGAAGACGACCAAAGATGCCACATCTTCCACACAAAGGCCGGCATCAACGGAAGGTCCGTCAAGGTCATCATCGATGGAGGAAGTTGTCACAACTTGGCAAGTGAAGAACTATGCTCCAAGCTTCAATTGGTCAAGAGGAAGCACCCGAATACCTACAAGGTTCAATGGCTAAGTGACTCCGGCACTATACGAGTTGAACATACGGTCCAAGTCTCCTTCAAAATTGGTGCATATCAGGACACTTTGGAATGTGATGTGGTCCCAATGACGGTTTGCTACCTCCTTCTTGGTCGACCATGGCAATTCGACCGTGGTGTCTTCCACAACGGGCGCACCAATCACTATAGCTTCAAGATGAAAGGGAAGGAATATGTGCTACGACCTATGTATCCTAGTCAAGTGATAGCCGACAAGCAAGCCACCCATCATAGAGACAAGAGTGAGAAAGTGATCCACCAAAAAGTGAGTGAGAGCCACAAGCCAAACCTGAGCGCCTCTTCGCCTAGAGAGAAAAACCTCATCCTATTTGCCACCAAAAGTGAGATGAGAGAAGTGTGTGAGAACCCATCTAGTGTGATGCACTTTGTCCTTGTGTGCAAGGATAGAGAGCCAACAACTAACACCTCTCATGAGCTACCTTTAGTGTTTCAGTCTCTTTTGCAGGAATTCCAAGATGTTTTCCCCGATGAGCTACCTCCGGGTCTACCTCCTCTTCGAGGCATTGAGCATCGAATCAACCTCATCCCCGGAGCACCTCTCCCAAACAAAGCTCCATACCGAGTCAATCCCGAAGAAACCAAGGAGATTCAATGGCAAGTACAACAACTCATCGACAACGGTCATGTACGTGAAAGCCTAAGCCCGTGTGCCGTTCCCGTTTTACTTGTGCCTAAACCCGATGGAAGTTTCCGCTTGTGTTCCGATTGTAGACCTATAAATGCTATTACCGTTCGCTATAGGCATCCCATTCCTTGCTTAGATGATATGCTTGATGAACTTAGTGGAGCCAACTTTTTCTCAAAAATTGATCTTAAAAGTGGCTATTATCAAATCCGCATACAAGAGGGTGATGAACGGAAAACTTCTTTCAAAACCAAATTTGGTTTATATGAGTGGTTAGTGATGCCTATGGGTCTATCGAAGGCTCCCGGTACTTTTGTGCGTCTTATGCATCATGTGCTTCGCCCTTACATTGGAGTCTTTGTTGTGGTTTACTTCGACGATATTCTTGTGTTTAGCAAAACCATGAAAGAACATCTTGATCATGTTAGGGCTGTTTTGCAAACCCTTCGCAAGGAAAGTCTTTATGCAAACATGAAAAAATGCACATTTGGTGTTGACAAAGTGGTTTTCTTGGGTTTTGTAGTATCCTCAAAGGGTGTCCATGTTGATGAATCTAAAATTGAAGCAATTAAAACTTGGCCCCAACCCACCAATTTGCAACAAGTGCGTAGCTTTCTTGGTATTGCGGGTTTTTATCGTCGCTTTGTGAAAGATTTTAGCACAATTGCCGCTCCTTTGCATGCTTTGAGTAAGAAGAATACTCCTTTTGTTTGGGGAACTTTGCAATCCACCGCTTTTGATGAGCTCAAGTCTTTGCTTACTCATGCTCCGATTCTTGCTTTGCCTAATTTTGACAAAACTTTTGAGGTCCATTGTGATGCAAGTGGTACCGGAATTGGCGGAGTTTTGATGCAAGAAAAACGAGCCATTGCATATTTTAGTGAAAAACTATCCGGTGCTCAACTTAACTATCCCATCTATGACAAATAATTGTATGCTTTAGTGCGTGTGCTACATGTTTGGGGACATTACCTTAGACCGCATGAGTTTGTCATCCATACCGATCATGAAACGCTTAAGTACCTAAAAGGACAAACTAAGTTGAACAAGCATCGTGCCAAATGGAGCGAGTTTATTGAATCTTTTCCTTATGTGATCAAGTACATTAAGGGTAAAGAAAATGTAGTTGCCGATGCACTTTCACGCATATGCACGCTTGTCACTAAACTTGAGTTGAATGTTATTGGCTTTGAGCACATAAAAGAATTATATGCTAACGACCCATCTTTTGCTATTCCTTATGCTAAGTGTTTGACGCATACTTCTTGGGAACAATATTACATCAAGGATGCTTATCTTATGAGAGCTAACAAACTATGCATTCCCGAGTCTTCTCTTCGTTTGCTCCTTTTGCAAGAGGCTCATGGAGTCGGACTCATGGGACACTTTGGACGCGACAAGACATTCGCCACGCTCTCCAAGAACTACTTTTGGCCCAAGATGTTCCGCGACGTCTCACGCTTCACCAACCGATGCTCTACATTTCACAAAGCTAAGTCTAAAGCTCAATCTCATGGTCTTTACATGCCTCTTCCTATTCCTTATCAACCTTGGGAAGACATTAGCATGGATTTTGTACTTGGTTTGCCTAGAACTCAAAATGGAAAGGATTCCGTGTTTGTTGTTGTGGATAGATTTTCTAAGATGGCACATTTCATTCCTTGCAACAAGATAGACGATGCTTCACACATTGCAAATCTCTTTTGTAGGGAAATCTTGCGACTCCATGGAGTACCAAAGACAATCGTCTCCGATCGTGACGTCAAGTTCTTGAGTTACTTTTGGAAGACCCTATGCGCCAAGCTCGGAATCAAGCTCTTGTTCTCATCCGCATACCATCCTCAAACCGACGGCCAAACGGAGGTGACGAACCGCACACTATCCACTCTACTTCGTGTCTTGATCAAGAAGAACATCAAGGAGTGGGAAGCATGTCTACCCATCGCCAAGTACGCCTACAATCGTGCAAGACATTCGACTACCGGCAAGTCCCCCTTCGAGGTCGTCTACGGCTTCAACCCGTTGTCCCCATTGGACATTCTACCTCTTCCTCTACAAGAGCGCACCAACATGGATGCAAGTGCACGGGCAAGCTACATCAAGAAGATGCATGAGGATACAAGACAAACCATCGAGCGCCAAGTACAACGACTAGCGACCAAGCACAACGTCAACAAGCAACACATGGTCTTCAACATTGATGATCTAGTATGGCTACACCTTCGCAAGGACCGCTTCCCCAAAGAACGCAAGTCCAAACTTCTTCCTAGAGCCGATGGACCTTTCAAGGTGCTAGCACGCTACAACGACAACACCTACAAGGTCGACCTACCTCGAGACAAGTACAATGTGAGCGACATCTTCAACGTCAAGGACCTCGCACCATACCATGGAGATGAAGCTTTTGATCCGAGGTCGGATCTCTCTCAAGGGGGAGATGATGCGAGCATCCTCACTCATCCCCATGGGCCTTTCTACATCTTCCTCAACACCACGTGGACCCATGACTCGAGCCCGAGCTAAGGCTATCGAAGATAAGGTGAACTCGCTCCTCTCCGAACTCCCTCTTCCTACTCACGAGACATGGCTACTACCTCATTCGGAAACTCTATGTGTAATCAGGTACATGGAGATGAGCCAAGGAACAACTACTTGCAAGAGCCAAGACGACGAGGACCCCAAGCATGTTGAAGAAGAAGAAGAAAAGCTGCTAAAGCTACAGGCATCGGACGTCCGACCAAGTCCGGACGTCCGACAACTCCCAGGCCACGGACGACCGACGCCCTCCGGACGTCCGGCAGCTGGGCACCAGAATGGAAACTCACGGACGACCGAATCCACCGGACATCCGACCGATGCACGCCTGAACTGAATCTACGGACGTCCGACGATCCACGGACGTCCGGGCCTTCCCGAAGCCCTGGATGACCGGCCCTTTCCGGAGACCGACGCACACCGATCAGAGCCAAATCTACGGAAGACCGAAGTCTCCGGACGACCGACCGACCAGCACCGAGCAGATTCTGGACGTCCGGCAGCCTCGGACGTCTGGACCATCCTGAAGCCGGACGTCCGACGCCTTCCGGACGTCAGACACTGTGTGACGCGCGACCATGGCTGGAGCCCTGTACCCGTTCACTTCGCCCCCATTTGCACTAAGACTATAAATAGACCTCCTCCTCCTCCTAGTTAGGGTTAGCAAAGGATTAGCTCATATTTGTGTGAGAGCTTTGCTCATCCACTTGGTTACCTTCTCCTCGGAGATCGCGCCTCCTCGGAGAAGATCCTTCCAAGAGGATTCAAGACCCCCTTCTAGGGTGGACCCCCATCAAGACCTCCTCACGGAGAAGAACGGCTACTCGTGTATCTTTCCTTTGTTGATTTTGAATCTTGTGCTACCTTATGTGTTCGGTGATCTAGCCCTTGTGTGATCGAGACTTGTCGGTTTAGTGTTCCTCTTGTGTGTTTGTTCTTGTGTTCTTCCGCTTGTTCGTCGTGTTCTCCTCGTAGGATCCCCTCCAAACGTGAAAGATCGTCCACATAGGGTTCCGCCCTACATCAAGGTGCCTCCATGCGGAACCGCCGCCTTCTCTCTCTCAAGAAAAGCTTAGGTTTCCTCTATCTCGCGCCGGTGTTGCCGCCAGTCCGCCTTAGGGCCATGGGGGCGCGGTGGATCCCGGCCCTTGCCAGCGGGAGGCCTCCATTTTCAGATGTTTCTTTGAGTTTTGTTAGGGTTTGTGTACTGCTCAAGAAGGCGAGACGTTGGCGGCTCCCTGAAAATGGAATAGGGTTCGCCCTGACTAGCCCTCGTCCCGGTCGTGCATCTAGCATCCTTGGAGGGCATGTGGAGGACTGTCTCCGGCTGAACTCACAAGATTTGGTCGGTGGCTGTCTTTGATGGATTTGCTCGGATCGGATCTTCCTTCATCTACGTTCATTGTCTTCAGGTTGGATCCTTCCGACCTACGCGTCTTTTCATCGGTTGTGGTTGTTATTCTGTTGCGCTGGTCCTATAAGGCCTTAGCACGACGACTTCCCAATGATCTACTACAACAAGTCTATCCCGGCTTCGGTGAGGGAGGGGCGGTGACGGCGCCGTGGCTTCGGCTCGCTTCAGTGCCTTTAGTTGTCGCTTGATGGTCTATGGTTATGAATGTAATTTTTATTATTCCTGGTATTCGTTGTACTGTCATGACAGTACAATGAATACCAGGAATAATAAAAATTACATTCATAACCATAGACCATAAAGGGCGCTTTTATTATCTCAAAAGTAGCATCAACCAGATACAAATCATAATGAGCAACACCCGGCCTCTGCATAGCTAAGATGTATACAGCCATAAAAAGAACCATTTGGTATGTAAAAAATGACAATTCGGCAACAGTAAAGCCATATGAGACCAAAACTATGCCTATGTCGATGAAAGAGGTTGATCGATCCGGAGATTATGCTGCCACCCATGTTGGGTAAAAAACCTCTCTGGCCATCCGTTCCAACTGCATACACGCCACCTTGAACAACGATTGGTACTCCGTTCGGTGCAGCTCAGACCACATGCGAAGCCAATGCGTACACGAAAGAACACTCATCCCTGTGAATACATGAACACACACTCTTTCCCTATAAGCATCTTCGGGAGATTGAACTAGCTGATTTTGGGATTGACAAAGTCACCAAAAATGTCTTGTAGTTGACGACGACCCTACACAACTAAATGAATAGCACTGAAATTTCAGAAATAAACCAATAAAAGTACGACGACCACTCATGCCAAGTGTACGACTTGAATTCAAGTGTGCAAGGTTCCGTCACAAGGAACCCAACCAACTGAGCTATGCTTAGTTTGCAGAATTCGCAATACTTTGTAGGTATGTACGTGCATGTGGTGCAATACTTTGTAGACAAGTAACATTATATGTTGTTGTCAGATTGCAAACGAACAAAAATGGGGCCATCTTCTTAATAAGTGATTCATTTATGGATTTTTGGTTGTCCAGTTCTAATCTAAGGTCCCCCAACCTCATCTTTCTCCTTCTGCTATTGTTCTCCTTCCTTCCGGAACCACCTCCATCCACCGACCCAGTAACCCCCAACCCCCTCGTGTGTCCGGCATGTGCTGCCATGCGGTGTCTCACCCTGCTTGAGTCGCCTCCTCCAACGTGTTGTTGTTGCCCCGCCCTTCTTGTAAATCTCGACACGGTCCAATCGTCAAGGACCTCCTTGCTGACCCCCCCCCCCCCCTTTTGCCAAACCCATTAACCACTGCCTCCCCTCTGTCAGCGGCACCACCGATGCGGCTCCCCCGTTTTGGCCTCGAGGGTTACCTCCCCCATCCAAAATTGACTGACGCGGTTTGTAATTTCAGGCAGTAGCAAAACCATCAAAATTATTGTATATTCCTTGTTCCAGGAAACACGCGAACCGACTTGCTAGTTTTTTTTTTTGAAAGATCCAGCCACTTGCTGGCTTCATTGATTTAGAAGAGGAGAGCGGAAACAATGTTTGATCAAGTGATCAGATGGGTGGAAGAAAAGAGGATAACAAGTATATACTTGATTGCTCTATGCTGTTATCTCGCCAATCTGTCCCCGGACGGGGTCCCTATGTCTTTTCCACCCGCCAATCACCATTATCTATATTCGCTCTGATTATAGCGATCACCTCTGTCGAGCTAGGTATCTAGTGAAACCGGTTTCTACCAGAGTCCTTTCAACCATCACAAACTACCACATCGCATGCATCCTTATACACTACAGTGCATTTGTTCCTTTCCCTTATTTTCTATTTCTCCTTCTTTTAGCTGGAACCCACCCACTATTCGGGGACAAAACTTTACTGTACTATACCTTCTCCTATTTTTTCAAGGGGGACCCATCCACCCATGCTTTTTACTTTTGATTTTCAAGTTTCAACCCTTTATATCTTTTGAACTATAGATTAGGTTTATTATCTGTTTGAATATTAATGTCCTTAGAGTTTAAATCCTTTAAAACAAGATCAACCCTAGACACTTTCTAAAACCAAAATGATAAGTGCCACACGTGTGGCATGAAGTAACACCGCCCTGACGTTTTTTACATCTGAGAAAAAACACAAAAAACTGAAACTTGCCATTCAAACAGAAAATTGTCATGCTTCACAACTAAAGTTGCCATCCTCTTGTAACTAAACTTGCCATCAAAAAACGTCAGGGCAGAGTTGCTTCGTGCCACACATGTGGCACTTATCAGGGTCCTTTTAAAAAGCTTATTCTCAATTTATGGTACCATAATGAAACTTATATGAAATCCAAATGAAACAGTAAAGAAACCCGAATGAAACAACAATCCAAACATGTAAACAGGCATGTAACGAAGAAGTGATGAAAATATGTAAAATTGAGATGACACACACATGAAACAGTAATGAAATCCGGAATGAAATAGTAATGAAAACATGTAAAAATAGCATTTAACAAAAAATGTAAACATGTAAAATTACAATGACACACACATGAAACCACAATGGCAACATGTAAAAACAACATTCTAGAAATTGAAATCAAACCATGAAAAATAATGAAACAATACTTAAAATAAGAATATAAATGAAATCCGAATGAAGTAGGTCAAACATTATAAATCAATTTCATAAGTTTAAATATAATTTCATAATTGGAATTTGATTTTTTTTGAAACAAGTAAGGTTAATCTTGTTTTTAATATTTAAACACTAGGAACACTAATAATTTCCAAACGAATCATAAATGACTGCGAGATTATCTTTTGACTCCAAAATTAACCAAGTCACTTGCTCTTAACCAACAATGATGAATGGCTCTTAACCGGTTCCGCTAGAAAGTCCCCTCTCCACAGTAAACGCGCATAGCACACTTCTCTCTGGTTTCTTCGTTTCTGGAAACGTGGCCACTGTATTCAGGGCTACTTCCGCGATCAGCCCCCGTACTTAGCTTTGTAGTCGTTCCACAGGTCCTGCACGCTCTTGCCCAGGACTTCCACGAAGTAGTCGTCGCTGTACGCGCTGTCCTTCATCTTGCCGTTGAGCTCCGCGACGAACCCGGGCTTGATCAGCGAGTCGCAGTAGTCCAGGAACCTCGCCGTCACGTCGTAACCTCCGTCCCAGCTGCGCCCCTGCCCCGGCGCCACCCAGTGCGCCGGCGCGTACCCGGCCTTGAGCCTGACGAAGTCGGCGATCCCCTCGAAGACCCACCAGTGCGCCGCGTAGTCCTGGAGACCCCACTGCCACACGTGGGTCGACTCGTGGTACAGCACCCCCGTCACCTCGACCTTCAGGTCGCCGGTGAAGCGGGCGACGTAGCCCTCGCTTAGCTCGATGGCGCTGTCGCTGGTGGAGGCGATGCCGCCGTCCGTGTCGTCCACGACGACGAGGGCGACGGCCCGCCGCCGTCGACTGGCCTGCGGTCGGCCTCGCGGGCGCCCGTCTGGTTGAAGACGTTCCAGATGAAGGAGGAGGCCTCCGAAAGGACCTGCTTCGCGTAGTCCGCGCCGTACTCCACGTCAAAGCGCTGGCCGCCGGCGGTCGTCCACGCGTTGTTCGTCACCTCGAACGTGACGGCGCCAGCCGTGCCGGCGACGAAGGCTAAGACTAGGGAAGCGACGGCTGCCATGGAAAGCTTCATTTTGTGACCGGACAAGTGGTGGTCGCCGGTCGATCGGTGTGATGTTTATAGGCAGAACCTTCTATTTTTGTAGAGTTTGAGGATTTGTCCTGAAATGGCCTGCGAGGGCATCCTGCCAAGAAGGCTGGCCGGCAGATTTTCTAATTGGAATTTGGTACACGGTTGTTCCACATAATACAACCTAGAGTTCATCCGTTGCTATTGTCTTTAGCTCACTATTTCATTAATCTGTTACTGCCAGATATCGATCCTCATGAATGTTCATGTGCCCATCTGGTTTAAAACAGAAGGAACGCCACGGCGTGGTGAATGCCGTGCATTGCTCTTGCCAGCAACCAACGGTCCAACGTACAGTATTTATGTGTTTGACGTCCTGCAGCTGCAGCTGCAGCATGACTGGCGTCATACGGATCGAGTGGGGCTGGGTTCTTGGATCCAGCTCCAGTGCCTTTGTGAAGCAACAAAGGCACAGAGCGCCTTAGCCTAGCATATCAGCCACTCGTTTTTCATCCGACGCACAGGATAGACTGAAGAAAAAGCACACTCAGACTTGCTGTTTTCAGGAGAGACAGAGGAATGACAGCAGCGATGCACTAACGCTCTCCAGCCTGAATATTTGCACAAAATATTTGATGCTAAAGATCGGGTTGTTAGTTTTATGGTCATTTGGCTGTCAGTTAGTTCGCTGATGTTTCAAAAATCTGACAGTAGGCACTGGAAAAACTGACATTCAGTGTACAATCTGTACCAAACCATGACTAAAATTCATTGTACCAAGTTGACATTATATCAAATAAATTCGTACAATCTGTACCACTTAACATGTAAAATCTGAAGCAATCAAAGAAGGAAATACAAACAAGGTAACATCATAATTTGCAAGCACTTGATAATCAATAGTTCTGTAGCATAGCACTGCAATTTTCAAGCACATGACATTGAAAGTCTGAAGCATATGATTCAAATTTTGTAGCAACAAGTACTACTGATGATCAATCATCCAAGTCTGTTACATAATAGGCCATTTCATTTGTACACTTAGGCCACAAAAGACTATAGTTATCCCTTAAATATTTCCAAAAAACTATAGTTAACCCCCAAAGTACCATGTAACCAACATCTAGACATTAGAAGAAATTTCCATCATAAAGACTGTCATCACCATCACCATCACCACAAGTAGGGGGAGCTGTTAGGAGCTGAGTAAAGCTCTCAATGGCAATGTACTTTGCATTCTTTGCATTTGGGCTTCTCTTGCTGCCATCATTCTCCACGTCTACTTTGGGCTGCACATCATCCTTTTTCTTTTTTTGCTGCCAATGAAAGTTCCACTAATTAGTGTATTAATAGATGAAAACAGTTTTTTGTTATGTCCAGATTAGAATATACCTTTGCTCCTTTTTTGGTTGAAGCAGGAGGTTTAGTTGCCTTGCGCTTGCCCTTGTGCAACTTATCAAGCCAATTATTCGTTCTTTTTGAATTTTTGGATTGAACCTCCTTTTTCTTCAGTCGTGCTGCTCTTAGCAAGTCATCTCCTTGCTGCATATTTGGGTCATCATTTTCCTGGGCCTTACTAGGTTCATTCATGTCACTAGTAGATGCATTGAGTTTTTCCTCCAACTGTGGACCAACACAATCAAGTGCATTTTCTAATATCAAGCAACATTCTGTAGAGTAGGCCACTTTATATGCCATGTCATGAAATTTACGAGATAGTCCCTTGTAACGAAGCAGAGCTTCTAGTTTTGGATTTTCTACCACATTCCTTCCTTGCCTATCCAATATGCTTCCTTTACGTGCTTCCCTAGTCCATCTCTGGAAGATATAATGTGTTGGCAATGTTTTTATGTTCATCAAATCAAGCACTTTCAATCCATGTCCACACAATATTCCTGTCCTTTCAAACATTCTGCAAGCACATGTGTTGTTTGGTTCAAAGGATCACCTATCACTATACGCTCATCTTCAAAATCACCATGCAAACTACCAATAGTAACAACATATTTGTTTTCATCCAATAATCTAGTGCATGCAACCATGGATCTTTCATACTCGCTTTGGTAAGCTTCAAAAATTATGGGAGTGTAAACTTTGCTTACTTGTACCAACATAGGCGTGCTCATCTTGATTCGTGGTATGTTTTTTCTTGCTTCAAATTCAGATTCCAGCTCCTTGTTTTTCTTTACCTCCACTATCCTTGCAAAATGTTTAAAAAATCTGACAATATGAAAATCAGATTTCAAATGGTTCTTCAATGAATTGTTGAAGCTCTCACTTAGTTGGTACTCCTCACTCCCAAACTGAAGACATCTCGCATAAAACCTTCATCCCATTTTTCCTTTACCTTGTAGATACTATCAAACCAAGTTTGCTTATGCATTCTACACCTCATATTGGCAAAGGCTTCTTCAAATGCTTCCTTGTCCTCATAGCCATACATACAAGCACTAAAATCAGTGAGAATATGTGGTTCTTCGTCTTGTTCTTCTTTCTCTTCATCCTCATCTTTCTCTTCACCTTTAACTGGAGATAGATGTTTGACGGCATTTTGCATTATGTGAAAGGTACATAGTCCATGATATGCTTCTGTGAACACATCCTCTACAACTTTTCCCATTGCAATATCTTGATCAGTATAAATAGTTCTAGGTTGCCTTCCATTATGTGCAGCTAGAAAACTTTTGAAAAGCCATTGAAATGAGGCAAATGTTTCATCAAACATAAGTGCAGCATCAAAAACGGTAGTCTCCCTAAACTGGTTGAGCCCAAGAAAAACACCAAACGACCGATATTCCTTGTTTGTGCCAAAAGTAGTGTCAAATGTGACAACATTCCCGAAGTGTGCATAGTCTAGCATCATTTTAGCATCGGCCCAGAAAATGTTTGTTATATCCTCCTCACAATCCAGCTGCAAAGCATATTGAAATGATGGGTTTTCAACAATTTTGTCTTGAAAATACTTTAACATGCTGCTGCCCGCCTGACCAAAAGCCAACTCCCTCTGCATCTTGACTTGCAAATGATTTCTGTGATCACGAGGAGTGTAGCCGAGATTAAGTGGTCCACCAACTTGACGAGTAGCAAGCTCATATGCAGCTTGAGGCCTAATTCCAGAATCATCTGCAGCTTCGATTTCAAAAGCTTGAAATTCTGAAATTTTCCTTTGGGAAGCCATCAAGTGGCGGATTTGTGGCAAGTGAAGGAGGTGATTATGTTCAAGAACTACATCAGTGATTTCCAAGTTTTCGGACTCTCGATCCAATGTAAGACTCATCCGAGCTTATCAGTTCTTGTTTGAGCTCTAAAGCACTTCTGAATGAACTCTCTTTGCCCTTTTTTCGATGACCTTCATTGGCGCAAACAAATCTGCAGGAGGTTACCTTACTATCAAATTTGCTCACATTGTTGTATCTTTAACTCACATCAAAGCCAACACGACCACCATATTTTCTCCAAAACAGCCAAACCTCATCTGAACTTTTAAAGAACATGCCAACTTGAGGCGTCCCCTTATCAGATTGTGCCATTGCACACCACCCAATTTATCTGCCATCGCCAACACATATAATCAGCTAACTAAATTGCATAACACCAACTAATATTCTAGATGTAAACTTGAAACAATTGCTAATACTAATATTGCACTAGCAGTATATCTGAATATTAGTTAGTGTTCTTTCACCAGTACTACAAAATTCAGATTACTCTACTTCTGAATATGTGCTGGCTGCAGAACAGTGTGTGTGATCTGGAGTCCTGGACTGGTCAAAAGAATTACTACAACTTGCAGAACCACGTAATCCTGTACAAATTTCAAAGCATTACTACTAGTGAAAGCATCATCTGAACTTCTGAATAATTAGGTTCTCACGGTTTGAGATTGGCTGCAGTAAAATTCAACCAAAATCAGAATTACCTACGGTGAAATGGCTACTGCTTCGGCTCCTCCTCCTTTCCCCCACGCTCCCGCCGCCGGCCACGTATCGGCTCGGCGACCACGTACCCCTCCTCCCCTGCACCCGCACGCCCACCAACACCGGGTCAAGAGCGACGACGGTGCTGACAGCGGTCGCGCGAGCCGCGTGCTCACCACCGCGCTCGTCGCCGCCGCGTCGCTGCTGGCCGGGTTCGACGTCGCGTGCAAGCTCGGGGACGACCGTTCCCCTGCCAAACCCTCGCCTCCGCCGTGGCCGCACGGGAGAACTGGATGCCGCTCCCGTGAAAATGCCTTGCCCCACCTCGTCTTGTTGCTGAAACTTCGAAAACTGGGTCTTTTTTGCCTTTAGCGAATCATGTCCGTCGGATGAAAAACGAGGGGCTGATATGCTAGGCTAAGGCGCTCTGTGCCTTTGCTTCACAAAGGCACTGAAGCTGGATCTGGTTTTAGAGGATCTACGGCCAGGCAAATCCGCTCCCTAAACATCGACGGACATGTTCAGACGCGGCAATAGACAGCGCTGGACGGCCCCTTATATGTGTTGCCGGGAAGCCACACTCCTCAAATCAAACTATCAAATCCATGCAAAGGCATGCACTTCCGACATACGCTTGAATAACACAAGAGAATTTAAGTAGTTCCACAATTCAAACATAGCTCATACATGAAATACATAGTTCAAACATAAAATTTGTTTGAAGTGCCCAATTCAAACAATAAACTCCTTGATTTTCATTGCAGATCTACATATTGTCTACAAGATCATTGAGTACCTGCACGTGCACCTGTTCATCTCGAAGATTCTCATGCATTTGCCGAAAATTCATAATTTCATTTGCATCTTGAGCCGAGATGTGGACTTGTTCTCCGAGATTCTCGAAATCATGCGTTCGTGCTGGCCCTTGACTCTCGTCCTCGACAATCATATTGTATAAAATGACGCACATCAGCTGCCACAGAGTCTCTAATTCCTACATCATTGCGGCTCATGAACAATTCCCCATAGATCATGGAGCACTCCGAATGCTCTGTCCACATCCTTCCTAACTCCTCCTTGAATTGCTGCAAAGTGGCTTTGTTTGTTGTCATGGGGATCAGATATAGCCTTGACAAACGCCGCCCACTAAGGATAGATACCATCTGCAAGGTAGTATCTCTTGTCGTAGTGGCGCCCGTTGACAGTGTAGTTGTACGACGGCGCTTTCCCATTGTAAAGTCTCCTAAACACTGGAGATCACCGGACATTGATGTCATTGTGAGAATCAATCATACCAAAGAAAGCCAAATCCACCAGTCTTTTGATGCCATTGCTTCAAGTATGATGGTGGTTTCCTTAGTGTGATCTTGGTACATCACGCGTAGACCTTTGGGACAGTCCTTCCATTTCCAATGCATCCAATCGGTTGAACTGAGCATACCTGAAAAGTCTCTTGCCTCTCCAATAGCCATCAACTTTTCTATATCTTTCACATTTGGTTCTCTTACATACTTTACTTCAAACACCTGCACCACAGCGTAGGCACATCTCACGGTGGTTTTCGGGCATGTGTTGTCCCCCATCCAGACCATCTCACCAGCGGCATCAGCGACGGTACCTACTGCAAGCATCCTCAGAGCAGCCGTGCACTTCTACTTAGTAGAGAATGAGAGTTGTCCGCAACAATTCCTAGTGAGATTGAAGTAGGAATCATGTGCTTCCACTCCCTCCACCGTGCGCAAGAACAAGGGTTTACGCATACGTAAGCGTTGACGAAACCATGTATCAGGGAATGTTGGTACATGTTGGAAGTAGTCCTTGTAGAGCAGCTTTGCTCCAGTGACTCTATCCCGGTTCAGAACTCTTCTACCTTTGACAGAACCCTTGAAGTTCACAATGTGCTCTGCCTCCTGTACATTTCCTGTTGCATGCTCATGATCATCAACATCTCGCCCTCTTCGTCCAGTGAAGATGAATTGAAGAATTTTATTATGCATTAACTCATCAAGCTCCGGGTTTCCATACTCCTCATCTAATGAACCATCCGAGTCCATCATTTTCTATTATAGAATCACAAAAACCTAGTCGAACAATTTGTCAAACACATAGAGGGAAAGTTGTGGTCCGAGAATAATTGGATGTATTGCGTTTGCGGCAGAGGTGGAGATGGGGGCCGAAGCAACAAGACGGTCGGGGAGGAGGTTTGTGGTGGTGGTGGTGGCGGTGCTGAGGGGTCGGGTCGGTGCAAGAGGTAGGGTGGCGGCACAGCTAGTGGAGGGCCTGGGCGGACAATGCAGAAGAAAGGAGAGGCAAATGGCTCATCTGGCAAGGTCGGATGGGGTGGATTTTGTGCATTTTATGGTGGGTCATGCCTGTCAGATCCGACGTGGTAGATGTGCCCGTGCGTATCCGGCCTCCCCATAACCGTCCCGGATTTGGGTTAGATATGAAGGGTTTCGGTCAGCCAGGACGTATACATCGGTTTGAGGAGCCCGTCTGGGACGAGATTTTGTGACCAGTCGGCGACTGGGCCGTCCTCCCGAGCATATGGGGGGCGCCCGGCTGTATATGCTCTTACATGGGCCGATTGCTTTGAGTTTGGTTTTCTTGTCGTGGTCGGTATTCACACATTCATGCACACAGTCACACGTGCCCTAAAGGTTCACCCTCTATCAGTTTCATAGCTAGAGTCACACTTACTTATCTTAGTTTGTGGACTTTGATGCTACTTATTGCCCATTTGGGACTGTCAAAGTATGCGTGAATTGTCTAACCTTTTCTATCAACTAGATCACCCGTTGCACGTTTGACACAAAGTCCAAATGCAATGAAGTTAGGCGAATTATATGAAACATTTTCTAAAATTGTTGAAACCTTCTCTGAATCGATCCATCACAGGTAGTGCTTTTGAATAATTCTAAAAATGATGAAACCATTTCTAAAAGCATTCATAATTGTGTAGTTAGAACATTTCACATTTGTTTTACATAAACCCCACATATTTATACATAAAAACACATCTTTTTTTGTTTCTCACACCTAAGTTATTAATACAAGAGAAAAGTATGTTTTTGGTCCCTTAAGTTTACCGAACGTAGACATTAGGTCCCCAGAGATTTTTGAGTGACATTTAGTCCCTCGTGTCTCAAAGCTGGGCAAGTATTGTCCGAAACCAGAGACACAGTGGTATTTGGATGAAGTGTCCATGGTTTTGACTCAAGCATCCAAAGTTGATTGCCAGCTCATCTATCAGTCTCTAGGATGCATCAGCGAGATTTCGTCGAGCACCTCATGTGTGTTCGTCTTCCGCACCGACTGCGACACACCAAGCTCAGGCTAGCCAACCATGGCCACACCAGCTCACATGACGTGTCCCTCACTCGATGTCGACGAGCAGCGGGGTAGCTAGGGCTTCCACGAGTGAGCATGCTACAGTGGTAGAGCTGGAGCAGCATGGCAGTGGACTGCCATGCTGCTCGCTCCCATCCCTCCTCTCCCTCTTTCATGCGGCTTTGGTCTCCCTGCGAAGCCGCCAACATAGGCACAAATGTCGTGAGTCGTTGCATCCACTCCCTCTTTCATTTTCACTGTAGTACATGCTACTTGTGAGCTGCATTGGGATTTCCTCGAAGAGGAGGGGAGATGCAGTACAGTAGAGATAAGTATTTCCTTTAGTAAGAACCATGGTTTATCGAACCAATAGGAGAATCACGCAAAGCCTCGTGAACAACACATGTACACACAAAAGCAAATATTTGCACCCAACACGGGCAAGAGTGTTGTCAATCCCCTTGAACTCGTTACTTGCAAGGATCAGATCTTGTATAGGTAGATGGATAAATTGCAAAACAAAATAAAGAAAATAAAATTGCAGCAAAGGAATTTTAGTTTTTGTAATATGATTAAAGTAGACCTAGGGGCCATAGTTTTCACTAGAGGCTTCTCTCTCGAACACATAACATACGATGGGTTGATAACCCACAAGTGTAGGGGATCGCAACAGCTTTCGAGGGTAGAGTATTCGACCCAAATTTATTGATTCGACACAAGGGGAGCCAAAGAATATTCTCAAGTATTAACAGCTGAGTTGTCAATTCAACCACACCTGGATAACTTAATATCTGCAGCAAAGTATTTAGTAGCAAAGTAATATGATAGTAATGGTAACGGTAATAAAAGGTAACTGAAGCAAAAGTAATATTTTTGGTATTTTGTAGTGATTGTAACAATAGCAACGGGAAAGTAAATAAGCGAGAACCAGTATAGGAAAAGCTCGTAGGCATTGGATCGGTGATGGATAATTATGCCGGATGCGGTTCATCATGTAACAGTCATAACATAGGGTGACACAGAACTAGCTCCAATTCATCAATGTAACGTAGGGATGTATTCCGAATATAGTCATACGTGCTTATGGAAAAGAACTTGCATGACATCTTTTGTCCTACCCTCCCGTGGTAGCGGGGTCCTATTGGAAACTAAGGGATATTAAGGCCTCCTTTTAATAGAGAACCGGAACAAAGCATTAGCACTTAGTGAATACATGAACTCCTCAAACTATGGTCATCACCGGGAGTGGTCCTGATTATTGTCACTTCGGGGTTGCCGGATCATAACACATAGTAGGTGACTATAGACTTGCAAGATAGGATCAAGAACACACATATATTCATGAAAACATAATAGGTTCAGATCTGAAATCATGGCACTTTCGGGCCCTAGTGACAAGCATTAAGCATAGCAAAGTCATAGAAACATCAATCTCGAACATAGTGGATACTAGGATCAAACCCTAACAAAACTAACTCGATTACATGATAGATCTCATCCAACCCATCACCGTCCAGCAAGCCTACGATGGAATTACTCATGCACGGCGGTGAGTATCATGAAATTGGTGATGGAGGATGGTTGATGATGACGACGCAACGAATCCCCTCTCCGGAGCCCCGAACGGACTCGGATCAGCCTCCCGAGAGGTTTTAGGGCTTGGCGGCGGCTCCATCAGTAAAACGCGATGATTTCTTCTCCTTGATTTTTTTCTCTCCGAAAGCAAATATATAGAGTTGGAGTTGGCGTCGGCGGAGCTCCAAGGGGCCCATGAGGTAGGGGGGCGCGCCCTATGGGGGGCGCCCCCCACCCTCATGGACAGGGTGTGGGCCCCCTGGTCTTCATCTTTGGCGAGGATTTTTTATTATTTTTAACTAGACGATCCGTGGAGTTTCAGGTCATTCCCAGAACTTTTGTTTCTGCGCATAAATAGCACCATGGAAAGTCTGCTGAAAACAGCGTAAGTCCAAGGTTAGCTCCGTTCAAATCATGCAAGTTAGAGTCCAAAACAAGGGCAAAAGTGTTGGGAAAAGTAGATACGACGGATACGTATCATGGGTGAACAAAATATTGTTTGGAAATTGATAGAAAAGCGCATAATTATGACGATATCCAAGGCAATGATCGTGTATATGGGCATCATGTCTGAGACAAGTAAACCGACTCATGCCTGCATCTACTACTATTACTCCACCAATCGACCGCTATTGAGCATGCATCTATGGTATTAAGTTTACGAAAAATGGAGTAACGCCTTAAGCAAGATGACATGATGTAGACAAAGTAAATCCAATCAATATGAATAAACCCCATCGTTTTACCCTTAATGGCAACAATACAAATACACGTCTTGTCCTCTTTTGTCACTGGGATATAGAGCACCGTAAGATTGACCCATCACAAAGCACCTCTCCCACTGAAGATAAATCAGTATAGTTGGCCAAACCAAATGGATAGATTAGAGAGAAATACAAAGCTATAACGGCCATGCATAATAAAATTCAGAAGAGACTCGATTACTTCTCATGAATATTCAAATCATAAGCCCACAATTCATCGGATCCCAACAAAAACACTGCAAAAGAAAATTATATCGAATCGAACTCCAAGAACATCGAGGAGAACATTGTATTAAAGACCAAAGAGAGAGAAGAGGCCATATAGCTACTAGCTATGGAATCGTAGGTCTGTGGTGAACTACTAAGCATCATTGAAAGGCACCACAATGATGTAGAAGCCTCCTTGATTGGTTCCCCGTCCGGCAGAGTACCGAAAAAGGCCTCCAGATGGGATTGCAGAAGAACATAAACTTGTGGCAGCGGAAAAAGGGTTTCAGGTGGCTCTCTGTTGGTTTCCCAATATTTGAGATTTATAGAAGTGAAATTAGGTTAGATGGAGCCTCGTGGGACCCACAAGGAAACAGGGCGTGCCCCAGGGCGCGCCCTATTGCATTGTCATCTCCTCGATTGTCCTTTGGTCTCCTCTCGAAGCTTCTAGGGTCTCTCTTGTCCAAAAAAAACCGTCAAAAAGTTTCATAGCGTTTGGACTCCGTTTGGTACTGATTTACTAGAAAACCAAAAACAAGCAGAAAACAACAGCTCGCACTAGGCACTGGGTTAATAGGTTAGTCCCCAAAAATGATCTAAAATAGCACAAAAAATGTTAGATAAAATATCCAAGATTGATAATATAATAGAATGAAACAATCAAAAATTATAAATACATTGGAGACGTATCAGTACACGAGCCCCATCGTTATTGATACGTCTCTGTCGTATCTATAATTTTTGATTGTTTCATGCCAATATTATACAAGTTTCACATATGTTTGGCAACTTTTTATATGATTTATTAGACTAACCTATTGATCTAGTGCCCAGTGCCAGTTCCTGTTTTTTGCATGTTTTTTGTATCGCAGAAAATCCATATCAAACGAAGTCCAAATGCAATAAATTTTTACGGAGAATTATTTTGGAATATATGTGATTTTTGGGAGTTGGAATCATCGCAAACGGAGGCCCACACAGCCCACAAGAGACCAGGGCGCGCCAGAGGCCCCTGGCGCATGGTGGTGGGTTGTGTTCACCTCGTACGTTGGTTGGAGGTCTACCTCGGGCACAAGGAAGCTTATATCCGGAAAAAAAATCATGTTAAAATCTCAGCGCAATCGGAGTGACGGATCTCCCGGAATATAAGAAACGGTTTTTAGCCAGATCAGGGGAGCGCGAAACAGAAGAGAATAGAGAGGGAGATCCAATCTCGGAGGGGCTCCCGCTCCTCCGCCACCATGGAGACCAAGGGCCAGAGAGGGAACTCTCCTCCCATCTAGGTGGAGGCCAAGGAAGAAGAAGAAGGAGGGGGGCTCTCTCTCCCTCGCTTCCGGTGGTGCCGGAGTGCTGCCGGGGCAAACGGTTGGGACGACGATCTACATCAACAATCTTGCTACCGTCAACACCAACTCTCTCCCCCTCTATGTAGTAGTGTAACACCCCTTCTCCCCACTGTAATCTCTACTTAAACATGGTGCTCAACTCCATATATTATTTCCCAATGATCTATGGTTATTCTATGATGTTTGAGTAGATCTGTTTTGTCCTATGGGTTAATTTGATCTTGGTTGGTATGATTGTATATTTTATTTATGGTGTTGTCCTACGGTGCCCTCCGTTCTCGCGCAAACCTGAGCCCCCCGCCCACCGCTGTAGGGTGTTGCAATATGTTCATGGTTCGCTTATGGTGGGTTGCGAGAGTGACAAAAGCTTAAACCCGAGTAAGTGTGGTATGACGTATGGGAGTAAAGAGGACTTGATACTTAATGCTATGGTTGGGTTTCACGACCTTAATGATCTTTAGTAGTTGCGGATGCTTGCTAGGGGGTCCAATCATAAGTGCATATGATCCAAGTAGAGAAAGTATGTTAGCTCATGCCTCTCCCTCATATAAAATTGCAAGAATGATTACCGGTACTTGTAATCAATTGCCTAGGGACAAATAACTTTCTTATTGACAAAAACCCTTTTACTAAACACCTAACTTTTATTATCTTGCAAAGTACTTCTACTTTTATTCTTGCAAAGTAGTTCTAGCATCACTCCTACAAAATAGTTTCATACTTGTTCTAGGTAAAGCAAACGTTAAAGTGTGCATAGAGTTGTATCGGTGGTCGATATAACTTGAGGGAATATTTGTTCTGCCTTTAGCTCCTCATTGGGTTCAACACTCTTATTTATCAAAGAAAGCTACAAATGATCCCCTATACTTGTGGGTTATCAGTTATCCATTTGTTTCGTCCACGTACGATATCAGCGGGTGCGGGAGTAGGGGAGAGGGAGGAAACGAGCTCCACTTAGTCGACAAATAATTTTCTCCCCCTCCACGCCGGAGGAGGACGAGCGCAAGAGGCTTCTCTTGCACTGTTCATGGTCGAACCCCTGGCGCCAAACCTCAACTTCTTCCATGTGAAGGGAACCAATGCCAGTGCAGATGCAGATGTCACTGCTGCCAGGAAAGACGCCTTGGAAGAGGGAGATGTGTCAACCTAATGTTGTGACGTGGACAAGATCATGACCATGGCATCAAGAGTGAGGTTCATGCTAGCACAAATGTTAAACCATTAGATCAGTTAAAGAAAGACATGGGCAAAACCATTATCTTAGTTGGGAAGCTTCCGGTGCCTATTTTGGGAGAAATGGCACATCAGATTTCTAGCTGCAACTTCTCACCTAAACCTAATTAATTCTAGAAGTGTCTATCACATTTTAGTGGCCGGATAAGATGGTGTTTGAAGTCATCTTTCATTCCAAAAAAATGGTGCATCATTTGAGGTCTTGAGTCAAAAGTTGTGCAAGTTCCCATGCAAGATGTCCAGAAATTTATTATACAACACGAGGCTCAACAAGTTTGCCTCTACTATAGCTCGGGCTCATGATTTTACCCTTCATTTTGAGTGGTTTTCACACCTAACTAGTAGATGCTTCTAGTATAAGTATTCCCCGGTTGTTCCATGTGAAGGGGATGAGATTTCTGAGTTTATGTTTGTAGATAGCCGATGAGGTTGTGTTGTGCTGTGAGCACTAGTATCATTGAGTGTTACCTCGTGTGTGTGTGTGTGTGTGTGTGTGTGTGTGTGTGTGTGTGTGTGTGTGTGTGTGTGTGTGTGTGTGTGTGTGTGTGTGTGTGATTGGAGGGCCTGTCCTCAATTCATATAAGATCCTTATGGTTCCTCCTGTGATTCTACATAGGTTCAAAAGTTTTCTTGGTTTAGGTTGCATCCTTATAAACCAAGCTATTTATCCGCTGAAATATATTTGAGAGTGTTCCCCTTGTCTTGCCACTTGAGAGAAACAAAGTGTGTTGAAACAAGTTTTGACTGAGTTTGTTGCTGTTCCTTGTGAGTTTCTTAGCACTGTGAAAGATCGTTCCATCGGCATCGCGTATCTTCTTGGCATCATAGCTATAGGTTGTTCATGTTGATATTTTATCTCCTGCTGATTTTGTTCTTGAGAGGTTTCCATGGGTTCGAGGAGGTCCAGCAGTGTTGATGGTGTTGGTGGGGTCATTGTGGAGGAGGAACTGCCACTTCCCCTATATGATCCTAGCTTGCATCCCACCTATGTGTTGGCTTTGGAGGATACATGAGAGTATGTGTGAGCAAGGTGGAGAGGTGCATATCGGCCATGGAGATCAACATTGGCCGGATAATCGACTCCCTCGTGGAGGAACTCCGTCGAGATAGGCTTGCTGCACGGAGTCGATCCCGAAACAACTGGGCCAGCGCCACCTTGAGGTGAGGCATAGAGAGCACATCCACGTCTACTCCGACGATGCACATAGCTACTATGTTGCACCAACTCGATGTGCTCGCCATGACCAGTGTGGTGCTACTTGGGCGCTGCCATCTGATGGTGAACAAAGCATGAAAATCAAAAAAAATCCTACGAACACCCAAGATCTAATCTAGGAGTTGCATAGCAATGAGACGGGAGTGTTTCTACATACCCTTGTAGACCGAAAGCGGAAGCTTATAAAACGCGATTGGTGTAGTCGTTCTCTTCGTGATCCGATCACGATCCAAACCGATCTAGTGCTGAACGGATGACACCTCCGAGTTTAGCACACGTGCGGCTCGGAGACGTCTCTGGCTCCTTGATCCAACAAGTGAGGGAGGAGATTTAGATGGGATCATAACTAGCATGACGGCGTGATGGTGGTGGTGGAATTCCGAGCGCATCGCTAAGCGAAAAAACTGGGAACGAGGATTATGCCGGAAGGGAGAAACAGGACAGTAGCCAAGTCCAATCTATTGGGTGGGACTTTGTTGTGACCCTTCCCATTTATTCATATGCATGGGAGGTCTAGGAGTCCACCCCCTCCACACCATATGGCTTGCGCACCATGGGGGAAGAGTTGGACTCCTAATCCTTCTCCCCATCTGTCGTACGGAGCTCACACTCTTTCTCCCTTGGCTGCATGGGTCTTTGGGGCTGGTGCGCCCAGCCCAAAGAGCCTAGGGAGCCTCCCCGTAGTCCATGCTAGCCATCGGGACATGCTCAACCCACTTGTGGACTTTCGGACCCCTTCGGAATCCTCCGAAAGCTTCTGGAAATTTCCCAGTACAATACCGAAAAAATTGCTTTTCCCGAAATCCCAAAAAATGACTTTCCATATATAAATATTTACCTTCGGACTATTCTGGAGCTCCTCGTGATGCTCGGGATCTCATCCGGGACTCCGAACAACTTTCGGTCACCAATAGAAATATCCCAATGCTAGTCTAGCGTCATCAAACGTTAAGCGTGCGACCCCGCGGGTTCGAGAATCTAGACATGACCGAGACACCTCTCACCTAGATGCCCATATTGGTTCCTACTTATTCCATGAAGATCTTCATCGGTTGAACCACGATGTCAAGGATTCAGTTAATCCTGTATGCAATTCCCTTTGTCCAGCAATATGTTACTTGCCCGAGATTCGACCATCGGTATCTCCATACCTAGTTAAATATCGTTACCGACAAGTATCTTTACTCGTTCCGTAATACAAGATCCCGTGACTAAACTCATTAGTCACATGCTTGCAAGCTTCTTGTGATGTTGTATTACCAAGAGGGCCCAGAGATATCTCTCCGTCACATGGAGCGACAAATGGCGGTCTCAATCCGTGCGAACCCAACAAAAACATTAGGAGATACCTGTAGAGCACCTTTATGACCACCTAGTTAATAAGTGACGTTTGGATACACTCTAAGTATTCCTCCGGTGTCAGAGAGTTGCACGATCTCATGGTCTAAGGAACAGACACTTGACATGATGAAAGTTGTAGCAAATAACTAAATGCTCTAATGCTAAGCTTACAGTTGGGTCTGTCCATCAGATCATTCTCCTAATGATGTGATCCCATTATCAAATGACAACTCATGTCTATGGTCAGGAAGCCATAACCATCTTTGATCAACGAGCTAGTCTAGTAGAGGCTTATTAGGGACACGGTGTAGTTTATGTATTCACACATGTATTTAAGTTTCTGGTCAATACAATTCTAGCATGAATAATAAACATTTATCATGAACGGGAAATATGATAATAACAAATTTATTATTGCCTCTAGGGCATATTTCCAACACCATCTCCACCACGAGATGGACCTGCTGCACGGACTTGACATCAACAACTCCCAATACAGTAGGACCACCATGGAGAGCATTGAGCAACCACTCCGATGATGCTCAAAACTACTACGAGCCTCGACCATGATGTGCTCATCATGATCGTCCCGGAGAAGGCCAAGATGGTTTTTTCATGGGATGAAGTTGGCATGGGCATGCTTATCATGACCATGAAGATGATGGGATTGATAAATTCCAACTTTTACCATACCATCGTTCAATGGGAAAACTGAGCCCGGTGATTATTTGGTGTGGGAGATGTTTGTGGATCAGATCTTTAATGGCCACCACTATATGGAGGAGAAGAAGGTAAAATATGCATCCATTGAGTTTACCAGATATGCTTTAATTTGGTGGAACCAATTGTGTCGTGCTGGAGGTTGTCCGAAGACATGGGTGTAAATGAAAAATCTATTACGTAGGCATTTTGTTCCTGAACATTTCACAAGAACCTTGTACAATCGACTGCAATAGTTGTGCCAAGGTAACTCTAGTATTGATGAGTACTATAAGGAGATGGAGATTTTGATGATTAGGACAACGGTGAATGAGCCAGAGGAGGCCACAATGTCATGATTCTTTTATGGGCTGAATGATGCAAGAATGGATGAGATGGTTACATATCTAGATTTGCAAGAACTTGTGCATCATGCTATTTGTGTAGAGAAGCAGCTGGAGCATCACCAAAATCGCAACCAACACATCAAGCACTTGGAGTGGTTCAGCTTAGAGAGAAGTAGATGGAAGCATTGCTGCAGATTTTCGCTCACACAACAAGATGACTGCAAAAGAAGCTAATGCATCAAACATTGAATCTTCCAATACTCCTGCCACTCGCGTTAGTAATATTCAGTGCCATACATGCAATGGTAGAGGTCACTTCAAGAAGGATTGTCCTAATTTGAATAAAGTGTTTCTCACAAATGATGGATATGTCACCAATGACTCAAGTGACGAATCCGAATCTGAGAAGAAAGATGCAAAATATTGTACTTTTGTGACTGGAGCACCTCTGAGTTCATATGGAGGAGAAGGTGTTAATCTCATTGTTCGCAAAGTAGCTCATGATGATGCTCCTATTGTTGAGAAGGGCCAGCGATAAAATGTGTTCCAATCCGTTTGTAAGATCAAGAGTAAAAACTGCAAGGTAATCATCGATGGAGGTAGCTACAATAACATCATCCATAGTGATCTTGTGCATGCTCTTGGGATATCAACATGGAGGCAGCCCCATCCATATTATGTGAAGTGGTTGGATGGTGTTGCTAAGCTGAAGATTAGGCATCGTGCTAGGGTGCAATTTTCAGTGGGAAGTTATGTGCACAAGGTGATATGTGATGTGGTGCCCATGTAAGCATGTCATCTTCTTTCGGGAAGGCCGTGGCGGTTTGATCACAATGCGAATCACCATGGGACACTACAAAAAAAACACTTTCGTGATGATACGTGTTTGTCACAGTAGGTCACGTTTTCTGTCATGCATGCACATCCATGACGATTTTATGACAGAATGAAGATAGTCATACCTGTGCTGTCGTAGAAGTGTTCCATGACATTACCAAAATTATCATCACGGAAGTGTCCACTCCATGAAGATAAATGCCGCGTCATGGAAGTGCTTTTGTTAAGGGTGACCGACACGTGGCATCCATCATAACGGGTCGCCTTTAACATATCGGGTCCGGTTTTGGATCCGATAACACGCTAACAGCCCGGACCAGTGAGGATTTTCCACGTGTAAAATTCTCATTGGCCGGAGGAAACACGTGTTGGCTCACCGTTGGGACAAATGTCATCCATTCATTGGACAGGACACGCCTATGATACGTCGACACATGGCAGGGCCCAACAGAGGCCCATATAGGTTAAAAATGTCGGGCCAGTCAAAGGCCCGTAGTACTTAATTAGGTACTAGTGGGCCAGCCCAATAACGGTCTGTTTAATAAAGGCCCATTTACGGCCTGAAGCCAGATCTGGACCGTTAATTGTTCACCGAATATTTGGGCCCAATTATGGCCTAGTGACTTTCGACTTGTTAGAGGCCCAATGTAGACATGGGCCCATTTCAGCCCGGTGTGTCTTTCGTCCTGGGAATGGCCCGTGCTGCCCATGGGCCATATATGGTCCGACGCAACATACGTCCCACTAACGGCCCGTGATAAAGGTGGCAACAGTTCAGCCCAACGTGACTTTGGGCCTGTTAAAGGCCTGTCGTATAATTCAGCCCGTTGATGCCTGTACTAAGCTTTCGGCCTGTTAAAGGCCCATGATATCAGTGGGGCAACTAAAGTCCGAGATATGTTTCGGCCCATTAACGGCCCATCATATAACTGGGCCAAAAAAGGTCTGGTCTACATTTCAGCCTGCTGAAGGCCCGTCGATGACTAGTGAAAATTGAGGCCCAACATGCATTTTGGCCTGCTAAAGGCCCATGGTTTCTTCGGGGCAATAACAGGCTAGCAGAATATTCAGCCTGTTAATGGCCCAACGCTACATGGGCCAAACTAAGTGTTGGGTCCACAAAAGGCCCAACTAAAATTTGGGCCGAATATAGGCCGGAGTAAGTTGTGGGCCTGGCGCAAAGTGTGAAGGCCCCAATGGCCATTCGGGCCCAAGAAAGATGCAGGCCGGCCCAATTGTGGCCCGCTAAAAACCAGGCCCGTTAGAGGCGGATGTTTCGTTCCGGTCGACTACATTAGATTTTTTTCAGATAGCGAGTGATGGCAGTAACTAGTAGGAATTAAGAACAAACCTACTCTATACAATAAAGAAATTATGACATAGTAACTTAGAATAAACCTACACTATACAGTAAAGGATTTATGGTATATTGCATCCACCGGGCATCGAAGTTCGCCACCAGTGATCATAAAGTGCAAAGAAGAAGCAAATTACAAAAACTAGGCACCATTGCAGCGTAACAAAATAATACTAAACCGAGACCACTTCCAAGAAAGTTCAGGAAAGGTTAGGCTTGTGCGGGAACTGCTGCGCAAGCTGCCGAGCAAGGCTGTCAGACCGACCTAGCATGTCGGTCATAGCTTCCAGGTGTAGTTGTTTAGCAATGAGTTCTCATTGGTGTTCTGCGCAATCTTTCTTAGAGATATGACTTCAAGTCGAAGTTGAGTTGCAGAATGCCTTTCCGCTAGAGCTTGGGACTGAAGAAGTAGAACTGATTCAGACATCGAATTTTGTGAGCTTGTCTGACTGCTAGTCTCAAGTAACTTGAACACTGCATCAAGACAAGACTTTGGGGTTGTCTCGCTATCTTCAAGATGGTTTGCCTTCTTTGCTGCAATATATGTTGGGTTTGTCTCACAGCCTTCAACAGACTTGTGCATGCCATCAGGCATATCACCCTAAAACAAGCAGAGAGATGACAGGTTTTGCACGTGTATAAATAAAGATGATAACTATGTTGTCAATTCCATCCAATTTCAAATTAGAAAATAAAGAGTAAGTTCAAAATATCAATAGCATAATTTGGCATTGTTCATAATGCGGGGAGCTTCACCACACTACTGGATTACAAGCATAGATGAAGGGCAAAGACAATCATTGTATCTATTTTGGTTAATGTGCATGGCATGTTGTTCATATCATCAGCCACATCAGTAAGATAAAACAGGAGATGACAAGGTGCAAATGTGGGCTGCTTCACCACACACTGGATTATAGATCCACAAAAACAAGCATACATATAGGTAGTATTGAGTAATGTGCATGGTATGAATAAGGAATTTGGTTTTACAAGTAAAATATGGAACTTACGGTTCTTGCGAACATGCATTTTGATAGAAACAGCAAACTAAATAGCAGTAAATGATAGGGAGTATGAGCAAATTAAACAACAGTTGAGGATAAAGGCTTTAGAAGGACTGACTTATATTAATAGTTAACACCGGCTTTATAATGCCCTTCCCCATGTCAAGGGAAGGATAACTCAAGAATTTCAGCACAGAATCTTCTTCTTAAGCATTGCCTGTACTTTACATTTTGTAGAGAGTAATTATAGATATGATAATCTTTGGAAGGGATAGAGGATAATGAAGATAAGATGCTGATTGATGCTACATAATCAACTACCAATCCTGGAAGTACAAGCGTTCTGAGGACAAAATGTAATTGACAAGAGCAATGGGCTACACTTCAACTTGACATTGTCTATGTATTCAACTTTTGGTAAGATTAAATATAGATCTGATATTTTTAGTAAATGGTGGGCGAGGAGATAAGATGCGAATGCTACACAATGAACCAATCCCTCTTCCCATAATACAAGAGTGTTTTGAACAACGATGTCTTTATACAAACGTTCTTATATTATGGGACGGAGGGAGTAGCTGTTAATGTAAGTACAGTGATAGACGACGTTTAGTCCTTACAAGAGGACTGCAGAGCTAAACCTCTTCAAAAGCATTGGGTTGATTCTAAATTTATGTAAGAGTCCATACGGATCTTATAATGTCCACTAGATGGACGATAATGAGGCTAACATGTGCAGTGATGCTACATAATCAAACAACTATGGAAGTAAGTATGGTCATACAGGGCAAGAGGTACTCACAAGAGCAATGCAATGTGTAGTATAGTTGCGAGATTCTGTGGTCCTTGAGAATGAGTGTTCTTCTGCTAACAGTTTTCGTACAAGTGAGACGTTAAGGAAAATGCAGAAATGTAGTTCAAATTGTGATGTGATATCATAGACAGTACCTTACGCTGCAGACAAGACCAATGTGTAACAAGATTATTCCAGTCACTGTCTGATAAATGTAGCACCGGAGACTTTACAGAAATTTCGTTTAGTGGCTTGCCATCGAAGTGCGCTTGCCTCAGGTAGGAACGGTACTTGATCAACGAGTGCTTGAAAAGCGCAACCAACCCTTGCTCGTCTTGACAATCCAGTTTGGTCATCACCTATTTAAAACAATAAAATCTTGTGTCTTCTGTCAGCAGAAACACATGCAATAATTACCATGAATAACATTAGTACATTACTTACGCGTAAGTTGTGGAGGAAAACTGGAAATTGTTCCGTGTCTGCAGTATAATCTTTCTATGAAGGAAAGATGCGCACAAAGTTCCTGACAACAATATAAGCTTCGTCTTTAAACTGGGAAGAAATGGAACACGGGTCCTATTTGCTGCAATTGGGGCTCTCTCTGGTTCGAAAAGGGATTTGGCAACTGGATTTGGTGTACTCATTGCTGGAATGAGGGTTTTGCATCATAGATCTGGTGCTATGTCAACTGGCATCATCATACTATTTGCTGCAGTTGGGGTCTGCTAGGTTGGGGCATCAGAAATGACCAGTGTAGTAGGGCTAGAGTCTGTTAGAGTTTGGGTGTTTTGTGGGTCAGGTGATATTGCAACTACACCTAATGGGCTATTTGATTTATCAGGTGTCGCTACCTTTTCCAAATACTTTGCTCGTGCTCCTCCGCGATCAGCAATCGCCTCTTCCTTTTGAACGTCGATACACAAGAACAACATTTCAATGGATAAATATGGTATGATGACGTGATGGAATATGTAATCAAAATGGATAGGCGAGGCGATTGACAAACACGATGTGTAAACTAAGCTAATGGTAGTGCAACAAAGTAGAAGCAATGCAAAGCATCGGTTGCAAGATATAAAGCGACCAATATAACCTTGGAAAGTTAGAGCAAGCACCTTGATGGGTGAATAAGATAGGGCATCGCCTCGGCTCCTCCACTAGGGAGCTACATTGGCTTAGGTCTCCCTCTAGCTCGTAATCACTGTTAGAATCATATTACGAGCATGAATCAGTAGGTGGAGAGCATTTGCATTGCATTGCATCCGGACTTGTTTTCATACCTTAATGCCAAGTTTGACAGCCATGCCATTGTTCTCGCTTTATTCTTTTCATGCCGCAAGCTCATAATCATTATGATGCTGTTAGAATCTGAGATTCATGAAAACATAAAAAGTAGTCGATTATCTATGGAATGCATTGCGGATTCAACTCAAGAGTGTCTCCCTATAAACCCTGCATATGCAAAGTTCACCCCCAACCGTCTTGACTGACCACGTAAATACAAACCTCTTATGTCTCTATAACAGGCAGACACACATTTCAAAACTGAAGTAGGAACATTAGAATCAATTCGTATTTGAACAAATAAACTAAGTAATTATGAGTGGTATAATGTTTAGCTTCAAGGGTGGAGTGCAGGTAGTGCGACACATAGCAAGTAGGCAGATTGCATTCCATGTAAAAGACTGTAATCTATGTAAAAGCTAGAAATAACACTTTCTTCTATACAATGTAGTGTTCGTTGCCCACACAAGATGGAAGAGATCAGACAGAGAAATACTATTCACTCATGTCTACGGTTCCAGTATTTTGAAACAGGGTGGTCCACCCTAAAAGAATATTGAGAAAGGCCGGAAATGACACTTTCTTTCTATACAATGCAGTGTCCCTTGCCCACACATGATGGAAGAGATCACACAGAGAAATACTATTCACTCAAGTCTACGGTTCCAGTATTTTGAAACAGGGTGGTCCACCCTAAAAGAATATTGACAACAAATACGACAAGGCAAGCGTAGATGTAGTGAATCAATCATTTACTTGTGAACTTACTAGGACAAGTATGCAGAATTGTAACTGCTGTCGGCGTTCTGGGAACGGGGGTCCCCAGAATTGCCTGCCTGCGGCCCACGGCGTGGCTAAGCCAGCAGGCCGTACGGCCCATCTTCATCAACAAGGCATCCAAGACCCTCGCGAGGGGCCAAGCCTCACGAGGGGGACGACGCAAGACCTCCTCAGGAGTGGCCTAGTCAGGCAGGCTCACGAGGAGCAGAGATATCAAGGTGGGGCAAACCTCACAAGGCTCTCGTGACGTGAGCCCTGACGATCGGCGCTAGGCGGGCGCCAGCGCGCGCAGCGTCCTTGTTTCCTCTTTGGTGCTAAGGAGGCCAGCGCAGGCGAGGAGTACCGAGGCATCAGGCAAAGGTTGCCATATCGGTGCAACGAGACCGAGACCGGAAGGACGGCAAGACGGGGGTCATCGTGGAGCCCAAGATGGCGTCACCACCAGAGCCCTTTGCAGGCGAAGATCACTTTTGTCAGGATAGATTGTACTAGTTGTCCCCCTTCAAATTTGCCCGCTGTTGTTGGCTCCCTTCCCGCTCAATATTTGGGGAGAGGACTAGGGCCTATAAAAGTAGAGCTAGCCACCACAGTAGGGGGCATCGAGCAGTTCATCCAGCTCTCACCCGCTAAATCACCAAGCACAAGAACACCTCAACCTCAGGAGGTTGTTCTTCCCTCAGTACTGTTTATCATCAGCCCAAGAGGCAATCCACCACCACCAAACTGGAGTAGGGTATTACACCACAACGGTGGCCCGAACCAGTATAAATCTCATGTATTTCTGTGTTGTGAGTTCGTCGATTTCGTCCGCGAGATATTAGCGAGCTAGGGCGCAGATCGGTAGGAGGGAAAGACTTCGCGCGCACCCCAGTGTTTAAACCTTAAGGGTTTGTCGGAACCCCACATCCGACATTTGGCGCGCCAGGTAGGGGTGCACCGGAGCTTCTTCTTCGCCAATCGACTTGCTGACGCTCCGTGGCCACGATGTCCGACGACCCAATAGCTGACTCCGACCGCTGGGCAGCCTGGCCAGCCCGGTCGCCGCCGCCCGCCCATGAAGACCTCAACCCCGCGCTCCAGGCGGCACGAGCACCATCCAATCCTGCGGGGCGCGGGCGACGCGGCCAGGCGTCGTCTACCCTCACTCCACGGCAAGTGCGAGCCGCTGCCAGAGCAGCAAGCCACGCCGTGGCGACGGCGCCGCACTCGTGGCGGGAACAGGAAAACATGCGGGCAGCACTCATCATGGCAAGGGAGCTGCTGCAGTGCCGGCTGATGGAGAGCGGCCAGGACGCACTGCTGGAACGCGTTGCCGAGCTGCTGGACGCGGCGGCCTCGGGAGCGCCGCCTTTCTGTCATCAGCTCCCTCCTCAGGCTGCTACAGGGATTCACGGCGGGGCACACCGCCACCACGCGCTGTCAGGTGCGCCAGGGGGCTTTGTCAACACCAGCATGGCCGGCGGCGCCGGGGGCTCTGCCGCCCCCATACCTCCCGCAACAAGCATGAGCACAAGCATCACCTCCCATGGCCCAAGTGAGATGCCACGCTGTCACCCTCAGGACGCCGCGCTGGGCCGGGCAACATGGAGTGCGGGGCACTACGGCAAGGTGTTCGGGGTAACAGCCCCGGAAGCCTACGTGCCCCGCATGACGGACCAGGAGTACACACCGGAGGACGACCCCGACTCGTTCATTGGAGAAGATTGGGAAGAAGGGACGCTAGGAGTTGAAGCCTCCAGGAGCCGCCGAGGAACCACCACGACCGCGTGTACGACGACCACTACAGGGTACCCCTAATCCCTCAGGAGCAAGCTTGCGCTAACCATGAGTCGCAGGAGGAACATATCACCGCAACGGCCGGCGGCCCCAGCTCGACGGCCTCCCTGCCGGCAGGAGGATAGCGTTGGGGGCTGCAGGAGAGGGGTCGGGAGCCAGGCCCCTCCCCACGGCCTGTGGCCGGGGGACACCGGGAGGTAGGCCCTCTGCCGGGAGGCTTGCGACCCTTCCCCAGAGGACTCAGGTCGCCGAGGGCACCATCGGTGCCCCTTTCCCTCTTTGTGTCGCCCCGTAACCGTCGGCTCAAAGGAGGTCAAGGGTGGCGCAAGGCGGGGCCCTCGTCTGCAATATGAAGCAAGGCCGGTACTGTGAAGAAGGCCCAGTGCCTGTGAAGCTCGCCGCCCGTGACACTCTCACGTAATAATGAGTTGGGGCTGTACACGCCCCGAGTCTCAGGCGCCGGCCTCGCCCCAGGGCTCCCTCCCACGCCTAGTGGCAACACTTAGCTCATGCTACCGTGAGAAGACTTGAAGACCGAAGACTAGACTAGGTGCCGGACGCGGCCTTTTGCTTTGGATCTCTCTTTCTGTAGCTTTGCTTTCTAGATCTGGATTTAAGTTGAAGCTGAATTTTTATTGATGCGCGCGGGGGGTGCCTTTTCTCATTCGAGCAATTTCTTGCCTTAAGGATCTCGTTTTGTCTGGGACTCATGTCCATCGCCTTCCCCTCACGAGCTCCTCGCGAGCTGGACCGCACGAAGCGCATGCTTGCTGAGCGCGCGCCAGCGCTGCGGCTCGTGCTCACCTCTTGTGGGGCCCCTTCAGACGGGGCGATAAGCTCCGCAGGATTCTCAGAAACTCGTCGCTTCATGACCCAGCTCGAAGCTGGCGCTGACTAAGGTAAACCACGACAGAAAACTCGCCCCCGGATTCACGAGTTCACGAGAACACATACTCACATCGCATAGGAAAGAAAAAACTGCAAAAAGCTTACATGAGGGGCTCCCCCTCTCAAAATGCTCTTACAAGTCTTCCAAGGGCCATGCCCGAGTTTTGTGTGCAGGATGAAACAACAGGAGAACATGGGATCAGCCAGAAATGCCACTCGCTACATCATCCACGGACGCGTCACTCGCGTCATCATCGTCCTCGTCGGCATCGTCGCCGCCGTCGGCGACGCCCCCATCACCGTCGTCAACCACGCCGCCTTCGTCTACGAAGACCACCATCTCGTCATCCTCCAAAGTGAAGGCCCTGACCAACGCGTCCACATTGTCCTCAACCCAACGCGCCAGGTCGCCCCGGACGGCCGTGGGTACGGGGGCAATGGCGGCGTCGAAATCAAACTTGGGGTCGGCATTCAGAAGGTGGCTGAAGACACGGGAGAAAGCACGCTCAAGCAGGCCGCGACCCCTTTCCTCCACAAGCTGGCGAGCTCTGGCAGATCAAGCCTCCAGGTGCGTCACCACCTCGGTGAAGAAGGTCAGGTGGCTGTCATAGTCATTCGAGTGATGGGCCGGTGCATCCTCATCGCAAATATGGCCCAGGGCGGTATTGGCCCTGTTCCGGAGATCCTGAAGCATAGGGGCATGCTCGCGCTCCAGCGTTCGTCGTTGGAACACTTCCTCCGTGTTTTGCCGTGCGATGGCCTCAGTGTCATCAACCCGCCTCCGAAGGAAAAGCAGCTCGGCACGGGCGGAGGCCAAGTCCGCCTGCGTCGTAACTAGGGCGGCGGCCGTGGCTTCTGCACGCCTCTCAGCCTCATCCAACCTGGGCCTGAGGGAAGCGGCCCTGCCCGCATCCTCCGTACCCGCGAGCTTCAGCTTCAGGTCGTACCTACCTTCTAGGTCTGCGCGAATCTCGGCCACCCGACGATCGACCTCTTCCTCGACTCTGGCCTCGCGAGCTCCGACGGCATCTTCTGCTTGGGCAACTTGACGCTCCCTCGTCTCCAGTTGCTCGAGCTCGAGGCTGCGCTCCACGGCTTCCAGGGCTAGCGCCTCCTCGCGCTTCCGGACCTCCTCTTCCTCCGTGGGCGTCCCCCTCAGCGATGCAAGAGCGGCCCTGCGCGCCTCCACCTGCTGCTCAAGGGACGCGCTCCAGGCCTGGAGCTCCCACGCGCGCTTCTCCGTAGCCTCGCGACGGTGGTCAGCCTCGCTATCCTCTTCCAAGGCCCGCGAGCGGGCTTCATAGGAAACCTTGAGGGACGCCTCGGCCTTCGCTTTCTCAAGGTCACGCTGATAGCGGCCGAGGTTGATGGCCATCCTCAGCTTGCGCCGCTCCTCCACCAGCCGGAGACCTTCATCCTCAAGGCATGAGTCGACACCCACGAGCTCTTCACCAAGTCGACTCATCGCGCCCATCGCCTCCTGGAAGAGCTCGTGACGAACTACGCTCCGCCCGCGCTCGAGCTCGAACACTCGGCCCACCTCGTCCTCCACCTCGAGGGCTGCGGGCGGGGCACCAAGTGGCGCGCCACCTCCCAGCAGGGGGCTGGGGGCTGACGCTGCACCTGACGTCAGCCAGTCCTCGCGAGGAGCCCAAGCCGATCGGGGCTCGCTGCTTGAAGAGGAGCCGAAGATCGAAGCCAACCAACTGCTGTCCATGAGCAAAGGAGGAGTCTTGGGCACGCCTGCCAAGCTCCACGCCAGACCGTGGGGGAGGGGTGGCCAAGCCGTGGGATCAGTGCGCCATGAAGGCGGAGACGCTCCCCCAACCGACCCTGCTCCAGGGGCGGCAGGCAGACCAGGAATGCTCAAGGCTGATGGGGAGTTGATGAAGGAGGAGGTCGCTTCTCAGAAGGCGCAACAGCTTCAACGGAAGGAGCCCTGAAGGACAGACATCAGGATAAGAAGACCACGCACAAGAAGCCATGGTAATAAGATACTTACGCGTCAATGGTGATGTACTTTGGTCGCTTCAACGGCCCGAAGATATTGCTGCCGCTGGGGGATCCCTTCCTCTTACGGAGCTCCTCGAAGTCCACACAAAGACGACCGAAGCGCTGGACGTGATGGCCGGTGCGCGGCGGGGCTGAACAAGAGCTGAGAGGGATGGCTTCAGGGGTGCCCGGTTGCGGCGAACAGCCGAGAGCCTTGGCCTCAGGAGCTGCATGCCGCATCTCCTCAGCGACTGACGCCCCAGGATCACCACTTGGTCGACACCCCAGGATCACCACTCGGCATGTGCTCCTCAGCACTCAAGCCACCGGCCCCTGTCGGAGCTCGCCCTCCCGCACCGTCACCTGGGGCGAGCTCGACACCGGTGGCGAGGAAGGGAACCACGACGACGGGGTTGTCGCGGGATCCCACCAGGCCGATTGGGCGCAGCCCCCACTCATCAAAGGAAGGCATGCTCGCGGCAAATGCGGCTTTGTTCTTGCAGCGGTACAACAGGCAGCTATTCCTGGGCATTTCATCCAGCAGAGGGACACCCGATAGGACCATGAGCACCATTTTCCGCATCGCAAGAGGAAGCCCCTTCTCCTGAAACCTCATGTGTTCCTGGGTGCGGAGCAACTCCCACATCGGGCGGGAGTAGCGCTGAAGTGGAGCGACTCGACGCTTGACGAACTCCTTCACCACCATGGGCGCAGTCACGGTGAGTTCCTTCAACCACCTCAGCCTGGCACAGACGGGGGCAAGGCGGGGGCTCGTGAGCTTCTGATGGCCCCAGCCGGAGTTTGGAACAACAGGCCCCGCCAGAACTTGGAGCAGAGGGCTGAGCACGCCGGCGTCAACAAACACCCATCGTATGCGGAACTCACTCGTGGATGAAGGAAGCTCGAAGTCAATCCCCGCGCCCACAGTCGCGGCCATGGCCTGGAAACCCGCGCACCCCGAGCTCTGCGGGGGGACCGGTCAAATGCAATGAGAAGAAATGGCGGAGGAGGGCCACGGAAGGAGCGATGCCCACCACGGCCTCGCATAAGAAGGCAAAGACGGCAAGAAGGGTCACAGATTAAGGGTCGAGATGAAGCATGTGGACCTGATAATGCTCTAGCACCATGTTGAAGAAGGCGGAGAAGGGAGGAATCAGACCAGCCCAGAGGGCATCATTGAAGATCGGGACCTCAGTGGCTGCCCGAGCCATGTGAGTGCGAGACGCGGGCCAAGCCACCGTCTCTCCCCACTCGTTGAAGCTGGAGGCAAGCATGGGGTGCACCTTGTCCATGGCCTCATCGTTGAGCACCCGAGGCCGGCTGAGCGCAGGCTCAAAGGGCAGAGGTGCAATTGGCAAAGACAGAGGTTTCTTCCCCTTTTCAGCCTGTTTCGGCGCCATGGCGATGAAGCAAAGTGAGCTAAGTCGATTGGAAGGGCAAAGCAGGGCCTCGAGGAAGCAGGGAGATTGGAGGAGCCAGGCGTGGGCGAAGGAAGAATGACTGTGTGAGAGGCAGGGGCCGCATAGCCAGGCGGATTCAAGGGCAGCGTGGGGAAGCGGAGACGCCCACGTCCAATCATCCGCCACACGTCAACCGAGGCCGCAGACTTTTGGGGCCCGCAGTGCTCCGTACTTGACCCTTGGCTTCGCCGCGAAGCCAAGCCCGAGCGCACCTTGGGCCCGGGGGCTACTGTCGGCGTTCTGGAACGGGGGTCCCCAGACTTGCTCGCTCATGCGGCCACGGCGTGGTTAAGCCAAAGAGCCGCACGGCCCATCTTCATCAAAAAGGCATCCAAGACCCTCGCGAGGGGCCAAGCCTCGCGAGGGGGACGACGCAAGACCTCCTCAGGAGTGGCCTAGTCAGGCAGGCTCACAAGGAGCGGAGATATCAAGGCGGGGCATACCTCACGAGGCTCTCGTGATGTGAGCCATGACGATCGCGCCAGTGGGGCGCCAAAGGGAGACAAGGCAGCAGCCCTTGTTTCCTCTTTGGTGCTAAGGAGGCCAGCGCAGGCGAGGAGTACCGAGGCATCAGGCAAAGGTTGCCATATCGGTGCAACAAGATCGAGACTGGAAGGACGACAAGACAGAGGTCATCGTGGAGCCCAAGACGGCGTCACCACCAGAGCCCTTTGCAGGCGAAGACCACTTTTGTCAGGATAGCTTGTACTAGCTGCCCCCCTTCAAATTTGCCCGCCGTTGTTGGCTCCCTTCCCGCTCAATATTTGGGGAGAGGACCAGTGCCTATATAAGTAGAGCTAGCCACCATAGTAGGGGGCATCGAGCAGTTCATCCAGCTCTCACCCGCTAAATCACCAAGCACAAGAACACCTCAACCTCAGGAGGTTGTTCTTCCCTCTGTACTATTTATCATCAGCCCAAGAGGCAATCCGCCACCACCAAACTGGAGTAGGGTATTACACCACAACGGTGGCCCGAACCAGTATAAATCTCGTGTCTTTCTGTGTTGCGAGTTCGTCGAGTTCGTGCGCGAGATCTTAGCGAGCTAGGGCATAGATCGGTAGGAGGGAAAGACTTCACGCGCACCCCAGTGTTCAAACCTTAAGGGTTTGTCGGAACCCCACATCCGACAACTGCAGTAAGAGACCGTCCAAAATCTGAATCAAGAAGTTTGTCTAGCACTTATTGTTTGCAACTAATCGACGTGAATAATTGGATATCATATCGAATGAGTAAGAAAGACAAGTAAAATTGTCAACAAACCTGGCCTGCAGTAGTTATCTGGGTCAATGTCACTACGACCAACAATCCAAAATGACTAGTGTCTATCCTAGGGCCGGAATTTTGAAACCCTGTGAACTTTACAAGTACTACAGATTACTGAAATACATCTGAACCATTAAGTGTAGGTAGCACTCAGCACACAACAAACCCTAATGATAGTCCTGCCTAATGAGTAATGAATCAATTAAAAAATGGGTGATGAGGAGTGGCTGCTGAGTGTTGAGGACGTATCTGAGGATAAATCGGGTTGGCTTAGTGGGTGTTGTACGCCTGAGCCCTGAACGAACTGGGAAGGTAGACGGCAGCGCGCTCGAGCAGCGGTGACGCTGTTGGGCGAGCGGCTCCAGACCTCTTGTTAATCCGGCGTCTCCTCCTAGAGTCATGCCATCCGGGGAAGACAAGTCGCCCGGAGGCAAAGTGCTAGAAGCGTAGTAGAGATCGAGCCAGCAGTAACGAGAGAGGAATCAGGGCCTGGGCTGAACCAAAATCCTAGGGTGGGCCGCGACCCACCATGGGCACCCTGTAGAGACACACACACCTGAGTGTTCTTCTGCTAGCTTTTTTTTTGAGCAAAAGAGGGTTTCCCCTCCGATTTCTATTAAAGAAACCACCACAGAACCAACATGATCAATTAACCCTAAGCATGATCAATTAAACCCTATTATGACTGTGCCATGGCAGATTTAAAGCTGCAAACCGGAGAAATGCTATTTAGCATCCATTGTTTGCTTCGAACTAAGAACTAAATTCTAAGAGCTGAAAGTAAAGTACAGTAACCAAGTTACGGTCTATTTTCTGGTTGAGATCAAGAAGTTGAGGACATATGAAGTACCACCTCTCTTGCGGCACCGTGTAGGCATCGGGGGTGCGATGGCTATCGGTGGCGTTGAAGCAGATATGCGACGGTAGAAAGGTAAATCGGGGGATAAGTCCCGTTGCGGTGGAAGAGAAGGTCGTGTGAGCGGCCCCGGCAAAGAGGATGACGACGCCGATGAAGCGAGAGGACGCGATGCAAGGCTCTTAGTCAGTCGCCGTGGATGAGAAACGTCCATCTCTAGCAGTGGACGACATGGTCTTGGTAGGCGCTCCGGCATGGTGGAGGACGGTGGCAATGGATGGGGTGGAGGGCGGCGGCGATGGATGGGGTGGCGGACGGAAGAGGCTGGTGTGGGGATGTTGTTCTAGAACGGATGGTGTATGAATGGGAAAATGGAGGGAGAGGTACGGGGAACCATGTTTTTGGGACGCGCCTGTCTGAAATATGGGAAAGTTACGAACTTGGCCCCCGTTTAAAATTTGGACGTCCCGTCTGTTGGGGATAGGACGGTAATCTCGCATCTCGCCAATATTTGCCCAGAGCGATTTCTGGTGAGGAGAGGATGTTTTGGCGCCCATGGTTGGCGCCCACGGTGTATGAACGGGGCTGACAGGTAGGGCGGTTGTGTCACTTCTGAGTGAAGTTACAAACCTGCCCCTATTGAAAATATTTGCCTACATCGATTTCGGCCGAGTCGAGTTTGTTTTGCCGCCCACCGTGTATGAATGGGGAAATGGAGGGAAAACAGAGGTCTTTCGGACGAGCTTGAATCAAATGTGTTTTGCTGCCCATGTTTGGCGCCCACCGTGTCGGAATGGGCTCAGAGGTGGTCGTGTCACATCTAATTGAAGTTAATAACCTATCCCTATTGAGAGCAGTGGAAATTGGGCCGATGGATTGCCCGTGTAAGGGGTAGACAGTAATTTCCATCTCCCAAACACTTGGCTTCGGGCAGCTGACGTGGGAGTGGACATTATGCCACTTCTTTTGAATTTTGGGACAATAAGCATCCACGTTTACCCTGGTAACTAAATTCGAATCCATTTTGTATTCCTATACGAATCTTCATAAATCATTCTATGTGTTTTTATTTATCTTCAAAAGCACGATAAAGATGTATTCCAGTGTCATATATGAATATGATTTACAAATGCCGATACTCAAATTCAGAAGCTAGAATCCAGTTTAAGGTGAATTCGAATATTTGGAACACTTTATGTCCAACTCAAATGTCACACACAACATAATGTGTACTCCCATTTAGATATGTACACAAGCAATTTATCAAGAATCAAATACGAGTCAATCAACCAAGAATGTACAAAACTAACAGACATATAAACACTTATAGATATGGATCTAATATCAACTAACATACATAAGCCAGGCCGATGTATTTTTTTTTGCTAGAAGAGCATCCTTTTTTTAGCGAAGCTAGTACAGCATCTTGGCCCTTTCCGATGCGTGCCACTTATGGTCCATCTATACTACTATTATTGTTGAATGCACATTCAGCCGGCACAGCAATCAAAATGAAATATCTCCGAGACTTATCAATTAATACAGACTTGTGCTCAAATAAAATTACAAACCAAAAAACAAAAAACAATTATTACATGATCTCTAAAACAAATGGTTTGATTGATTACGTCAACAAACAACACAAAGGTTATTCAACGATGGAAAGAACATTTCACCTATGATTTACCAAGTGGGAATGTAAGTTCCTTTTTTCTTTCAGGACCTTAACAATGCAGTCAGTCTCATCTTGCTTCATTTTGAAATCCACCAATTATTTTATGGTTGTCTTGAGTACTTCTTGTGATTGTGCTGTTTACTTCCTCAACGTGTCAACTTCATCTCTAAGTGCAGAAGCAGAATCTCTTTCTACCACTAGTTTATCCTCTAGAGCATCAGCAGTTGGCAATTCATGATGCACGATTGGGCTGGTGCCACTACTGTGGGATGATACAACATCCATGGGGACCTCGCTCTTTGATCTTGGGCTAACCTATTTTGTCATTAAAGTTCCGATTGATTCGAAAAGTTGAAGTTAGCAAAACATCTCAACTGGGAGTTATAACAAAGAAACCGCTTAAACAAACAAGGAATTAAAGAGTTTCAATTGGATGCTGAAAAGTAGTTATTAACATCATTGTAATCTGGTTGTTGCAAAGAAGAAAGCGCTTAAACAAACAAGTTTTGCAAAAGGTATATGTTGTGGCATTGGAGTTTCTCTTGGATCCTGAAAAGTTGAGTAGCCAGTAACGTGATTAGAGCAACCGGTTGCAGCAGCAAAGCAGTTAAACAAACAAGTTTTGCAAAAGGAACCTGTTGTGGCATTGGAGTTTCTCTTGGATCCTGAAAAGTTGAGTAGTCAGTAACTTGATTAGAGCAACAAGTTACAGCAGCAAACCTGTTACACAAATATATTTTTGAAAATGTATCTGCTGTGCAATTGGACTTCCAATTGGATCCTGGAAACTTGAAGTTGGTAAGATGATTACAGCAACAAGCTGCAGCAGCAAACCAGGTAAATAAGGAAGTTTCTGAAAACATACCTGTTGTGCCAACGGAGTTTCAGTTGGATCCTGCAAACTTGAATGTTAGCAATCAATAAATAAAGTTTTGCAAGAGCCATAAGAAACTAACATCAAACTAGTAAAACTAACCAGTTTTGGCAACGTATTTAATTACACATGAACTAGTAAAACTAACAAGTTCTTGGCAACGTATTAAAGTAACAAGTCGGTATTGTTTACCAGCAACACAGACATCTGTAAATTTCTTTGATGTAAGCAAAATGATTCCAACACATATATATAAGTTAAAAATACGATGTCCCTCATATAAACCTGATAGTTGTCTATCTATGAACATGCAAACATTACTAGTGCAACTAGTGATAACAGCAAACCATTTAAACAAACAGGGTATCAGAACGTAAATTACACGTGAATTCTGCTGCACCCTAGAAGTACATATGACCAACTATCTACGTACTTAAGTAGCTATTTAAGTTCAGGCAAACAGGTAATTATTAACAGTAAGTATCAAACACATAGATAGGCGCAGTCTATAATAGGATTAACAAGCTATGTCATTATGTAATCAGTAGCAAACTAAATTAAGCCAAGCAACATAATTGAATAATTTTGCAATAAATGGCTATTCCGAGAAGCAGGTAACTGAACTTACGCTAGCTCTTTGTACAGGCACACTGCAACTTCTTTTTCACTTACAAGGTTCTACGAAGGAGTCCATGGCATCAATTGCTTGGATACGCAGTCCCAATACTTCTTTCTTCCCACACTGCATTGGTAAGTCGAATGGTTAATCTGGTAAGATGGTGCGTCCTTGATATGTTATATGAGGACGTGTAGTCAGACTAGTTGTAGCCACACACATCACACTGGCTTTTACTGTATATTTCATGCGATTACATTTGACATATCGAGATCTAAGCAATCTACAACAGGATGAAAAGACTGGCATCCTTCACATTATTGGCGAACTCAGTTCATAGAAACAAGCAATTCAACCATTCTGTGGGTAAATCAAAAGTGCCACTAGAATATTTTTCACTACCCCAATCATACACGCAAAAAGGGGTGACGCCACCATAGGGGCTGGTATGGGCGGCCGCCTCGGGTGGCTGGAAAGTGTGCACCTAGTTTGAGTCGTCCAGGTTGGTCCAGGCTAGTTTTGTTCGTCCCAAGAACGAGCAGGAAATGTAAAAAATGAAGAAAAACATTTCAATTTGGATGGGACAATAACGTAAGTGCAAGGTAGGCCCTATAGCAGGCTCATGGCCCAAACAAGCGCCTCCCATATCGATCGACAAGCAGAAAAATCCCAATTGTTCGCTCCAAATCGGTCACCGTTGGCTCCTAACCTAGCCGCCACGGACAGACCGACACAACACTTCCTCGCGCCCTCATTGGAGGGCGGTCACCGGCTTCAAGCGAATGGAAGGACAAGAAGATGAAGATCCAACCACAGGTGTTGCTGCGTGAGAGGCAGCGGCGGCAAAGACGGCATGGCATCGAGCTTGCATAAGAACGACAATCGCGACTTGCAAGAGCAGCATGCAAGCAGTAGGTGCATCACATCCCTGATTATATCTAATTCAACCGCTCAATTTCTGGCCAATAGTTAAACCCGACGGTGTTGTAAAACTGCTTGTATGTAGGGAATCTATGAGAAAATGAAACCAATTTCGCTTATTTTATAACTCCCCAATCAATACTTGAGTTGATGAATCTGATGTATCTAATTAAGTTTCGTGCAAACATACAAGCTCATGTCGTTCTTGAGCCCAAGTGTCTAATGAACATGATCGCTAATGAAGGATTTGATGCAAACATTTTACATGCTCCCGGTGATGAACATATAGTGTCTAATGAGGGATCTAATGCAAGCATTTTGCAAGCTCCCATTGAAGGATTTAGTGTCTAATGATGATCTTCTATGTTGAGAGATACATAGAGATTTGCAGGCATTGATGACAAGCAAATTATAGTACATTTTCATGGCTTGAGGAAACGTCGAGGCCATCTACCAGAAAGTCCCCGTATCATGACAACGTAGCATAAATACTTTTCTAATTTGTTGTTTGAAACTATTGGCATACTTGTGTGATACGTCTCCAACGTATCTATAATTTTTTATTGTTCCATGCTATTATATTATCTGTTTTGGATGTTTAATGGGCTTTAGTATGCTCTTTTATATTATTTTTGGCACTAACCTATTAACTGAAGGCCCAGTGCTAGTTTCTGTTTTTTTGCCTATTTCAGTGTTTTGCAGAAAAGGAATACCAAACGGAATCCAAACAGAATGAAACCTTCGCGATGATATTTCTTGGAACAAAAGCAATCCAGAAGACTTGGAGTTGAAGTCTAGAACTCCGCGAGGTGGCCACGAGGCAGGAGGGCACGCCTAGGGGGGGGGGGGTAGGCGCGCCCCCACCCTCATGGGCCCCACGGAGCTCCACCGACATACTTCTTTCGCCTATATATACTCTTATACCCTAAAAACACCAGGGGGAGCCACGAAACCACTTTTCCACCGCCGCAACCTTCTGTACCCGTGAGATCCCATCTTGGGGCCTCTTCTGACGATCTACAGGAGGGGGAATCCATCACGGAGGGCTTCTACATCAACACCATAGCCTCTCCGATGATGTGTGAGTAGTTTACCACAGACCTTCGGGTCCATAGTTATTAGCTAGATGCCTTCTTCTCTCTGTCTTTGGTTCTCAATACAAAGTTCTCCTGGATGTTCTTGGAGATCTATTTGATATAATACTCTTTTGCGGTGTGTTTGCCGAGATCCAATGAATTGTGGATTTATGATCAAGTTTATCTATGAATAATATTTGGTTCTTCTCTGAATTCTTATATGCATGATTTGATATCTTTGCAAGTCTCTTCGAATTATCGGTTTAGTTTCGCCTACTAGATTGATCTTTATTGCAATGGGAGAAGTGCTTAACTTTGGGTTCAACCTTGCGGTGTCCTTTCCCAGTGACAGTAGGGGGCAAGGTGTAACAGCCCCAAAATTGGATTATCAATTTTTGTGCTGTTATTCTCTCCTGGCACTCACTTTTCAAAATATTTCTCCTGAGTTTGTTGGATGACTCTGAGAGTTCTTGCAATTTCCAACATTTGAAAACCTTGCTCATGTCTTTGTCAGTTGGCAAGACCTCATTTGCATCAGCTCAAACCCTCTCAAAACCCTAATTCCAAAATTTTGGAATTTGAATGTGGCCTTTGTGAATTACAAAGGAGCCATCATTTTCCTTGATATTTTGATCATCCCAATTGTTCCCAGAGACCCTCCTATCCTCCTAAACCTTGGATATGCAAAAATATTGCCAAGTCCCATGCAATATTTTTGAATTATGATTTATTCCTTTTCTTGCCTTTCTGAGGAATAAAATCCAAAGGCATGGCTAGCCATCTCCTAAATTCATGTGAATTGGTGGAGTTGATATTTATGCCTAATCCAAGCTCTGGCAAATATATTGGCCATAATTAAATAAGGAAAATTGCCTTTTCCTATTTAATGCCAATATTGCATTTCTGCCACTTTCTAAAGGAACTACTATTTTTATAGCAGAAAAAATTCCCACATAAATTGTGGAGCTTGTCCTTGCTATATAATCACTAGTTCCATTCTTGTCTCATGTTCCACAGATCAAAAATTGGGCACATGATCCAATGCAAGTTTCTGCCTTCTCTGAAATTTTGCAAAGGAAGTGCCTTATTCCTAATTTCTATTGAGCTGAGAATTTGGAAGGGTGATTAACATTGATAAATCACCCATGGATACCAAAGATGAGCTCAATCCATTCATCCTAGCTCTCTGTGCAATTTTTCAAAGTTTCTGACCGGAATGCAACTTTGTGAAGGAAGTACCTTCATAGAGTTTCCAAATGGGATGAAACCTTGCAATCTTCTCATATATCCTAAATAATTAGCCTCCACCTACATTCAGTTCATTTCATTGAACTATGTGAGCACAGGAGCAATTCTTGGTTTCCGTCAAAATTTTCAGTTTGTGAAGCAATTGTATTTTATCTTGATCCATTATGGCTGAAAATATTCCCAGATCTTCTCCTATCCATATGATTCATCTCCACAAAACTTTGGCTCATTTCAGTTAGCCATTTGCCCTGAGGATTTTTCTCAAGTTTTTGGACAGAAATGATAGCTGTGAAGGAAGTACCATTTTGGCAAGTCCATTTGGTATGATATTTTTGAAGCATCTATCTATGATCAAATTATCAAGCTTTGCCAAGTTTTAGCTAAATCCATCACTCCTAGTGAGTGCTCCTTCCCCATTTAGTTTTTGGACCACATTTGGCAGTCGCACTGCAACTATGCTAAATCCTTGCCCAAATCCCCTCCAACTTCCCAGGACCGTAGTTCTTGCTACCCTAAACCTCCCAGACATCAAGTTTATCTCTTAAGCTCACCGTGTTGATCACCAAGATGTGGCCAAGTTTGCAATAACAAACTTGTCGAGCTTGTTTCCCTCTGCTCCCTACACTTCTGCCTGTGCCATCACCTCATCTTTAATAAGCCTTGGAGGGACTTCACCGTTGACATGGTTTGGCACGGCATAGCAGGTCAGAGCGCGCCTTGTCCGTGGTGACCACGGGTGTAGCCGGCCAAAACGGTGGTCTAGTTCCTGTTCTCGTCGGCAGCCCTGCTCCGGCCGGACCTGGTTCGTCCGAGAGTGCCCAACCGCCTCCCTGCGTCGTCCTCTTCCCCCTGGACTCCTTTTTCCCTTCATTTTCTTCCTCGTTGAGCCGTCGCCATCGCCGAACAGTGAGCGCCTGTGTGCGCTGTTGTCTTCCTCCTTTGTCTTCTTCTCCCTTGAGCCCCCTTGGCGTTGCGCAGCCCCGTGAGCTCGTCCGCTTCCTCCTCGTCGCCTTCCCGCCCTTCCCCGTTACCCTTGGTCGTGCGTGCTCGTCGCCAGAGCGCGGACACGTAGCCGCGCGCGTGCCACCTCGTCCCCTCCTTCTCGAGCCTTCTCCGCAGCTATTTAAGCACGCCTCGAGCTTCCTCACAGTACTCACCCCCTCCCCGAGCCTCTCCCCAAGCCCGGAGCCCCTCTCCATCCCCTCCCCATCGCCATGGCCGCCGCCTTGGCCTGCTCAAATTCGAGCAATGGCGAGCTCGCCCCTCCCTCTTTCCCCCCACCTTAGGATCACCTGGAGCATGCATAGCCTCCCCACCCCTCCTCTTGCTGCTGGAGTGCCCTGTGGTTGCGTCCCTAGAACCACTACCGCCGCCGTGGAGCTCTCTGCTCCCATGCCCGTTGCAGCTGCGGATCTCCCAGGCGCTCGTTTCTCCTTGAGATGGACACGGTGTCCCTCCCCGAGCCTGCCGCCGTCTTCGCCCTGGTCGGAGGTGGCCGGAGCCGGCCGGCCCGTCGCCGGCGACGCGCCTGGCCTCGTCCCCTCTGTGCTGCGTCGGGAGAAAGGAAGAAGGAGGAGAGAAGGAGAGAGAAGGAGGAGTGGACCCCACCTGGTAGCGACCCAGGCGCGTTGATGTGGTCCTGCCAGCGTGGATAAGTGATGGGCCCCACCCCACGCAAGGCCCACGCGTCAGCAGCCCCACCGGTCATGGACCGAAGCCGCCACGTCTGTGTAAGTGGAAGCGCCCCCAGCTAGTTTACGTTTTCTGTTAAGAGAAAACGTATTTTCTGAAATACGCTTCCCCTGCTCTGAAACATATTCTGAAGTTTATGCTTTCTCTTTTCTAGCTGCCCACCGAAAAGGTTAAATTGTGAACGTTCACTGTTTAAGCCACTTTTCTACCTAAAAAGTGAACGGCCACAACTTTGCAACCGTAACTCCGATTGAGGTGATTCCAATGCTCACGTTCTCTGTTCGTCGAGCTCTTTTTGATGGGACCATTTTATTTATGGTTGCACATTTTGAAAATGCCCATTTTTTCCTTGCTCTAATTCAGCCCCTTTGAGAGAGAACCGTTCTCCGGCAAATTTTTTCACGATCATTTCACACTTCTTTCCGGAGTATTTGTCGACCCCAGGCAAGCCAACCTCTCATCATGAGCCCCGAACTTGCATGTTGACTTTCCTGGTACCTCGTGTGTGTGCTTAGTTGTAGTAGTTTTTGTCTGTTTTGTCTGCCGTTATTTCAGTTGTGCTATATGTTAGTACTGCTTGCCACATCATGCTTGCTTTTCATGATAGCACTTGCCATGCTAGTTATATTGTTGTTAATATCATACTTGTGTTTGGTTAGTTTCATGCCAGCAATATCGATGCTATGATGATTTTGGTTACACCGTCGATAAGCTAGTACCCGGTATTGTCATGTTTCATATGCTATACCTCTTCACTCGAAAAGCCTGATATTTGTTAATGCATTTGTTTGCTGCATGTTCATTGTTGCATATTTGTTAAATATGCTCATAATGTTAATGATGGTGGAGAAGTTAATAACATGACTTAATAATAAACCTCCTCCATCATCGATGGGATCGAGTCATAGTGCCACCAAATCAAGCTTTCTCCAGTGCAACCACATTTACCTTTATGGGAGGTCCTAGCTGGGTCTATTGTCATGCCTCTCGCCGGTGCCTCCAACGAGGGAAGGTTATGGGCGCGCGCTACCCTGATCAGGTAGGCGGACATAAGCCTTGTGTGCCCAAGTTTGTTTTTTAGCTCATGTCCCCGTTTGGGACCGTTTTTGTTTGCCACGACGGTGGCTGTTGGTGCCTTTGGTAGCACGGGGCCACCCAGGACTGAACCCAAAAGGGGTGTTGGTCGGAGTGGCCGGGAGAGTGTCATGGCAGTAGATTTGTTTTGTCAGAACGTCGTTGGTCCACATGTATCGGAGTGTGAGGCCATGGGTTCCGTGGTGTGGGTAAAGTGCGCTACCTCTGCAGAGTGTGTGTTTAATCTACCGATAGCCGCGTCCTTGGTCATGGGCACAGTTCGTAGTAGGTCACACTATCGGGTCTTGGTCGAAATGGAGGATAAATCTGCTAATAACTAATGTGATAACTAAGATGTGATAAATAATGTGGTGACTTGGATTATGAGATAACCGCGAGAAGTCATGATAATGTGTTGATATGAGTCATGAGACGAGGTCTCGGTAAGTCATGAGTTTTCTCCAAGGAGCCGTGGCAGAGTAAGTGATGGTTGCATAAGGTTAATACAACAAGTCTTCACGGGAGGTAACTGGTAGTTTATTTTTAGCATAGTTTCATGATGCCATGCCATGTTTTGATATGCTATGTTTTCTTGTTGCTATGTTAAAAGTAAGTTTGATATGCCCTGTTATTGCCATACTAGTAGATGCTATGATGTTGTTCATGCTTAGTTTGATTTATGATTCTAGTTAATATCATGCCATGCTTAAAAGTGGTGTTGAAGTAGATTGTTGCATATGCTTGGTTCTTGCTTTGTCTTCTGCTCGTTGGATGCTATGTATTTGGTTGTCTTGCAAGTACATTCAATGTACTGACCTGGCGTGTCATGCCAGTTTTGTAGGTCGTGCCCAGGTTAGTCGCTTGTGCCGTCGTGCTAGGCCATAATCTTGCCAATCCTGTGAGTTGTGGAGCCTAGCCAGAGTTGTTATGCTGCCAAACCAAGACTTCCGCCACCATTTAAATAGCCTTAGGGCTATGCCAGATAATTGTATTCATTAATGATGTAATCATATACGCATGTATTTGATGAATATTATTGTACCTGGAATACTATATCATGGACCTGTCGTGCGTCAGGTGTTATCCTGGGCTGACGTGCGAAGGCCCCCTGCTCCATGCGGATCGGGGTGCCACACATGGCATGTATTATATTGTTGCCATCAAGGATAAAAAGATGGGATTTATATCATATTTCTTGAGTTTATCCCTCTACATCATGTCATGTTGCTTAATGCATTACTCTGTTCTTATGAACTTAATACTCTAGATGCATGCTGGATAGCGGTCGATGTGTGGAGTAATAGTAGTAGATGCAGAATCGTTTCGTTTCTACTTGACATGGACGTGATGCCTATATTCATGATCATTGCCTAGATATTCTCATAACTATGCGATCTTCTATCAATTGCTCGGTAGTAATTTATTCACCCACCGTAATATATGCTATCTTGAGAGAAGCCACTAGTGAAACCTATGGCCCCCGGGTCTCTTTCTTATTATATTGCATCTATTTTATTTACATCACATCTCGTTTTACTATTTTGCAATCTTTACTTTCCAATCTATACAACAAAAATACCAAAAATATTTATCTTATTATATTTATTAGATCTCACTTTTGCGAGTGACTGTGAAGGGATCGACAACCCCTTTATTGCGTTGGTTGCAAGGTTCTTGATTGTTTGTGCAGGTACTAGGTGACTTGCGTGTTATCTCCTATTGGATTGATACCTTGGTTCTCAAAAACTGAGGGAAATACTTACGCTACTTTGTTGCATCACCCTTTCCTCTTCAAGGGAAAACCAACGCATGCTCAAGAGGTAGAAAGAAGGATTTCTGGCGCCGTTGCCGGGGAGATTTGCGCCAAGTCAAGTCAAGATTTGATCTCCCGACAACTGGCCAATTTCTGGCGCCGTTGCCGGAGAGATTTACGCTCAAGTCAAGACATACCAAGTACCCATCATAAACTCTTCTCCCTCGCGTTACATTATTTTCCATTCGCCTCTTGTTTTCCTCTCCCCCACTTCTAAAACGATTTTAAAAAACCTTTGCCTTTTCTTCGCGTCTTTTCCGTTCGCCTCTTGTGTGCTTGTGTGTTGGGATTGATTGTTTGTCATGATGGCTCAAGATAATACTAAATTATGTGACTTTTCCAATACCAACAACATTGATTTTATTAGCACCCCAATTGCTCCTATTACCGATGCTGAATCTTGTGAAATTAATGCCGCTTTACTGAATCTTGTCATGAAAGATCAATTTCCTGGCCTTCCTAGTGAAGTTGCCGCTACCCATCTAAACAACTTTGTTGATTTGTGTGATATGCAAAATAAGAAATATGTGGATAATGATATTGTTAAATTGAAGCTATTTCCGTTTTCTCTTAGAGTTCATGCTAAAACTTGGTTCTCTTCTTTGCCTAAAAATAGTATTGATTCATGCAATAAGTGCAAAGATGCTTTTATCTCTAAGTATTTTCCTCCCGCTAAGATCATCTCTCTTAGAAACGATATTGTGAATGTTAAGCAACTTGATCATGAGCATGTTGCACAAGCTTGGGAGAGGATGAAATTAATGATACTTAATTGCCCTACACATGGTTTGAATTTATGGATGATTATACAAAAAAATTATGCCGGATTGAATTTTGCTTCTAGAAATCTTTTAGATTCGGCCGCGGGAGGCACTTTTGTGGAAATCACTTTAGGAGAAGCTACTAAACTCCTAGATAATATTATGGTTAATTATTCTCAATGGCACACCGAAAGATCCACTAGTAAAAATGTTCATGCGATTGAAGAGATTAATGTTTTGAGTGGAAAGATGGATGAACTTATGAAATTGTTTGCTAATAAGAGTGTTTCTTCTGATTCTAACTAGATCACTGATGGCGCACGTTGCCGCACCCGTCCATTTTGGATGTCTTATGATAGTGTGAGAAAAATTTGAAAAAAACATGCAGGTTGTAATATTGTATTTATAGTGCAAGATGTTAATTATAACATACCGTGATGGCACGCGTTTTCGCCTCCATCCACTTGTCCAGTAGGTTGATAATTTTTTTTTCTAATATGTAGCATTAGGAAGAATAAAGTTAAATTGACATGACTAAACCAAATATTGATCTTAATTGAATAGTGCTTTTTAATCAGTTTATATAGCGGTCGCTTCATGAACCCAATAAGCCAAAAGTTGCTTCAAGTTGTAAATACACATGTTGAAGAATCTATCAATACTTAGGGAAGAATTGTAGATACTCCGTCTTTAAAGAAATATAGGAGCGTTTAGATCAGAGGGAATACTTTAAGACATCAACCAGTTAAAGGTACAGAGCGGGCTGCCTCAGTCTGCTAACTATTTGCCAAACAGTCTAATGTCATAACTCCATGTTCCTATGCTAGCCAAGTAACTTAGCACCTGTATCTTCATTTTTAAACTACCAGCAATGCATACATGTACATAGATTAATGTCTAATTGATGATAGGGTACATATCTTGCCTTCAAAAATAATGCATGAATATTTCTCATCTGATTTGTTCGCCAGAGAAGATAGATTGCAATTACTTTGGAACTTCCAGCAAACTCACTCCTTAGCTTTGAGTGTTTCAAATTATCATTTTGCTCACTCAAATTTAGAAGGATTAAGGATTTCAAGGCTTTGCTGAGCTGGGAGGCTTCATTCGGCAAGTGAGCAGGGAGGATCCAGAGGACCTCTGAGAAGGAAGTAAGGAATCATAGTTTCAATCTATCAACATACGGTGGTCGAGAACCGAACTAGATTAGGATCAAATAAATATTGTATGCTCCACAATAGCAAAGAGGCCCAATTATTAAACTATATGCAACAAAGCATAAAGAAAGTGGTGAAGCACCTGAAACATTTATATACAATTTAAAACTTGTATGCAAAGTTTAGGTGCTTAAGCAAATCTTGGCTGCCACACGGCCAAATTCACAACAAAATTATGATGTAAGGTCTGCAGTTTTATAAATATTAAACCACGCAATATTACTTGTTTTAAAATACCATACTTCCATTCTAACTACTTAGTATCTACAGCTACCCACCCGATATACTCTGCACTCTAGCATGCTCGAGGAGGATCACATCATTGGTTAGGAAAAAAGGTAGAAAATTACAGGGAATAGACAAAAGCTAGGCTGCCCAGGAGCCATGTCTTAACGTTGGTGAGAGCAGGATGCAAGATGCTCATACCATGGAGAATATGCCATGATCCCAATTGTCAATGCAAGAAGAAACATATTGAGGGCATGAAGCATGATCAGCCACGGCAATCAATCACCCATGCATACACCACCTGAACACAATTTGTGATACGATGCACGATCAGCTTTATCTATGAAGCAAACAGAGCCAAATGATCGAGGAGTGATAAGATAGGTGGAGAGGATACAAACCCTATGCAACAAACATGGCTGCCAAAGGTACAGGGACGGGAGAAAAATATATGGAAGCTTCTAGAGAAAAGGAAAGAAATACGGGAGTAATGTACCTCCACTTACATGACTAACACTGTAATCACCATAAGCATTTCTAGATTTCCAAATTGTAAACTATTGTTTCTCATGATGAACAAATAAAACATTTCCCTATTGCATACAAAGGAAGTACTGAAGCTTTTTTACACAAGAACAAATAGAGATTCAACTACTAATATGCTGAGAAATTTTGCGATGGATATTAAGTAGGCAAACTACTGTTGAAAGCTTTAGTTCTGTATTGTGGCTTCTCAATACAACAAAGTATATAACATTAGCTGGCGAGAAATTTTCTTATGATAATCATGTCTATACAAAACATAATCCACCAATGTAACACTGTAGAAATTAGTACCTCACCTTCCAAATGGCTAGTACGTGAACTGACCTCAAATCCATCAATGTAGAAAACATAGAATAGGTAAAAATATTAACCACCCAATTTTGGTTAGCTTCAGAAATAAAAGTAGGATAAGGAGCAATAGAATGTTAAATAGAAAAAGTTATTGTAATGTTCTAGTGCCTCTACAGACTGCTAAAGATGAATGTCATGCAAATTTTGCCTGTTGGAGCTTGTTAGTTCAGATTTAGCATTCAGATAGTGGCCGTTCTGCATGAGCACTGAAAATACTAATGTTGCAGTATACTTTTAATCATGCCTAAGAAATTTAATTATGTTTAATTTTTTATAAACTTTTGAACTTTATCATGCTACAACTTGTTACTACCAAAAAATGTCACATTGAAACATAATACTCTCAGGCAAAAAAAGATTAGAGTTGAAATCATTGCCTCACCTTCCAACCCAGCAGAACCAAGCCAATCCATCACAACCGAGCCTGAATCCATCAAGCTGGAGAACCTACATTAATATTCGGAGTAGAGAGAACATATAATAATGAATTAAAATAGTCTAAATATGGTGCCAATCCGTGATGTTGGCTTGGACGAAATTCCAATCGACATACATAAAAGACTAACAGCAAGCACATCACTAATTTAGCCCAAGAAAACAACCACAAAGAAAATGTTGGAATGGGAATCAATCTAATCCCGAGAACAGTAAAACACAGTTGCCATAGCTAATAAATAGGGTCGAGAAATGTAAATGTGAGGGCATTGTAGGCCATCGAAATAAGATCAAGGCAAGACAAATCTTAGCATGTGCATAGATCGAGAATACGAATTGTCAGGGATGAGTGGACCTTGAAGTACCCACAAATTGATTATCCTGGTACTCCTCAAGCGGCATGTCACGATGCGCTCCGCTCCCTCCGTTGCTGTTCAGAATACCTTCAGTGTCCACCGCGTGTTGTGCACCGAATAGCACCATGTCCGCCTAACCGGCGCCCCAAAAATCAGATGTCACACATTAGGTGCCAGTGGCGCGACCGGAAGGGATAGAGGTGCAAACATACCTGCGGCCGAAGAGATCACGGGCTTGGTTACCAGACGGCTTGCGGTGGAGTCACGAGCAGGAAGTCTTGGCGGCGGCACCTAGGGTTCGCCCTAGGTCCATGAGGTACGCCAGCGTCGAGGGAGTGCGTCCACCGTGCCCTTGACAGCAGCCGTCCAGGGACGCCGGTTCTAGTGATTCTTCTTTCGAGAAACTCGTGCATCGAGGTTGTGGCCATGGCCAGCGGCGGTAGTGGTGGGAGGCCTACATTCATGGGGATAGGAGGAGGCGTTGGGAGAGAGAGGCGTCGAGCCATTAGGCCCAATTTAATCTGTGACTACGAAAAAAGTGACTGGAGCAGTGGCCCAACACCGTTCGCGAACGAAGCCAGCTTACACGGGATTCACACCTGATCCGATGGCCTATACTGCTTACAAATGACTATCCAACGGCCAGGAACGCTGATGGCTTGAGAGGGGAGGAAATTTGCACAGTTTAAATGTCTTTAAATGATATGCCTTTGTCCACTTTGATTGAGAATAATAATGAATTTATGGATGTGAATTTTGTTGGTAGGAACAATTTTGGTAACAACGCGTATAGAGGAAACTTTAATTCTAGGCCGTTTCCTAATAATTCCTCTAATAATTATGGTAATTCCTACAACAACTGTTATGGAAATTTTAATAAGATGCCCTATGATTTTCAGACTAGTGTTAAAGAATTTATGAGTTCGCAAAAGAATTTCAATGCTTTGGTTGAAGAAAAATTGCTTAAGATTGATGAGTTGGCTAGGAATGTGGATAGAATTTCTCTTGATGTTGATTCTTTGAAACTTAGATCTATTCCACCTAAGCATGACATCAATGAGTCTCTCAAAGCCATGAGAATTTCCATTGATGAGTGCAAAGAAAGAACCGCTAGGATGCATGCTAAAAAAGATTGCTTTGTGAAAGTGTGTTCTTCTAGTTTTCATGATAATAATGATGAAGATCTAAAAGTGATTGATGTGACTCCTATTAAATATTTGTTTTCCAATATGAATCTTGATAAAGATGGGAATGGAGATGAGTCAACTTTTGTTAAAAGGCGTCCCAATGATTCGGAGTTTTTAGATTTTGATGCTAAAATTAATAAAAGTGAGATTGAAGAGGTCAAAACTTTACATAGCAATGAACCCACTATTTTGGATTTCAAGGAATTTAATTATGATAATTGCTCTTTGATAGATTGTATTTCCTTATTGCAATCTGTGTTGAATTCTCCTCATGCTTATAATAAAAATAAAGCTTTTACTAAACATATCGTTGATGCTTTAATACATTCTTATGAAGAAAAGCTTGAACTAGAAGTTTCTATTCCTAGAAAACTTTATGATGAACGGGAACCTACTATCAAAATTAAGATTAAAGATTATGAATTCTATTCTTTGTGTGATTTGGGTGCTAGTGTTTCCACGGTTCCAAAAACTTTGTGTGATGTGTTAGGTTTCCGTGAATTTGATGATTGTTCTTTAAATTTGCACCTTGCGGATTCCACCATTAAGAAACCTACGGGAAGGATTAATGATGTTCTTATCATTGCGAATAGGAATTATGCGCCCGTAGATTTCATCGTTCTTGATATAGATTGCAATCCTACATGTCCTATTATTCTTGGTAGACCTTTCCTTAGAACGATTGGTGCAATTATTGACATGAAAGAAGGAAATATTAGATTCCAATTTCTGTTAAGGAAAGGCATGGAACACTTTCCTAGAAATAAAATTAAATTGCCTTATGAATCTATTATTAGAGCCACATATGGATTGCATACCAAAGATGATAATACTTAGATCTATTTGTATGCCTAGCTAGGGGCGTTAAACGATAGCGCTTGTTGGGAGGCAACCCAATTTTATTTTATTTTATTGCTTTTTGTTCCTGTTTAGTAATAAATAATTCATCTAGACTCTGGTTAGATGTGGTTTTATTTTTTAATTAGTGTTTGTGCCAAGTAGAACCTTTGGGAAGACTTGGGTGAAGTCTTTGCGATCTTGCTGTAAAAAACACAAACTTTTGGGCTCACGAGATTAGCTGCCATATTTTACTGGAGAGTGATTTTAGGTTGATTCTTTTTGCAGATGATTAATAGACAAATTCCCCACGTCCAAAAATTTATTTCAGAATTTTTGGAGTTCAAGAAGTATGCGTATGAATCAGATTGCTACAGACTGTTCTGTTTTGACAGATTCTGTTTTTCGTGTGTTGTTTGCTTATTTTAATGAATCTATGAGTAGTATCGGGGGGTATGAACCATAAAGAAGTTGGAATACAGTAGGTTTAACACCAATATAAATAAATAATTATTTCAATACAGTACCTTAAAGTGGTGGTTTGTTTTCTTATACTAACGGAGCTCATGAGATTTTTTGTTAAGTTTTGTGTTGTGAAGTTTTCAAGTTTTTGGATAAAGATTTGATGGATTTTGGAATAAGGAGTGGCAAGAGCCTAAGCTTGGGGATCCTCATGGCACCCCAAGGTAAAATTCAAGGACAACCAAAATCCTAAGCTTGGGGATGCCCCGGAAGGCATCCCCTCTTTTGTCTTCATCTATCGGTAACTTTACTTGAGGCTATATTTTTATTCACCACATGATATGTGCTTTGCTTGGAGCGTCTTGTATGATTTGAGTCTTTGCTTTTTATTTTACCACAATCATCCTTTCTGTACACACCTTTTGGGAGATACACACATGAATCGGAATTTATTAGAATACTCTATGTGCTTCACGTATATCTTTTGAGCTAGATAATTTTGCTCTAGTGCTTCACTTATATCTTTTTAGAGCACGGTGGCGGTTTTATTTTATAGAAATTATTGTTCTCTCATGCTTCACTTATATTATTTTGAGAGTCTTTTAGAACAGCATGGTAATTTTCTTTGGTTATAAAATTAGTCCTAATATGATGGGCATTAAAGATGGGTATAATAAAAACTTTCATATAGTGTACATTGAATACTATGAGAAGTTTGATACTTGATGATTGTTTTGAGATATGAAGATGGTGATATTAGAGTCGTGCTAGTTGAGTAATTGTGAAATTGAGAAATACTTGTGTTGAGGTTTGCAAGTCCCGTAGCATGCACGTATGGTAACCGTTGTGTGACAAATTTGAAGCATGAGGTGTTTCTTTGATTGCCTTCCTTATGAGTGGTGGTCGGGGACGAGCGATGGTCTTTTCCTACCAATCTACCCCCTAGGAGCATGCAGGTAGTGCTTGATTTTTGCAATAAGTATGTGAGTTCTTTTTGACTAATGTTGAGTCCATGGATTATATGCACTCTCACCCTTCCACCATTGCTAGCCTCTCTTGTGTCGCGCAACTTTCGCCGGTACCATAAACCCATCATTTACCTTCCTCAAAACAGACACCATACCTACCTATTATGGCATTTCCATAGCCATTCCGAGATATATTGCCATGCAACTTTCCACCGTTCCGTTTATTATGACACGCTTCATCATAGTCATATTGCTTTGCATGATCATGTAGTTGACATCATATTTGTGGCATGGCCACCATTCATAATTTTTCATACATGTCACTCTTGATTCATTGCACATCCCGGTACACCGCCAGAGGCATTCAGATAGTCATATTTTGTTCTAAGTATCGAGTTGTAATTCTTGAGTTGTAAGTAAATAAAAGTGTGATGATCTTCATTATTGGAGCATTGTCCCATGTGAGGAAAGGATGATGGAGACTATGATTCCCCCCACGAGTCGGGATGAGACTCCGGACGAAAAAAAAAGAAAAAAAAGAGGCCATAAAAAAAGAAAGGAGAAGGCCCAAACAAAAAAATATGATGAGAGAAAAGAGAGAAGGGACAATGTTACTATCCTTTTTTCCACACTTGTGCTTCAAAGTAGCACCATGATTTTCGTGATAGAGAGTCTCTTATGTTGTCACTTTCATATACTAGTGGGAATTTTTTGTTATAGAACTTGGCTTGTATATTCCAATGATGGGCTTCCTCAAATTTCCCTAGGTCTTCGTGAGCAAGCAAGTTGGATGCACACCCACTTAGTTTCTTTTGTTGAGCTTTCATACATTTATAGCTCTAGTGCATCCGTTGCATGGCAATCCCTACACACTCACATTGATATCTATTGATGGGCATCTCCATAGCCCATTGATACGCCTAGTTGATGTGAGACCATCTTCCTCTTTTTATCTTCTCCACAACCACCATTCTATTCCACCTATAGTGCTATATCCATGGCTCGCGCTCATATATTGCGTGAAAGTTGAAAAAGTTTGAGAATGCTAAAGTATAAAATAATTGATTGGCTTGTCATCGGGGTTGTGCATGATTGGAGCATTTTGTGTGACGGAGATGGAGCATAGCCAAACTATATGATTTTGTAGGGATGAGCTTTGTTTGGCTATGTTACTTTGAGAAGACATAATTGCTTGGTTAGTATGCTTGAAGTATTATTATTATTATGTCAATATTATACTTTTGTCTTGAATCTTTCGTATCTCAACATTCATACCACAATAAAGAAAATTACATTGAAAAATATGTTAGGTAGCATTCCACATCAAAAATTCTGTTTTTATCATTTACCTACTCGAGGACGAGCAGGAATTAAGCTTGGGATGCTTGGTATGTCTCCAATGTATCTATAATTTTTGATTGTTCCATGCTATTATATTATCTGTTTTGTATATTTATTGGGCTTTAATATTCTCTTTTATATTATTTTCGGGACTAACCTATTAACCCAAGGCCAAGTGCCAGTTCTGTTTTTTTGCCGATTTCAGTGTTTTGCAGAAAAGGAATACCAAACGGAATGAAACCTTCGCGATGATCTTTCTTGGAACAAAAGCAATCCAGAAGACTTGGAGTTGAAGTCTAGAACTCCATGAGGTGGCCACGAGGCAGGAGGGCGCGCCTAGGGGGGTAGGCGCGCCCCCCACCCTCATGGGCCCCACGGAGCTCCACCGACGTACTTCTTTCGCCTATATTTACTCTTACACCCTAAATACACCAGGGGAGCCACGAAACCACTTTTCCACCGCCGCAACCTTCTGTACCCGTGAGATCCCATCTTGGGGCCTCTTCCGACATTCTGCCGGAGGGGGAATCGATCACGGAGGGCTTCTACATCAACACCATAGCCTCTCCGATGATGTGTGAGTAGTTTACCACAGACCTTCGGGTCCATAGTTATTAGCTAGATGGCTTCTTCTCTCTCTTTGGTTCTCAATATAAAGTTCTCCTTGATGTTCTTGGAGATCTATTCGATGTAATACTCTTTTGCAGTGTGTTTGCCGAGATCCGATGAATTATGGATTTATGATCAAGTTTATCTATGAATAATATTTAGTTCTTCTCTGAATTCTTATATGCATGATTTGATATCTTTCCAAGTCTCTTCGAATTATCGGTTTAGTTTGGCCTACTAGATTGATCTTTCTTGCAATGGGAGAAGTGCTTAGCTTTGGGTTCAATCTTGCGGTGTCCTTTCCTAGTGACAGCAGGGGCAGCAAGGCACGTATTGTATTGTTGCCATCGAGGATAAAAAGATGGGGTTTATATCATATTGCTTGGGTTTATCCCTCTAGATCATGTCATCTTGCTTAATGCATTACTCTGTTCTTATGAACTTAGTACTCTAGATGCATGCTGGATAGCGGTCGATGTGTGGAGTAATAGTATTAGATGCAGAATCGTTTCCGTCTACTTGACACGGACGTGACGCCTATATTCATGATCATTGCCTAGATATTCTCATAACTATGCGCTCTTCTATCAATTGCTCGGCAGTAATTTGTTCACCCACCGTAATATATGCTATCTTGAGAGAAGCCACTAGTGAAACCTATGGCCCCTGAGTCTCTTTCTTATTATATTGCATCTCTTTTATTTACATCACATCTCGTTTTACTATTTTGCAATCTTTACTTTCCAATCTATACAACAAAAATACCAAAAATATTTATCTTATTATCTTTATTAGATCACACTTTTGGGAGTGACTGTGAACGGATTGACAAGCCCTTTATCGTGTTGGTTGCAAGGTTCTTGATTTTTTATCAGGTACTTGGTGACTTGCGTGTTATCTCCTACTGGATTGATACCTTGGTTCTCAAAAACTGAGGGAAATACTTACGCTACTTTGCTGCATCACCCTTTCCTCTTCAAGGGAAAACCAAGGCATGCTCAAGAGGTAGCATTGTGCAGGATAGATATATTGATATGCAGTTTGCGCACTGGTTATAGGTGCAATTACAATTCGATATTTTCAGCCAGAGAATGAATAATTCAAGCAGGTACATACCATGTTAGTAGTCCTTGTACACCATGTTGCATTTTGTGTTTTTTGGTGCTTACATCATTTAGTGTTTTATAATCTGAACTACTTTGGATCATTAGCTGGTTTTCAAAGTGTATGTAGCTTCACATTTCTCAAGTTATGTTGATTTCTGGAGTGCAAGTGCCTTCTTATTTTTTAAGTTAAATGTTCGCCCCTGGTAACTTGAATTCGTGGATCTGCCACTGCACACAAATCATACACGCAAGCCAAGATTTAATTAAATGAAATGCGGGGACTTACGCTAGCTCGTTGGCTGTGCTCATCTGCAGCTCTGCTTGCGCTTGGGATGTTCCATGTACAAGTCCATGTTACCACTTGGTTGGATGTGCAGGCCTTGTGCTCCTTGCATCCCCCTCTGCATTTTTGACACGGCGAATGGTTGACCAAATAAGAGGAATCGACCTTGCTGTTGTACCGGAGGACGGATACTTACAAGGTTATACAGGTGTGCATGATGTGTACCAGATCCCGTAGCCCTGTCATGCTTCGCTAAAAAATGGTTTTGCTTGTTTCAGATGATATCTCCAGAATAGTTAAGAGTTAAAGTCAGAGTTGCATAGGCATGTAAGCTAAGAGAGCAATGAAAGGATATCCAAACATCGTCGGAACAGTGCACAAGGGAGTGATGTGTGGGTACCTTGTTCGGGCCGGCGTTTGGGCATGCTCGCCTAGCTAGAGTGTGGGTCACTTCAGAGCCGTTGAGGGTGATGCGCTGGCATTGGCTGGTCGTGCACGGATGCAGATCTTGAGTGGCAACGGAGCGCTACGATGCGGTGGACGAGACCGTTGGTGAAGCCCCAACGGCCTCGGGGGGCGGAGGTGCGACGATGTGCTCGGTGATGTAGCCCCGGTGAGGTGGGAGACGGCGTTGGTGAAGCACACCTGATGCTGTGGGAGTCGGTGTCTGTGAGGCACGTCGGTTGCGGCGGCCGACGTTGTCGGTGGACCACCCGGTGCGTTTGACGAGGGCGTAGATGAGGTAGCTCCGGTGCGGTGGTGAAGCGCGACCATCATCTTCATCGTCATCATCCGGCACAGAGGTGGGGAAAGAGACGAGACGTGGGGCGATTCGAACTTTGCTTGGGTTGGCGGCGAATTAGGGATTTGAGCAATCTGGGCGCGGAAGGGGACGGTGGAGAAGGGAGATTTTGCTTGGGGCCGCCATGTATTTCAATCTGAAATGTGGAAGCGCGAACTTATTTTGTCGACGTTTTTTGGGGGGGGGGGAGGGGGTGGGTGGCTGGGTGCTAAGCATCTGTACGACACAAGCGACCACCAAGACACGACCCTGGTCTGCCTTGTGCGCCTACATTTGAGAATGCAAACAAATCTTCTTTCATTTACAAACGAATCTGTATGTATTACCATGCCCGTGTTTTCCTTGCAAATAATTAGTCATTTGAAACGAGATACTATAAATTAATTAATCAGGAGTTATTTGAAAAAAATTGAAATGGTATCCACACTAACGTGGATTAGAGTGTATGTCACATAATTAGTTATTTGAATTAGAGTGTGTGTCACATAGCGATCTCCAATTCTAACGTGGATTTCGCATTTCACGGTATCCATGCTACTTTTTTAATACAAATTCATATGTATATGTTGAACACCATGGTAGTGAGAAAACTTTGGATGGATTCAAACATATGACCTAATAAATAGCACAACAATCGAGTCAATGTCAACTTTTCCAAACCTAGTATGGCACAAATTCGAAATAATTACCCATATGCATGGTCCTCGGTTCAAATCTTACAATGTACACCGAATTGAAACATCGATATTAAGTCTCGTACTATCTACATTCAAATGTTGTTTTTAGCCCCACCCACCCCCACCCCCGTCGGCACACATGCTACATACTTCCTGTATCGGTTAATCTTCCTCTCCTAACCACATTAGGAAGCTATCGGTTTCCGACACACGTTCATTCTTTCTCTCCATGTTTCGATCTCTAACTCTCTCAACTACACAACCCCCTTTTTACACTCTGTTACCAAATGTATTTACCTCACACACCCGCCTTTGCACCCCATACCGAGCTCTCTCTCTTCTCTCCCTCCCACCCTCTCTCGCTAGATACATGCATTGCCTATCTAGCCCCCCAACCTCTCGTGTGCACGCACGGAAGTTGTCTATCTAGGTCACTCCCACGAGACCATCTCACTCTTTCTTTTGCACGACGGGTCACACTCGCCCAATCTTGCTCTCTTTATCTAAGTCTCGATTAACCTTGTTTTCTTTCACACACAAATGATATATCTCCCTGTTCGGGCCTCAGTCGACACACTCTATACTCTCTCACGCAGATTGTCTATCTAGGTCAGTCCATCCAAGCCGCCCCCGCTCTTTCGACCTCATGGCGGGCCATGCTTGCTCTCTCTCTCTCTCTCTCTCTCTCTCTCTCTCTCTGTGTGTGTGTGTGTGTGTGTGTGTGTGTGTGTGTGTCTCGATTGACCTCGCTCTTTCTCGGACACAAACGATATATCTCCATGTTTGAGCCCAATTTGACATACTCATATTGTATACTCTCTCACTCACATTGTCTATCTAGGTCACTCTCTCCAACCCGTCTCACTCTTTCGATCGCACGACGACCCACACTCACTCAATCTCTCTCCCTTTATATATGTAATCGATTGACCTTGCTTCCTCCCACGCACAAAATATATCTACATGCCTCTGACTGGATCATCTCTCAAGCTCTATCTTACAGCCCTCACCCTTCCCAAAAGCTCAATCGGACAATATCTCTCCAGAGCATATATATCTTTTCAATGAATGTCGGACCACACTCACTTTGTCTCTCTATCTATATGTCTCTCGATCGACCTCGCTTTCTCACGCCGTATCTTCCACACATTGAAGCTACCTCTCCATCCCTCGCAAAGCCGGAGCTATTTACATTGCGAGGGGGACTCCAACCTTGGATTAATTTGTGTAGGCATCTATTCCGGTGGGTTTAGATTATATTTTCGTAGCATTCGGCCCACAACTACTCCAAACACCATTGCAACCCCCGCACCTCCCCCAATTGATTTCCCTCTGGCTCAGTCATCGCTCTCTCGCACGTCCTTTCTCGCCTTCAACATTGCACCATGGCATTATTGCAAAAAACTTTCTTGTTCTCTTTAATTATTACAAATAAGCTACAAAACTACACACCGATAGTCCACCTGGAATGGAATAAATTTCGACCCGCAAATTAAAGTGCTACAAACTACACACCGAGGGACCCACCTGTCATGAAACAAATTTGGACCCATATACAAATTAAAAAATAAAGGACGAGGATCGAACATGCGACCAGGCCCTAGAAATCCTTCTTGCTAGCTCTTGAGCACTGCGTTGGTTTTCCCTTGAAGAGGAAAGGGTGATGCAGCAAAGTAGCGTAAGTATTTCCCTCAGTTTTTGAGAACCAAGGTACCAATCCAGTTGGAGACCACGCACGAGTCCCTCGCACCTACACAAACAAATAAATCCTCGCAATCGATGCAATAAAGGGGTTGTCAATCCCTTCACGGTCACTTACGAGAGTGAGATCTGATAGATATGATAAGATAATATTTTTGGTATTTTTATGATGAAGATGCAAAGTAAAATAAAAGGTAATAAAAATAGCTAAGTGTTGGAAGTTAATATGATGGAAAATAGACCCGGGGGCCATAGGTTTCACTAGAGGCTTCTCTCGAGAGCATAAGTATTATGATGGGTGAACAAATTACTATTGAGCAATTGACAGAATTGAGCATAGTTATGAGAATATCTAGGTATGGTCATGTATATAGGCATCACGTCTGAGACAAGTAGACCGACTCCTGCCTGCATCTACTACTATTACTCCACACATCGACCGCTATCCAGCATGCATCTAGAGTATTAAGTTCATAAGAACTGAGTAACGCTTTAAGCAAGATGACATGATGTAGAGGGATAAACTCATGCAATATGATATAAACCCCATCTTGTTATCCTCGATGGAAACAATACAATACGTGCCTTGCTGTCCCTACTGTCACTGGGAAAGGACATCGCTAGATTGAACCCAAAGCTAAGCACTTCTCCCATTGCAAGAAAGATGAATCTAGTAGGCCAAACCAAACTGATAATTCGAAGAGACTTGCAAAGATAACCAATCATACATAAAAGAATTCAGAGGAGATTCAAATATTGTTCATAGATAAACTTGATCATAAACCCACAATTCATCGATCTCAACAAACACACCGCAAAAGAAGATTACATCGTATAGATCTCCACAAGAGAGGGGGAGAACATTGTATTGAGATCCAAAAAGAGAGAAGAAGCCATCTAGCTAATAACTATGGACCCGAAGGTCTGAGGTAAACTACTCACACATCATCGGAGAGGCTATGGTGTTGATGTAGAAGCCCTCCGTGATCGGTTCCCCCTCCGGCGGAGCTCCGGAAAAGGCCCCAAGATGGGATCTCACGTGTACAGAAGGTTGCGGCAGTGTTAGGTTTTTGGCTCCGTATCTGGTAGTTTGGGGGTACGTAGGTATATATAGGAGGAAGAAGTACGTCGGTGGAACAACATGGCGCCCACGAGGGTGGAGGGCGCGCCCAGGGGGGTAGGCGTGCCCCCCTACCTCGTGCCCTCCTGGTTGATGTCTTGACGTAGGGTCCAAGTCCTCTGGATCACGTTCGTTCCGAAAATCACGTTCCCGAAGGTTTCATTCCGTTTGGACTCCGTTTGATATTCTTTTTCTGCGAAACTTTGGAATAGGCAAAAAACAACAATTCTGGTCTGAGCCTCCGGTTAATAGGTTAGTCCCAAAAATAATATAAAAGTGCATAATAAATCCCATTAATGTCCAAAATAGAATATAATATAGCATGGAACAATCAAAAATTATAGATACGTTGGAGACGTATCAAGCATCCCCAAGCTTAATTCCTGCTCGTCCTCGAGTAGGTAAATGATAAAAACAGAATTTTTGATGTGGAATGCTACTTGGCATGATTTCAATGTAATTCTCTTAATTGTGGTATGAATATTCAGATCCGAAAGATTCAAGACAAAAGTTTAATATTGACATAAAAATAATAATACTTCAAGCATACTAACTAAGCAATTATGTCTTCTCAAAATAACATGGCCAAAGAAAGTTATCCCTACAAAATCATATAGTCTGGCTATGCTCTATCTTCACCACACAAAATATTTAATGTTGGAGATTTGCCCTAGAGGCAATCATGTATGATGATATTTCCTATGTGTTTATGAATAAAGATAGTCCTTGGACATTATCAATGATGTGTATCAGCAAGTACGTGACTTGTTTGTGGGACTATGCATTGTATGATGACTGTCCTAAAAGGTCCCTAGTCGAAAGGGCTGTGTGGACGTGCAGCCGACTAGACTAGCATATGACACGGTCGATGGCTTGGTCTCACTAGCCATGGAGCATTGGATGCTAACCGGATAATATGGACTTGAAAGGTGCAGTCGGATACGACGTAGTCGGATCCGAGTCGAGATAAGGTCCGAGTCGGACAGACCCAACTATGAGACGCAGCGATATGTCATCTGTGAGTCTCTAGTACAACATACGCTCTATGTCCTAAGACCTGAGCCGACGATGTACTGGATGGTGACAGACTTGCTTTGGGCCGACCAAATGCTACTCCGTGGATCGGGTAGTTACAAAGGTAGGTTTTGGTTTGTCCATCCCCATGTTCCGAGACATGGTCGAGCAAGATGGGATTTGCCCTCCGATCGGGAGAGATATACTCTGGGCCCCTCGTGTGATCCGACCAGGAACAGCATGGCCATTCGACAAAAATTATGAGATAATTCGGATTGTGGTCGGTATCATTGGAACAAGAAAGAGGTCGGGCTAGCACAAGGATGACAGTCTCGCCTTGAGCCCGACAACATATATCGTATTGGCAAAGGGAAAGAAGTGTGACATGTTGTACAGGTTCGCCTAACCAGCTTCATAGTCTTCTTGGTGGTCAGCACGCCTTGCTAGAGGCCGCTACCAACTGTGCAGGTCGGAGGTGATCCGAACTGTGACCAAGCCGACTTGAACCTAAGGGGTCGCGCACTTAAGGGAAGGAACATACGAGGTCGGTTCATAGGACACTGGTCGGATGTGATCCGAACTGGACAAGGAAGGTGACCGAGTAGACTTTGGGCTTTAGGGTCCGTGCGAGGCCCAAGTGTTGAGCCTGCGACGGATGCCTATATAAAGTGGAGGTGCGGCACACTCATGTATAGATCGCTTCGGCGCTGCGACTAGGGTTTGCATGTGTTGCGAATAGCTACCTCCACTCACCACCGACTGTGTGATCGGACCTAGCAGTCCGCCGCACGGTGTTCCTCCTGCACGCACGGATACCGTTAGAGGCGGTGCACTTGCGCCGCTCCAGCGAACTCGTACGTGGTATCAGACGACCGGCTGTTCGAGGGAGATCGAACAAGGAGGAGACGATCCACGCGGACGCGCTGCCCCAACTCTTCTTCCGCTGCATGGCACCGCGCATCTAGTGGTAACGAACTGTGATCCATCTCCCGTAGCATGTTCTTGGTTGTTCTGCGCGTAGGAAATTTTAATTTGCAGTCGACGCACCCTACCGTAGAACCCAACATTTAAATCATGCACAACCCCGATGACAAGCCAAGCAATTGTTTCATACTTTTAGTGTTCTCAAACTTTTTCATTCTTCCCACAATACATGAGCGTGAGCCATGGACATAGCACTATATGTGGAATAGAATGGTGGTTGTGGAGAAGACAAAAAAGGGAGAAGATAGTCTCACATCAACTAGGAGTATCAACGGGCTATGGAGATGCCCATTAATAGATATCAATGTGATTGAGTAGGGATTGCCATGCAACGGATGCACTTAGAGCTATAAGTATATGAAAGCTCAACACAAGGAACTAAGTGGGTGTGCATCCAACTCGCTTGCTCACGAAGACCTAGGGCATTTTGAGGAAGCCCATCATTGGAATATACAAGCCAAGTTCTATAATGAAAGTTTCCCACTAGTATATGAAACTGATATCATAGGAGACTCTCTATCATGAAGATCATGGTGCTACTTTGAAGCACAAGTGTGGTAAAAGGATAGTAACATTGTCCCTTCTCTCTTTTTCTCTCATTTTTTATTTTGTCCGGAGTCTCATCCCGACTTGTGGGGGGATCATAGTCTCCATCATCCTTTCCTCACTTGGGACAATGCTCTAAAAACTGATGATCATCACACTTTTATTTACTTACAACTCAACAATTACAACTCAATACTTAGAACAAAATATGACTCTATGTGAATGCCTCCGGCCGTGTACCGGGATATGCAATGAATTAAGAGTGACATGTATGAAAGAATTATGAACGGTGGCTTTGCCACAAATACGATGTCAACTACATGATCATGCGAAGCAATATGACAATGATGGAGCATGTCATAATAAACGAAACGGTGGTAAGTTGCATGGCAATATATCTCGGAACGGCTATGGAAATGCCATGATAGGTAGGTATGGTGGCTATTTTGAGGAAGGTATATGGTGGGTGTATGATACCGACGAAACGTGTGCGGTATTAGAGAGGCTAGCAATGATGGAAGGAGTGCGTATAATCCATGGACTCAACATTAGTCATATAGAACTCATATACTTATTGCAAAAATCTACAAGTTATCAAAGCAAAATATTACGCGCATGCTCCTAGGGGGATAGATTGGTAGGAAAAGACCATCGCTCGTCCCCGACCGCCACTCATAAGGAACACAATCAATAAATAAATCATGCTCCGACTTCATCACATAACGGTTCACCATACGTGCATGCTTCGGGAATCACAAACTTTAACACAAGTATTTCTCAAATTCAAAACTACTCAACTAGCATGACTCTAATATCACCATCGTCATATATCAAAACAATTATCTAGTATCAAACTTCTCATAATATTCAACACACTCATGAATTTTATTTTTTACTAATCTTGAATGCCTATCATTGTCAAAGCAAACTACCATGCTGTTTTGTAGGATTCTCAAAATAATCTAAGTGAAGCATGAGAGTACAATAGTTTCTATAAAACAAAATCACCACCGTGCTCTAAAAGATATAAGTGAAGCACTAGAGCAAAAACTATATAACTCAAAAGATATAAGTGAAGCACATAGAGTATTCTAATAATTTCCGAATCAAGTGTGTCTCTCTCAAAAGGTGTGTACAGAAAAGATGATTGTGGTAAACTAAAAAGCAAAGACTAAAATATACAAGACGCTCCAAGCAAAACACATATCATGTGGTGAATAAAAATATAGCTCCAAGTAAAGTTAACGATGGAAGTAGACGAAAGAGGGGATGCCTTCCGGGGCATCCCCAAGCTTTGGATTTTTGGTGTCCTTAGATTATATTGGGGTGCCATTGGCATCCCCAAGCTTAGGCTCTTGCCACTCCTTGTTCCATAATCCATCAAATCTTTCACCCAAAACTTGAAAACTTCACAACACAAAACTTAACAGAAAATCTTGTGAGCTCCGTTAGCGAAAGAAAAAAAAAACACCACTGCAAGGTACTATAATTAACTCATTCTTTATTTATATTAGTGTTAAACCTACTTTATTCCAACTTTTCTATGGTTTATAAACTATTTTACTAGCCATAGATTCATCAAAATAAGCAAACAACACACGAAAAACAGAATCTTTCATAAACAGAACAGTCTGTAGTAATCTGTAACTAACGCAAACTTATGGAACTCCAAAAATTCAGAAAAAATAGGAAGACCTAGACAGTTTTTTTATTGATCAGCAGCAATTGGAATCAATATTTTATCACGTTCCGGTGATTTTTAACAATTATTTTCGTGAACAGAAAGTTTCTGCAATTTTCAGCAAGATCAAATAACTATCATCCAAGAAGATCCTATAGGTTAAACTTGGCACAAACACTAACTAAAACATAAAAACACATCTAACCAGAAGCTAGATCAAATATTTATTCCTAAACAGAAGCAAAAAGCAAAAAAACTAAAAATAAAATTGGGTTGCCTCCCAGCAAGCGCTATCATTTAACGCCCCTAGCTAGCCATAATAGCAAGGATAGATCTAGGTATTGCCATAATAATAGGATAGATCAGTAAAACTCATTTCATATTCTCTACATTCAGCAGCGAGTTTTCTTTGAGGCAAGCAAAAGTAATCAAAAGGGCTAAATTTAATGGGACAAAAGTCCCCAAGATCAACTTTAGGGGGTATAGGTTCCTCCTTCGGCCCTTCGTATTGCACAACCTATTCATCATTATAAGCATTCTTTTGACAGAACTTTGTGAGCCTATACTCGAGAGAATATCCTAGCTCATTATTTCGAATAGCCAAATCATTATTAATTTCAGAAATTCTATCAACTAGAACATCAGTAGGAACCCTTTTTCTAAGATTTTCATTGAAAGCAACATAGTCTAGAGATTGAAAACGCATTATTTCTTCTTGATCAAAGAGGATAGCCTCTATGGGAGGACGGCCAGCGTCCACCCTATAATGTGCAAAGATTTCTTTGGCCTCTTTTTTTACAAATCTAAACTCATGAACCAAAAAGATAGTAGCGGCACGCTTAACAGAAGAATGCTCAATATTAGAAAATTCTAGGAAAATCCTTTGTACGCAAGGATGCAAGTGCATAAATTGTCTTTCAAGTTCAACTACAAGCATGGCGATAGCGTCCGCAAGACTACTAGTTCTATGAAGAATAGAACTACCCATAGAAGGCAAAGCACCGACACAAATAAAGAAATCTTGGATAACTCCTTTTCCAATAATATTACCACTACCAATTCGGATTTTTTTGTATGTAAGATAGGGGTTCTTCAGCAGGAGCATCATAATTTTCCATGATATTATTATTGTTCATATCGACAATAATTTCCCCAATTTCAGACGTAACAACAGAAAGAGCAAGGGGCAAAAGGAGAGAGGAAGGCGGACGGAAAGGGAAGAACGAATAAAACGGCAAGGGTGAAGTGGGGGAGAGGAAAACGAGAGGCAAATGACAAATAATGTAATACGGGAGATAAGGGTTTGTGACGGGTACTTGGTATGTTGACTTCTGCGTAGACTCCCCGAACAAATACCGTAAATCCTTCTTGCTACCTCTTGAGCATTGCGTTGGTTTTCCCTTGAAGAGGAAAGGGTGATGCAGCAAAGTAGCGTAAGTATTTCCCTTAGTTTTTGAGAACCAAGGTATCAATCCAGTAGGAGACTACGCACAAGTCCCTCGGACCTACACAAACAAATAAATCCTCGCAACCAATGCAACAAAGGGGTTGTCAATCCCTTCACGGTCACTTACGAGAGTGAGATCTGATAGATATGATAAGATAATATTTTTGGTATTTTTATGATAAAGATGCAAAGTAAAATAAAAGGTAATAAAAATAGCTAAGTGTTGGAAGATTAATATGATGGAAAATAGACCCGGGGGCCATAGGTTTCACTAGAGTCTTCTCTCGAGAGCATAAGTATTACGGTGGGTGAACAAATTACTGTTGAGTAATTGACAGAATTGAGCATAGTTATGAGAATATCTAGGTATGATCATGTATATAGGCATCACGTTCGAGACAAGTAGACCGACTCCTGCCTGCATCTACTACTATTACTCCACACATCGACCGCTATCCAGCATGCATCTAGAGTATTAAGTTCATAAGAACAGAGTAACGCTTTAAGCAAGATGACATGATGTAGAGGGATAAACTCATGCAATATGATATAAACCCCATCTTGTTATCCTCGATGGCAAAAATACAATATGTGCCTTGCTGCCCCTACTGTCACTGGGAAAGGACACCGCTAGACTGAACCCAAAGCTAAGCACTTCTCCCGTTGCAAGAAAGATCAATCTAGTAGGCCAAACCAAACTGGTAATTCGAAGAGACTTGCAAAGATAACCAATCATACATAAAAGAATTCAGAGGAGATTCAAATATTGTTCATTGATAAACTTGATCATAAACCCACAATTCATCGGTCTCAACAAACACACCGCAAAATAAGATTACATCTAATAGATCTCCACAAGAGAGGGGGAGAACATTGTATTGAGATCCAAAAAGAGAGAAGAATGCATCTAGCTAATAACTATGGACCTGAAGGTCTGAGGTAAACTACTCACACATCATCGGAGAGGCTATGGTGTTGATGTAGAAGCCCTCCGTGATCGGTGCCCCCTCCGGCAGAGCTCCGGAAAAGGCCCCAAGATGGGATCTCACAGGTATAGAAGGTTGCGGCGATGAAATTAGGTTTTTGGCTCCGTATCTGGTAGTTTGGGGGTACGTAGGTATATATAGGAGGAAGTAGTACGTCGCTGGAACAACGTGGGGCCCATGAGGGTGGAGGGCGCGTTCAGGGGGGTAGGCGCGCCCCCCTTCACCGTGCCCTCCTGGTTGACATCTTGACGTAGGGTCCAAGTCCTCTGGATCATGTTCATTCCGAAAATCACGTTCCCAAAGGTTTCATTCCGTTTGGACTCCGTTTGATATTCTTTTTCTGCGAAACTCTGAAATAGGCAAAAAACAGCAATTCTGGGTTGGGCCTCCGGTTAATAGGTTAGTCCCAAAAATAATATAAAAGTGTATAATAAAGCTCATTAATGTCCAAAACAGAATATAATATAGCATGGAACAATAAAAAATTATAGATACGTTGGAGACGTATCAGGCCTTCAAGTCGCACGTCAATAGGCAACATATGTAGCACAACAATGTTTGTTGTAGCCCCGTTTGTTCATATAATGTTTTTATATTACCACAACCTATTTAATGGATAACATGTAATATTATTTTTAGTACATTAGTGGGACCGGCTCGTTAGCACGTAATATTCGCCTTCACTTACTGGTGTGTTCCATGTGTGCTATCTCTCTCTCTCTCCTCGCCTTCTGCGTTTAGACGCATGGGCAAACACGAAGAACTCGCGGGTGATGTTGTCGTTGACTGTATCTGGACGCATTCACAAGTTATGGCACCAGTTTCACATACTAGTAGTACTAGTCAATGTGTACGTGCAATGCACGTTAATTTGGAATTATATTAAGTGCATGAGGATATTAAGTAGGATATCATTTGCGTGTTATTATGTGTTAACTGCACGCTAAACGTGTTGAGCGTTCGACATTGAAGTAGTCTAGGTCATTGGATGAGAAGAAATACATGTGGCTTGATGACATTTTATATTTAATTTGATACGGCTCTAGCAGAACATTCAATCGATCAAACCATAGATTTCATTCAGTCTGACTCCGACTTACATTCATATGACGATCGATCTAAAATAAACGAAAACGATAAAAGTTCGGATTTTTAGCATGGCAATCCGAATATTCATGGAAAACTTATATTACACGGCGGCGGCTGGGGCGTCTTGCGGTGGGAAGCGACTCCTCTACCGTGCTCTGTGTGTCGTCGGGCCACTGACCGACGACGACGGCGACGGCGGCGTCTTGCGCTGTTGTTGGTGTACTCCTGGACATTGCCCATAGCTTCAAGGAAGGCCAGAATGTTTTGGACTTCGGTCTCTAGGAGTGAGTCAGCTGGCGGGAGGAGGCGATTGGCGTTGGTGCAAGGATGCGGTCAACAGCGGCCATCCATGCTGCTTGGGGGCACCGCACCCGACGGGACAAAGCGCCGTCAACGGCGCGGGCGAGACATTCGTGTGCACGGGCACCGCGCACGGCACGCGACGCTGCGATCTGCGCGCAGCGCATGCGCCGGCAGTGCACGGGCACGGCACCGGCGTCGCGCTGCGATGCATGCGTAGGCACATGCGCTGGCAGGTGCACGGGCGCGTGAAAGTCGGCGGGGACCCCGTAGAACCCCGTGGCATCAAGCTTGGCAACAATGTGCGGCTCCCAGCCTATCAATGCCACGGGGATGGGCGCTGGCATAGTCGGGGCGACGGAGCCGGAACAGGAGCGAGGACAGGCGCAGCGTCTTCCCGCAAGGCCGGTTCAAGCTCGTCCCAAAACTGGAAGACTAAGGGCAGACCATCGTGATGCGGCATGGCGTACGGTTAGGTCAGACTAGTTGGAGGTAGACGACAGGAGAATCGGAGGGGAAGAGAGAAGATTGTAGAGATACCGGGTACTGCGGGGTTGATTTTAAACTGCGGCGTCGAGACATTAAAAGTGGGAGCAGTTAGGAAGAAGGTGGGCGGCGGTGCCTGGTCAAAGGGCTCGCCTCCCGGTGAGCCTGTGCAGCGGTCTGCTCGCACGCCTCCCTGTTAGCCGGCGCAACGGTCTGCTCGCACGCCTCCCGTCGACTCCACGCTTGCTCGGACGACACCTGCCGATGAGAAGCGGGACTCGTGGCGGCACGTAAATGCCCACGGTTTCAATAGTGAAAGTGTTCGTGAAAGTGCAACTATCCCTGGGTGGTTTTGGTAATTCCTAACAACATATAGTTCATTGACCTAACATTATTCCAAGATAAATATTTCAGGAAAAGCTCAATGAATGGCATAGCATGGATGAGGAAAGTGGACCCCTCAAAATACTAAGGATAAAAGGATTGGCTCAAGCTTCAAGCACAAGACTCTACATTTTATATTTTAGTGATCCAAGATCACATTGAGTCTATAGGAAAAGCCAATACTATCAAGGAGGGATGAGGTGTTGCTTAATGGCTTGCTTGCTCAAAGTGCTTAATGATATGCTCCAAAAACCATCAACTACTTTCTCACATCCACATATGACCTAAACCAAAAGTCAAACTCGGCCCCACCGATTCTTTATATCCGGCGCCACCGAGTTCAGGTGTCATAGCCACTGCCACAAACCCTAGGCAAATCGGTCTCACCGAGATGGGATTGTAATCTCTCTGTTTCCCTTCGTAATGTTTTGGTCCCACCGAGATGAGCGATCGGTCCCACCGAGATTGCAATGTAAACTCTCTGTTTCCTTTTTGTAACATTTCATTCTCACCGAAATGAGCGAATCGGTCCCACCGAGTTTACCTGAACAACTCTCTGGTTAGCTTATTACCAAAATCGGTCCCGCCGTGTTTGTGTAATCGGTCCCACCGAGTTTGTGTAATCGGTCTCACCGAGATTACGTTATGCCCTAACCCTAACCATGTCGGTCCTACCGAGTTGCATGTCGGTCCCACCAAAAATCCTAGCGGTCACTAGATTTGCTGAATCGGTCCGACCGGGTTTCTCAATTCGGTCTCACCGAGATTGGTAAATTGTGTGTGACGGTTAGTTTTTGTGTGGAGGCTATATATACCCCTCCACCTACTCTTCATTCGTGGAGAGAGCCATCAGAACGAACCTACACTTCCAATACACATTTTCTGAGAGAGAACCACCTACCCTTGTGTTGAGGCCAAGATATTCCATTCCTACCATATGAATCTTGATCTCTAGCCTTCCCCAAGTTGCTTTCCACTCAAATCTTCTTTCCACCAAATCCAAATCCTGTGAGAGAGAGTTGAGTGTTGGGGAGCCTATCATTTGAAGCACAAGAGCAAGGAGTTCATCATCAACACACCATTTGTTACTTCTTGGAGAGTGGTGTCTCCTAGATTGGCTAGGTGTCACTTGGGAGCCTCCAACAAGATTGTGGAGTTGAACCAAGGAGTTTGTAAGGGCAAGGAAATCGCCTTCTTCGTGAAGATCTACCGCTAGAGAGGCAAGTCCTTCGTGGGCGACGACCATGGTGGGATAGACAAGGTTGCTTCTTCGTGGACCCTTCATGGGTGGAGCCCTCCGTGGACTCGCGCAACCGTTACCCTTCGTGGGTTGAAATCTCCATCAACGTGGATGTACGATAGCACCACCTATCGGAACCATGACAAAAACATATGTGTCTCCAATTGTGTTTGAATTCTCCAAACCCTTCCCTTTACATTCTTGCAAGTTGCGTGCTTTACTTTCCGCTGCTCATATACTCTTTGCATGCTTGCTTGAATTGTGTTAAGATTTCTTGACTTGTGCTAAGATAGTTAAAATCTGCCAAAGACTAAAACTGAGAAAAGGATAAGTTTTTATTTGGTCAAGTAGTCTAATCACCCCCCTCTAGACATACTTACGATCCTACAAGTGGTATCAAAGCTTTGGTCTCCATTTTCTTTGATTTCCATAGCTTTCGGTGGTTATAGCCTTGGTTTCACAACCTAGGAGAGTATGGCGTCTAGGGAGGGAAATTATCACCGTAGAGGTCCTTACTTTGATGGTACTAATTTTTCTAGTTGGAATCATAAGATGAAAATGCATATTCTTGGACATAACCCCGCCGTTTGGGCTATCGTGTGTATTGGCTTGCAAGGTGAATTCTTTGATGGGAGAGAACCGAACCATGAAGCTAGCGCGGAAGAGTTGAAGATGCTGCAATACAACGCTCAAGCTTGTGATATCCTCTTCAACGGATTGTGCCCCGAAGAATTCAATAAAATCAGCTGCCTTGAGAATGCAAAGGAAATTGGGATACTTTGATTGATATGCATGAAGGTACCGACTCCGTCAAGGAATCCAAGTTGGATGTGCTTCAAAGTCAACTTGACAAGTTCAAAATGAAGGATGGTGAAGGTGTCGCTGAAATGTACTCTAGGCTTGCTCTTATCACAAATGAGATTGCCGGCTTAGGAAGTGAAGAGATGACCGACAAATTCACCATCAAGAAGATCCTAAGAGCCTTGGATGGAAAATATGATACCGTGTGCACATTGATCCAAATGATGCCCAATTACAAAGATCTCAAGCCAACAGAAGTCATTGGAAGAATTGTTGCTCATGAGATGTCACTCAAGGATAAGGAGGAACTTCACAACAAATCAAGTGGTGCTTAGAAAGCCTCATGTCAAGCCCCCACATCATCAAGTGAGAAACAAACCTTCAATGAAGAATTGAGCTTAATGGTGAAGAACTTTAACAAATTCTACAAGAGTAGAAGCGAAGAGAGAAGCTCCAAGTCAAGGTCCTACAATGACAAAAGATCCTCTAGTCGAGAGCATAATTGCTACAACTTTGGAAGACCCGGACACTATTCCAATGAGTGTACGGCACCCTACAAAAGAAGAGAAGATTCTCTAAAAAGAAGAAGTAGAAGAGAAGAATCACCACCAAGAGAGAGAAGGAGTAGAGATGATCGTTATGAACGAAGACCCTCATGGAGAAGCAAGGATTCGGAAAGGAAGGACAAGTCATCAAGGAGCTACACAAAACGAAGACATCAAGCTCATGTTGGTGAATGGGTATCCGGCTCCGACTCCGAAAATCACTCCGAGAGAAGCTATCACTTCGACTCCGAATATACTCAAGATGAAGGTGTTGCCGGTCTTGCACTTGTGTCAACCAACTCCTACGACATATTTGATTCACCAAATGAAGGAATTGGAAGATGCTTCATGGCCAAGGGTCCAAAGGTAACACATCCCGAGTATGTTGATTTCAATAGTGATGAAGATGACTTGTTAGGTGATGATGATTTACTTGTTGACAACTCTAGTGATGAATACTATGATGAAACGTCAATTAATCATGCTAATCAAGATAAAACGAATGACAATGATAAGGAGAAGATTGAGCTTCTAACTAAAGAACAAAACACTCTTAAGTTAGCTCATGAAACTATCTTAGGAGATCATCGAGAACTTTTAAGGACTCATGAGAAGTTACGCTTTGAAAAGCTCAACCTTGAGCAAGAGCATGAGTTCTTAAAGGCAATCAATGATGATCTTCGCAAGAAAAGTTCTTCTTACATTGCCAAGCGTTTACTCTTATCTACTTACATGCCTCAAGTCAAGACTAGTAACAAGAACAACAAGGATTCTTCCTCTAGTAGTAACAATAATCATGCTAAATCCAATGTTGTTGCTTCTAGTAGTTCTCTTGATTCCACTAATGATTCTCTTAGCCAAGTTACACTTGAGCAAGAAAATAGCTTATTGAAAGGAATCATAGAGAAAGGTGTTTACAAGAGCCTTGCCGGGAGTAAGCAATTTGAGGAAATTGTACGCAAGCAAGGAAGGCACCGGAAGAATCAAGGTGTTGGTTTTGAACGAAAGTTCAGTGCCAATGGAGTTGAGTGGGAAGAAGATCAATACCCCAAGACGAAGTTTGTTCCCCAATAAGAGAAGTATGATCCTACTTCTTTCAAAGGGACACAAGCTCAAGATGATCTTCCACCACAAGACCACAAGCAAAAACGCAAGGACAAGCTTCAAGAAGAAATTGATGCATTTGAAGAAGCTCCTAAGGCCTTGATCAAATGGGTTCCCAAAAATACATCAAGTTCCACTTCATCAAGTACGACTACAACTCCGAGGATTCCCATCAAGATGATGTGGATCCCGAAGAAGAAGAACTAGAGAGTTCTTGAGGGTGACTCCGCCAACATATTTCACTCATATCATTTTGACAAGGACAAGTGCAATCAACTTCCACATCTTGCACTAGTATAAGGAGTCACAAACCCTCTTGTTGGTAAGACAAGGGACAAGGTAACCTAATGCTCTCATAGACACTATCTTGTGTGTGTGCATCACTCTATGTCTATGGATATCCTTGTTTTTTCCTTGTGGGACTAACCCGTGTAGGTATTGAAAGTGCAACTCACTCCAAAGGATTGCTCCAAATGATCTACATCAACATTGAGCATCCACATCTTCAACACCTACATGAAGTCATCATCGACAAAACCCAAGGTTAGTCTATCCCTCTAATGGGGGATCTCACATCGAGGGGGAGATTTACTCTAAGAATTGAGCTAAAGAAACTCTAATGGTGTGAACACAATAATGCATTATGTAAAAGTGGTAACCCCACTTGAGCTTAAACGATGAGTATGACCTATGATCAAATTTTCTCATTTGACTCCTAAGTCAATATGCTCATATATAGATGACCTAGTCATTGCCAATTGCTTGATAGATGCTAGAATTGGTTGTGCATGCTTTGCCACATATTTCATTTGCCATTTTATTGTGTGAGCATGTTGGTTGCATATTTTACTCATTCGAGGACATCCACTTGTTGCTTGATTGATTGTTTTCTTTTTCTTTTGCCAAGTGGATGGACAAGAATGCCTAAGAACCTTCTCTAGCTATCTATGCTCTTCTCGTCTCAAACTCTATTCATGCTACATCACAAAATTTGATCAAGTCAGATTCGAACCACTCTGTGTGAGGAGCACTGGGAGTCCCCGATTCGTCATAGAATTAAACTTCCAAAACTTCTTTGTGCGTTTTGGTCTGACCGATTCATCCATTTCGGTCATACCGAGATCACTAAGTCGATCTAGGTTTTCAATCTCGGTGCAACCGATTTGAACTTTTCGGTCTCACCGATTTGTCAGAATCGCTTGCAATTATGCATCTCGGTGCCACCGAGTTGTTCCGCTTCGGTCACACCGACAGGTCGGGCTATATATATCCACGGGCAAAATTTTGAAATTTTCTCCAACTCCTTCGCCAGCCAGCCCGCTCTGCCTCCGGGTCTCCGGATCGTCCTCCTCGTCCGCCACTGCCTCCTCGCGCTGGTCTCCGCCGCCAATCAGCGGAATCATCCCGCCGCTGCCGCCATAGCGAGTTCATCACCGCACTAGGGTATGAACTTGATCACTATGCTATCCTTATCTGATTCCTAGCACATTGTGTTCGCCATGAATCTTGCCACGATTGAAACTATCCTATCCAGTCAAAACACTCCGTAGATTAGAGATGAATTGAAAATTTAGGGTTAGGTTTCCGCCGAAACCATCTCGGACCAACCGAGTTGTGGAACTCGGTACCACCGTTTCGGCTAAGGCCATCGCACATGTAACTCTCGGTCTGGCCGAGAATTGCAAATCAGTGTGACCGAGTTCAGGACTTTGTGAAACCCTAGCAGTCTTGGTGCCACCGAACTGTGACTCGGTCTGACCAAGTTCACTAGTTTAGGTTCCAAAAGCTGCTTCGGTATCACCGAGTTTACAAATCGGTAGATCCGAAATGCTTTCTGTGGAAAACTAAAACTAAGTTTTTGACTCATTATTTTGCAAAAACCTCTGTATTTTGTGATGCTCATCCACTCTATCTCGTCTATATCTACTCATAGGGTCTGTTGTCAGTGATTGCAATATGTCTGATCAAAGTGACAGCCAGAACAGGGAAGAGGAGCAGGTTCACATGAGTGAGGGCACTAGTCCCTCTAGCAGCAATGATGAGGGCAGCAGGAGCACCCCAAGCAACCTACCCAAAGCTGCCACCAGGACCAGAAAGAAGAAAACCTCAGAATCTGAGGATGAAGACTATGTGGCAGTTGAGGATGAGACCACTTCCAGGAAGAAGGTGCTAAAAAAGGAATATGGATCAGCTGCAGCAACTAAGCCAGGTCTGAAGACCAAAAGGCCAGCAGGAAGACAGCCCATGTCTAAAGCCAGAACCTCCACTCAAGCATCTCTGGAAGCTGAACCCAAAGAGGATGCTGCAGAAGGGAAGAAGAGGAAAGAAAGGGTCAAGAAGACCATGGCCAGAGTAATTGGAAAGCCATCCATGATGGAAGAGGAGGAAGAAGAAGAGGATGCTGCACCAGCACCCAAAGCTCAGAAGCTTATGGGTGATGCTATTAGGTCAGGGGCTGCTTCATCAAAGCCCAAAGTAGCACCCAAGGCTGCCTCCAAACCCAAGACTGCACCCAAGAGGAGAACCAGGAACATTCCAGCTGCTGAGAAGAACAAGGCCCCAAAGGTTCTAAACTGCTGTCAAGAAGATGATGAGACACATGTTTTGAGAAAATTGAAGCCTAAAATTCCAGATCATAATGATGCCCATCCTGTAGCTGAGAACATGAAGATCAGGAAGGACTCAGGATTAAGGCTATGGAGAGAGTCAGATCCATATGCCACCAGAAGGAGAACTGTTGTAGACTACAGGTTCCACACAAAGGAACAACAGGACTTCTATGAGATAATCTTGCTGGACAAGAAGCCAATAGTGTGTGACATGAGATGGGTCAACTGGGAATACATTAAGGAGAATGAAGAACACTATCCTGGTGTGTATGACAGCTTCAGTGCTTGTGGAGTGGCAGACTTTGTTGGGCAGAAGCTCACAAAGTGGAATGATGAGCTAATAATGCAATTATACTCCACAGCACACTTCTATCCAGATGGCATGATAGTATGGATGTCTGAAGGTACTAGGTACCAATCATCAATTGAAGAATGGGCTAATCTGATCAATGCACCTAAGGAGGAAGAGGATGACTTGGATGTCTATGCCAAGAAGAAGATGGATCACAACACTATGGCACATATGTACAAGGAGATCCCAGATGTGCTATAGAATCACACAAGTTTGGATCAAGACATTACCTTCTCGGGACTGCCAACCATTAACTGGATCCTCGTGCACACTCTCTTGCCCAAGTCGGTGATCACAACATGATCGAGGCCACGCAATAAATCTGCTACACTTATTTGATGTGCCACAAAGTTCAAGGTCATGAGTCTCATAGTTGAAACTATCAAGAGGACAATCACGACCAAAAGAGAAGTTGTGGGTATGCCCCACAGATCCAGGAGCTGATTAACTCCAAGATGGGAACTTGCACATACTTGTTGGACAAGGAACACATGCCTATCTATCCAGACTTTGAGGACAACCAAGTGGTTATGAATGAAGATGAACCATCTTCTGTGCAAGCTCAAGCGAAGAAGGAGAAGGCAAGGACTGAGAAGGCTGCCAAGATGCCAACAATGGAAGAGGCATCTCAAGATTTCTGAAGAGAAAACAGGATCAACTTGGCTACTTGATTGCATCCACTCGAGGATTGAGAAGGGCTGGCCACCTTGACTCGAAACCAGGAGAGCCTGGAGAGGATCATGGAGCAGAAGTTCTATGACATGGATGTGAAGGTAACAGAGATCCAGTCTGTTGTTGAGAAACTTCAGGATGATATGCAGGAGAGGAAAGGCAAGTCAACCACTAAGGCATTTGCCAGAGTGCCTAGAGCTCAGAGGTCAGCTGCAGTGCAATGGATGCACACCAGAGCCACTTCATCTCGCACCAGCTACAACTTCAAGCCACCAGCTCCAAAGACCTACTCCACCAGCTCCATCTACATCAACTGATGCCTTTGTCCTTGGCGTTCTGTCTACACCACCACCTGAAGATCAAGCCTGAGAGACAATTTAGTGCTATGCGTTTTCTATGAACTTTTTGGTAACTTGTTGCCAAAGGGGGAGAAAAATGTATAGATCATAGGCTTCGAGAGAGAGCGTTGCTTTTTATTCTCTCTTGCTTTGGTGGTTGAACTTTATTTGCTTGATTGAGATACTTTCTGTCTGTGTGATACTTCGATGATCATGTGTTTGATCATATGCTACATTAATGCTTGTTGGATGACATTATCCTTTTATCTCTATATGATCATTCACTTTGCTTGGTGATGAGTGCATGTATTTATTTATTATCATTTTGAGCGCTCCACCAAGATGTATGTGACATGGAAGAGTAACCCATGAACCTAACTCTTTGTGCATTTGCAGTCCAAAGCAAATCTTAAACTATGCACAAATTTAGGGGGAGCTCTTGCTTTTCACATACTTCTCAAAGCGACAATGTTTTTCACTCTTATTATCATTTGTCGAAGCTTTGATCTATATGTTGTCATCAATTACCAAAAAGGGGGAGATTGAAAGTGAAACTATCCCTGGGTGGTTTTGGTAATTCCTAACAACATATAGTTCATTGACCTAACATTATTCCAAGATAAATATTTCAGGAAAAGCTCAATGAATGGCATGGCATGGATGAGGAAAGTGGACCCCTCAAAATACTAAGGATAAAAGGATTGGCTCAAGCTTCAAGCACAATACTCTACATTTTATATTTTAGTAATCCAAGATCACATTGAGTCTATAGGAAAAGCCAATACTATCAAGGAGGGATGAGGTGTTGCTTAATGGCTTGCTTGCTCAAAGTGCTTAATGATATGCTCCAAAAACCCTCAACTACTTTCTCACATCCACATATGACCTAAACCAAAAGTCAAACTCGGCCCCATCGATTCTTTCTATCCGGCGCCACCGAAGTTCGGATGTCATAGCCACCGCCACAAACCCTAGGCAAATCGGTCTCACCGATAGGGATCTCGGTCTCACCGAGATGGGATTGTAATCTATCTGCTTCCTTCAGAACGCTTTGGTCCCACCGAGATGAGCGATCGGTCCCACCGAGATTGCAATGTAAACTCTTTGTTTCCTTTTTGTAACATTTCGGTCTCACCGAAATGAGCGAATTGGTTCCACCGAGTTTACCTGACCAACTCTCTGGTTAGCTTATTACCAAAATCGGCCCCATCGAGTTTGTGTAATCGGTCTCACCAAATTACGTTATGCCCTAACCCTAACCATATCGGTCCTACCGAGTTGCATGTCGGTCCCACCGAAAATCCTAACGGTCACTAGATCTGCTGAATCGGTCCGACCGGGTTTCTCAATTCGGTCTCACCGAGATTGGTAAATTGTGTGTAACGGGTAGTTTTTGTGTGGAGGCTATATATACCCCTCCACCTACTCTTCATTCGTTGAGAGAGCCATCAGAGCGAACCTACACTTCAAATACACATTTTCTGAGAGAGAACCACCTACCCTTGTGTTGAGGCCAAGATATTCCATTCCTACCATATGAATCTTGATCTCTAGCCTTCCCCAAGTTGCTTTCCATTCAAATCTTCTGTCTACCAAATCCAAATCCTGAGAGAGAGAGTTTAGTGTTGGGGAGACTATCATTTGAAGCACAAGAGAAGGAGTTCATCATCAACACACCATTTGTTACTTGGAGAGTGGTGTCTCCTAGATTGGCTAGGTGTCACTTGGGAGCCTCCGACAAGATTGTGGATTTGAACCAAGGAGTTTGTAAGGGCAAGGAGACCGCCTACTTCGTGAAGATCTATCGCTAGTGAGGCAAGTCCTTCGTGGGAGACGACCATGGTGGGATAGACAAGGTTGCTTCTTCGTGGACCCTTCATGGGTGGAGCCCTCCGTGGACTCGCGCAACTGTTACCCTTCGTGGGTTGAAGTCTCCATCAACGTGGATGTACGATAGCACCACCTATCGGAACCACGACAAAAACATTTGTGTCACCAATTGCGTTTGAATTCTCCAAACCCTTCCCTTTACATTCTTGCAAGTTGCATGCTTTACTTTCCGCTGCTCATATACTCTTTGCATGCTTGCTTGAATTGTGTTAAGATTGCTTGACTTGTGCTAAGATAGTTAAAATCTTCCAAAGACTAAAATTGGGAAAAGGATAAGTTTTTATTTGGTCAAGTAGTCTAATCACCCCCCTCTAGACATACTTTCGATCCTACGGTTCGCCTTAACGTGACAGGTCTTTGTTCCAAAATACCTTGGCTCTTCATTTGTGCAATTTCTCATAAGCAGCTTGTCTCAAATTGAAGAATAAAATTACGTAGGAATATTTGTGCCATATCACGTGACCATGCTCAGTTTCATGAATTTCTGGTCACTTTTGGATTTTCTAAAATTTAAAATCCAGGATTCGAAACAATATCATAACCTGCATCATGGAATAAAATTTGAAGCGATACATCTTTCCTGTTGTATTTCTTAAGAAAGGATTTGGTCAAACATTTTGCTTAGTTAGACTTCAGAAAAGTTATATATGCATAGTAAAAGGATAATCCCTCCGTACCAGTGCATTACCTGATATATTAACTCAAGTACTAGTAGGCACGAATAAACGGGCTCAATTCTGTGCTCATCCTAGTGTAGTAGTAGTACTAGGCAATGCAGTTGACGGGTGACATTGGTAGTGGCGACCGAGGGAATTGAACCGTGCTTGGCACAGTAGGTAATGTTGTCTAATTACTAAAGCATTCCTCCATTGTTCATCGGTAGTCATTATGGACCGGGGACATGAGGGGAATTTCCTAGGGCTGGAATTCTGGCCGCCAGATATTTCGACTCGAAACGCGGAGGCTCGACTGGTTGGGGTTGGCTTAATGTGCGTACCACGCACGCCACCAGAAGGACACGAGCCCATTTTTTAGGATCAACACAAGCAGAGGTCTGGCTGGTACGCCATTGGGTCCTACCATTCAAGAATATGAAAGGATCCCTAAAAAAAAGAATACAAAAGGAATCTTTTAAATTGTCGAACGAATCTATGTGTATTACAATGCCCGTATTTTCCTTGCAAATAGTAATCTCAACGTGGTAATTGATTTATGACGAGTTCTTGAATTAGAGTGAGTTTGTGATATAGTGATCTCAACGTGGATTTCACATTTCATGGCATCCCTAGTAAGTTTTTCATTGCAAATTCAAATTTAAAAGATGAACCGTATGGTGGTGAGAAAAGTTTGTATGTATCAAGCATACGACCACACACACACACACACACACACGAACACACATGAACACAACAGCAATCCAATAAGTATACTGCATCCATTTTTCCAGAGCATGCATGTATGACACGAATTCAAAAATACTCCTTCTGTTCCTAAATATTAGTCTTTTAGAGATTTCAACAAGTGACTAAAACATGTCTATATACATCCGTATGTGGCAGTCCATTTGAAATCTCTAAAATAACTAATATTTTGGAACGAAGGGAGTAAAATGTAAGACATGCATGGTCCTCAATTCAATATTTAAAATGAACAGGAAACTGAAACATGAATATTAAGTCTAGTACTACAGTACATGCAAATGTTGTGTTTAGGCGGAGCTATGTAGATTGTCGGGGGTTAACCCCTCGACTCTAGATAAAATTGTGACGCTCTGTTTAGGATTGTTTAGATTATATTTGTCCCCACCCTCCCAAACACCGATTGGTTGTGCACCCCCCTCCTCCCCGGGAGAATATCATGTGCCCCCACACCTTAGATGCTATATGCTGATACGAGTTGCTTGGAGCTTGTTGATCTGAGATATAGCAGCTCACATGATGTCTTAATATTTTTATAGGAAACCTTAATGAGTTTGAGAATTGCACACAATTTGTACAAAAACTACTCAGATGCCCTTGGATCCCATATCCAACGACCTCAAGCTCAGATCATTTGTAGCATCTAAGATGAAGGAGAACATCATATTCTCCTGTATGTAAGAATATCATGTGCTACCACACCTTAGATGCTTTGGTGATACAAGCTCTTCGGAGCCGTTGGATTTGTGACCAAACAACTCCTCGGTGGTTCGAATGTTTTTTTGCAGAAAAGCCCCCAAAGAGTTCGGCCACTGCTTACAAGCACAAAGACTGCTCAGTTGCCATTGGATCTCAGATCAAATGACCTCGAAGCTCGTATCACCGTATCATCCAAGCTGTGAGAGCACCTGATGTTTTCTCGCACGGGATAATATGAGGTGCTCCCGCTCCGTAGATTCTTTGGTGATACGAGTTCACGGGGATCTGACGGCTCACAGTAGGAGGTTTGAATATTTTTACAATATACGCCTGAGAGAGTTCGGGAATTGCGCAGAAATTACAAGTACTACGCATGTGGCATCTGATCACAGATCATACGACCTAGATGCTCGTATCACCGTAGCGGCTAGTTAAGCTACGAGGAGCACCTAATATGAGCAAACAGGGAGCCGTTGGATCCAAGAGGCAGTGGCACACACGAGGCCTGAATGTTTTATTTGCAAAAAAAAAAAAACTTGGAGAGTTTGGAAATTGCGCATAATTACAAAGACTACTCCCAAGCCATTGGATCTCAGTTCAAACGATGTAAAAACTCGTATCACCATAGCATCTAAGCTGTGGGGTGGATGTGATATTCTATGCTGCTGTCATTTTTGTTTGTAAACTTGCAAAATACGTGTAACTCATGCCGTTGCTTGTCTAACCGCGCAAAGTTTTTGTTCAAAAAAAACCATCTTACACTGAAATATCGGAACAACACACGGGGTTCCCACTTGTCATTGATCAAATTTGGACCTAAAACTAACAAATCTGAAAGATGAGATTCGAACTGGCAACCTGGACTACAAAGAGTAAATCGATATCCTGAAACAACAACGGTTGTTGGGTTTGTCCCATAACTTGATTTTATACAGTATTACGTAGAGTAGAGTAGAGGGAGTGCCTCGTCAACACGTGCATGACCGTTGACTCACTTACTGGTGGATCCCAGGTCTGCGATCTCTCTCTCCTCTCCATCGTCTAACCTTTAGATGCACGGGCACACACGAAGAGCGGTGCTAGCTTGCCGTGGTGTTATTATAACTAAAAAAAGCTTGGAAAATAGAAGAATCGCCTAGAACAAGAGACGTTGTGGCTGGTCGATACGGAGCTAACCACACCTATCCTCTGTGCCACATTAGCATGATGAAGCTGTGTGGCTAATGGGGTGTTTTCGACTGACTGGCTGGGTCTCGAGGTCGAACCATAGGTACTACTACGTTTGATATAGTATATTTTTACACACACATTTTTCCTTCGTGCCGAGACCTGGCACACCCTACCGCACGGTTTCAGGGTCCTCCCGGGTGGTGCATGCATATATTCTTCCTTGCCGAGACGTGGGACACCCTACCGCGTGTTTTCTAGGTCCTCCTCGGTCGTAGTGCCGAAGCAAGTAAATGAGTCATCAAATCACAAAAGACCACCTTTCCCGCCAAGTACATCAGTGAAGCACGGTGGCTAGCTAGTTGGGCTAGTGCAACCGATTAGCTAGGCCGCCGCCACATTTGTTTTTTCACCCCTTTTCTTTATCTCCTTGCCGACAGGTGAATTTAAATATCCACCGCGGCATTGCTCTAGTCTTTGGGTGCGGCAAGCGTGGCAGGATTTTAATTTTTGATTGACGGGAGCAGGCGCGACAGTAATTAGTCACGATGACAACGCCTGTAAAACCCACTGCTCCCTAATGTGAGAAGTCGTCGAATGGTGTTTTCCCATGGTGAAAATCAAAAGATTCCCCGCTCCTCGGCTTGCTCCCTTCGCCTTCCCGTAGATTGCATTGCCTTTCACCCGTTTTGCCCCCATTGCTTCTACCTGGTGCCATGGCGGCGCTGCAGATCATGGAGTCTGAGGTGAGGCGCCTGACACAGGAGCTCCATGCCAAGGGTGCGGAGCTCAGGGCCAAGGACGTGGAGCTCCGTGAGCTCAAGGAGGAGAGGAGTGCCATGCTCCTCCGTTAGGGAAAACTTTGTTTTTGCCACTCTAGCTTTTGACCACTTTGCTTATGCCACTCTAGAATTTGACATATCACTTTTGCCACTCTTAGTTTTTGACAACACATCACAAATGCCATTCAGTGGCAAAAGCAATAACTTTTCATTTTAGTTTTGCCACTCTTAGATTTTGACAATGTATCACAATTGCCACTCTGAAATTATTGCTTTTGCCACGAAATGGCATTTGTGATGTATTTTCAAAAACTAAGAGTGGCAAAAACAAAGTTTTCCCCCTCCGTTATGTGCGGGAGTTCACGGAGCTTCAAAAGCGGCAGGCGTCCACCACAAAGATGCTCGAGGCATCGGCGGCGTTGCTGCATAAAGCTGGAGATATGATAGGCCGCCAGGGGAGCCGGTTGGAACGCGAGCGGGCCAATCGTGACGAGGTCCAGGATCGCCTCAGCCACTTGGTGGACCAAGTTTCCACGCACGTGTTGCGGCTGCGCGATGCCTACCGTCATGCCAGCGCAACCATGCCGGCCGTCGGGCTAAAACCCGTTCGACCACCCCGTCGACTTCAACGAGTTGCAGCTTCCTGACCTGGTCTCCTTCTTCACCTATATCTCCGAGGAGCTGAGCCGTCTCCGCACGATGGTGGGGGCGGAGCTGGACAAGGAGGGGTTGCAGGCTGCCATCGCCGTTCCCGGGCGAATCCTCTCAGGGCTCCGTCACCGGAATCCATTCGTGCCATTGGACGCCATCTTTGACGAGCTGGCTCCCGTCGACCGGGAGCGGGCTCTGCGGGCTGTTGCACCCTGCATCACCAACGTCGTGCGCCTCGAGAAGCAGAGGGACTTTGGTGGTGTTTAGGTGTCCTCTGCATGGGCATGTCCATGTCTCGGCGCAACATGACCATTGGATCAAACTTAGACGGTGCGGATCGATCATCGAGCACAAAGCGTGTGGGTGTGTTTGGTTGCATTCTCATCTCAATATAGTTTTCCTCTTCGTATTTGTGTTAACCTACTAGTGTGGACTCATGCACCCTTCATGCACTCGCCAAACACCCAAAAGTGGGTCGAGAAGGGAACTTTTGCTCCCATCCCGTGCACCCTTCATACACCCTGCCTAACACTGAGTCGTGCTTCATATGGTTCATGTTTCGTGGAGTAATGTAGCACCGTACTCTCCGTGCGCTGTAGACCTGGTTTTGTTAACATTGATCTCACTGTTCATTCTCGACCGAATAGTCGAAAAAACGGTACTATCTTACATTAGTGTTCATATAGTTGACATGCGCACAACATCATGTGTTATCGTCATATCTTACTACACTAGCAACAATATTATGTAGTACTGACGTATGAACCACTGGACATGCCTAATAGTAGGAGCACTGTGTATGTTCAAGTGGCTACCGTGTTTCGCACTCCTCCGTCGTAAGAGTGGAAACGCTTGATGTAATCATTTTTTTCTTCAGAAAAACTGTGGACTCGCTCTACCGTGCGGATCCTCCTCGACGGTCGTCGAGAACCTTGCTACTCACTTTCCCCGACGTGTGGGACAGCTAGCATCGAGGTCCACCAGCCATGCACTAAATTACTCCATAGTAGAGTGCCCTACTGCATGGTAGACTACCCCGATCGAAGCGTCGCAGTAATGCCCAATGAGCCGTCAAATCACAAAACCCCCTCCTTTCCAGCAGTAAGTTGGATGGACGAAGCAACCATCATTTCACTCTTCTCCCTTAGCTTCCTATCTTGAAGAAAACCCCAACTCGCTTCTCCCTCATCTTGTTCCTCATTTCTTCAAGAAAACCCCGACCTGCTTCTGCCATTGTTCTTCTCTCCCAAAGAAGGAAAGGTGACCGCATCAATGGTGTTGATTCTGGCCAAGGCCCGGTATTGCAACCCCGAGACTGATCCTATAACGCCCTCTCTGTTCTTCTTTTGGGTTTGTGATTATGGTTTCTCTTCTTTTATTACTATTTGACAGTTTCTTGATGGACGCTGGAGTACCGGCCGAAGTGATGTCTATGGCTCTGGCCAAAACCGTCGAGGCTCATGGTACGAAGAAGTGCAAGCACCCCGCCGAGACTACCGCAGACAAGCTAAAAGCCATCGCCCTGTCCAAGTCCCTTCTCCAGGATCCCTCATTAAGCAAGTCCAAGTAATATCTCTTCTTGACGATGTTTTTCTCGATCTTGATCGTGTTTTTTTATCTAACACGCAGTACTAGTACTAGTAGTACAACTTTCTGGGTGATCTTGCATGTGATTTTTGTGTGCCAAATGACGGTTCTAAATTCCTCTTTTGACCAAAACATGCGAGAGGTTGACACTGATTTCTTATAGATTACTTTCAACTACTTTATGAACATCAATGCTACCTTTAAAGAGGGTATATTTGCCTTAGTAACTTGTGTTATGGATATTGCAAGAAATCCCTCTGCTCTCATGCCTTTGAAGACATGTTCTAGTGTCTTTGTTCACTCATTTCTGTGCGTATTTGTAGTCATATATGGAGTAAAATATCGAAAATCATCTTATATTTTTGAACGGAGGTAGTAATAAAATATTTAGTTTCTGTTTGAATTAGAACCAGGTCCGTGGTGGAGATGAAGTTCTCAAAGTCATGTCGTGTGAACTGGAAGACCTGAGGATGAGTTCTACTGCTAAACTATCCAGCTACTGTGTCCTTGTCGCCACGTGTCCTGAACTAGTGTTTTCATGTAGCATTGTTGTCAGGCGTGTTCTCGAGGCTGTACTTGACCACAACAATTTCATGGTTGTGCCTTCGATTACGAAGGGTGTGGTTCTTGTAAAGCTTCTCGACAAATCTGATGCGGGTTGTCTTCATCATCATGTTTATGAGTGGAAAGACCACTCTGTTAGGTTCTCCAAGGTTGACGAGATGGTGATGGTGCCAGTAGACATCTCTCACAAAGTCCATGGCCTAGTTAGTTATGCGGGGTTCATCCCGTAGGTCGGTGGCAAGAAATAGTCTGCCGAGTTTAATTAGTGCAACTTTGCTTGTATGTAGTAAGTACTATTGTTCAGTACTTGATTTGTGTTTGTGAACCCTGTATTGTTTAGTACTGCCGCTTTTGGTGTGTGGTGAGTCCTGAGAACAGTCTATGTTAATGTCTGTCCACTCAATTTAGTCTGTATATTCTGAAGTATCCAGATCATCTTTTTTTGTGAGGACGATTTATCAATTATGGTTACACTCCAATATCTGTATGCATTGCAGGGTTTATCGCACCCACCAGGATTTCCAGTCCCTTGGATGTTCGGTCCATACGATTTGTCGGGACCTTTGGACTATCCTACTTGTGGGAGTTGGCGGGGGCCCTGCATGCCACGCGTAGTTCGAAGATCAATCTTCTGTTTAGTACTTCAACATAGTGATTTCCTGGTAAGGATTCACTCGTGTCACATCAAGTAAATCTTATTGATTTACTGTCTAAATCTTATTGATTTGATGTCATGTTTTCTTTCTTTTGTTGCAATTTTATGATGCAGGTTTTGCCATGTGACATTCATCACAGAATAAACCGTTTGGTTTGCTCTACGATGGATATTTTTGCAGGTTTCACTTCTTATGTCGTGTCAGTAACGAAGGCACTGTCCATCACTTATATTACTGAAAAAATTGGACCAGTCTATTGTCTGAGTACAAGCTGAATCCCTATGATGAACTGCAGTTTGGTTTAACAAACACACCGCAATTAGTCCTTCTCGCGTTTAAAAGAAATGAAGAAAAAGACTGGATCACGGTCACAGAGCCTAGTCAAGTTAGAAAGTTGATCTTAGCAGACCAGACACGATCGCCGCTGTCTCGCACATTGGTACCACCTTCAGCAACGGATCAAGCATCGGAAGATGCTCTAGCACTGACAGCGACAGTAGCTCAGTCTGATCCAGCTGAGGATTGGGCACCGACCACGCCAGCAGTGGATCAGGCTGATCTACCGGAGGATCAAGCATCGACACTGGCACCAGCTCTACATGGAGCACCATCTCCGGCAGCAGCAGCGGCACTACCAGTCACACCGGCACGGGCACCAGCAATGGCTTCGGCACCTGCACCAACACTTGCACTTGCATCTGCTCCGGCCCGTGCAGCGACAACGGAACCAGCAGTTGCACCGGCAACAGACTGGGCTGCAGTTTGCACTTCATATACCAAAGTCCTTACAAAAACCGACATGTCCACCTTCTCGGTAAGCATTGGCCGCCCAAGTGCTTCATTCTTTTTTCTTTCCATGTTGTTTCACATGATTCACTGTGTTGATCTAACCGTTTGTGTATGTCTTATTGTTTGCAAACAGAGAATTCCTAGAGCAACGAGGGAGTCGTTCAACAATCCGGGCGACCGTGGCCAAGTTTCTCTTACCATGCGCAACCATGGTGTGAATGAACCTGTTCAATATACCGTAAGTACAAAGGATGGTTGCATGATGATTGATGCTAAAGGATGGTCAAGGTTTAAATCTAAATCATATCTTGCGGTAGGGGATGATGTCAAAATCAAACTTTCTCGGCAAGGAGAGCTGGTCCAAATCAACTTTGAAATTCTTCAGTAGCAGCACGCAATTGCCGAACAGATCCATCCCCCGAGAGATTTTGATGTAATACTCTGGCATGGTGAAACAATTGTCCTGTGTGTATAAGTAGTACGATAGTATCGTTGATAGAATTGCAACTCTGATTGCTGGTTAGGAACTGTCGTTCGATTTCATTCCAACAACTGTCGTGCTTTATTCAATTTTGTGTATTCGCTTTGCGGCAGCATCTAAAACCAGCGCTGTACCGATCGCTTGCAATATGAAAAGCACTGAGGTAGAACACATGGCCCCCCAAACATGCAGGCCCACCGGCCTGTGACCCAAAGTACAGAACCGTGATCCTGTCTGAGTATTTCTCAGCTGAACCCCCATAATGCCTGTGCGTTGCACGTAACATCAAGATGCATTTGCATGAGTATTTTATCTTGTGAGAGAAAAGGATGAACGAGGAAAGGCCTTATTTGCAAATGTGGAGAGGTGTGTTGGTACCTTTTTGCAAAATTGCCATAGTTTCCTTCCTATCATCGGATATAAATCGGATGGCATATATTGCGGGATGGCAGTACACCATCATCACCAACTCGTTTATACTGTGTTAAAAAAACTCTGTTTTTATAATTATATATGTTATATATATTCCCTTGATTTTTCTTATGTATAAAGTTGTGATATAAAAGATCTTTATATTTCTTTATAGAGGGAGTATCTCTCTGTCAAAAATATATTTATGTGTAACTAGTTACTCCTGTCTTTCTATTTCCTTTCGCTGATATGTGGGGCATCCGGCAATGGGGTCCACGTGCCATATGCACCAAATTAGAGTGCACAACTGCATGGTAGACACAACCCGGTCGTAGCGCCACAGTAATTCCCAATGAGCCATCAAATCACAAAAAACTCCACCTTGTAAGCTGGACGGACGAAGCGGCAATATTTCACTGGGCCTGAATCCCCTTCTCCCTCCTCTGCTTGTTCAGAGAAAACCCCCACTCGGCAATTGCATAGGGTTTTCTCATGGAGAACCTGGTACAAATTCTTCATCCATCCCCGATAAATCCAAGTCCCTTGGTCGCGGGTAACCCTAGGATGGCAGCCGCCATTGCTGATGCATTTTCTTCCCTCTCAATCTAGTGTGTTTCATTTGCGAAGGCCCAAAGTGCGAGGACCCTACAAAGCTTCGCACACCTTGCCGAGACGCCACACTTGTTCCTTCTCATCCTAACACAAGATTTTAAAACGCATGCAGATATGTTCCTAGAATCCTCTTTTCTATCCGGGAGGGTGGGGTTTTTGAACATCTTTGTCGACTAATTTGGAAATTTGGATTGCTATATTTGGGTAAAAGGTACTAGTACCATGGTCAGCACTGACGTGAAGGAGGAAATTATTTCTAGATTTGGATATAGGGAATACATTGTGTTCTCATATTATTTTTCCTGCAGTGCATTCCTTGCTCTGCCAGAACACATGTACTCAAGATGCTCGGCCTTGCCATAACTGAATACACTAGTATAATGGTCACAGTGAAGACAAGCTATGGATATAAGTTCCGAGTTGGGTTCATGAATCAAGAAGATCGCTGCTTTTTTATGGCTGAACTTGGATAAACTTTCCCAAGTGTTACAGAACCTGGTCTCATTTTCACTGCGATCTTCCATCCCGACGTCGTTCCAATTGTTCATCCATGTTAGTTTTGTATCTGGTTCTTGCTTGTTGCCTCGATTACTTCTTAATCCACCTACTCTGTCTAACTAATCACAATTTAACTTTAGAAGTAGCAACGAATCTCTCACGAAGAAGCTACTTCTAACTAATATTTTCTTATAATTGGTGGCACGTGTAGGTTTTTTGAGAGTTAAGCAGGCTACTCGTTTGTTATTCTATAGGAACCCGGCTGTTACTCATGGTACTGAAGTTTACTTGGACGACATCCACAAGTTCCTACACTTTATTGATCGTCTTGAGGTCCTTGTGGGGCGTTTCAATGGTGGAAGGCCACGTGGGATATGTGTGCCACTACTGCACTCGTTGAACAGGTCCAACTGTGTTGAGAAACTTATGGTACGAGCTGTTTTCTGTTATATATGTTGTTCATAAACTCTTGCTTATGCACAATTTTACAGTTGTGATCTTCTTGAAACAGGAACTGCCCAGTTCTATTGTTCCTATATAGATGTCTGACCATGGTCGGGTCAGACTTGCGCTTGGTCACAACATGATGTTTATGTCGACCTACTCCATTCCCCTTGGAGGTGAAAAGATACTTATTCATGGGTGGTATCAAATAATGAAGGCCCGTCCATCTTGGAGAATAGGATAGAAGATTATGCTCCTTCTTTTCCATGGCTCTAAAGCGAATATCATGTTTATTGACCACATTGCGAGATGAAGCCGCTTTCATAAGGTTGTGGATGCGCGGGGTGGCGCCTGGGCCTTGTCCTGGGGCTTGGCGGCCTCACGCTTTGGTTAACTGTAGACAAAGTAGCACTGTTCGAGGCGTGCTTTGTACGGTTGAACCTGTATAAGTACTCATACTGCTTTCAGCTATGGTTGTTAAGTGCCCCTGCTGGTTTCAGTTCAGGTTGTTAAGTACTCCTGCTGCTTTTACAGTCTGTCGTGTTTCTTCAGTCCCATCTTCCTCCAGCCGCCAAAACCAAACCAGCGTCGGCGGGGCCGCCTGCTTCTCCCTCCCACGGCTGGCTGCGCCTCAGCGCACGCATCGCTGCCCCACGTCTCCTAAATCGTTAATGCCGACCTCCGAGGCCTCGCCGTCGTCCTCCGCGTGATTTTCTGCGCTCGCCGCGGCGCCGCCCTCTCGCGTTGTCAACATGGTCAACAAACAAGAGGAATCGGCAGAGGACTATACGTGGAGAGGATGACAGTAGGGGCCCACCATGTCCATGGCCGGACGCAAGGAAGTTCCTCATTTTTTGTTATATATACTCCATTCTCAGCATATGGAAAAAGAAAATGCTTCCTGCTAGTGGTTTCCTGACATCTTGGACCCACGATATTGTCAGCGTATATAGTCAATAGACAAGAGAACAACACAAGATCGGCTCACACCTGGGACGTAGCTCCTCGAGCAGTATTTTTTTATTATTGTTGAGACGGAGCAGGGTTTCAACTGGGCTGTGGCCCGTCTAGCCCAGGCTTATATTTTATGTTCACCACATGACCATCCCATCTTTTTTTTTGTGAATGAGCCCAGTTTATTTTTTTTGAAGAATACCCAATCCAGGCCTACTTATTTTTCTACGCCCTGATGGGCTGCAACTCTTTCAAGACGCCTTCAAATCTTGAAAGTAATACGACATAGGCTGTAAATATAAAAACAGATGACAAATTGGCAATTACTTTATAATTTCTGAATTTTTTCACGTTTTCAGATTCCAATTTCACTGAGCTTTAACCTAATTTAAATATATCTTCAAAGTACTTTAAATCTGGCTCGACATTTCGGTATTAAAAATAGTTTGGAACCCACAGAAATATGCGAAATTTCGTTTAAAATTTTAACCCATACCCCGCCAACAAAAATGGACTGCAATAAATTGCATAAGAAGTTGCAATGAGCTATATATAAATTATAAAAAAATAGGGAATGGTCTGACTTGTGGGCCTATTAAGTTGACGCGTATGCAAGATTTTTTACTTATTACATACGACAACAAATGATTCTAGCAGACGTAACCGTTGGATGTCAATCCAACGGCCGCCTTGTTTCTTCAATCTATGATCTTCTTGCTCCAGCCGCCAAATCCAGCCGTGGGACCGCTTTTCTCCGCCTCCGTGGCGGGTCAGTGCTACACAAGCAGCCTCACCGCCCCCTACTACTCCAACCGCTGGCCAGTCCATCCCTCTACTCACCCACAGAAATCCACTGCTGTGGCTTCGCCGCCTCCGGGTCATTCCCTTCCTGGCCATCGGTGGTCAACGTTGGTGTTCTCGGCACAGCATGGTCAACGTTGTCAACAAACGACAACATCTGAAGAGGGATGTACATGGAGAGGCTGACAGTTGGGACCCACATGGTCCATGGCCGCACGCAAGCAAGTACCTCCTTATTATGCCAAAAAGAATGAATACTACCATTCACAGCTCGGACCCACCAGCTATATCTTCGCACGCAAGGAAGTGCCCTTATTACGCACAAAAAAATGAATACTCCCCCTGCTAGCTGGGACCCACCATAGTGGGAGGCTGACTTGTGGGCCTACTAAGTTGACGCGGACGGAGGGCTTTGTCAACTTAGTCAATATGAACGATTCTAGCTCCAGTGACCGTACATGTCCATCCAACGCCGTAGTGCTTCTTCAACCTCTGGTTTCTTGCTCCAGCCGCCCAAACAAGCGTCGGCCGTGCCGCCTGCTCCTGCCTCCCGTGTCCGGCTGTGCTGCCACCGCTGGCCATGCCATCCCTCTATACTCACCCACACCTCCTGTTATTCTCCGGCGACGGCAACCTCACACCGCAGCCGAAGCAGTCAACCCACATACTCCCCTCCGCGTGGGCATCCACTGCCGTGTCTTCCCCGGCTCCGTGTCATCCCCTTCCTAGGCCTCGCCATCGTCCACCACCCTAGTGCTCTCCGCGCAGCGTGGTCAATGTATTCAATGAACGATTTCCATCGGAAGAGTACTATACATGGAGAGGCTGACAGCTGGGTCCATGACAGCAGCAAGGAAGTGCCTATTTATTACACGCAAAATAATTATTCCTCCATCTGACAGCAGGGACCCACCGGACGGGCCACCGTATTTTGTGAAAAAATGTTTCCCCCCTGACTGCTGGGACCCACCAGCTACATCTTCACACGCAAGGAAGTGTGTCCATATTACCGGCAAAAAACTGATTCGCCCCCTGACTACTGGGACCCACCAGCTACATCTTCACACGCAAGGAAGTGTGTCCATATTACCGGCAAAAAACTGATTCGCCCCCTGACTACTGGGACCCACCAGCTACATCTTCGCATGCAAGGAAGTGTCTGACAGTCGGGACCCACCTGGTCGAAGCGTACGTAGCGTTGTCATTCTGGTCGCGAACGTGTACGTACATACGATTAGTCTGTCTGCAGGCTGCAGCGATGAACTGTGGTCGTGTAAGGAAGGGCACGTGTCGTAGTAGAGGTGCACATGTAGCATGTAGACGTACGTACAGCGGCCAGGGTGCAAGAAAGTAAATACGGCCATGTACGTACATACGGGCGGGGTCTCGAACGCCTACTCGCGCATACGTATGGCGAGGGCTCGTGTACATGGCTGGGTCAGAACGGAGAAACTGCATGGTCGTCGTGTTCATGGGGAGCCAACCGGCTGGGTCGGAACGGAATGTGTCGTCGTGTTCATCAGGAGCCAACCAGCTTGGACGGAACATCCGATGGAAACAAGGCCTGGCGTACCGCAGAACGGAGGAAACGGCCTTGTGTTCGACTGGCCACGGTCGAAACGGGATCCTGTTCATCGGGAGGGGTCTGGCGTACCGCAAAACGGAGGAAACGGACTTCTCTTGGACCTCCTACGGTCAAAACGGGGTCCTGTTGATCGGGAGGGGTGTGGCGTACCGCAAAACGAAGGAAACGGACTTGTGTTGGAGCGCTACGGTCGAAACAGGGGTCCTGTTCATCGGGAGTGGTGTGGCGTACCGCAAAACGGGACTCCACGGGATACTGTTCATCTCCACCGTCGACCTCCTCCAGCCTCCACGGGCTATTGTTCATCCATCGTCGACCTCCTCCAGCCTCCACCTGCGACTGTTCATCCATGGGCTCCTGTTCATACAGCCTCCACATGTGACTGTTCATCCATAAGCTCCTGTTCATCCAGCCTCCACCGCGCGCTCCTCCACCGGCTACTGTTCAACCAGCCCTCTCTAGGGGGTCCTGTTCAACCACCCCTCCACGGGCTACTGTTCATCCAGCCCTCCACCGGCTACTGTTCATCCAGCCCTCCACGGGGTGGTCCTATTCATCCAGCTCTCCACGGGGGCCTGTTCGTCCACCCCTCCACGGGGTCCTGTTCATCCACCCCCAACCGGCTCGATCGGGGTCCTGTTCATCCAGCGGCAACGACCTCTACTACCACGGGGTCCTGTTCATCCAACCCCCACCGAAACTATTCATCCAACCCCCCCAACAACGCCACGCTTCATCCAGAGGCAGCATCGATCGACTTCGATTAGCGGCAGAGCGGCGAATCACTCGGGTTGATTAACGGCAAGGATCGATCGATCGCTCGGGTTCGATGAACGCGTAGCCTGCAGTCTGTCGCTTTGGGTTCGAGGGCGAAGGCCTCGCTCGGGTTCAGTTAGAGCCCAACGCCTCGCACCCACGCGCGTACGTGTACGAGAGAAACGTGCATCGCTCGGCCCCCGACCACCCACCGTAACTGGGAACTCCCCGATATTTTCCGCGCCCTCGCTTATACCACAGTAATTCCCATCATGGACGGTCCAAAGAATGTCATGCAGCTGCGTCTCCGGCCCGCTCAGGACAAAAAGCCCATTTTTTGTCATAGAAGTAGGATCCCACCACATCTATGATGATACCGGGTTTTGTCACAATTATCGTCATAGAAGTGTCATAAGCATGACAGAAAATTTTTCGTTCGGCCCAAAATGTCACGGATGTGCCTTTTTTTGTAGTGGGAGTTCTAACAAGTATTCCTTCATGCATCAAGGAGTGAACCATGTCTTCAAAACTATGGTGGATCAAACGATCAAGGTTGAGCAATTCCCACAAGTAAAGAAGCCCAAAAAGAATACCTCAAAAATGAGGACGGTTTTGTTTGAAGCAAGGCAGGATGATGTGGACAAGATCATGACCATGTCATGAAAGAGTGAGGTTCATGCTAGCACAAATGTTAAACCATTAGATCAGCTAAATGAAGACATGGGAAAAACCATTATATAAGTTGGGAAGCTTCCGGTGCCTATTTGGGAGAAATGGCACATCAGATTTCTAGCTGCAACTTTTCACCTAAACCTAATTAATTCTCTAAGGTTCTACCATGTTTTAGTGGCCGGATAAGATGGTGTTCGAAGTCATCTTTCATTAAAAAAGGAATCGTTTGAGGTCTTGAGTCAAAAGTTGTGCAAGTTCCCATGCAAGATTTCCAGGAATTTACTACAGCGCGAGGCTCAACAAGTTTGGTCCTGCTACAGTTTGGGGCTCACGGTTTTACCCTTCATTTTTAGTTGTTTTCACACCTAACTAGTATGTGCTTCTAGTATAAGTAGCTCGTGTGTGTGTGTGTGTGTGTGTGTGTGTGTGTGTGTGTGTGTGTGTCTGTGGATTGAAGGGCCTGTCCTCAATTCATATAGGATCCTTATGGTTCCCTGTTGTGATTCTACATAGGTTCACAAGTTTTCAGGGTTTGGGTTGTGTCCTTGTACACCAAGCTAGTTATCCGCTTCCATCTATTTGAGAGTGTTTCTTGTTGTTCTTTGCCACTTGAGAGAGATAGTTGTTGTTTCTTGTGAGTTATTTGGCACCAAGAAAGATCGTTTCAGCGGCATCCTGCATCACGTGGGGTGATCAGCGTCATTGTTGGAGTGGGGGTTCGGACGGGGACATGACCGGCTTGGAAGCACATGTGCGCGATGGGGAGGGGGCCTTTGTCAATGTGTGCTTCGGAGGCGGCAGGATGCGATTACACTTGTGCGGAGGCGGCAGGATGCAAACACAGTTGGGCGGAGGGGACAGGTCCAAAGGCAACGGGACGAGAGTGGTGGTGTGCTCAGGAGTGTGGATTCAGGAGGAGAGTGTACTATTTTTACTTTGACTGGTGACGTTGGAGATGGGATTGCCAAAACCAGTGATACGTCACTTTTCAGTAAAACTTTGCTTTGGTTTTGGACCAAAATTATCCGGTTTTGAGATATGAGGGACTAAATGTCACAATTTTTTTGAAGGACCAGACGTCTAATTTCAGTAAACTTGAGGAAGAAAAACATAAATTTTTCTTATTACAAAACAAACAATTTTACACAACCAGTAGTTTTTGGGTCTCAGAAGTAAGACATAGATTCCCCTCTCTTTAGGGCTTTTCTCCTCTCGCATCTGTGGTGACATAGAGAAAATTCCCACTCTGACTGCCACCATCTCGTTGTCAGCTTCCGCTCGGGCTGCTCAAGGGACATCTCAACGACATGCCTGACCTTGGTGGTTCGGTATATAGGGTTTTGGTGGCGAGTGGGGTCTTGATAGAGCGGCTGCTCCACACTTAGGGTTTGTCAAGGTGGCTCTGGTTCGGTGGGCTGGGGAGGCTGCAACAAAGTTGATCTTGAGGAATTGATGAAGATGATGGGACTAAAAGTACAAGATCTAGATGATGTAGTGTTTCAGATGGAAGATCCTTCATCGGCAGAATCAACACGATGGTTGACGATAATCTAGTTGCACATTGATTAGGAATATAGTGAGTTTTGTTTTTCAAGAATATGAGCACAACATGGGTCTAGCTGCAGACTAAGGCATAGCCTAGTGGTGGGAAGGGGCTGATGCCTTCCCACCCACCCAGGTTCAAGGCATGGTACTTGCAATTTGGGTTTGTTGCACCAATTATACTGTAGGGGGTTCCCTTACAGTCTTCCTATAAAAAAACATGGGATCTAGCTTGGGCGATAATCGCTTTACAGCACACCTTTCTTGCGTGATAGGGACAAAGTAATGGACAGAGGGCCCTAGACCTTCAGAGGACATCTGTTTCTTGTGGCTCCGTATGATGGCTTTACTAAGCCATCGTCATTCTACCTCTATATGTTTAAGATCTAGATGCAAATTCATGGTTGCCTGATGGTTTTAGTTCAGTGATTTAGCTTCAAAGGTTGGAGAATTTGCGTCCACTAAAGCTCCTTCGAGTGATTTTTCTAGAAACTTTTATTGAGCTAGAGTCCTATTGGATGTGTGTAAATCTTTGTGGAGAACATGCTCCTCTTCACGCTTCACATATGCATGAAGCGACTTCATTTTTTTTTAAACGGAGGCAAAATATTTGCCCATTCATTAATTAAGAAGGGGATAGAACAAAGTTTTAGGTCGTCGGCCCAAGGCCGAACACATTAAAAGCTGTTACTCTCCCATCATGAGGTTGCCCAGCTTTTCCGCACCCGCTACGGCCCAAAGCCTAGCCTCGTTCTTGATCAAGTGGAGGATGGTAAACGTTGGGGAGGAGCGTCCCGGAAGACACGTGTCTTCCGCTCATTCCAAATGGATTTATTGACAAGCATGATGAGAGAAGGCATCACTCCGCTATGGCTATTCTAGGTGGATGCCAAGCCAACCCACCATTCTCTGATGCTTCCGAACGCTGACCAGGCCAAGGTATCAACATGAACAAGTTGGAGCCACTCCTTCATGAGAGCCCAGACTCGCAACGCATATTTGCACTGGAAGTAGAGGTGCTCAACAGTCTCCGGGTCCCTCCTACAAAGCGTGCATGGGCCGTTGTTCGTCCAGCCTCGCCTAGCTAAGCGGACATTCATCCAGATCCTGTCTTCAATGGCGAGCCATGCTAGAAATTTGGCCCTTGGGGGAGCCCACGCTTAGTTCATCATCAGCGTTTCATCCTCATAGTCATCCTCATCTGTGGAAGATGAATCCATGAAGTTGTTGTAGAAGTACTTCGTGTCTAAATCCATCGTGGTTGTTTCAAAGTAAGAAAAAAAATCTAGAAATTTGGCTACGAGATTTGGCCGAACACTTGGCAAGTGCGGTGTCCTCCATAGATGACTTCTACAGGGGCGGGCGGATGGTACCTTGGCGGCGATTGGACCAGTGGTGGAAACATGGCGTAGACAAAGCGATCTTGGCGTCTGGGTGGAGTGGCGAGGGTATGGCAAGGCATGCGCGGCCGACAGAGGTGGTAGCTGGGAGGAATCAAATGTAGAGTAAGGAAAGAGAGACGAAGTGAGAAAAACGAGACTCGGGATGGGTTTTTTGGGTGGGCCAAGAATGGTCACCCACAAACTCTCCCCTGTCTTTTATTCCGGTTTGTGACCTTCAGACATTCAAACTGTGTCGCTGACATTTGATGCACAACGTTGAATGTCACAAAATGTCCAGAGCGCAGTCCGGACATTTAGAAGAGGTTCACCGTGATGAAATTGTTCTTATCCGCTCTCAACTGGCACCAACTTTTCTTCTTTCTTCTCTTCTCATGGTCAAAAGAGGAAGACACCATAACTGTTAGCTAGAATTCACTAGTCCAGATTCACTCGACTTAATTGATTTACCCATTGGATACGCGCTCTAGACCATTTTGTACTCTGTTGACGCTCAAAAGTGGCATGATTATAAAGAGTAGCTTGAAGCTATGTCAAGATTAATTCAAACTTATTATTGAAAGTAACCATGAGATGGCTCTCTTCGAGAAGATAAAGATGGATATGAAGATGGTCTAAAACGGAGCTTGGATGCAAAAGTTATGACAAGTTCAGAGATGCTCATATTGACACCAGATTAAAGAATGGCTTGAAACCCAATTAACTTGACTTCAAATGGAAAGAGTTTCAACATGAAAGTTGTGCTTCTCGTCAAAATGGTTGATTTTGATATAAAAAACGTCTCAATCGGAGTTCGCATGCAAAAGTTGCAGCCAAAAATGTGCGGCTGCATCAGGATGGCCGGACACTCCGGGAATGATCATCTAGGTTTTGGATTTCTCGGAGGATGGCCGAACACTCCGGGATCTTTGTCCGGGTTTTGAATTTTTCTGCCGCAGACTTCGGAAAACAGCCGAAAACTCCCTCAAGATGGCCTCTGATCAAAAAACGTTCAACATAAAGTTGTTCGTCTCGTCGAAACGGTCAAGATTTCTTTTGGGCTCATTTCCATCTGAGGTCGTTTACTGCCTCAAACGTGGCCCGCAAGGTGCAGCCAAGTTGTGAACGGAACAGTTTTGGAAAGTTTGGATTCCGAATTTGACTAGGGTTTTGGACGTGAATCCAAGCCTTTTCCTTGCACGGGAAGTCCAGCCGCCTCTCTTATACCTAAGGGGTGATGGCCGATTGAACAACACACAATCGCAAATGCATCTACAACTTTTTAATTTACGTCTTGTCCCTCCCTCGTTCTTCGTTGTTCTTCGTGTTGGAGAGCTGCGAATCACGAGGCTCTAGGGGCGGCTTGACCGACCTAGGGCAGCCCATAGCCGCCGCACTCCCCGACGGGGTCCCTCCCGCGAGTGTAGGGTTTCGGGTCCTCAAAAGCTCTCGCCGATCGACTTGGGAATCACGCTTCCGGTGAGACTCCTTCGATGTAAGTTGCGGTGCACCACCCCCGGTGTCAAGGGTACACGTGGCGTGTTCGTGTGCGAACACACTTTTTTGTGACTCCGCTGGGGACGAAGCTTTGAACGGTCTCCAGCCCGTTCTTGCTACGAAGAGATCGTCATCTAGGGTTTGCAATCTACAAAGGTAATATGAATACCCAATTCCCTACTGTAGATGCAAATAATTCATATGGTGTTACTAGATTGTTCAATGGTTATACTCTATTGGCCAGCCCTAGTTTTTTCAATAATGCATCTAATTACGTGCATAGGCCGATTCAAAGTAATTTACACGTTTTAACTTCTTATGATACTAGTAACATACAACATATGTATCCTAACTCTCATGCATCGGCAACCCCACAAATCCATATGCCGATGAACAACATGATGGGTTTGGTTAATCAATTTGAAACACCCCATGTTAAAATTTCCAATAGCATACAAAATAGTGTTTCGCCCTTTTATTCATCGGCAACTAATTTGCAATATACTAATCCAACCATGCCGATGAACGAGAGAATTGGCCATGCTACTACTAGCTATTTGGCCAGTTATTCTCAACCGTCATATGCTACACCTCATGACAATAATTTTTCAGCACCATACACAATTGTAGATGTTCATAATTCGGCTTCCGACCTTTCTGTTCATAGCCGAATAAATGTAAATTCTACAGGAGCGGTTGTGCCCAATATTGTAGAAGATGAGGTAGTGGTGGCTGCGTTGAAGAGTTTAGCCCAAAATAAGAGGATTAGTGCTCTTTGCCTTGAACAACATGAAAAGGGGCTATTTCCTGATTATGCTGCAATAAAAGCTAGAGTTTTACAAGAAGATGAATCTTTGCCAATTGATAAAATTGGCGAGCAAAAATATGGTTTTACAACAATGCATATGCCTTCACCTACTACTACATCATATTATACACCACCTACACTATTGCAAAAATTCGGCAACACCCATGTGTCATTGCCGAAAGAATCTAAAAACACTGGGGGCAATCATATCCGGAGTGGGCTAAAATTGAGAAAAAGCTTAAAGCCAATTTTTCCGCTCGCCGCCAGAGACAAACAGAAAAAGAATTGGCTCAGATAAAAGAAGCATTGCCAATTGGTAGTATCAATGAAAAGAAGGATGATTCGGAACTTGAAAGTGCTTCGGTTGAAAAAGCCGAATAAAGTAGTATATATTCTGAATCCATCAAATCCAAAGAGGCAAGCATTATTGAGAAAGGGCATGGAAATCATAGCAAAACAACCATGCTTGATTTTTCTGAAGTTAATGGAACCTACTTCCTGCCCTATGAGTTCCGTGCCGTAGAAATTGAGAAGCCTCAAGGACAAGACCAAGTAGCCAAACAAAGTTCGGCTGATAAGGATCTTCAAGGTAATGATGCACGGGATAAAGAAAAAGATGATGAAAAGGCGTTGGAGAGTCATCCAAAGACGAAGCTAGATATTGTTCAAGTCACACCACCATCATGCTTTCCCAACGTATTTGAAGAGGTATGCATAGCGAGTAGTTTATCTATTTTTAGATTTGGTCGCAACTTCATTATTGATGCATCTATAAGAAATATTCTCATAAGTAATTTTGAAAGACCAATGAAGAAGGGTAATTTACTTGTTAGCAATAAAATTGTTATGGAACATATCGGTCAACCCATTGCGCCATTTATAAAGACCAATAATGACTTACTATTACAGCCAAAGCTTTCCCCGTTGCTTTATCTAAAGTTCATATCTAGTTGGGTAGCTTTGCTTATTTCATACTTGGCTTGCACTTGGTTTCAACTGAGACATGTATGTTCTAAATATCTTTGTTTCAGAAATTTAAAGCCAAGGTTAAATTCTATTGAGAAAACCGATGCTAATATATTATCTTATCCAAAGACATCGGAGATCGAGTGGAAAACACAATGCATAGCCGAATGGGGGGATTCCAAATCTAAACCATTCATTTGCTTATCTCCAAAGTCGTTCGCACAGCAAGATCGGCTAGAAAACAAGAAGTATACCTTCAATTCAAGCATGTGTGATCAAATATTTGATTTGTTGCTGAAAAGTAATTACATTACAATTCTTGATCACCATGTTAAGCCATCAATCCAAGGACGAATGTATTGTAAGTTGCATGATTCGTCCAAGCATAATTTTGAGGATTGCAACATGTTTCGTCAAATAGTTAAATCGGCCATTGAAAAAGGACGATTGAAGTTTGTTGAAACACCAAGAGATGATGAGTCTATTCCGATTGGTCCCGATGGCAAAAAGTTTTTGCATCAGCTGCTCCAAGCCGATCCATTTAAAGAGAAGGTAAAAACTACAGGTGATGGGATCAACCTTTCAAGTAAAGAAGTTGTTGAAGAGCATAATGAACATAATCTTGAGGGCGAGAATTCCATCGAAGCTACTATGGAGACGCCAAGGACTGGGGGGCAGCAAGCAAATCCAATGATCGATGAAAGCAAACCAAAAGAAAACAAAGGCTGAAAGCGCAAGTGTAAGAGATCAAAAATCACCTTCGCTGAACTATTGGAAAAATAACAAAAGAAGAGTGAAGAGAAGAATGCTTATCAGCCAAATCATGCAAAGAAACCAAGATCACCCCCAAGGCGCAAATATGAGGATCGGTATTGGCAAAGTGAGAATTTTAATGCAACATATTCATATCCTTATTTTGGTCCACCAATGCCAATGCCGTGGATGCCTTCCTATGCTCATATAGATCCATATCCATCATGGGACAGATATGATACAAGGGCACATTCTCCATCTTATTTTAGACCATCTCACCAATATTATGCAGCTCCGAGAAGATCAACATTTGAACAATCACATGTTAAAGACCGTTTCAATCATAAGGAATCGGTCCAGAGCTCAAGGAAGAAGAAAGAGGTGGTCAAGCAAGTTTACCGTGTTAAAAGAGATGGTCGTAAGAGTACAACTTCAGATTTGATCTCAATTTAAAAAGAGCCAATTAAAGTGTTGACATTGTCTACTAAAGGCAATGAGACAAAGCAACCAATTATTAAGAGTCGAAGTGCCAAATCTGAAGAAAATAAGTTGAGAGTGCACAAGGCCAAAAAGGAATTGCCATTGGTTAAAACAAAATCACAGCCGAGATGCCCGCTCGGCTTATCGTATTGGCAAAAGAAGAAATTACAAAAACTTAGTGCACAAGAACTTAAAGAAAGGAACATGGCATGGGTCCCAAAGGAAGTGCTCAAAATAAGAATTATGGGCAAGCTTCCATTACAAGAAGTGCGACAAAGGTGAAGAAGGAAAAGAGTGAAAACTACGAAGGACCAAGCCGAAGGTTTCAACATCTTTGGTCTACATATTATCCATATTCTTCAACTATGCCATTAACGCCTGTGCCATGGAATTCTTCATCAGGTATGGTTGGTAACCCTCAATGGGCTTATTTTAATCCATGGATGCAATATAATTTCTTACGTAATGAAAAGGTATTACCAAATCACTATACATTTGGTTAGTTACCTTATTGTTGTTAATACAAAGGGGCCGAAATATTTTATTGCTATTTCATTTGTTTATTTCGGCTATACATACTTTGGTGGGTGAATTCTACATGGACCTGTGGTAATGGCAGATATTCATCTATCGCCCTAAGAATATATCTAAGAATGGCCGGTGTGGTATTCTAACATCGTCCTTAGTTTGAGTATAGATTGAGATAAGTGCTTGCATAGAAATCTGTCAAATTGATGCCATTGAAGATATTATGCATAGACCAATCCAACAAAACTGCAAAGTGGACTTACGTTTTGATTGGGTGTGCTTTGGCTTACTAGTTTTCAGAATTTATGTAAAGTCAAATCATGGTTGATTTTATTATTGAGCATCATATTGACATCATGCATAATACTGATGTTAGCTTTATCTCTCTAGTACCATGGTGATTATATATTGATGATTAAATCTGTAGCAATGGCCAAGGTCTTGGTGTTGTTTACATATCTCCTTATGGTGCTATTCTATGAAGCCTCATACCGCTTAAAATATTTATGCACAAATGATCAAAGCCGAATATGCAATGTTATTTGGTTTGGAGCTTTTTGGTGCCATAGGTGCTAATCACATTGAGGCTTTTAGTGATTCGTTATGAGTAATGCAACAAATATCCAAGGGATATCAATGTTTTGACTTGAGGTATGTCTGGATATAGAATTTACCTTGGGTTACTTTAGTATTGTTCATATATTTAGACATGACAGTTCGAATGAGTTGGCACAGCAAGCATCCGGCTACTATGTTAATCATGGTGAACTGCATTTCTCTGAATAGCCGATGCTTCGTCTCGTCAAGATAGGTAAGGCCGAACCGAAGTCCACAGCTTCGGCCATTAATGAAATTTTTATGCAGGTGGAAGTAAGGATTGGAGAAAATTTATTGTTGCTTATCTACAAAATCCTATCAAAAGGGTGAACAATATGGTTCGGAGGATGACCTTGAGATACATATCCATGGAACTTTATCATCGGATTGTTAATGAAGTTGAGAAGGTTTTGCCCAAGTTTGCATCAAGCATTCAAAAATGATAATGGCCGATATATAATTATTTCCCTACGCATATAAATGGCCGATGGAGTGTTGACATCGTCCTTAGAACAAACACGGTACAAGTTATTTTCGGCACGCTAGCTTTGCCGAAAAACAGCGGGGCATGTGTTGACGCTCAAAAGTGGCATGATTATAAAGAGTAGCTTGAAGCTATGTCAAGATTAATTCAAACTTATTATTGAAAGTCACCATGAGATGGCTCTCTCTGAGAAGATCAAGATGGATATGAAGATGGTCTAAAACGGAACTCAGATGCAAAAGTTATGACAAGTTCAGAGATGCTCATATTGACACCAGATAAAAAATAGCTTGAAACCCAATTAAGATGACTACAAATGGAAAAGGTTTCAACATGAAAGTTGTGCGTCTTGTCGAAACGGTTGATTTTAATATAAAAAACGTCTCAATCGAAGTTCGCATGCAAAAGTTACAGCCGAAAATGCGTGGCTGCATTAGGATGGCTGGACACTCCGGAAATGATTATCCGGGTTTTGGATTTCTCCGAGGATGGCCGGACACTCCGGGTATCTTTGTCCGGGTTTTGGATTTTTCATTCGCAGACTTCGGAAAACAGCCGAAAACTTCCTCAAGTTGGCCTCTGATCAGAAAGCATTGAACATGAAAGTTGTTCGCCTCGTTGAAAAGGTCAAGATTGCTTTTGGGCTCGTTTCCATCCAAGATCGTTTACTGCCTCAAACGTGGCACGCAAGGTGCAGCCAGGTTGTAAACCGAACAATTTTGGAAAGTTCGGATTCCGAATTTGACTAGGGTTTTGGACGTGGATCCAAGCCTTTTCCTTGCACGGGAAGTCCAGTCGCATCTTATATACCTAAGGGGTGATGGACGGTTGAACAACACACAATCGCAAACGCATCTACAACTTTTTCATCTACGTCTTGTCCCTCCCTTGTTCTTGCTCCCTCGTTCTTCATGTTGGAGTGCTGCGAATCACGAGTCACTAGGGGCGGCTTGACCGACCTAGGGCAGCCCATAGTCGTCGCACTCCCCGACGGGGTCCCTCTCGGGAGTGTAGGGTTTCGGGTCCTCAAAAGTTCTCACCGGTTGACTTGCGAATCGCGCTTCCGGTGAGACTCCTTCGATGTAAGCTGCGTTGCACCACCCCAGGCGTCGAGGGTACACGTGGCGTGTTCGTGTGCGAACACACTCGTGAAAGTGCCACGGACCAGACTAGCTCTTTATGGTTGTTTTCTTTATGGTTATTTTTTTTGCAGAAGCTCTTTATGATTATTTGCAGCTGTGGAAGCCGCTTAGCCGTGGACCAAAGTGCCGCGCTATCGACTCTCTTACTGTAGGTTTCGTATCCTTGGGTATCTACTTGGCGCCGCCAGTCCCTCCGATGCCGCCGGACCCCGGCTAGCTCTGTGGACTCCCCTCGCGGCATGTGCCTTTATTTGTTTTCTTAGAGCTTGCTGAGCCTATCCCCTCAGTACAGTCTTTGTGTGGTACCCGCAATCTATGTACTTTGATGTGGTGTGTGTTTCAGTGGCACCGAAACTTGATTGTCGTGTGGGACTCTGCTTTATATATAAAATCGGACAAAGCCTTTTCCCAAAATCTAAAAAGTGGCCGCGCGCTATTTGGTGTTCCCGAGCGCCCGCGTCTGCCACACACATGCATGCGTATTTTTTTGTCTCGTAGCGCATGTGGGTGTTGGCATTAAATGTGTTCACACTAATCTCATCAGTTAGAGAAAACAGATCCACATACTTTTATTTCGGGATTTCAAATTCTTTTAAAGCCATATCTTTTAAACCACACGTCGGAATTCAGTTCCGTTTTCACCGTTGGATTCATCGTGACGAGATCTTTAAAACTAGATCCCGCATGGATATGTTTCGACGAAATTTTTTATGTCAATTTTGATGCTATATGGTGCAACTAAAGTATTGCATTGTGCAACTTTAGTACTACATGATGAAACTTTTTTTAAAATCAGTTGGCTTGTAATTTAGTCTAGTTATACACATATTGATGTTTTGTTGGCTTATAATGTAGTATAGTTGCACACATATTGATGTTTAGCTGCCAGAAAGACTAGTTGCACACGCATATGCTCAGTTGGCTTCTAATTTAGTCTAGTTGCACACATATTGATGTTTAGTTGGCAGGACACTAGTTGCACACACATATGCGCAATTGACGCGGCAATGTAATCTAGTTGCACACACATTGATATTTAGTTGACAGGACTAGTCACACACATATATGCTTAGTTGGCGCGGCAATGTAGTCTAGTTGCACACACATTGATGTTTAGTTGGCAGGACTATTGGCACAGACATATGCTCAGTTGGCGCGGGAATATAGTCTAGTTGCACACACATTGATGTTTAGTTGGCAGAAGGATTATTTGGCACACACATATGCTCAGTTGGCGCAGCATGTAGTCTAGTTGCACACATATTAATGTTTAGTTGGCAGAAAGACTAGTTCGTCAAAACATCCTCATGCGGGATCTACTTTTGAAGAGCACGTCGCGAGGGGTTCAACGGTGAAAACGGATCTGAATTTCGACACGCGGTTTAGAAGATATGTCTTTTATAATTTCAAAAACCAAATATTAATGCACAAGAAACGAATGTGAGAAATATTAATGCATCGGCATGCAAGCACTAGACGCATGCATGCAGCGGCTGCTCAAACTGTGAGACGGGTAGTCGTTTTTTTTTTCTTTTTCTAAACGTGAAAGGGACAGGTACTTGACCGGCCACTGGATTGCTCTACTGGGCAGCCGGCCGCCCAGTAAACGCGCCAATGCCTTTTTGATAGAAGTACCACGTACAGCAAAGCGTGCAGTGCACTCTCGAAGTCTAAGTCCAATTTGATTGCTTTCTTTAGCGCTTAGCATTGATTAGTCAAGTCCACAGCCGAAGACTGTTCTTCTGCAAAGTCTCTTCCGTTGAACATGTACGTGTTGACGAGTATCTGAACAACCAGACACGTACGGCATGGGACCGTGTTCATGATCAGATGGAGAGGAAATGATCTGCAGCTCACTGTTCCCACGGGCCGTTCAGACGACGTGGCGAAAATTATACTACTGTAAAAATCCGACAAAGAAATGTCTCGTCTGTATAAGTTTGGTAAGAATTTTGTATGTCTAAATTATCAAAAATGTTATCTGACTGACGTTTCCTGGGAGACCTACCCCAGTGAACGGCCCCATCACCATTGCATGGATCGATTCACAAAAAAAAAATCACCATTGCATGGATCTCAACGCGGGGCAATGCCATGTGGGATGGCCGGAGGCGTTCACTGTCTGCCGATTCCCAGCAGACGCTCATTTTTTCTTTTTCCTCAGTTTTTCTTTTTCTTTATTTTTTTTTGAGACAATGTTTTTCTTTTTCTTTAAAAAATGTGTAACCAGCGCGGAACCTCTTTGCGCGAGAACTGGGCTTTTTGCCAATGGGCTGGTGGGGCTTTTGTGAACATTCGTGGTAAAACTAAGATTTTTTTTTTGCCGGGTGGTAAAACTATTTTAATATAACTTTGGCATTTTTGAAGCTTTTCTTTAATTCTTCTAAAAATCTCTTTTTTTACTTGTTATAGGGCAGTTTTATTTTAAGAGGATGACATTTTTAATTTTTATAATAGGATGTTATTTTCATTTTAATAATATGATTGGCTTTTTTATTATTTTAAGAGGATTGCATTTTTAGTTTGAGAGGTGACATTTTTGTTACTGCCACTTTTTTTCACACAAGTTTTTGGGTGACGACTAAGAACATGGCAACTTTCCTGGCATTTATTTTCATTTTTTTCATTTTTTTCATTGCCTTTTATAAAAAAACACTATTTTTTGGGCCTTTGGGCCAATTGGGGCCGCCATGGCCCTCCCGCTGGCGAACGGGAGAAATGATCGCCATAGGACCTCCCCCTTGGTGAACAAAAACGTTCACTGGGAGGCTCCCTCCAAGCTAACGTTCCGCGACTATTGGGGTCCCTTAATTAATGATGCTAGCCGTCAAAATTAATCTTTGGTTTGCTTAACCGTTATCCAACACAAAAACATGCCCCTGAAACCAAAGGAATTAGACCATTTGTAGCCGAACTTATAAAATGGCTTAACTCCGCAAAAGAAGAATTTAAGTAGTTAAGCCACGCCTAGCCAAACTCCTATTCAATTTAGTTGCTCAAAAATATTAAGAAGAACTGCCCGTCGGCTCTCAAATTTGAGCGTCCGAAAGAAGTTCTTAGCAAAAGATTTCCTTCGGGTGCCACTTCCATATCGCTTGACGCCCTCCACACCGGCATGATCCATTTAAACTAGGGAGGAGTGCATCGGGAGAAATAAGTGTGTGCCATTGACTAGTACTCCCTCCGTCCTTGAAAGTGTACTTCCAACTTTGTTAGAAAGTCAAACATTTTTTTGTTTGACCGTATTTATACAATAATAAACAAGCATTTATGTCATCAAATTAGTAGCATTAGATTCATGATAAAATATATTTTCATCATATACCTATTTGGTTTCACAAGCATTGACATATTTTTGCACAAACTCGGTCAAACTTTGAGATAGTTTGACCCTCTAACGAAGTTGGAAGTACATTCTTTCAAGAACGGAGGGAGTATGTCTCGATTGTTTGAGTGCTTCCCTCTGAGTGTTCGGCCGTTGCCATTGATGATTATGTCCGTATTCAAGAAGATACAATCATAGAGGTCATTCAAAGATATACACAAGCCATGATTGAGATTTGTCGACTGGAGTACTTGAGGGCAACTAATGATGAAGACACCGAGAGACTCTTTGGTTTGAGTGAAGAACGAGGATGGTCAAGGTACTTGTATTAATTTATTGCATGCACCAGACGTGAAAGAATTGCCTTTCCGGGGTGAATAGGTCGGTATAAAGTCCATTTCAAAGATCCAACCATCATTCTTGAGAACCTTGCATAAAAATGATCTATTGATTTAACATTCATTTATTGGATTGCTTGGCTCTCATAATGACCTGAATATGCTTTTGGGATTACCACTGTCCGGAAGGCTTGTTGCCATAGATGCTTCTCCTTGGAATTATGTTGTCAATGGGTGTCAGTACATGATCGGGTACTTGTAGATTGCGTCTCTTCCCCATGGGCCACATGTGGGAAGAGAATCCTACATCCTAAAGGCAACAAGAGACCCCACTTTGCAATTGAAAGCAAAAGTGCTCCCTGGGTGATTTTGGTAATTAATTTCAATATATCTCTTGTTGGACTAATACTTTTATCTAATATATTTCAGATGAGTGGACTAGAGGATGTGGAACCCCTTCAAGATGCTAAGGATAGAAGATTGGCAAAAGCTCAAAAGCTCACGACTCTACATTTTCATTTTAGTGATCCAAGATCACATTGAGTCCATAGGAAAGCCAATACTATTAAAAGGGGATGAGGTGTTGCTTAATGGCTTGTTTGCTCTAAGTGCTTAGTGATATGCTCCAAAGCCCTCAACAACTTTCTCATATCCACATATGTCCTTAACCAAAAGTCAAACTCGGCCCCACCAATTTGATCTATCCGGCGCCACCAAGTTCACTTGACATAGCCACTGCCAGAAACCCTAATCAGTTTGATCTCACCGAGATTGGCTAGCAAACTCTGTGTTGCCTGTTGCAATCATTTCGGTCTCACCGAGATATGCGATCAGTCCCACAGAGTTTGCTTGACCAACTCTCTGTTTTTCTTATTACCAAAATTGGTCTCACTGAGTTTCTGTAATCGGTCAAACCGAGTTGAGGTTTTACCCTAACCCTAGCACATTGGTCCCACCGAGTTGATCATATCGGTCCCACCGAAAATCCTAACGTTCACATTTTAAACTAAATCGGTCTGACCGAGTTTCAGTATTCGGTCCCACCGAGTTTGGTAAATTGTGTGTAACGGCTAGATTTTGTGTGGAGGCTATATATACCCCTCAACCCTTCATTCATGGAGAGAGCCATCAGAACGTGCCTACACTTTCAGCATTCATTTTCTGAGAGAGAACCACCTACTCATGTGTTGAGACCAAGATATTCCAATCCAACCACAAGAATCTTGATCTCTATCCTTCCCCAAGTTGCTTTCCACTCAAACCATCTTTCCACCAAATCCAAATTAGTGAGAGAGAATTGAGTGTTGGGAGACTATCATTTGAAGCCAAGAGCAAGGAGTTCATCATCAACACACCATCTATTACCTTTTGGAGAGTGGTGTCTCCTAGATTGGTCAGGTGTCACTTGGGAGCCTCCGTCATGATTGTGGAGTTGAACCAAGGAGTTTGTAAGGGCAAGGAGATCGCCTACTTCGTGAAGATCTACCCTAGTGAGGCAAGTCCTTCGTGGGCGATGGCCATGGTGGGATAGACAAGGTTGCTTCTTCGTGGACCCTTCATGGGTGGAGCCCTCCGTGGACTCGCGTAGCCGTTACCCTTCATGGGTTGAATTCTGCATCAACGTGGATGTACGATAGCACCACCTATCAGAACCACGCCAAAATCTCCGTGTATCCAATTGCGTTTGCACACTCCAATCCCATCTCTTTACTTTCTTGCAACTTGCATGCCTTACTTTCCGCTGCTCATATACTCTTTCCATGCTTGCTTGAAATGTATTATGAATGTTTAAACATGTGCTAAAACTCCACCTTAACTTGAAGAAATTAAAAATTGCTACGTTTCCTTGTTGAGGCTCTAATCACCCCCCCCCTATAGACACCTCTTCCCGATCCTTTCAATTCGTATCAGAGCATTGGTCTCCATTGCTTTGGTTTAAACACCTTTGGAGGAAGATGGATGAGTCTACGTTGGGGAGTCTTAGACGTAGAGTGCCTATACTTGATGGAGAGTTCTTTCATGAATGGAAAAATGAGATGCTTGAGATTTTCAATGAATATCATTTGAACAAGTACATTACTAGCCCGTGTGCACCCCTTGTTGATCCTTTGCATCCTACCCTTGATGAGTCTATTGACATGATTCGCAACCTTAGAACTGTCAATCTTATTACTAGAGTTTTGCCTAGAAATTTGTTTGGTTGCTTGCCTACTTTTGATTGTGCCTACACTATATGGAGATTTCTTGAGGAACAATTTCCAAACTATTCATTGCAAAACTTAGATGAGATTCTTCATAAGTCTATTGCTTTGAGTAAGATGAATTCCAGTGATCCTAAGTTTGGTGATTGTCTATTTGATCTTAGTAACCTCATGCGTGCCAAAGGAGATGTTGGAGTCATTAGCAATATCATCTCTGAAGCCATTAGAATTCGTAAACATGAACATTGTGATGATCATTTATCTAATGAATCACTCTCTCTGCAGCCATGGATACTATGATGAGGATGATGATAGTGACTTTGATCTCTATGAGTCTATGAGACACTTTGGTCTTATGGCTAATCTTTGCGGCTACATGGCTGGAGGAAAGGAATGGGTTCTTGATAGTGGATGTACCGATCACATGACCAGAGACAAGGATATGTTTTGTGAGCTAGCTGAAAACGACGGCCCTAGAAAGTATGTCACCTTTGGTGATAACTCAAAGGGTAAGGTGGTTGGCCTTGGTAAGGTGGCCATCTCACATGATAGCTCCATTCAAAATGTTATGCTCGTTGAATCACTTGGCTACAATTTACTTTCCGTATCTAGACTTGCTGACTTTGGTTTAAATGTCCTATTTACTGAAGTAGATTGCCAAGTGTTTCATAGAGATAATCATAAAATGGTCTTTACCGGTATACGTAGAGGTGATCTTTACATTGTTGATTTCACTAAAAAGGCTCAACCTAGAACTTGCTTAATTGCTAAATCTTCTAAAGGCTGGTTGTGGCATAGAAGATTGGGTCATCTGGGCATGCGAAATCTTGATAAGCTTATTAAAGATGATCATATCCTTGGAGTGAAAGATGTTATATTTGACAAGGATAGATTGTGCAGTGCTTGTCAAGCAGGAAAACAGGTTGGAGGAAGCCACCCTGTGAAGAACATCATGACCACGAGAAGACCGCTCGAGCTACTTCATATGTATCTCTTTGGTCCCAATGCCTATAAAAGTCTCGGTGGAAAATCATTTGGTCTAGTCATAGTCGATGATTTTTCAAGATTTATGTGGGTGTTCTTTCTTGATGATAAATCACAAGTACAAAAGATCTTCAAGAACTTCGCTAGGAAGGCCCAAAATCAATTTGAAGTGAAGATCAAGAAGGTTCGCAGCGACAATGGAACGGAGTTCAAGAACGCAAATGTGGACACCTTTCTTGACGAAGAAGAGATTTCACACGAGTTCTTGCCTATGTACACACCTCAACAAAATGGAGTTGTTGAGAGGAAGAACCGGACTCTTATTGAGATGGCGAGAATGATGCTTGATGAGTACAAGACACCAAAACACTTTTGGGCGGAAGCGGTTGAGACAGACTGTCATGCAACAAATCGCTTATATCTTCACAAGCTACTCGGTAAGACGACATACGAGCTTATCACCGGTAACAAACCCCAAGTTGGATACTTTCGGATATTCGTCTCAAAGTGTTATATTCTTGATAAGCATCATCGTTCTAGATTTGCTCCCAAATCTCATGAGGGTTTCCTACTCAGTTATGGATCAAACTCTCACACTTACCGTGTCTACAACAGTTTCACCCGAAAGGTTGAAGAGACGGTAGATGTGAAGTTTGATGAATCTAACAGCTCGCAAGTAGATCAATTGCCAATTGATGTAGGAGACAAAGACCCTTCGGAAGCAATCCAAGACTTGTCTATTGGCAAGATTCGTCCAATATAGGTGAAGGAGAGTATCTCGTCCGTCCAAGTGGAAGCTTCTACCTCACGACAAGGTGAACCAAGAGTTGACATGGAGGCATCCACAAGTGGGACACGCCAAGATGAAGAAAACGAGGAAGTAGACCAAGATGAGCCTCATCAACCTCCTTCTCCACCTCGACAAGAGAACGACAACGTCAACAGTGAAGAAGGCCAAGAGGAAGAACAAGATGATGAAGAAGATGTTCCACCCCGACCCAAATAAAAGCTCTCACGAGTTCGAGCAAGAGTCTCACGAGACCATCTCGTCGAACAAATCTTCAATGATATCCAAACCGGGAGAATCACTCGCTCAAAAACTTGTTTGGCTAATTTTTGTGAACATTATTCATTCATCTCTAGCATTGAACCAATGACGGTTGAAGAAGCATTGGAAGATCCGGATTGGATAAATGCCATGCACAAAGAGCTACACAATTTCAAGAGGAACCAAGTGTGGACATTGGTCGAAAAGCCTGACAACAACCACAACATCATCGCTACCAAATCGGTGTTTCGCAACAAGCAAGACGAAGATGGACAATTCGTTCGCAAAAAAGCATGTCTCGTCGCCCAAGGCTACACTCAAGTCGAAGGTATGGACTATGGTAAGACATATGCCCCCGTTGCTAGACTTGAGTCCATCCGCATCTTACCTGCCTATGCTAATCACCATGATATTACCTTGTACCAAATGGACATTAAAATTGCTTTTCTAAATGGTGAAATTGAGGAGGAAGTTTATGTTAAACAACCTCCCGGCTTTGTTAATCCTAAGAAACCCGACCATGTTTACAAACTTCACAAAGCTCTTTATGGTCTTAAACAAGCTCCTAGAGCTTGGTATAAATTCTTGACCAACTTCCTTATTGAGAAAGGCTTTGAGATTGGAAAGATTGATTCTACTCTTTTTACTAAAAGGGTTAATGGTGAATTATTTGTGTGCCAAATTTATGTTAATGATATCATATTTGGTTCGACTAACCCTCATTTAGTGAAAAGTTTGGAAAGCTAATGTCGAAGAAGTTTGAGATGTCTATGATGTGTGAACTCAAGTTCTTTCTTAGTTTGCAAATCAAGCAAACTATGGAGGGAACATTTGTTTCTCAAACGAAGTATACCAAGGACTTATTCAAGAAGTTCAACATGCAAGAAAGCAAAGGTATGAAAACACCCATGCCTACTAGTGGACATCTTTACTTGATTAAGGAAGGCAAATCGGTTGACCAAAAGGTTTACCGGTCTATGAATGGCTCATTGTTATATCTATGTGCCTCCCGTCCCGATATTATGCTAAGTATGTGCATGTGTGAACGATATCAAGCGGCCCCCAAAGAATGTCATCTTAAGGCTGTGAAAAGGATAGTGAGATACTTAATTTATACACCAAATTTTGGCATTTGGTATCCTAAGAGGTCTTCTTTTGATCTTGTTGGCTACTCCGATTCGGACTATGCTGGTGACAAGGTTGATAGAAAGTCCACTTCGGGTACTTGTCAATTTCTTGCTAGATCTCTTGTGTCTTGGTCCTCCAAGAAACAAAACTCGGTATCCTTATCCACCGCCGAAGCGGAATACATTGCCGCCGGTTCATGTTGTGCTCAATTACTTTGGATGACCCAAACTCCAAAAGATTATGGGATATATGTGAAACATGTTCCATTGCTTTGTGAAAATGAAATTGCTATTAAGATCGCTCATAATCCCGTGCAACATTCTCGAACTAAGCATATTGAAGTTCGTCATCATTTCATTCGAGATCATGTTGCTAAAGGGGACATTGATCTTAAGCATGTTCATACCGATAAGGAATTGGCGGATATATTCACCAAACCGCTTGATGAGAAAGTATTTTACCGTTTGAGAGGTCAATTGAACATCATTGATGCTTAAAACTTGGAGTAGAAACTCCATGTGGACACATGCAAGGCATGAGCCTTTGACTAATCCTTGATATTTCTCTTATGATGATGATCATATGTCGTGGATATACTTGTACCCTTGCATGCTATCTAATCCTTGTAGGTACTTGGATAAATCTAAATCTATGAGATTGCAAATCACTCACGTCTTGAGCAATCTCTACATCACCAAGTCTCTATAATATGGTGGTTGAAGACAAGGAAGCATGAAACTCTTCAACATATCCTTTGACAATTTCTCTATATCAAATTTCATTTGGTATCAAATTTCATGATTGTCATTTTGGATGCACAAGTGCTCTTCCTTGCAAGACTAACCCATGTAGGTAGTTGAACTCAAACTCCAAGTGGTGCTCCCAATCATTGATGAGCTACATCAACCTTGAGCATCCCACACAAGTTCAACTACATGATCAAGATCAACACCACCACCCAAGGTATGATATTGATATTCCATCTTAGAGAAGCTTTACCCCTAGTCATGGGTCAAAGCAGCTCAACAAGATGTGAATACATCAAAATGCGTAAATGAAAATTGGTAACCACATTTTGAGCTTAAACGATGAGTATGACCTACGATCAAGTGTTCTCACTTGACTCCTCAGTCAATATACTATAACATAGGTGACTTTGTCGCCAACCAACTCTAGATGAAGTTCTCTAGTGTTTTTTCTGATTTCTTGCATGTTTGTTCCCCTTCTTTTATCAAAAAAAAAACTTCATCTAGATTTATTTATTTTTCTCTATTATGTTCTACATTCCCTACATCCAATTCATTGCAAATCTTTCAGTTAATTCCTTGCAAATCTTTGTGAGATCTTATTTGCCTAGTGAGCTGAGATGATAATTATTCTCTCTCTGTGTTGAACTCGGACTTATCGGTTTGTCTCTTTCGGTCAAACCGAACCACCTCGGTGCCACCGAAGAAAACAACTCGGTGTTACCGATTTCAATGCTGAGAAGAAACTTTGCCATTTGCATCCTGCATATTTGTTCCAGCTCCACTCAATGATTCTTGTCCTCTACCTGCATCACACTCTATATGCTGCTTTGTCACGTGACTCAAGGACCAAACCTATTCGACTCACCCTCCAAAAGATCCGTTCTTGGAAACTGATGTCAAAGGGGGAGAGAGAGATCACATCAAAGGGACAGAGAGACCCTATGGGAAGGAAATATTTCTTAGTCTTCCCAGATGCTTGGTATTCAAAGAGGAGAGAAGTCACATGTCTTTAAGAGGGGAAAAGACTTGTTAATATGTGTTACGATTGTTTTGCTCTGATTTTCTTGTTTTGCTCTCTGATTTTCTTTTCCCTACCTTCTCCCATTATCCAATATCAGATTCAGGGGGAGAAAGACATCTAAGGGAAGGAAATCTTCGAATTCATTGCATATCGTTACTCTTTGCGGACATGTCTATACTCAAATAGAGTACCTAGTACTCACTCACTACATGTCATCCCAATCTTGGTACTCTTGTGGTTTGCTGTTCTTGGTCCGTTTAGTAAATGTTTCTGTGTTATCTAACCTTGTTTACTCATGTTCATCTCTTCCAAAGCCAGCTCAAGACCACAAGGTAAGTATATGCATCACACTCATGTGCATGATGATCTCTTGCTGATGTACATATTGTTTGCAAGAAGGACTCATGAACATGAAGGTACACTTCCTATATTCACACCATTTGCTCTGATGCATATAGCCAAGATACATGTAACTCATTGCTTGTTCTGTCATGCTTATGCATTCATATGCTCCTATATTCCATATTTACATGATTCCATACATGGAGAGGGAGCCTATGCATGTTACATGTCCTTACAAAGCTTTACTTGCTATTCTCTATATCTTTATCTAAAGATTTGACGTATGTTGTCATCAATTACCAAAAAGGGGGAGACTAAAAGCACAAGTGCTCCCTGGGTGATTTTGGTAATTAATTTCAACATATTTCTTGTTGGACTAATACTTTTATCTAGTATATTCCAGATGAGTTCAACAGTGGAGTGGCATGGACTAGAGGATGTGGAACCCCTTCAAGATGCTAAGGACAGAAGATTGGCAAAAGCTCAAAAGTTCACGACTCTACATTTTGATTTTAGTGATCCAAGATCACATTGAGTCCATAGGAAAGCCAATACTATTAAAAGGGGATGAGGTGTTGCTTAATGGCTTGCTTGCTCTAAGTGGTTAGTGATATGCTCCAAAGCCCTCAACCACTTTCTCATATCCACATATGTCCTAAACCTAAAGTCAAACTCGGCCCCACCGATTTGATCTATCCGGCGCCACCGAGTTCACTTGACATAGCCACTGCCAGAAACCCTAATCAGTTTGGTATCACCAATGGGATCTCGGTCCCACCGAGTTTGCTTGACCAACTCTCTGTTTTGCTTATTACCAAAATCGGTCTCACCGAGTTTGTGTAATCGGTCACACCGAGTTGAGGTTTTACCCTAACCCTAGCACATTGGTCCCACCGAGTTGATCATATTGGTCCCACCGAAAATCCTAACATTCACATTTTGTACTAAATCGGTCTGACTGAGTTCCAATATTCGGTCCCATCGAGTTTGGTAAATTGTGTGTAACGGCTAGATTTTGTGTGGAGGCTATATATACCCCTCCACCCTTCCTTCATTCGTGGAGAGAGCCATCAGAACGTGCCTACACTTCCAACATTCATTTTCTGTGAGAGAACCACCTACTCATGTGTTGAGACCAAGATATTCCAATCCAACCACAAGAACCTTGATCTCTAGCCTTCCCCAAGTTGCTTTCCACTCAAATCATCTTTTCACCAAATCCAAATCAGTGAGAGAGAGTTGAGTGTTTGGAAGACTATCATTTGAAGCACAAGAGGAAGGAGTTCATCATCAACACACCATCTATTACCTTTTGGAGAGTGGTGTCTCCTAGATTAGTTAGGTGTCACTTGGGAGCCTCCGTCAAGATTGTGTAGTTGAACCAAGGATGGGAATGAGATCGCCTACTTCGTGAAGATCTACCCTAGTGAGGCAAGTCCTTCGTGGGCGATGGCCATGGTGGGATAGACAAGGTTACTTCTTCGTGGACCCTTCGTGGGTGGAGGCCTCCGTGGACTCGCGCAGTTGTTACCCTTCGTGGGTTGAAGTCTCTATCAACGTGGATGTACGATAGCACCATCTATCGGAACCACGCCAAATTTTTTGTGTCTCCAATTGTGTTTGCACACTCCAATCCCATCCTTTACTTTCTTGCAACTCGCATGCCTTACTTTCTGCTACTCATATACTCTTGCCATGCTTGCTTGAAATGTATGGTGAATGTTTAAACTTGTGCTAAAACTCCACCTTAACTTGAAGAAATTAAAAACTGCTACGTTTCCTTGTTGAGTCTCTAATTACCCCCCCCCCCCCCCCTAGACACCTCTTATCGATCCTTTCAGCAATGCGTCAAAAGACGACAAGAAATGATGTTGAGAGAGCTTTTAGTGTGCTTCAAAAGCGTCTATCCATTATTCATGGTCCTGCCGAGTGTTGTAAGCCACATATCCTGTGGCAATTAATGGCATGTTGCATCACCTTACACAACATAATCATTGAGGATGAGACAAACATGACAGAGAACTTTCGTTACACCTCCAATGGAGATCTTGTCAAGCCAGAACACAATGAGAATAAGATACGAAGATTTCTCGTAGCGCATCAAAGTATCGAGAACCGAGAAGTGCATACCCAGCTCCAAGATGATCTGGTTGAGCACTTGTGGGCAGTCCATAACACTTGATTGATGTTCTTCTATCATGCTCTTTATTTGGATTATTACTTCGTTGGGCCCTTTCGTGTGTTTGAATTGAAATAAATAGGTTTGTCAATTTTGAAATTGCAATGTTCATGAATTCTTTGAACCTTAATTAATATGTTTGGATTTAATATATGTGCAAGTATGTAATTGAAATGGAGTATGTAAACCAAAACTTAGAAGAATTGGAAAGTTAAGTTTCTGGAATTCAGCTAAAAACTTTATTTAACGCCTCAAAGTTGAGAAGTTAAGGTTTGAGTGAGGCTTTAGAAGGACTAAAGTTTTTAGGGGTTCGACTAGAGATGCTCTTGCCTCTATTAATCTTGACATGAAAAAAATCTTAGGCAAAGATCGGATAAACATAGAATTAAAAGAAAATAAGGCCAGTTTTTCTGACTAATGCACTTTGTTCGTAATCATCCGCTTGCGTTTCTACACTTAATTAAGTGCCGAAGCCTGGATGCAGAGGGGAAACAACCGACCTGGTCCGTAATTCTTGGACCGAAGAATACGCCATGGATGCAATGCCTACCTCTTCCCGAATGTCTCTCCTTGATGCAGACCCTTCGAGCAAGTATCGTTTCCTTTTGAGTACCAAGCAAGAGCTATGCCTTCTCATTAGGAGGAACAGAATTGGCTAGTTTATAAGGATACCTGACCAAAAATTGATACATGTTCTACACGTGTACACATCAGACCCGAGGCTACGCACCAACCGAGCCAATGACATCCCCACACCTAAGTGCAAAGATACAACACTCTACCGCCCAACAATGGTTTCTGGAGCCACCGCTCCACATCCACACAAGCCCCAAGGAAACGCACCAGCATAGTCGATGCCCCTGCCACCCTAGCGACCAAAGTCAACACCCTATAGGCATGAGATCTCTGGAGCATCCGTTCTGACTTCCACAACACGCATAATGTAGTCGTATCCCTTGCCGCGCGGGGTCTGCTTCACATTGATCATCGTGTAGTTCCTGTTTTATCGAGACAATTAATGACACAGAGCTCAATAGCTAGAACATCACCACCATTGATGCCTAGTCTCTCTGCTCATGCAGAGGAGGCGGACCGGTAGTTCGTGTAGTGGTCGGCATAGAGGTGTCCGCTACGACAGTCAGTGTTGCCGACCATACCATTAAGAGAGTCGCGTCGGTAGCTACGTACGTGAACAAACTGGCGCCCAGGGCTACGATGGAGGAGGCGGGGACGATGGCGCCTACGGTGGTCAGCATGATGTCGGTGACATGGACACAACGGTAAGCGTTGCTAGCCACATCGATGGAGTCATACATGCATTAACGCCCCGGCCACATCTACCGGTTCTCGTCCATTACGCCTAGAAGGATCTGGCCTAGCCTCACAGACAAATACTAGTCTTTACTACGTACTTTGTCCTCATTCCTTTGCACCCAAGATCAAATTTCCAGTCAGTCACCCATCCTCAAATCGCTCCAAGACAAGCACGCTTAACTTTGAGGTTCTTTGTGAATGGGCTATCGAAAAAGAAGGGTTTTCTTGTTTATATGCATAGTCTATAATTCGTATTAAGTCGGGATGTCACACACGTACCGCGGTCGTAGAGGCATAGGGGTGATCGCATTTGTTACGACGCTATGGTGCTCATTGGCAGCAGAAAATATATTTTGGTCTGGAGGGAGGGCAACGACTATCATATAAGGAGATTCGTGGCGCCGGCGGCAGCGGCTCCAGCAGTATGGTTGATGTTGCAGTGTGACTCGAGCCAGTGTGGAGTGACAATGGTGAGTTTTGAGCTGAGTCATGGGCAGCCTCTAAGGGCCATGGCGGTGGTCTAAGGTGAGAAGTTGCCCCATCAATCCGCTAGTGCCTTTTTCGGCATAACGTGAATTACTCTCAGATGCTGCTATCCAATGGTCCATGTTCAAGATACTGACTGGAATACCACTCCATATCTGGAGTGAAAAAATCTTTTCTAACTTAATTAGTCGAGCTCAATAGCGATGAACTTGCGTCGTTAATTTGCTGAATGTGGTGTCGAACTTACTACCTTATCTCTTTCTATAATGAATGATACACATGCTTGTGCGTATTCGAGAAAAATGAACTTACTACCTTATCCTCTTGGTTTTTATTAGCTAGGCTCGGCAACCAGGATGAAAATCCTTGTCCGGAACGTCTCCGACCGGATGTAGCGCTGGTGACGTGAGTACGTTCGTTACTTCTTCAAGGTGTTGCTACAAAAGAAGTTAAGTAATTTAGTTGTAAGTCTCTACCTAACAATAAAGCAAATTGGGTTTCTGGTCGTACGTCATAAAAACTACCCTCGAAGTTGGCAAGAATTATCCACCAATGCCACACGTAAGTGGCAAAAACGCTTCGTTTTTTTTAAGTCACCAACGTCGCGGTTAGCTCATTTAGGGAGTTATTCCTTTACAAATAAGAAGCACTCCTGTACCTTACTAGTTGGAGCCGCCTGAGTTCGATCCCCACTTCTCCCACTTTTTCTTTGTTTTCTCTTGATTTCTATGAGCGGAAGATAGAACAGCCTCGCCCAAGTGCCATCTTATCTGATGGGCTACACAATTTTCTAATTTCGGCCCAGCCATTTTCTTCTTCAACTTTTTTGGCAGATTCAAGTATTTAAAAATATATTCATATCTTTCAAATCTTAACTTTAAATTTAGAAAGTTACATACGATAATCACTCAAAAAATGTGTACATTCCAGATATGATATTATCTTGCATGATAACCATTTCTAAAATTATTTTTATGTGCCAACTTTAATTAAATACGTTTCTCTATTTGGGGAATTTGAAAATGCCTATTCGTTATACATGTCCTTATAGATTGATTGTCTTTTATGGAGATATCTAACATGCTCCTATGCACGTGCTATCATTGTGTACTAAAGTGTAATTTGCTATTTTCAGCCTAATGCATTATTATTATTTTTACGGGTAATGCATTATTTCTTAGGTATCACTAAGGAGGAACACCACAAAGTCGTGAATTGATACCGGCAAGTAGATAGATATTTTTGTTTTCTAATCAATTGGACACAACTTTAGTTACTTAAAAAAAATCATTGCATCTTTATATTTGTGCACAGCATCACTTATCATGTTGTTTTCTCGTACGGCATTGTGAAAGATTTCGTATGATTTCTTGGTGTTAACGAGTGTGTGTATGGGGGTGATTTATTTTCTTCCGTTGCAACGCACAGACATGTTTGCTAGTGTTTATTCATATTTTGAATGGCTTGATCGTGGTTGCCTTTGTCCTTTATCCTATTTTAATAATTAATAAAAATGATTCGCAGGGATGCAAAAATCTCCTTCATCAGGAAAAAGGAAAAGAACTTAATGAAGTGACGGACACGTGACCAATCTACATCGTGCACGTCATGCCATTTCAAAAAATATGATAGATAGTTCAGATATAATGTGTCACAAAATTTCAAATCAAAATTCATAGACATCGCGTTGGAAGGTGCTCGCAGTCATACGCGCTACAAATTTCCCGAATCAAGAAAACTTGGCCCTGGAAAAAAAGACTCGAGCTGCTTTGACTAGCGCCATGCCGTTACACCGAACACGTATTACCGGCAACGGCTTCCAAGCAACTACATCAGCTAGCTATCTGCCTATAAATTGAGCCGTCCACCACGTACCACTCACCAAGGCACCCAGACGAGATGAAGATCTCCATGGCAGCAGCCGCTCCCCTCCTCCTAGCCCTCGCGGCGACGGCCGGCGCGGTCACGTTCGACGTGACGAACGAGGCAACGAGCACGGCCGGCGGTCAGCGATTCGACCAGGAGTACGGCGCCGTCTACGCCAAGCAAGTGCTCTCCGATGCTTCCTCGTTCACCTGGGGCATCTTCAACCAGCCGGACCCCTCCGACCGCAGGCCCGCCGAAGGCGACACCGTCACCCTCGCCGTCCGCGACACGGACGGCGTCGCCTCCACCAGCGGGAGCACCATCGAGCTCAGCGCCCGCTCTGTTGGCGGTATTACCGGCGACAACCTCAAGGAGCAGGTGGAAGGGGTGCTGTACCACGAGGTGGCGCACGTGTGGCAGTGGGGGCTGCAGGACTACGGCGCGCACTCGGGGATCTTCGAGGGTATCGCGGACTACGTGCGGCTCAAGGCCGGGTACGTAGCGGCGAACTGGGTGAAGGAGGGGGGCGGCGACCGGTGGGATCGTACGACGTGACGGCCAGGTTCCTGGACTACTGCGACTCGCTCAAGGCCGGGTTCGTGGCGGAGATGAACGGCAAGCTCAAGGACGGCTACAGCGACGACTACTTCGTGCAGATCCTCGGGAAGAGCGTGGACCAGCTCTGGAACGACTACAAGGCCAAGTACCCCCAGCCCCAGGGCTGATCCGGTCTACGTCTACGTACTGATAGCATACTTGTATTACTATACAGTTGATGTACTGCCTGGAATGGAATAAATCAACGTTCGCACGGTGTGTGTGTTAACGAATTGAGGAGACAAATGGTGTGAGAGAGAAGAGTTCATGTCTAGATATGTTGCTGGGAAAATATCAGATGATACGGAAGCTTACGTGCGCCATGATACGAGCTACCACGAGCCGTTGGATCTGAGATCCAAGGGTTTAAAGCCTTGGATCCCCGAGATTCGTGCCATACTTTTTGATTGTTGGCAAAGTTTATCGTGTTTCAATGTATTAGATAATTTTTCATGTGTTGCAACGAGGGTATACATATTCTAATGATTCAGCATCAATTATGTCTAACATATACTTAACACTCATGTACATGTACACTAGGCGGTATTTTTTATTCGATTTACCGTTAAATAATTCCTCTTCCACCAACCTCCCTCTCTATCTCTCTCTAAAAAACAAATACTTGATTAATCTTGAAGAAATAAATCCAGTGTATAGTGGGAATAGAGGGGGAAGGATGGACCCGCGTGTGAGTTATAGCGAGTCGTTTTTCCTCTGTTTTCTTGGCGTGCTAAGCATGGAATGGAGGCGGACTAAGGTTGATCGAAATGAAAACGTTATATCTTTGTTAGGTAGTGTAGATAGATTACATGGTATTTCATTTTTTCCTAGTTTAAAAAAAATGTCTCGTAATGTTTCATTGTGTATCAGCAATCTACTTAAAAATAAATGCACTCTTAATTGCTCGTACATTGCAAAAATTTATGCTAGAAACAAGAAAAACGACCCGACGAAACATGATTTAACACTATGAAATAAAACATATTCTGTCATAGGCTAAAAATCATGGCACAAATTTCTCATGTTGGCGGGCGATGGATTCTTGCACGGAATAGTAGAATATCATTTCTCATGTTGCATTCACAACCTATTTTTGAAAAATCAATTCATTAGTCCGGCATGCGTACATGGCCCTTGTCTGTCATAAACTTCTTTCTCCACTCACATGCGAACCAACTTTCTAACAGTGAAAACCCAGTCAAGATTAAGCTGAATGTCGTATCGAGATGTTATGTACCATCAAAAATGAAGTTCATTGAAAGACAACATTATCACAATTATGTGACAAAAATAAAATATCCACTAAAAAATGTTTGTTGTTGTCTTTGGTTGAGTTCAGCCTACATTTATTACCTGGAAATTCTCCACATATATGGATAGAGGATTTATAGCACGCACAGATGGGGCATGTAGATTCTTGGCTGCAGGATTGCGTCAAAAGATTCAGAAACTTTCAAATGTGTTCAGAGCTTAATTACTCCATGCGTGCAGCTTTTGGCACAGACTGCATGGCCCACACACCCCACCTCGCATGTTTTTTTATTTTGACTTGTAAATTTGAATATATTATATATGTTGAATCAAAAGTCCAATTTATATTTCATCTGTATATTCGTTTTTCTTGTGATGAGGGCTTTGAAATAAGACCACTGTTGAATATGTTTTGACTGATTTGAAAAACTTCGCCGAGTTTCAACTACTAAAACTTGATAGGAACAAATGATATCTTCCCTACATCTCGCATGATTAGTACAAATAAACCAGTTTTTATGATATACATGAATAACATAATGTAACTTTGCAATGGCATGTCAGTTGTCTCGAAAAATTTCTTTGACCCTCCAATATCACGAAAGCAACTCCAAGTACAAAAATACATTTCAATGCAGTCAAACAATGCTTTGTGTATTGTATCAACGCATACATCATATGTTTCTTTCATGTACGATGCAATATCATTTGCATTGTTGATCTAAAATGTTAATTACTTTATCCTTCATATCCCACATATAAGTTCACCAACCCTGATGCATCGGCACAACAATTACAAACTATAATTATTATGCACAATTAAAGATATTGCATTAGAGATAGATAAGTCAAGACAACATTTTTAGAGGAAACATCATATTAAGAAATTACCATTATGGAAGGAGTAATGGCATACTTCATCTTGCTTTCAATAAACATATTTTGTATTGACTTCACCTTTGTTACATTAATTTTAGCAAGGGTCAATGTATGCATGGTGTTGTCACTATAATTACCATTCGATATTAAATATTTATGATGTAATCCTGAAATATCATAACAACAATACTTACAGAAAATTCCGGCTCAATGAAAATCCTTGTGAGATCTAGACCGGTCCATGTATAGTTGTTGCTATCCATTTGACTTACACTTTGGACACATGAACTGTGTATACCTCGTGATCCATAGTCTTTGTGCCAATTAATTGCTCTTCTATATCACTCTCATAAACTTTCACATGCCTTTGTTCATAATGTTTTATCCATAAGTTGTAATAATAAATATATTTAGTAGTAATATTGACATAATACAAATCTAGATAATGAGAAAGAATATATTTACTTTCCTGCCAAATTCATCTTTTTTGTCGCTAAAATGCATTGATCAAGAGATTCACTTTGTAATTTAGTTGGCAAGTAGGATATCATTGTATCATACATTATATTATATATTTCACTTGAATAGAGCTAACTTGTCTTTGGACAATCTCATGGTCAGCGAAATCAGCAAAATCAACATGATGAGCACGAGTAATTTCAATTTAGTTGTAATCATGCTTGACCTTCATGTGCAAATCTAAAGAAAAGTTGTAAGCATGTTGTTCCACAATCGATACACTTGATGTATCACAATGGCCATCATCCAGTTGAACAATTTTGATACCTAGATTATCACTGAGATCATTCTTAGTAGTAATTGTCCTTTCCACATTTGAACCCCGAATGCAATTATTAATTAAGATAGTGGCATTCTTGAAAAAGCATGCGGTAATTACTTCAAATAAGACTTTACCATTTTTGTCCCTCGCCATACTTTCCATTTCAATGTTATCCCCCACATTTCCTCCGGTTCTCGCAGAACCTTGATCTGTATAATTACATTAAGAGAGAGAACAAAAAAGTGTTTGAACAAATATTACCTTTCTGAACTTGCATGAATATTACTAAGAAGAAGAACTTGTTTCAAAATGCTTGGCAGAATTTGATTACCTGAGAAAATAATGTAAGATAAAATATGTAGTAACAATCATTTAAAACTCAAGTATAATACATAATACAAAGTTTTTCGCCAATATTTGTTGACTTATTTGCTCTCTGAAAGCATGGACTCAAGCCTCTCTCAGTGCAACACATGCAAGTTTGATTTAACAACGAAGAATTTCTCTATAAATTCAATATCTTGCCTTATTATATCATTCTTGATATTCCATTTGCAGTTTCTTTTAGCATGCACGAGCTTGAGTTCTTGAGGTATATAATGTCTCACCTTGAAATATAGTATTGATTTGGCAGGTAAATAAATTGCATTTTGAATTTTAAAAATGTAAAAATGAAAATTTACTATCTGTGGGTAAGTATCTCTTATGTGATAATTGAACTTTCCATTGGAGATACGTTGCGGATTCGTTGAAGGTGAGCAAAACTGCACGTTCTTTTAAACAACTTCAAAGTTTTTTATACTTCCATTATTGATTAATGAATCTTTTGGCAAAATGTCATTGAACAATCCAATTGATTGTGTTTTCATGCAACCATTGTCTTTCAAACTTTTCGGGAGCAAAATTGTCTCGTCTCCTATCAACTATAATCCACAACTAGCATACAAGTTCTACTCTTTCAATCTAGAAACAAGGAGAACAAGATAATTGTATATTAATTTTTATAGCATTTTAAGCGGGACAACTAATTCAACGATGAAATACAAACCATGCATGCATCATATGTTGTTACACTATTTATTTCTCTTTTTTTGCAAAGGAGATCATAAGATTTATGTGCCACTTACCGTAGTCTCCAATCCAAGGCAGTTCATTATGTTCCCTTGGTACAATTTGTACTTGATTATCAATATAGAACATATGCATACATAGTTTGTAGTAGTATAGAACATGCGACATTTCTTATAGTATTTGACATTCACATTATAACTTACTGGGAGAAAGAAGTGACATCCATATAAGTATATGACATGACTATTTGACTCAATTTGTTGTTGTGCCTTGATAATAGCGTCAAGTAGATAATTTACTGCATATTCACACCAGTTATATTCTCCTATATAGCGGACTTACAAACGATTTCCCAATAATCAATGATGGTGTAGTCATGTTTAGAAGAAAGTGTTACCAAATGACCATGATAAATATCGCCTTTTCAGTTTCATTTGATAGCTCAATTATATCTCTAGCTAAAAAAATTGCTAGCCCCAAATGGAGAGAATCCTTCTCAACCATACCTATATTTGCCTTCAAGGAATCAATAGCAGCAGTTGCCTGACCATAAACACCATCAATGTCTCTTGGTCTAGAAGGAATGCCAAAAAACTTTGTGCATATCTCCAGCAACTGTTGCACTTACAAGAAATGTATTAAACTTAAGATGTACTCCCTCCCTCCCATAATATAAGAGAGTTTTTTACACTAGTGTAGTGTCAAAAACGCTCTTATATTATGGGGCGGAGGGAGTACCTTTTTTATTTCAGGAAACTTCAACAACCATCAAATTTGATTTTCCAAAGCATGTTTTTTTGTAATCCGTAAACACAATAAAAAGAACATGAACATGATCTATCTTCATCTAGATTCAGAGTTACATTTTTATCCTCATTTTCCACACTTGGGTCATCCCCTTGAGTGTAATAATATTTTAAATTCCACTAGATTTCGATGTTGCACTTGTTGAATAACTTGACTTAGAAGACATATTTATGTGACTAAAAGATAAAATTAGTCAATGTACCATAACAGTAGTTGTACATATCTATGATATAAATGTTTATCAATACTTGAGGCTTTGAAATTAAATTACCAGACTATAAAATATTAACAACTAATATGATATGGCATCTAATACAATAAAATATTTAATTCAACGGATTGCTCTTTAGCTTCATATTTAATATCACAAAACATACTATTATAGGTTGAAGTAACAACATAAAACAAAATAAAATTTCATATGTTGCTCCTCGACTCTCACAGAGGTAAGATCATCAATCAATATATAGTAGGTTGCTGCTCACTTAACTAAGTAAGTTTTATAACTAGTGCCTACATTCCAATTTGCATACTAATATTAGTCAATGAAGTCTCTGAAAGCTTATATATTGTATCTATAAAAACAATTGTATCTATTAAGTCGCAGAAGTCAAGTAAAAAAATGTAATAACATAACCTTAAGTTGTTATCCCTACGACTTGACTCAACATTGACTTATGATTAAGTTTTTGTGTCTGTAACTAACATGTTCATTAAAATTGGCCAACTTTCTATTTCCCAAACTCTTTTACATAGATAAGCTTACAACATCCATTCTTATTTGCGTCATAACATTTGACATCCAAAATTTCCTTAGTATAAATATTCAATAAGTCCAAGATCTGACTTCCGAGAAGAGCACAAACCAATAGAAGCATTGTAACTTAACTCAACACGGATATACCGATTAAGTATTTGTGTCCGTAACTAACATGGTCATTCAATTTTCTAAGTTCACTTTTACGGTAATTACAATCATGTTGTAAATTTATAAACTAAGTACCTTCATTATTATTTTCGTTCTAAGATTCGACAGCAAAACTTTCCTTACTACAAAGATTCACTAAGCCAATGATGTGAGTTCTTCAAAGTGAACAAGCTAGTAGAAGCACAAATAACAAAAAAAGATTGAACACATAGCAAGCATATGCAATAGTTGCACCGACATGAATCTTCAATGCAGATCAAACATACAACAACATCTAAGCTCTGCAGCAAAAGGTTCGGATATAACTCTGTTGATGTTGTTACTATTGTTGATGTCTATGAGTGGTTGATAACAGAAACACTTCGGTCCCTTTTCACCTACACCATTACTGCTAGAACACAAGAGTTCTAGGAAAAGAGGAAGGTAATTGAAGAACAGGCAATGAGGAATAAAAAGAACAGAGTGAATGGTTTTTCCACAACTCTACCATTTTACTACAAAACTTGTTGCACACCGACTATTTATCGAAATATGTGTACCCTCGAAATTGATCCCACAGTAACATATATATTGCTTTCCATTTATGATCAGCTTACAAATATTTGTTGGGGGCTGAATGAGGGGAAGTAGGTGATATACACAAACGGCGTTTTGAATCTTGACGCATACCGGCGGTCGACTGCCCCTGATGCATGTCACAAATCCTCTTCCCTAAGAGCATCTACAACCGGACCCCTCAAACCCATCTCAAACGCCCGGGCAGGCCGCCCGGTCATGATTTTTTGACCCGGACGGGCCTCTCAAACGGCCCTCAAACGCCCGGGCTGACCGGCACCCCCCAATCCAACCCAAATATGGAGCGGATATGGGGGCGCCCGGGAACGCCTGCCAAGTCGGACCAGGCCCACGCTGGCTCACCCGACCCCACATAAAATCCTCCCCCATCCGCTGGCCGGACCAAACCCTAGCCACTTCACTCCCCTCCCCTCCACTCTCCTCCGCCACCCAAGCTCGTCTCCGGCTCCTTCCGATTCTCTTCGGCATGGCGGATAGCGGATCCGAGTCCTTCACCTCCAGATCCGTCGACCCGATCTCATCCCGCTCCATTCGTCGGGAATTCATTGCTTCCGCCCAAATGGGGCATGGATCCAGCGCTAGGCCGGCCATAGCTGCCTCGCCAGAGGCCGTGCGGTCCATCTGGCATCCGAACGCGCTCGCGGACTCGCAACCCCTTCAGTGGCGCGCCGAGCATCGGGACGCACCATGAGCCTCGTCCGACGAGGCCATGGCACGGCGTGCCTGCCGTGCAAGGCACCTGGCGCGGGAGGCGGCAGCGGATGTCAGCAAGGAGGAGTTGCATTCTCCGGTGCCCCGTATGGCGCATCAGTCCAGGTGCCGCAGCCGCTTCGTGGTGGACGTCGGAGGCTCGTCCCCGGATGGATCCATCATCGATCTGACGTCCACCGGCACCGTTCGGGTTCCGGTCTCCGACGAGAAAGAGTAGGGCATGGGAGACGGCGGGGCCTTGAGTCCCATGAGCCATCTCGTGTCCCATGCCCTACCCTACCTTGCCGGCGACCGGCCAACACTCTGAGGAGCGCAGCCGGCCGCCGGACATGGCCAGGGCGGAGTCGGGGGAGCGGAACCGGACGAGCTACGCGTAGATTAGGTTTCACGTTGCATGTAATAATATGGATTTGTGTTTCTAATTTGAGGTATCTGGATGTGGAATGTGTTTTTTGAGGGGTGACCGGTCACTGTCCGCGGACGCGCCCGGACGCATACGCGGGCATTTGAAGGGTCGAATTTGCCAAGTCCGGCTGTAGATGCTCTAAATAGCTCTAGCGTACATATGCAACTAGCATACCACATAGCCGTTCAATGTACCCCCATAAACCAGAGTTCACCCATTTGTACTCCCTCCATCTAGGTGTGTAAGTCATCTTAGGCTGCGCACTGCGACCAAGGTGGAGGGAAAAAATGAGAGAAATTAATGTGTTTTTGCTAATTAATAACATTGTATGCAATGAACTAACCACTGTATGTCGTGTTTGGTAGTCTCAAGTCATTTGAAGAATGCATGGCCCACATCTCTTATTGGTTGATATGTCACGAAACAAGAACGAGATGAGAATTAATATACCGCGCCTAAGTGTTTTGGGATTATTTAATTTTTGTAAGATAACTTACACACCTAGATGGAGGGAGTACCATTTATGTACACTACAAAGTGACATAATTAATGTCTATTGTACTTCTTTCACTTAAATTATCAAACACGCACAACAACGAAAAGTACTCCCTCTGTCTCATGTTCACTCAAAGCAGATATATCTAACGTCCAAACACATGCATTTAAGCGATACTTAATATGAGATGGAGGTAGTAACAATTAAATCAACAACGGGCTTAAGCACGGGCAAGGCGGGGCGCCCTGACTTAAGCAACTAGTCTTAAATTTCCCTAGGCGGCGGGTGATAGGCGCCGATCGACCGGCCGAAAATTTCGGCCGGTCAACGCGTGCGCGTCCAATTTGGATGCACCAATCGTTGGATCCCGTTGTACTGTATGTCGTCTTCCTCCCTCGTCTCTCTCACCCGCATCGAAAGTTCGAAACTGAAGAAACAAAAACAGGCAAAACCATGGCGGCCGCCCAAACCCCCTTCGCGTCTCAACGCGTGTTCCCATCTTCGCCCGGCGAGAGTTAGAAGCACCACTGCGCTACCAATCGCTGTCGTTTGCCACCGCACGCAGTACCATCCCCAGCCAAAACCACCACCGCTGCCAGCAAAAAAACCCACTAGTTGTAGCTTTTCTCCATCGCGGTCGCAGCTTTTCTCTCGCCACGTCACAGCTATGCAGCAGCGCCGCTCGCCGTGATGCATTTGTAGTAGCAATCCAGACCAGCGATTCCAGCAAAAAGAAGCGTTGTTTCCAGCAAAAGAAGGTTCATGTTGACGATCGTAGCAGCTCTGGAAGAAGCTGCTTCCAACAATTAAAAACATTGGTTCCAGCAAAAATGGATTCACTGGTCGCATGTCCCGTCGCCATCGCAGCTCTGGCCGGTCGCACGCCGGTTCCAGCAAAACAAATCGCTGGTTCCAGCTCCACCACTTGCGGTTGCAGCTCCGCCGCTCGGTGAATGCAACTCCCCCTGGCCGGTTGCAGCTCCGCCGCTCGGCGAATGCAACTCCCCCGTGGCCGGTTGCAGCTTCGCCGCTCGCCGGATGCAACTCCCCCCTAGCCGGTTCCAGCTCCGCCGCTTGCCGGTTCCAGCTCTACCGCTTACCGGTTACAGCACTCCCCTTGCTGTTGCAGTCGGCCAGCTCCACCACTCGCCCGTTGCGCATGGGAGATTGATACGTCTCCAACGTATCTATATTTTTTGATTGCTCCATGCTATATTATCTACTGTTTTGGACCATATTGGGCTTTATTTTTCACTTTTATATTACTTTTGGGACTAACCTATTAACCGGAAGCCCAACCCAGATTTGCTGTTTTTTGCCTATTTCAGAGTTTCAAAGAAACGGAATATCAAACAGAGTCCAAACGGAATTAAACCTTCAGGAACGTGATTTTCTCACCGAACATGATCCAGGAGACTTGGACCCTACGTCAAGCAACCAACAGGGAAGGCACGAGGTAGGGGGCGCGCCCTCCCCCCACCCCCAGGCGCGCCCTCCACCCTCGTGGGCCCCCTGTTGCTCCACCGACGTACTTCTTCCTCCTATATATACCTCGCACCCCGAACGATCGATCTGAGCCAAAACCTAATTCCACCGTCGCAACTTTCTCAGATCCACAAGATCCCATCTTGGGGCCTGTTCTGGAGCTCCACCGGAAGGGGAATCCACCACGGAGGGCTTCTACATCATCATAGCCTCTCCGATGAAGTGTGAGTAGTTTACTTCAGACCTTCGGGTCCATAGTTAGTAGCTAGATGGCTTCTTCTCTCTTTTTGGATCTCAATACAATGTTCTCCCCCTCTCTCGTGGAGATCTATTCGATGTAATCTTCTTTTTGCGGTGTGTTTGTTGAGATCGATGAATTGTGGGTTTATGATCAAGATTATCTATGAGCAATATTTGAATCTTCTCTGAATTCCTTTATGTATGATTGGTTATCTTTCAAAGTCTCTTCGAATTATCCGTTTGGTTTGGCCAACTAGATTGGTAGTTCTTGCAATGGGAGAAGTGCTTAGCTTTGGGTTCAATCTTGCGGTTTCCTTTCCCAAAGGATGAGGGGCAGCAAGGCACGTATTGTATTGTTGCCATCGAGGATAACAAGATGGGGTTTTTATCATATTGCATGAATTTATCCCTCTACATCATGTCATCTTGCTTAAGGTGTTACTCTGTTTTCATTAACTTAATACTCTAGATGCATGCTGGATAGCGGTCGATGAGTGGAGTAATAGAAGTAGATGCAGGCAGGAGTCGGTCTACTTGTCTCGGACGTGATGCCTATATACATGATCATACCTAGATACTCTCATAACTATGCTCAATTCTATCAATTGCTCAACAATAATTCGTTTACCCACCATAAAATACGAATGCTCTTTAGAGAAGCCACTAGTGAAATCTATGGCCCCCGGGTCTATTCTCTATCATATTAATCTTCGCTTACTTTATTATTTCTTTGCTTTTTATTTTACTTTGCATCTTTATACCAAAAATACCAAAAATACCAAAAATATTATCTGTCATCTCTATCAGATCTCACTCTCGTAAGTGACCTTGAAGGGATTGACAACCCCTAATTGCGTTGGTTGCGTTGAGCTATTTGTTTTGTGTAGGTACGAGGGACTTGCGCGTGGCCTCCTACTGGATTGATACCTTGGTTCTCAAAAATTGAGGGAAATACTTACGCTACTCTGCTACATTATCCTCTCCTCTTCGGGGAAATCCAACGCAAGCTCAAGAGGTAGCAAGAAGAATTTCTGGCGCCGTTGCCGGGGAGTCTAGGCAAAAGTCAACATACCAAGTACCCATCACAATCTCTTATCTCTTGCATTACATTATTTGTCATTTGCCTCTCTCGTTTTCCTCTCTCCTACTTCACCCTTGCCGTTTTATTCGCCCTCTATTTTCCGTTTGCCTTTTTCTCGCTTGTTTGTCGCGATGGCTCAAGATAATACCAAATTGTGTGACTTTACCAATACCAACAATAATGATTTTCTTAGCACTCCAATTGATCCTCTTGCCAATACTGAATCTTGTGAAATCAACACTGCTTTATTGAATCTTGTTATGAAAGATCAATTCGCCGGCCTTCCTAGTGAAGATGCCGCTACTCATCTAAATAGCTTCGTTGATTTATGTGATATGCAAAAGAAGAGGGATGTTGACAATGATGTTGTTAAATTAAAGCTATTTCCTTTTTCGCTTAGAGATCGTGCTAAAGCTTGGTTTTCGTCTTTGCCTAAAAATAGTATTGATTCTTGGAACAAGTGCAAAGATGCTTTTATCTCCAAGTATTTTCCTCCCGCTAAGATCATCTCTCTTAGAAACGATATTATGAACTTTAAGCAACTTGATCATGAACATGTTGCACAAGCTTGGGAGAGGATGAAATTAATGATACGTAATTTCCCTACTCATGGTTTGAATTTGTGGATGATTATACAAAAAAATTATGCCGGATTGAATTTTGCTTCTAGAAACCTTTTAGATTCGGCCGTGGGAGGCACTTTTATGGAAATCACTTTAGGAGACGCTACTAAACTCCTAGATAATATAATGGTTAATTATTCTCAATGGCACACTGAAAGATCTACTAATAAAAAAGTGCATACTATCAATGTTTTGAGTGGAAAGATGGATGAACTTATGAAATTATTTGCTACTAAGAGTGTTTCTTATGATCCTAATGATATGCCTTTGTCTACTTTGATTGAGAATAATAATGAATCTATGGATGTGAATTTTGTTGGTAGGAATAATTTTGGTAACAACGCGTATAGAGGGAATTTTAATCCTAGGCCTTATCCTAGTAATTCCTCTAATAATTATGGAAATTCCTACAACAACTCTTATGGAAATTTTAATAAGATGCCCTCCGAATTTGAGACTAGTGTTAAAGAGTTTATGAATTCGCAAAAGAAATTTAATGCTTTGCTTGAGGAAAAATTGCTTAAAGTTGATGAATTGGCTAGGAACGTTGATAGAATTTCTCTTGATGTTGATTCTTTAAAGTTTAGATCTATCCCTCCTAAGCATGATATCAATGAGTCTCTCAAAGTCATGAGAATTTCCATTGATGAGTGCAAGGAAAGAACCGCTAGGATGCGTGCTACAAAAGATGCCTTTATTAAAGCGTGTTCTTCCAATTTCCATGAAAATAAAGATGAAGATCTAAAAGGTATTGATGTATCTCCTATCAAATCTTTGTTTTGCAATATGAATCTTGATAATGATGAGACTGAATATGATCCACCTTTACCTAGAAGGCGTTCTAAAAATTCGGAGTTTTTAGATCTTGATGCTAAAATTGATAAAAGTGGGATTGAAGAAAGTAAAACCCTAGATGTTGCTAAACCCACTATTTTGGATTTCAAGGAATTTAATTATGAAAGTTGCTCTTTAATTAATTGTATTTCCTTGTTGCAATCCGTGCTAAATTCTCCTCATGCTTATAGTCAAAATAAAGCGTTTACCAAACATATTGTTGATGCCTTGATGCAATCTTATGAGGAAAAACTTGAGTTGGAAGTCTCTATCCCTAGAAAACATTATGATGAGTGGGAACCGACTATTAAAATTAATATTAAGGATCATGAATTTTATGCTTTATGTGATTTGGGTGCTAGTGTTTCCACTATTCCCCAAACTTTGTGTTATTTGCTAGACTTCCGTGATTTTGATGATTGCTCTCTAAACTTGCACCTTGGGGATTCCACTATTAAGAAACCTATGGGAAGAATTAATGATGTTCTTATTGTTGCAAATAGGAATTATGTGCCCGTAGATTTTATCGTTCTTGATATAAATTGCAATCCTTCATGTCCTATTATTCTTGGTAGACCTTTCCTTATAACGATTGGTGCAATCATTGATATGAAGGAAGGGAATATTAGATTCCAATTTCCCTTAAGGAAAGGCATGGAACACTTCCCTACAAAGAAAATAAAATTACCTTATGAATCTATTATGAGAGCCACTTATGGATTGCCTACCAAAGATGGCAATACCTAGATCTATCCTCGCTTTTATGCCTAGCTAGAGGCGTTAAACGATAGCGCTTGTTGGGAGGCAACCCAATTTTATTTTTAGTTTTTTGTTTTTGTTTCTGTTTAGGAATAAATAATCCATCTACCTTATGTTTAGATGTGGTTTTATGTTTTAATTAGTGTTTGTCCCAAGTTAAACCTATTGGATTTTCTTGGATGATAGTTATTTGATCTTGCTGTAATTTCCAGAAACTTTCGGTTCACGAAAACAATTGTTAAAAATCACCAGAACGTGATAAAATAGTGATTCCAATTGCTGCTGATCAATGAAATTACCTAGGTTGTCCTATTTTGGCTGAATTTTTGGAGTTCCAGAAGTTTGCGTTAGTTACAGATTACTACAGACTGTTCTGTTTTTGACAGATTCTGTTTTTCGTGTGTTGTTTGCTTATTTTGCTGAATCTATGGCTAGTAAAATAGTTTATAATCCATAGAGAAGTTGGAATACAGTAGGTTTAACACCAATATAGATAAAGAATGAGTTCATTACAGTACCTTGAAGTGGTCTTTTGTTTTCTTTCACTAACGGAGCTCACGAGATTTCTGCTGAGTTTTGTGTTGTGAAGTTTTCAAGTTTTGGGTGAATTTTTTTGATGGATTATGGAACAAGGAGTGGCAAGAGCCTAAGCTTGGGGATGCCCATGGCACCCCCAAGATAATCTAAGGACACCAAAAAGTCAAAGCTTGGGGATGCCCCCGAAAGGCATCCCCTCTTTCGTCCACTTCCATCGGTAACTTTATTTGGAGCTATATTTTTATTCAGCACATAATTGTTGGAAATATGCCCTAGAGGCAATAATAAAATGGTTATTATTATATTTCTTTGTTCATGATAATTGTATATTATTCATGCTATAATTGTGTTATCCGGAAATCGTAATACATGTGTGAATACATAGACCACAACATGTCCCTAGTGAGCCTCTAGTTGACTAGCTCATTGATCAATAGATAGTCATGGTTTCCTGACTATGGACATTGGATGTCATTGATAACGGGATCACATCATTAGGAGAATGATGTGATGGACAAGACCCAATCCTAAGCATAGCACATGATCGTGTAGTTCGTTTTGCTAGAGCTTTTCCAAATGTCAAGTATCATTTCCTTAGACCATGCGATTGTGCAACTCCCGGATACCGTAGGAGTGCTTTGGGTGTGCCAAACGTCACAACGTAACTGGGTGGCTATAAAGGTGCACTACGGGTATCTCCGAAAGTGTCATTGGGTTGGTACGAATCGAGACTGGATTTGTCACTCAAGATGACGGAGAGGTATCTCTGGGCCCACTCGGTAATGCATCATCATAATGAGCTCAATGTGACCAAGTGGTTGATCACGGGATCATGCATTACGGTATGAGTAAAGTGACTTGCCGGTAACGAGATTGAATGAGGTATTGGGATACCGACGATCGAGTCTCGGGCAAGTAACGTACCGATTGACAAAGGGAATTGTATACGGGATTGATTGAATCCTCGACATCGTGGTTCATCTGATGAGATCATCGAGGAGCATGTGGGAACCAACATTGGTATCCAGATCCCGCCGTTGGTTATTGACCGGAGAGTCGTCTCGGTCATGTCTGCATGTCTCCCGAACCCGTAGGGTCTACACAGTTAAGGTTCGGTGACGCTAGGGTTGTAGAGATATTAGTATGCAGTAACTCGAAAGTTGTTCGGAGTCCCGGATGAGATCCCAGACGTCACGCGGAGTTCCGGAATGGTCCAGAGGTAAAGATTTATATATAGGAAGTCATGCTTTGGCCATCGGGAAAGTTTCGGGGGTCACCGGTATTGTACTCGGACCACCGGAAGGGTCCCGGGGGTCCACCTGGTGGGGCCACCTATCCCGGAGGGCCCCATGGGCTGAAGTGGGGAGGGGAACCGGCCCCTGGTGGGCTGGTGTTGCCCCCCTTGGGCCTCCCCCTGCGCCTAGGGCAGGAAACCCTAGGGGTGGGGGGCGCCCCCCTTGGCTTGGGGGGCAAGCCACCCCCTTGCCCCCCCCCTTGGAGATCCCATCTCCTAGGGCCGGCGCCCCCCAGGGGCCCTATATATAGTGGGGGGGGGGAGGGAGGACAACCGCACCCTAGCCCCTGGCGCCTCCCTCTCCCTCTCCAACACCTCCTCCTCTCCGTAGAGCTTGGCGAAGCCCTGCCGAGATCCCCGCTGCATCCACCACCACGCCGTCGTGCTGCTCGATCTCCATCAACCTATCCTTCCCCCTTTCTGGATCAAGAAGGAGGAGACGTCTTCCCCAACCGTACATGTGTTGAACGCGGAGGTACCGTCCGTTCGGCGCTCGGTCATCGGTGATTTGGATCACGACGAGTACGACTCCATCAACCCCGTTCTCTTGAACGCTTCCGCTCGCGATCTACAAGGGTATGTAGATGCACTCCTTTTCCCCTCGTTGCTAGATAACTCCATAGATTGATCTTGGTGATGCGTAGAATTTTTTTGATTTCTGCTACGTTCCCCAACAATAATATGTGTTTTCCTTGGAGCGTCTTGTAGGATTTGAGTCTTTGCTTTTTAGTTAACCACAATCATCCTTGCTGTACACACCTTTTGAGAGAGCCATACATGATTTGGAATTTGTTAGAATACTTTATGTGCTTCACTTATATCTTTTGAGCTATATAGTTTTGCTCTAGTGCTTCACTTATATCTTTTAGAGCACGGTGGTGGATTTGTTTTATAGAAACCATTGATCTCTCATACTTCACTTAGATTATTTTGAGAGTCTTAAATAGCATGGTAATTTGCTTAATAATAATAATATGCTTGGTATTCAAGATTTGTAAAACTTTCTTTTGAGTGCATTGAATACTAAGAAAAGTTTGATGCTTGATAATTGTTTTCAGATATGGAGGTAGTAATATTAGAGTCATGCTAGTTGAGTAGTTGTGAATTTGAGAAATACTTGTGTTAAAGTTTGTGATTCCCGTAGCATGCACGTATGGTGAACCGTTATGTGATGAAGTCGGAGCATGATTTATTTATTGATTGTCTTCCTTATGAGTGGTGGTCGGGGACGAGCGATGGTCTTTTCCTACCAATCTATCCCCCTAGGAGCATGCGCGTAATACTTTGCTTTGATAACTTATAGATTTTTGCAATAAGTATATGAGTTGTTTATGACTAATGTTGAGTCCATGGATTATACACACTTTTCTCACCCTTCCACCATTGCTAGCCTTTCTATTACCGCGCACTTTTCGCCGGTATCATATACCCACCATATACCTTCCTCAAAACAGCCACCATACCTACCTATTATGGCATTTCCATAGCCATTCCAAGATATATTGCCATGCAACTTTCCACCGTTCCATTTATTATGACACGCTCCATCATTGTCATATTGCTTAGCATGATCATGTAGTTGACATCGTATTTGTGGCAAAGCCACCATTCATAATTCTTTCATACATGTCACTCATGAATCATTGCATATCCCGATACATTCTTGGGAGGCATACACATAGAGTCATATTTTGTTCTAAGTATCGAGTTGTAATTGTTGAGTTGTAAGTAAATAAAAGTGTGATGATCATCATTTTTAGAGCACTGTCCCAAGTGAGGAAAGGATGATGGAGACTATGACTCCCCCACAAGTCAGGATGAGACTCCGGACAAAAAAAAAGAGGCCATAAAAAAGGAGAAAAGGCCCAAAAAAATATATGAGAGAAAAAGAGAGAAGGGGAAATGTTACTATCCTTTTACCACATTTGTGCTTCAAAGTAGCACCATGATGTTCATAATAGAGAATCTCTCATTTTTTCACCTTCATATACTAGTGTGAATTTTTCATTATAGAACTTGGCTTGTATATTCCAATGATGGGCTTCCTCAAATTGCCCTAGGTCTTCGTGAGCAAGCGAGTTGGATGCACACCCACTTAGTTTCTTTTTTTGAGCTTTCATATACTTATAGCTCTAATGCATCCGTTGCATGGCAATCCCTACTCACTCAAATTGATATCTATTGATGGGCATCTCCATAGCTCGTTGATACGCCTAGTTGATGTGAGACTATCTTCTCCCTTTTTGTCTTCTCCACAACCACCATCCTATTCCATATATAGTGCTATATCCATGGCTCGCGCTCATGTATTGCGTGAAGATTGAAAAGGTTCTGAGAATGTCAAAAGTATGAAACAATTGCTTGGCTTGTCATCGGGGGTGTGCATGATTTAAATACTTTGTGTGGTGAAGATAGAGCATAGCCAGACTATATGATTTTGTAGGGATAACTTTCTTTGGCCATGTTATTTTGAGAAGACATGATTGCTTTGTTAGTATGCTTGAAGTATTATTATTTTTATGTCAATATTAAACTTTTGTCTTGAATCTTTCGAATCTGAATATTCATACCACAATTAAGAATAATTACATTGAAATTATGCCAAGTAGCACTCCGCATCAAAAACTCTCTTTTTATCATTTACCTACTCGAGGACGGGCAGGAATTAAGCTTGGAGATGCCTGATACGTCTCCAACGTATCTATAATTTTTGATTGCTCCATGCTAGATTATCTAATGTTTTGGACCATATTGGGCTTTATTTTCCACTTTTATATTACTTTTGGGACTAACCTATTAACCAGAGGCCCAGCCCAGATTTGCTGTTTTTTTGCCTATTTCTGAGTTTCGAAGAAACAAAATATCAAACGGAGTCCAAACAGAATGAAACCTTCGGGGACGTGATTTTCTCACCGAACATGATCCAGGAGACTTGGACCCAACGTCAAGCAACCAACAGGGATGGCACGAGGTAGGGGGGCGCGCCCTCCCCCCCCCCCCCCAGACGCACCCTCCACCCTCGTGGGCCCCCTGTTGCTCCACCGACGTACTTCTTCCTCCCATATATTCCTACGTACCCTCGAACGATCAGATACGGAGCCAAAAACCTAATTCCACCGCCGCAACTTTCTGTATCCATGAGATCCCATCTTGGGGCCTGTCCTGGAGCTGCGCCGGAAGGGGAATCCACCACGGAGGGCTTCTACATCATCATAGCCTCTCCGATGAAGTGTGAGTAGTTTACTTTAGACCTTCGGGTCCATAGTTAGTAGCTAGATGGCTTCTTCTCTCTTTTTGGATCTCAATACAATGTTCTCCCCCTCTCTCGTGGAGACCTATTCGATGTAATCTTCTTATTGCGGTGTGTTTGTTGAGATCGATGAATTGTGGGTTTATGATCAAGATTATCTATGAGCAATATTTGAATCTTCTCTGAATTCTTTTATGTATGATTGGTTATCTTTGCAAGTCTCTTCGAATTATCCGTTTGGTTTGGCCAACTAAATTGGTAGTTCTTGCAATGGGAGAAGTGCTTAGCTTTGGGTTCAATCTTGCGGTGTCCTTTCCGAGTGACAGTAGGGGCGGCAAGGCACGTATTGTCTTATTGCCATCGAGGATAACAAGATGGGGTTTTTATCATATTGCATGAATTTATCCCTCTACATCATGTCATCTTGCTTAAGGCGTTACTCTGTTTTCATTAACTTAATACTCTAGATGCATGCTGGATAGCGGTCGATGAGTGGAGTAGTAGAAGTAGATGCAGGTAGGAGTCGGTCTACTTGTCTCGGACGTGATGCTTATATACATGATCATACCTAGATACTGTCATAACTATGCTCAATTCTGTCAATTGCTCAACAGTAATTCATTCACCCACCGTAAAATACTTATGCTCTTTAGAGAAGCCACTAGTGAAATCTATGGCCCCCGGGTCTATTCTCTATCATATTAATCTTTCCTTACTTTATTATTGCTTTGCTTTTTATTTTACTTTGCATCTTTATACCAAAAATATTATCTATCATCTCTATCAGATCTCACTCTCGTAAGTGACCGTGAAGGGATTGACAACCCCTAATCGCGTTGGTTGCGTTGAGCTATTTGTTTTGTGTAGGTACGAGGGACTTGCGCGTGGCCTCCTACTGGATTGATACCTTGGTTCTCAAAAACTGAGGGAAATACTTACGCTACTCTGCTGCATTATCCTCTCCTCTTCGGGAAAATCCAACGCAAGCTCAAGAGGTAGCAGAGATCGCCATCACCGCCCCCATCGCGGCATCGCCGGTGCACAGCAACGCCTCTAGTTGCAGCAGCAGCCGGGGCGTCGTGGTGGCATCCCTCTCCAGCGATTTCCTGTAGGCTAGTAGGCCCGTGTAGGCAGCGGCCATGACCTCTGCCGATCTGGAGTAGGAAGGTCTGTCATGGCTGTTGATTTGGAGCGGGGGAAGGAGCTCTGGTTCGATGAGCTGGAGAAAAAGGAAAGAGAGAACGAGAAGATTCGAGGAGATAAGGTTTCGTCGCGAGCGGCGCGTGGTCCACCTCGTAGTCACGTGTGTGGTGTTCCGGTTGATCAAACATGGCGTGCGCGACCGGCTGAACGTTCAGCCGGTCATCTGGCTCTAAACGTTTCCCTAAGCCATAAGGGGTGTGTCGGCGTCCTGGGAACGGGGCTACCCAGACTTGCCTGCCTGCGGCCCATGACGTGGCCCATCTGCGGCCAGGTATGGCCCAACATCAACAACAAAAGCTCAAGACCCTCGCGAGGGGCCAAGCCTCGCGAGGCGGACGACGGCAAGACCTCCCTAGGGGCAGTCTCACTAGGCTGGCTCCCGAGGAGCGAAGATATCTATGCAAGGTGCATCTCGCGAGGCTCGCGTGGCATGAGCCATGATGACCAAGGCCAGGCGGCCGCCAGCGGGCGCGGTGTACCAGTTTTCCTCTTTGGTGCTAAGGGAGCAGACGTAGGCGCAGAGTCCCGAGGAATCAAGCAAAGGTTTCCATATCGGTGCAACAAGACCAAGGACCGCGAGGACGGCAGGATGGAGGTCACCGTGAAGCCCAGGGCGGCGTCACCATCAGAGCCTTTGGTAGGCGAAGACTACTTTTGTCAAGATAACTTGTACTAGTTGTCCCCCTTCAAACTTGGCCGTTGTGGGTTCCCTTCCCGCCTAGATTTGGGAAGAGGACCAAGACCACTATAAATAGGACCTAGCCAACACCGTAGAAGGGGACGGAGGAAGGATCGGATCCATTCCACCCTCACCATCACCAGCTCATCGAGCCCAAGAACACCTCTCCTCCTGAGGTTGTTCATCCATTGTACCAGTTCATCCTCAGCCCACGAAAGGCAATCCACCACCATACACTGGAGTAGGGTATTACACCGCACGGTGGCCTGAACCAGTATAAACCCCTGTGTCCATTGTTCTTTGAGTTCGTCGAGCTAGGCCGTGGATCGTTGAGCGAGCGCGCTGGGGAGAGAGTGTTATTCGTGCGCACCCCAGAGTCTGGACCTCTCTAGGGTCTGCGGAACCAGAAATCTGATATTTGGTGCGCCAGGTAGGGGTGCGCCAAATCCTTTCTTCCGTCGACCGATGCACCACCGCTCCACTGCTTCCATGGCCGACGCACGCCGAGCTCATGCTGAGCGACGGGCCGCCCTCGTTGCCCGCATTGCCCAGACGGCTCCCGCCGGCGGGCCTCCCCGCCGTTCTCCATCACCTGCCGCCAACGCCGCCACCGGCCCGACAGGGCACGAGCAGCAAGCCTCATCGTTGTACCCTTCCGTGTGGCGGGATGGACGCACCGCCACCCCGTCACTGACTTCGGCCGGCTCCTTGTCTCACGCTCATCGCGAGCCCGCAGACGCGCAAGCCGCGCTGCTGCTGGCGGGCGAGCTCCTGTGCTACCGCCCCATCGACGACCTTTACAAGGACTGGCTGGACCGCATTGTCGAGCTCATCAGCGCCGCTGGGGGCTCTCCTGCACCGTCCCTCTCGCTACCTCGCCCACCTCCCGCTGCGGGTGATGTAGCTCATGGAGCGCCTCCTCCACCTCCACGTCAAGACGTCGCCCTCGCACCAAGGCGCGCGGCCCCGCGGCGCGACCCACTGCGCAGGGCGCCCGCGCATGAAGAAGGAAGCTGCCAGGAGATCCAGCGGCCGCGAGAAGGGGCACGCGCGCTTCCAGCGCTGCCACGCCAAGACCGTGCTCCGCTCGTCGCGGCAGCGCGTGAGCTCCAAGACCAAGCACCACCTCCACGACGGGCTCTAGTGGCCACGACGGGCTGCCGAGCCTTCACTCCCGAACTACGCAGGATCGTCTGGCCCGAGAAGTTCAAGCACGACCTGCCTTTGCGCTACGACGACACCCCCGACCCTGCTGAGTTCCTGCAGCTTTACGAGCTAAGCATCGAGGCGGCCAACAGTGACGAGAAGGTTATGGCAAACTGGTTTCCCATGGCTCTCAAGGATGGCGCGCGCTTGTGGCTCCTGAACCTGCCTGCGGGATCGATCTCCTCTTAGGGCGAGATGCACGAGTGTTTCGTCGCCAACTTCCAGGGCACTCGCGACCGCCCGCCAGCTGCGGGTGAACTGCGGCGCATCAAGCAGCAACCTAGGGAAACCCTGCAGAAGTACATCTAGTGCTTCAACAGTGTCCGCCACAATATCCCCAAGGTGACGGACGAGGCCATCATCTCAGCATTCTTCGATGGCGTCCGTGATGTCAAGATGAAGGAGGAGCCCACCATCCACGAGGAACTGTGCACAGCCTTGGAGCTATTCAACATAGCGACCAAGTGCGCGAGAGCTGAGGAAGGGCGCCTTTCCCTCGTCGAGCTCCCGGCTGCTGACCCAGAAGACAAGAAGGACAAGGCCAAGGATGTGAAGTGCAAGGGGGCGGCTGTGCTCGTGGCCGAACCAGAAATGAAGCGCAGCCGCGACCACCTAGAATCGTCCTGGAGCAGCCGCCCGTTCTGCGCCTTCCACAACGTACACAGCCACAACACCAGCGACTGTCAGGAGCTCAGGGCCATCTGCGATGGACGCTTCAGCCGACGCCCCGAGCACAACGACCGAGGCTACGGCCGTGGAGGAGGCAGAACAGGGGGACGGTAGGACGACCAAGGCCCCCGCCAGGAGTGGCGTGATCAGCCTCGTGAGGATCGCTGGCACGACCAGCCTCCCGAGGGCGCCTGGAGGGACCAACCTTGTGAGGACTGCCCTCAGGGCAAGGTCGGCCTCCCTCCGCTGCCACCACCACCCAGGACGAACGACGACCAGGACGAGGGGGCTGGGGGATTCCAGGAGCCTCGCACCATCACCTGCACCTTAGGCGATGCGCAGGCCCTAGCCTCTCAGCGCATCTTCAAGCAGTTCGCTCGAGAAGTGAACGTGGTTCTCCCCAGGCTCGAGGCCACGCAGCCGCTCAGATGGTCCAAGTGCACTATCACCATCAGCTCGGCCGACCAGCTCAAGTGCGCGGCAACCACCGGCGCCCTCTCGATGCTCTACTCACCCATCATCAGCAACGTCCAAGTTACCAAGACCCTCATCGATGGCGGTGCAAGGCTCAATGTTCTCTCCGTCGACACATTCGACCGTCTCCAGGTGCCATATGACCAGCTGCAGCCCACCAACCCCTTCTCAGGAGTGACCGATGGCTCCACCACCCCGATCGGGCAGATCCGCCTGCCCGTCACCTTCGGCAAGCGCGACAACTACCGCACCGAGCTCATCGACTTCGACGTCACCCACATTCGCCTTCCATACAACGCCATCCTAGGGTACCCAGCTTTGGCCAAATTCATGGCAGTGACTCATCACGGCTACAACGTCCTCAAGATGCCAAGAAGCTGTGGCGTCATCACGGTCGCCTGCGAGGAAAAGGACGCGGTGTGCTCTCTTGGGCGCGCCTACCAGGCTGCAGCGGTTGAGGACCCAGACAACGAAGGCGCCACCTACCCTCCTGAGGCCGTCCCCAAAAACAAGAAGCTGCTGCTCCGCCAAGGGCCTCGGGAGAGCGGTGTCTCCAGCGGCACCACTTCAGGACCAGCGCCTGCAGATGGGGCGCCTCCCTCCCTCACATAGGAAGGCGCGCCCAGCGCCCTCCTCCGGCTGGACTCGGGGGCTATCTTTTGGAGGGCCTCAGACCTAGCCAACGTCACGAGGGAGGCGCTCGGGCACCACGTGGAGGCATGCTCGCTGCACGCTTCCCTCGTCGGGGCACATGGCACGAGGTGCTTGGTGCTCAGGAGTTCATCACCAAGGTCACCGAGGAGCTTCAAGAGGCAAAATCCATGCGCGGCGACCGCCGCCTACAGCCTGGCGCAGCTCCATGTCCTAGCGAGGACAACGAATTGCGCGTCTGCATCGACTACCTCGGGTTCAACAGGGCCGCATCCCAGGAGAGCTTCTGGCCATCTCACGCTGGTCGGTGTGAAGGCCCCCCTCACACCTACGTTCGCATGCCCTTCGGCCTGCCGAATTTAGCTGTCACCTTCCATCAGCTCATGTAGGGCGCTCTGGCAGCTCGTGAGGCCAGGCGCTAGGCAATCCTGAGGGAGGAGGAGCCAGAACCTTCGGGGTCCCCCAGGAACCGGCCGCCGGACGACACCTAAGGAGCAACTTCTTCAGCACGCGCCTTCAGCCACTTCGACAACGGTGCCTGGTGACATTTTCCAATTTGTTCAGTTGGGGCGCCCCTCGGGCTGCATCATCCCCAGGTCGCATGGGTCTGTCCCTGCGGCATGTACCTTTCTGCATCTTTAATTTACCTTGTTGGGGGCGCCCCTCGGGCTGCATCACCCCAGGCCGCATGGGTCCGTCCCTGTGGCATGTATCGACCTTGCATTTACCTAAACTAGCATTGCCCTTTCCGTCAGTCGCTTTATGATTATCATCTACCTGTCCCGTACTTCGTAGCCATGAACGTCATACGCCCTCACAAACCCGCCCGTGACCGCCTCATGATTAAGGATTGGTACAGCGTCTGTGCTCAGGTCAGTCCCTGCAGCGTCGCCAAATCCAAGCGGCTGTGCTCTGGCTCGCGGGACAGCTCCCGTGTATGTCACCTCCCATGGTCCTTAGTGCCTCGTCCTCGCATGAGCTAATCGCGGACAGATAAGTGAGGGCGCGTGACGCGGTGCCTCGTCGCTATGGGAGCCGCGCGCCGGCTGTGTTTCTTTAGGATGTCCGCATGAGAAGACTAGGCACGGCGTCTGTGCTCGGGTCCATCCCTGCAGCGTCGATAAACCAAACGGCTGAGCTCTGTCTGGCGGGTCGGTCCCGTTCACGTCACCTCCTGGGGTCGTTGGTGTCTGGCCTTCTCATGTGGTAACCTCAAGGGATTCACTCGGCGCAGGTTGCCTAACCATCTCGCAGGATCATTTCAAGTGCTCTCAATCAAGAACAGGCGCAAGCCGCCTTGAGGTAGGGCCTCGTGAGTCCTGCGCTGGATCACGAGTGCCCAGACACACCTCGTCTAGCCCTGCCGTGCAAGCCACGTGTCAGGCCGGGGTTGTACATGCCACGAGGGCTCTCCTTAGAGGGAGCCCCCTCCCACGTACCAGTGGAAGCACCATGCTCCGCGCTGGCAGTCGACACGACCGAGGAGCGGCTATGCCCGTGCAAGAACGGTAGCGCCATGCTCCGCACCGGTGATAAACAACTGAGGGTGGCCTCACGGCTGCAACAACCTCAGGGAGCCATCAGGCTCGGTGCCTTGCCTCACCGCGCTCCTTTCCCCTCGGGAGAGTAGCGCGAGGGGGCTGGGCACGGGGGCTACGTTCAGGTCACGCCTGGCGTACGCCGCCTCACCAGGTCCCTCGGACCTGGTCTTCGCGCAACCCTCCTGAGCGGGACCTCGATGAGGACAGGTATGGAGGTCTGTTCGTACATCAAGGGGGACTCCTGAGCATCACGACTTAGGAGCCTAACTGGTCACCTAGCCCATTACCCCCTGGCCTCGTCCTGGCGATCCGGATGAGTCAGCGCCAGCTGAGGTATGCACGGGATCGGGCCCTGTCGATGCAGAACGCTATGACCTAGCTTCGTGTTTCCTTCCCAAAGGTCGTCTGCACGTCAAGGGGGGCTCGTGAGCATCGCGACTCAGGAGCCTAACTGGTCACTGAGGGAGTCCTGGATTAGGGGGTCCTCGGACTGCCGGACAATATACTTTGGTCGGACTATTGGACTATGAAGATGCAAGATTGAAGACTTCGTCCGTGTCCGGGTGGGACTCTCCTTTGTGTGGAAGGCAAGCTTGGCAATTCGGATATGTAGATCTCCTCCCTTGTAGCCGACTCTGTGTAACCCTAGCCCCCTCCGGTGTCTATATAAACCGGAGGGTTTAGTCCGTAGGACAAGAACAATCATAATCATAGGCTAGCTTCTAGGGTTTAGCCTCTACGATCTCGTGGTAGATCAACTATTGTAATACTCATATCATCAAGATCGATCAAGCAGAAGTAGGGTATTACCTCCATCGAGAGGGCCCGAACACAGGTAAACATTGTGTCCCCGCCTCCTATTACCATCTGCCTTAGACGCACAGTTCGGGACCCCCTACCCGAGATCCGCCGGTTTTGACACCGACATTGGTGCTTTCATTGAGAGTTCCACTGTGCCGTCACCATAAGGCTTGATGGCGCCTTCGATCATCGACAACGATGCGATCCAGGGTGAGGTTTTTCTCCCTGGACAGATCTTCGTATTCGGCGGCTTCGTACTGCGGGCCAACTCGCTTGGCCATCTAGAGCAGATCGAGAGCTACGCCCCTGGCCGTCAGGTCAGGTTTGGAAACTTAAACTATACTGCCGACATCCGCGGAGACTTGATCTTTGACGGATTCGAGCCTATGTCAGGTGCGCCGCACAGTCACGACGAGCATGACTTAGCTCTGCTGTCGGATGGTGTTCGGGAGATAACGCATGTGGCTACTCCGGCCCTCAATCCGGAGCAGATTGCGCCGTCCGAGGACGGGTGGATGGACCCCGCCACGGAGGCCGCACACTCAGCGGCGATAGAGTCGAATACTAGCTTCACCTCCTACGAGACCTATGTTGCCGGATCCTTGGATTCGTCCCCGGCCACAGGCTCCGAACTGCCTGCGTCCGTGCCTGTCGAATCTGATTGGGCGCCGATCATGGAGTTTTCCTCCGCGGATATCTTTCAGCACTCGCCCCTGGGCGATGTCCTAAATTTATTAAGGTCTCTCTCCTTGTCAGGAGGCCCTTGGCCGAACTGTGTCCGGCTTGAGTGGGAAGCGGACGACAAAGAAATTCGTTCCCCACCCACCACCCACTTAATAACCACTGTCGACGACTTAACCGACATGCTCGATTTCGGCTCCGAAGACATCGACGGTATGGACGATGATGCAGGAGAAGAACAGGAACCACCGCCCATAGGGCACTGGACTACCACCTCATCATATGATATATACATGGTGGACACCCCCAAAGAAAGCTATGGCAATAAGGCAACGGAGGATAATCCCCTCGAGAAGCAATCTAAGCACCGGCGTCATCGGCGCCGCTCTAAGCCCCACCATAGCAAAAGCAGTGATACCGGCACAAAAGACAATAACGCTGCGGATAGTGCCGAAGACGAAGACAATCCCCTCCAACCAGGCTTCGAGCGGGAGGATGGGCAAGCTAGCCCTAAGGAACATGCAGCAGATGGAGAATCAGAGGATGACAATTGCATGCCTCTCTCCGAAGACGAGGTGAGCCTCGGCGATGAAGAATTTATCGTGCCTGAGGATCCCGTCGAACAGGAGCGCTTTCAGCGCCGGCTTGTAGCCACAGCAAAAAGCCTGAAGAAAAAGCAGCAGCAGCTTCAGGCTGATCAAGATCTGCTAACGGATAGATGGACCGAGGTCCTGGCAGCCGAGGAATACGAACTCGAGCGCCCAACCAAAAGTTACCCAAAGCGCAAGTTGCTACCCTAACTCGAGGAAGAAGCATTAAAGCCTACGCTCCCAGCATATGATGCGGCTGACCGGCCACCTCGTGGCCGAGACAAAGCGGCATATCAGGCCGAAGATCAGCCCGCACCCCGTCGCCAGTTAAACAAAAATACCAAGGCCTGGGGTAGCACGCAGGACCTGCAAGACGTACTGGAAAACAAATCAGGACATAAAAGATCGGTCTACGGATCACGGGGGCGCGCCCCAACGCGTGACGACAACTGACACGCCAGATATACTAAAAGCAAATCCGGCCGGGCCAAACACAGCAGACAAGACTCGTATGAACTGCGTCGTGATATAGCCCAGCACAGAGGCGCCGCACACCCCCTATGTTTCACTGAGGAAGTAATGGATCATGAATTCCCAGAAGGGTTTAAACCAGTGAACATTGAATCATATGACGGCACTACTGACCCCCGCGGTATGGATAGAGGATTTCTTCCTCCACATTCACATGGCCCGCGGGGATGATCTACACGCCATCAAGTATCTCCCGCTAAAACTCAAAGGGCGGCTCGGAATTGGCTGAATTGCTTGCGGCAAACTCCATCGGAAGTTGGGAGAACTGGCGGATGCATTCTGGATAACTTCGGGGCACTTATGTCTGACCACCGGATCTTGACGATTTAAGTCACATAACACAACAGCCCGGAGAGTCAGCCAGGAAATTCTGGACTCTGTTCCTAACTAAAAGAATCAAATTGTCAACTGTCCGATGCCGAAGCCCTAGCGGCCTTTAAACATAACATCCATGATGAGTGGCTCACCCGACATCTCGGCCAAGAGAAGCCAAAATCCATGGCAGCCCTCACGACACTCATGACCCGCTTTTGCGCGGGCAAATACAGCTGGTTGGCCCGTAGCAACAACACAGCAAGCAACCCTGGCACATCAGAGGCCAGAGATAGCAATGGCAAACCCCGACGCAACAAACACAAGCGCCGCAACAGTGGTGAAAATGCCAAAGATACGGCAGTCAATGCCGGATTTTGTGGCTCAAAGTCCAGTGAGCGGAATGGGCCACTCAAAAATGACAATTCGGGTCCGTCCAGTCTGGACCGCATACTCGACCGCCCATGCCAAATTCATGGCACCCCAGGAACACCAGCCAATCATACTAATACGTCTCCAACGTATCTATAATTTTTGATTGCTCCATGCTATATTATCTACTATTTTGGACAATATTGGGCTTTATTTTCCACTTTTATATTATTTTTGGGACTAACCTATTAACCGGAGGCCTAGTCCAGAATTGCTGCTTTTTTGCCTATTTCAGTGTTTCGAAGAAACGGAATATCAAACGGAGTCCAAACGGAATGAAACCTTAAGGAACGTGATTTTCTCACCGAATGTGATCTAGGAGACTTGGACCCTACGTCAAGAAAGCCACGAGGTGGGCACGAGGTAGGGGGCGCACCCTACCCCCCCCAGGCGTGCACCCCACCCTCGTGGGACCCACGAAGCTCCACCGACGTACTCCTTCCTCCCGTATATACCTACGTACCCCCAAATGATCAGATCCGGAGCCAAAAACCTAATTCCACGCCGCAACTTTCTGTATCCACGAGATCCCATCTTGGGGCCTGTTCCGGAGCTCCGCCAGAAGGGGAATCCACCACGAAGGGCTTCTACATCATCATAGCCCCTCCGATGAAGTGTGAGTAGTTTACCTCAGACCTTCGGGTCCATAGTTAGTAGCTAGATGGCTTCTTCTTTCTTTTTGGATCTCAATACAATGTTCTCCCCCTCTCTCGTGGAGATCTATTCGATGTAATCTTCTTTTTGCAGTGTGTTTGTTGAGACCGATGAATTGTGGGTTTATGATCAAGATTATCTATGAACAATATTTGAATCTTCTCTGAATTCTTTTATGTATGATTGGTTATCTTTGCAAGTCTCTTGAATTATCGGTTTGGTTTGGCCTACTAGATTGGTTTTTCTTGCAATGGGAGAAGTGCTTAGATTTGGGTTCAATCTTGCGGTGTCCTTTCCCGGTGTGATGAGGGGCAGCAAGGCACGTATTGTATTGTTGCTATCGAGGATAACAAGATGGGGTTTTATCATATTGCCTGAATTTATCCTCTACATCATGTCATCTTGCTTAAGGCGTTACTCTGTTTTCTTGAACTTAATACTCTAGATGCATGCTAGATAGCGGTCGATGAGTGGAGTAATAGTAGTAGATGCAGGCAGAGTCGGTCTACTTGTCTCGGACGTGATGCCTATATACATGATCATACCTAGATACTCTCATAACTATGCTCAATTCATCAATTGCTCAACAGAATTGTTCACCCACCGTAAAATACTTATGCTCTTGAGAGAAGCCACTAGTGAAATCTATGGCCCCCGGGTCTATTCTCATCATATTAATCTTCCTACGCTTTATAATTGCTTTGCTTTTTTACTTTACCTTTTATTTTACTTTGCATCTTTATACCAAAAATACCAAAAATATTATCTATCATCTCTATCAGATCTCACTCTCGTAAGTGACCGTGAAGAGATTGACAACCCCTATTCGCGTTGGTTGCAAGGAGTTATTTGCTTTGTGTAGGTACGAGGGACTCTCGCATAGTCTCCTACTGGATTGATACCTTGGTTCTCAAAAACTGAGGGAAATACTTACGCTACTGTGCTGCATCACCTTTCCTCTTCAAGGAAATCCAACGCAAGCTCAAGAGGTAGCAAGAAGAATTTCTGGCGCCGTTGCCGGGGAGTCTACGCAAAAGTCAACATACCAAGTACCCATCACAATCCCTTATCTCTCTCATTACATTATTTGACATTTTCCTCTCGTTTTCCTCTCCCCCGCTTCACCCTTGCCGTTTTATTCGCCCTCTCTTTTTCGTTCGCCTTTTTCTCGCTTGCTTTTTGTTTGCTCGCGTGTTGGATTGCTTGCTTGTCACTATGGCTCAAGATAATACCAAATTGTGTGACTTTACCAATACCAACAATAATGATTTCCTTAGCACCCCGATTGCTCCTCTTACCAATACCGAATCTTGTGAAATCAATACTGCTTTGTTGAATCTTGTTATGAAAGATCAATTCGCCCGCCTAGTGAAGATGCCGCTCCTCGTCTAAATAGCTTCGTTGATTTGTGTGATATGCAAAAGAAGAAAGATGTTGATAATAATATTGTTAAATTTAAGCTATTTCCTTTTTCGCTTAGAGATCGTGCTAAAGCTTGGTTTTCGTCTTTGCCTAAAAATAGTATTGATTCTTGGAACAAGTGCAAAGATGCTTTTATCTCTAAGTATTTTCCTCCCGCTAAGATCATCTCTCTTAGAAACAATATTATGAATCTTAAGCAACTTGATCATGAACATGTTGCACAAGCTTGGGAGAGAATGAAATTAATGATACGTAATTGCCCTACTCATGGTTTGAATTTGTGGATGATTATACAAAATTTTTATGCCGGATTGAATTTTGCTTCTAGAAATCTTTTAGATTCGGCCGCGGGAGGCACTTTTATGGAAATCAATTTAGGAGACGCTACTAAACTCCTAGATAATATTATGGTTAATTATTCTCAATTGCACACTGAAAGATCTACTAATAAAGAAGTGCATGCGATAGAAGAAATCAATGTTTTGAGTGGAAAGATGGATGGACTTATGAAATTATTTGCTACTAAGAGTGTTTATTCTGATCCTAATGATATGTCTTTGTCTACTTTGATTGAGAATAATAATGAATCTATGGATGTGAATTTTGTTGGTAGGAATAATTTTGGTAACAACGTGTATAGATGGAAATATAATCCTAGGCCTTATCCTAGTAATCCTTCTAATAATTATGGAAATTCCTCCAACAACTCTTATGTAAATTTTAATAAGATGTCCTCTGAATTTGAGACTAGTGTTAAAGAGTTTATGAATTCACAAAAGAATTTTAATGCTTTGCATGAAGAGAAATTGCTTAAAGTTGATGAATTGGCCAGGAACATTGATAGAATTTCTCTTGATATTGATTCTTTAAAGCTTAGATCTATTCCTCCTAAGCATGATATCAATGAGTCTCTCAAAGCCATGAGAATTTCCATTGATGAGTGCAAAGAAAGAACCGCTAGGATGCGTGCTACGAAAGATGCCTTTATTAAAGCGTGTTCTTCCAATTTTCATGAAAATAAAGATGAAGATCTAAAAGTAATTGATGTGTCCCCTATTAAATCTTTGTTATGCAATATGAATCTTGATAATGATGGGACTGAATATGATCCACCTTTACCTAGAATGCGTTCCAAGAATTCAGAGTTTTTAGATCTTGATGATAAAATTGATAAAAGTGGGATTGAAGAAAGCAAAACCCTAGATATTGCTAAACCCACTATTTTGGATCTCAAGGAATTTAATTATGAAAGTTGCTCTTTAATTGATTGTATTTCCTTGTTGCAATCCGTGCTAAATTCTCCTCATGCTTATAGTCAAAATAAAGCCTTTACCAAACATATCGTTGATGCCTTAATGCAATCTTATGAAGAAAAACTTGAGTTGGAAGTTTCTATACCTAGAAAACTTTATGATGAGTGGGAACAAACTATTAAAATTAAGATTAAGGATCATGAATTTTATGCTTTATGTGATTTGGGTGCTAGTGTCTCCACTATTCCCAACACTTTGTGCGATTTGCTAGATTTCCGTGATTTTGATGATTGCTCTCTAAACTTTTACCTTGCGGATTCCACTATTAAGAAACCTATGGGAAGAATTAATGATGTTCTTATTGTTGCAAATAGGAATTATGTGCCCGTAGATTTTATCGTTCTTGATATAGATTGCAATCCTTCATGTCATATTATTCTCCGTAGACCTTTCCTTAGAACGATTGGTGCAATTATTGATATGAAGGAAGGGAATATTAGATTCCAATTTCCATTAAAGAAAGGCATGGAAAACTTCCCTAGGAAGGAAATAAAATTACCATATGAATCTATCATGAGAGCCACTTATGGATTGCCTACCAAAGATGGCAATACCTAGATCTATCCTTGCTTTTATGCCTAGCTAGGGGCGTTAAACAATAGCGCTTGTTGGGAGGCAACCCAATTTTATTTTTAGTTTTTTTGTTTTTGCTTCTGTTTAGGAATAAATAATCCATCTACCTTCTGTTTAGATGTGGTTTTATGTTTTAATTAGTATTTGTGCCAAGTTAAACCTATAGGATCTTCTTGGATGATAGTTATTTGATCTTGCTGTAATTTCCAGAAACTTACGGTTCACGAAAACAATTGTTAAAAATCATCAGAACCTGATAAAATAGTGATTCCAATTGCTGATGGTCAATAAACAAATTTCCTAGGTCTTCCTATTTTGGATGAATTGTTGGAGTTCTAGAAGTTTGCGTTAGTTACATATTACTACAGACTGTTCTGTTTTTGACAGATTCTGTTTTTCGTGTGTTGTTTGCTTATTTTGATGATTCTATGGCTAGTAAAATAGTTTATAAACCATTGAGAAGTTGGAATACAGTAGGTTTAACACCAATATAAATAAATAATGAGTTCATTACAGTACCTTTAAGTGGTCTTTTGTTTTCTTTTGCTAACGGAGCTCACGAGATTTCTGTTGAGTTTTGTGTTGTGAAGTTTTCAAGTTTTTGGTGAAATCTTTTGATGGATTATGGAACAAGGAGTGGCAAGAGCCTAAGATTGGGGATTAACATGGCACCCCCAAGATAATCTAAGGACACCAAAAAGTCAAAGCTTGGGGATGCCCCGGAAGGCATCCCCTCTTTCGTCTACTTCCATCGGTAACTTTACTTGGAGCTATATTTTTATTCACCACATGATATGTGTTTTGCTTGGAGTGTCTTGTATGATTTGAGTCTTTTATTTTTAGTTTGCCACAATCATCCTTCCTGTACACACCTTTTGAGAGAGCCATACATGCATTGAAATTTGTTAGAATAGTCTATGTGCTTCACTTATATCTTTTGAGCTATATAGTTTTGCTCTAGTGCTTCACTTATATATTTTAGAGCATGGTGGTTGATTTGTTTTATAGAAACTATTGATCTCTCATGCTTCACTTAGATTATTTTGAGAGTGTTAAATAGCATGGTAATTTGCTTAAACAATTCTAATATGCTTGGTATTCAAGATTTGTAAAACTTTCTTTTGAGTGCGTTGAATACTAAGAAAAGTTTGATGCTTGATAATTGTTTTGAGATATGAAGATGGTGATATTAGAGTCATGCTAGTTGAGTAGTTGTGAATTTGAGAAATACTTGTGTTAAAGTTTGTGATTCCCGTAGCATGCACGTATGGTGAACCGTCATGTGATGAAGTCGGAGCATGATTTATTTATTGATTGTCTTCCTTATGAGTGGCGGTCGGGGACGAGCGATGGTATTTTCCTACCAATCTATCCCCCTAGGAGCATGCGCGTAATACTTTGCTTTGGTAACTTGTAGATTTTTGCAATAATTATATGAGTTCTTTATGACTAATGTTGAGTCCATGGATTATACGCACTTTTCTCATCCTTCCACCATTGCTAGCCTCTCTAATACTGAGCACTTTTCGCCGGTATCATACACCCACCATATACCTTCCTCAAAACAGCCACCATACCTACCTATCATGGCATTTCCATAGCCATTCAGAGATATATTGCCATTCAACTTTCCACCGTTCTGTTTATTATGACACGCTCCATCATTGTCATATTGCTTAGCATGATCATGAAGTTGACATCGTATTTGGGCAAAGCCACCGTTCGTAATTCTTTCATACATGTCACTCTTGATTCATTGCATATCTCGGTACACCGCCGGAGGCATTCATATAGAGTCATATTTTGTTCTAAGTACCGAGTTGTAATTGTTGAGTTGTAAGAAAAATAAAAGTGTGATGATCATCATCTTTAGAGCATTGTCCCAAGTGAGGAAAGGATGATGGAGACTATGATTCCCCCACAAGTCGGGATGAGACTCCGGACGAAAAATAAAAAAATAATAAAAAAAGAGGCCATAAAAAAAAGGCCCAAATAAAAAAAATAAGAGAAAAAGAGAGAAGGGACAATGTTACTATCCTTTTACCACACTTGTGCTTCAAAGTAGCACCATGATCTTCATGATAGAGAGTCTCTCATTTTGTCACTTTCATATACTAGTGGGAATTTTTCATTATAGAACTTGGCTTGTATATTCCAATGATGGGCTTCCTCAAAATGCCCTAGGTCTTCGTGAGCAAGCGAGTTGGATGCACACCCACTTAGTTTCTTTTGTTGAGCTTTCATATACTTATAGCTCTAGTGCATCCGTTGCATGGCAATCCCTACTCACTCACATTGATATCTATTAATGGGCATCTCCATAGCCCGTTGATACGCCTAGTTGATGTGAGACTATCTTCTCCCTTTTTGTCTTCTCCACAACCCCCATTCTATTCCACATATAGTGCTATATCCATGGCTCACGCTCATGTATTGCGTGAAGATTGAAAAAGTTTTGAGAATGTCAAAAGTATGAAACAATTTCTTGGCTTGTCATCGGGGTTGTGCATGATTTAAATACTTTGTGTGGTGAAGATAGAGCATAGCCAGACTATATGATTTTGTAGGGATAACTTTCTTTGGCCATGTTATTTTGAGAAGACATGATTGCTTTGTTAGTATGCTTGAAGTATTATCATTTTTATGTCAATATGAACTTTTGTCTTGAATCTTTCGGATCTGAATATTCATACCACAATTAAGAAGAATTACATTGAAATTATACCAAGTAGCACTCCGCATCAAAAGTTCTTTTTCATCATTTACCTACTCGAGGACGAGCAGGAATTAAGCTCGGGGATGCCTGATACGTCTCCAACGTATCTATAATTTTTAATTGCTCCATGCTATATTATCTACTGTTTTGGACAATATTGGGCTTTATTTTCCACTTTTATATTATTTTTGGGACTAACCTATTAACCGGAGGCCCAGCCCAGAATTGCTGTTTTTGCTTATTTCAGTGTTTCGAAGAAACGGAATATCAAACGAAGTCCAAACGGAATGAAACCTTCGGGAACGTGATTTTCTCACCGAATATGATCCAGGAGACTTGGACCCTACGTCAAGAAAGCCATGAGGTGGGCACGAGGTAGGGGGCCGCGCCCTACCCCCCCAGGCGCGCCCGCACCCTCGTGGGCCCCACGAAGCTCCACCGACATACTCCCTCCTCCTATATATACCTATAATCCCCAAACGATCAGATACGGAACCAAAAACCTAATTCCACCGCCGCAACTTTCTGTATCCATGAGATCCCATCTTGGGTCCTTTTCTGAAGCTCCGCCGGAAGGGGAATCCACCACGGAGGGCTTTTACATCATCATAGCCCCTCCGATGAAGTGTGAGTAGTTTACCTCAGACCTGCGGGTCCATAGTTAGTAGCTAGATGGCTTCTTCTCTCTTTTTGGATCTCAATACAATGTTCTCCCCCTCTCTCGTGGAGATCTATTTGATGTAATCTTCTTTTTGCGGTGTGTTTGTTGAGACCGATGAATTGTGGGTTTATGATCAAGATTATCTATGAACAATATTTGAATCTTCTCTGAATTCTTTTATGTATGATTGGTTATCTTTGCAAGTCTCTTTGAATTATCAGTTTGGTTTGGCCTACTAGATTGGTAGTTCTTGCAATGGGAGAAGTGCTTAGCTTTGGGTTCAATCTTGCGGTGTCCTTTCCCGGATGTGATGGGGCAGCAAGGCACGTATTGTATTGTTGCCATCGAGGATAACAAGATGGGGTTTTATCATATTGCATGAATTTATCCCTCTACATCATGTCATCTTGCTTAAGGCGTTACTCTGTTTTCTTGAACTTAATACTCTAGATGCATGCTGGATAGCGGTCGATGAGTGGAGTAATAGTAGTAGATGCAGGCAGGAGTCGGTATACTTGTCTTGGACGTGATGCCTATACACATGATCATACCTAGATACTCTCATAACTATGCTCAATTTTTTCAATTGCTCAACAGTAATTCGTTCACCCACCGTAAAATACTTATGCTCTTGAGAGAAGCCACTAGTGAAATCTATGGCCCCCGGGTCTATTCTCATCATATTAATCTTCCTACGCCTTATTATTGCTTTGCTTTTTTACTTTACCTTTTATTTTACTTTGCATCTTTATACCAAAAATACCAAAAATATTATCTATCATCTCTATCAGATCTCACTCTCGTAAGTGACCGTGAAGGGATTGACAACCCTTATTCGCGTTGGTTGCGAGGAGTTATTTGCTTTGTGTAGGTACGAGGGACTCGCGCGTAGTCTCCTACTGGATTGATACCTTGGTTCTCAAAAACTGAGGGAAATACTTACACTACTGTGCTGCATTACCTTTCCTCTTCAAGGAAATCCAACGCAAGCTCAAGAGGTAGCACATACCAACAGAGAATGCTGGGTCTTCAAACAAGCCGGCAGTTCAGGCGCCAAAAACAAAGACAAGGGGTCTCAAAGTGACGATGGCGATGAGGAGCCCAGATCACCGAGTACAGGAGGGCAAAAGAAATTCCCCCCGCAAATCCAAACGGTGAACGTGGTAAACGGCACCCGCACTCCCAACCTGGACCGGATGCGCGTCCTTAGGGATGTCGACTTAACGGAACCAGTCATCCCACAATATAAACTAGGGCCGATCACCTTCAACCGCACGGATCGTCCGGTTAACACCAATCAGGGAAATCCAACCGCACTAGTCCTCGACCCAATAATTGACGGGTTCCACCTCACACGAGTCCTTATGGACGGAGGCAGCAGTCTAAACATGCTTTACCAGGACACAGTGTGCAATATGGGCATCGATCATTCGGTGATCAAACCCACTAAAACCACCTTCAGAGGTATTATACCAGGTCTGGAGGCCAGCTGTACAGGCTCCATTGCCCTTAAGGTAGTCTTCGGATTACCAGACAATTACCATGCCGAAGAGTTAATCTTCGACATCGTCCCCTTTTCACAGTGATTATCAGGCACTGCTCAGACGAACCGCGATCGCTCGAATCAACGCCGTGCCACATTATGCCTACCATAAGCTCAAGATGCCCGGTCCACGCGGCGTCATCATGGTTAATGGCAAGGCCAAACTTTCCCTTGGTACCAAAGAGCATACCGCTGCTTTAACAGCAGAAGCAACGAGTGGCACCTTTCAATCGAACCTCGAGTGGAAGGCCAGGCTCCTGGACACCGCCAAAGGACTCGGAACTGCCTCGCGGTAGAATAAAAAGGCTCATCCAGAGCTCAACTAAAAACACCCCAGCGAAGGCCAGGACAGGCCACATATCGCGGCTCAACCGCTCTGCGGCACACAAACATTTTTTACATTTTCCTTGCAGGTTCAACTTTGCGTAGACCAGGACTGGCGATATGGAAGCAGCTCAAACGCACAAGGGAATCCTTAGGTATTCCCCGCGATGACCATCCGACTATACTCCGGATCCGCACACAGCTTCTTCCCCCTGGTCTCAGCAGGTTCCACAATCATATTTCTTTTTTATCACATCACCTGTACTCATACACATCGACATACTATTCAAATACAATATGTGTATTTATACGATGCTTATCTGCTGATATTTCTTATTGAAATTCTTTTGTCAAGTGGCATCCATACACCACGATATGCCTTAAATATGCCAGGGGCTTCGTTTTACCCATAATACGGCAATAAAGTCCGAACACCTTCACGGAAGTTCGGCACCCCGAACTTATAGCATTATATGCATCAGCTCCGAATCATGTCTTGGGTCAAATGTTGGGTTTGCCCGACTCCTATGTTTTGCTGCCTTACGTTCCACTATATCGGCTAAGGCGGCACAGGGAGAACTACTGCGATTGTGTCCTGGTTCTTCCGAACGAGCACCTCAGTAGAGAAAGCCAAAAACTGACTGCCATGATACGGTGAGAGCTGGTCAGCTGTTCGAGAGGTTGTAAAATCTTTAAGGATTTCTCCTGCATAATGCCATAACCAATGCAGCGTGGGATGGATCGGTTTTTCTTCCGATCGGATGCTTATAAGAGCCCCTCGTGCGGTCTTCCGAACACCAGGGGCTGCGCCTACCTTCCTTTCCTAAAGTTCCTATGGCTAAGTGAGAGTGATAAAGCCCTATAGTGCGATTGCCTAGTTCGTTGTGCTGAACACCTCCTTCGAAGGACCCAAAACTGGGATAAAGAGTGATCAGGTTTATCTCGAACACCCCCGTACTTCCTACGTGAGGTAGTTTACGACGGTCGCCAACTCTCAGGATTAATATATAAAATGGCCGCGCAGGAGGATAAACTTTTATATAACAGGCAATAAATAATTGAAATGACCTTGTTCAACATTACAAAGGACAGCATGATTGTATTCATGGAAATATAATGTCCTTGGTGCATTGCTTCGCCGCAAGGCAGGATCCTTTCAGGACACTTTCATAATATAATTCGGGCTTGCGGTGCTCCTTCCCCTCTGGCGGTCCCTCGATCATCAGCTTTTTAGCATCCATCTTCCTCCAGTGCACCTTTGCGCGGGCGAAGGCCATTCGCGCACCCTCTACACAGACCGACCGCTTGATGACGTCAAGTCGAGGGCAAGCACTCACAAGCCGCTTCATGAGCCCAAAGTAGCTGCTTGGAATCGGCTCGGCGGGCCATAGCCGGATAGTCAAATCCTTCATGGCTAGTTCGACCGCCCTATGCAGTTCAATCAGCTGTTTCAGTTGGTCGACGAAAGGCACCGGATACTTCGGTGGTAGATACTGCGACCAGAAGAGCTTATCTGGAGTGTTCCTTTCTTCGGCTCGGTAGAATTGGGTGGCATCCGATATGCTGCGGGGCAGTTCCGTAAACACCCCTGGAGAAATCCGAACTCAAAATTAGAAACATGATTTTCTCCTCAGATATTTGATTTACATGGTAAAGAGCCTTACCCGCTACGATCTTCCTCGCCTCTTGGATCTCCTACAGGGCGCCTTGGGTTTCCCCGTGGGCATTGCGCGCGTCCTGATGAGCCCTGGTGAGTTCGGATTCTTTCTCCGTTAAACTCTGCTCCAAGGTCTCGCATTTCTTAATGGCCTCTTGAAGCTTCTGCTCAGCTTCAATAACCCTGGCCTCGTGCTTCTCACGAAGAGCCTGCTCTGTGGCTGCCTTTTCCTCGGCCTCGGCCACAGCCTTCTTAAGAGCCTCGACTTCGGTCATCGTCCCTAGAGAAAATCATGGAACATATTTATCATACTGTAAATTCATTCGCACCAAACGCGAACAAGGCTTGCGCATACCTTGCTTATCTTCCAACTGCCTTTTCAACTGGCCAAGTTCTTCTTTGGTACGCTCTAGACTTTGATTCAGTCCGGAGACCTCCGCAGTATGAGAGGCAGCAGCTGCTGCAGACGCCTGCTTATAAAAGAGAGATAGATGTCACCAAATGAGTCTTCCTGCGAACATAAAATTTGATCCTCTATTCGGTTCTTTCTTTCACTGAACAGTGTATCAGGGGCTACTATCCATACTATGACATTCTTCGAAACCTCATAAAACATACCTCAAAGCCTCTTATAAAGGCGATCTGAGCTTCATTCAGTCCACTCTCAGCAGACTGAATCTTCTCAATCACCGCACCCATAAGGGCACGGTGTTCATCGACGATGGAGGCGCTCTTCAGCGCCGCCAACAAAGCATCCGGCACCTCTGGTTGGACAGAGATTGCCGATGGAACAGGCGCGCCCCTCCGCCGAGGGAGGCGCTGCTTGATCTGAGCCGTATTGGTCTTCGGAATTGCGTCCGGCTGGGAGCCGAATTCAAGATGGCTCCCGCCGACGACTCCCATGGGAATCTTCTGCCCCATGTCTCCGGCCCCTGAAGTTTGACCTCCAGGCACCGCTTTCACGATCTCTTCCTCCCCTCCTTAGCCAGGGTCCTTCTGGGATGAAGCCTCGGTGTTATCCACATGTTTCGGGGAAGGGGCCTTCGGGGCGTCCCGCTCTCCATAGCATCCGAGCTCAGAAAATCCTCTGATGAGGATTGTTCGGTGCGGGACCTCACCGGACTACAAAAAATAAGGCTCAGGTCAAAATATTATGCCATAATGAGACTGGACTCATAAATGTGTTCGGATTTTATACTCACGAGTTCACCAGGGGCTGGGCCCTGGGATCCCACGCCGGGCTATTGTCGGCGGCGGCAGTGGACTCTTCCGGAAGAGGAGCTTTCCCCTTTTAGGCGACTCGGCCTCCAAGTGTATGGAGGCCGCCCTCTTATTTCTTCCTCCCGCTGGGGATTCGTCTTCATCCTCCTCCTTGTCCTCTTCGGAGGCAGAACGGGCGTTGGAACCTTCGGATATTGTGTCTGAAATGCCGCGGTGACAAAGGCCACCCCGGGTCTTTTTGGCCTCCTTCTCGGCCTTCTTCTTCGGCGCCTTGTACGGCGCCGGGACCAGCATCTTCGTCAGAAGTGGGTCGGCCGGTCCTTCGGGCAGTGGGGCCGGACAGTGGATCGGCTCCGCCTTCTTCGTCCAGCCCTAGGGGAGTTGAGGAAAACACACTAAGCATTTCCCTTGGGTTATGCGGATAAAACGTACAATAACTTACCGAGCTTGTAGGGTGGGTGAGGGAGTCCTGGATTAGGGGGTGTCCGGATAGCCGAACTATCACCGTTGGCCGGACTCCTGGACTATGAAGATACAAGATTGAAGACTTCGTCCCGTGTCCGGATGGGACTTTCCTTGGCGTGGAAGGCAAGCTTGGCGATATGGATATGTAGATCTCCTACCATTGTAACCGACTCTGTGTAATCCTAACCCTATCCGGTGTCTATATAAACCGGAGGGTTTTAGTCCATATGACGAACTACAATCATACCATAGGCTAGCTTCTAGGGTTTAGCCTCTCTGATCTCGTGGTAGATCCACTCTTGTACTACCCATATCATCAATATTAATCAAGCAGGAGTAGGGTTTTACCTCCATCGAGAGGGCCCGAACCTGGGTAAAAACATCGTGTCCCTTGTCTCATGTTACCATCCGCCTAGACGCACAGTTGGGACCCCCTACCGAGATCCGCGGTTTTGACACCGACATTGGTGCTTTCATTGAGAGTTCCTCTGTGCGTCGCTATCGGGAAGGATGCCTCATCCCGTCTTTAAAGACGGCACCGTTTCTAAAGGAGCTTTGGCCACCGGCCAAACTCTCCGGCTAGGCGGTTTTCTTATGACCGCCTGTTCGATTGCAGCGCCGACGATGACTTCTCGGGTCATCGAAAGTAATCTTCACGTTAACTCGGAACTCGTCGAGCAGTTAGATCCGATGGAGCTCTCTTCCTTAAACGAGCTCTTGGATCACATCACCGCCCTGGGAGTCGCTACAGACTACGATCGATTGGGCCTAAAACCGATCCGAGAGATCAACTCTCCCAGGCTACCCACCACGTTGTTGTGGTAGAGGAACAATCTGGCGACTCTTCTCCTACCTTAAGGACTAGCTATGTCCGGATTCACGACCCTCCATGCGGATTCCCCGGAGGGAGGACACCACTCAAGCCCCGAACTTAAAGTCAGGCAGCGGGCTATATTCATTGGACAACCTCCAAGAACCCAAGCTTCCAAGTTCGAAACTTCTTGGCCCTGAATCTTAGATCGTGCGGGTTCAAATTTAATTCCACCGCCCACCCAAACATAGCGATCTATCCCAAACCCGGCAAGAGCCCTGTGAAACGATTACATCATTCTTGGGCGATTCCTCCTGGTTATGGACAGGATAAAGGATTGCCGCGAGGAGGACGCAATCTCATTCTTCGCAATAATTGCGGACAAGGGAATCCTAAACGCCATAAGTCGTCATGAAATTACACGCCGCTGACTTGGCGTCCATGATACGAAATCTTTGCGATGGAGAGCGCTGGAAAACCGAAATCAAATTTTGGGACAATCCGCCCCCGAATCGACCCTAGTCCGAAATAAAAGGGTGCATCATCACCAGGCACCTAGGTTACATACCAAAAAGCAAAAAAAACCCAAAGGGCATGGAACCGTACTGGCGGGATGGCTCAATGGACCCTGCAAAATTCATAGCACAGAGGGCGCTGCTCCAACTCATAGCCTTAGAGCATGTTGGATACTACGGCAGGTGGCCAAAAGTGGTGAAGAGCTTTTAGCTCCAGAGCACCAGCCCAGCAATACCAGTACGGTATTAACAGTCTTCGAGACTTTCGCATCAAATAATATGCGGAAACAAACACTCCGCAGCCTTGCCGAAGTCTACCAGATAGCAACAATAAATCCATGGAGTGACACGGCTATTACCTTTAATGCCAGTGACGAACCTAAAATCCGAACAACCCGAGCACCAGCCGCATTGGTCCTCAGTCCAATAGTGGACGGCTTTCTCCTTACCAAGGTACTCATGGACGGCGGCAGTGATTAAACCTCATCTACGAGGAAACCCTTGAAAAATGGAAATAGATGGAGCCGCATTGAGCAAAGCAGCACAACCTTTAGAGGAATAATCCCGGTCGGGAAGCATCTTTGTATAGGAAAGATCACACTGGATGTGGTGTTCGGCACGCCGGACAATTATAGGTCCGAGGAGGTCACATTCCAAGTGGCCCCGTTCAGCAGCGGATACCACGCTCTATTAGGGCGAGAGGCATTCACAATTTTTCAAGCTATACCCCATTACGGGTACATGAAGCTCAAAATGCCCGGACCCAACGGAATTATCACTCTCGCTAGTGACCCGGACATAGCGCTCTGCGCCGAAAATAAAACAGCCGCACTTGCCCTTGAGGCACTATCCGAAGCCCTAGCGGCAGAGGAACTCACTGCGCTGCGCTCCACGGTGAACAGGGACGATGTGATACTCGATAAGAGATCTAAGTCCACCTCTTTTAAACCGGCAGACGAAATAGTCAAATTCCAAGTCCATCCAACAGACCCTACAAAACGGCCTCCATCGGGCACAATTAAACCCTGATGTGGGCGCCGCACTCTGAGAATTCCTCGCGAAAATTGGGACATTTTGCTCGCACCATTCGACATGCCAGAATCCCACGCCCGGCTGGCGAGCACAGCCTAAATATCCTAAAAGGATTCAAGCCAGTCAAACAAGCTCTTCGGCGTTTCTCCGAACCCAAGAGACAGGCCATGGGAGAGGAGCTAGCCAAACTATTGGAGGCCGGATTCATCAAAGACATTAAACATCCGGACTGGCTAGCAAACCTGGTAATGGTACCAAAGAAGGACAAATCATGGCGCCTATGTGTCGATTTTAAGGACCTTAACAAGGCTTGCCCAAAGGATCCTTTCCCCCTCCCCCGCATCGATCAAATTATCGACGCTACCGCAGGACACAATTCATTGTGTTTCCTCGACGCATACTCCGGCTACCACCAAATTAAGATGGCAGAGCCAGACCAGGCCGCAACGGCATTCATCACTCCATACGTCCCATTCTGCTTCAACACAATGCCCTTTGGGCTCAAAAACGCCGGCGCAACATATCAGCGCATGATTCAGACATGTCTGCCAAACCAGATCGGCAAAATAGTGGAGGCATACGTAGACGATGTGGTCGTCAAATCCAAGCATGTCGAAACCCTAGTCGATGACTTGAGGCTCACATTCGATAATCTCTGAACATACGACATCAAGCTCAACCCAGAAAAATGCGTTTTCGGCGTACCAGCCGGAAAGCTCTTGGGCTTCATTATATCCGGTAGAGGAATTGAAGCAAACCCAGCCAAGATCCGAGCTCTGTCACAATTGGATATCCCCAAAGACCTCAAACAAATACAAAAATTGACTGGATGTGTGGCGGCTCTAAGCCGCTTTATCTCCCGCTTAGGAGAAAAGACATTACCCCTTTATCGCCTCCTCCGGCGCACCGAACACTTCGAGTGGACGGATGCCGCCATGGCCGGACTCGAATAAATCAAAGCCATATTGGCAACAAATCCGGTCCTGGCCGCGCCCAACATGGGCGAACCAATGCTATTATACATCGCAGCAACCCATCAAGTTGTAAGCGCGGTGCTCGTTGTCGAACGAGAAATGGACGGACACAAGTTCCCTCTCCAAAAACCAGTTTACTACGTGTCCACTGTCCTAACTCCACGCAAGTCACGGTACCCGCATTATCAAAAGATAGCATACGCGGCGTTCATGGCATCCCGGAAGCTGTGACACTACTTTCAAGAGTGTTTGATAACAGTAACCTCCGAAGTACCTCTTAATGACATTATAAACAACCGCGACGCAACGGTCCGGATTGCTAAATGGGCCATTGAGCTCCTCCGTTCAACATAACCTACAAGCCACGGCGAGCTATTAAGTCGCAAGTTTTGGCTGACTTCGTCGCGAATGGATGAAGCGAACTCCCTAAAGAGTACGGCACATATTCCAACTGGATCATGCACTTGACGGCTCCAAAATGTTGGCGGCACTGGGGCTGGCGTCGTTCGACGTCCCCAACCGGAGATACAGTCCAATCGTACTTCAAATAATGTACACGGACTCCAACAACGTAGCCAAATCTGAGGCCCTTCTACATGGTCTCCGGATGGCGGTCTCCATGGGCATTCAATGCCTAGAGGTGCGTGAGGATTGAACCTCGCGATATCCCAAATAAATGGGGACTTTGATGCCATGGATCCGAAAATGGCAGCTTATCGCAATGTCGTCCTAAAATGTCAGCTCGGTTTGAGGGCTCAATTTCACCATATAGCCCGGATAACAACCAGCAGCGGACGTGTTAGCGCATTGGCATAAGCGCGATGTCGGTCCCCCCCCCCCAACATCTTCCTACAGAGGCTCTTCAAGCCATCCGTATTATGGGAGGGAGAGTCCGGAAATAACAACCCGGACCCAACGACACTGCCCTACACCGAACATTCCGACATAGTTGGTGGTTCCGCCAACGAAATAACACCGTCAGCCCACACAATAATGGCAGTCATTGCCCCGCGGACAGAACCATTCCTAGCCTACCTAACTAGGCAGGAACTTTGTAACATCCCAAATTTCCTATTTGGAATGTTTTACAATTATAGCTAAGCATCCTATGCATCCTGTTTGAATTTGAATGCCATTTGAAGTTTCAGAGAATTTTGAGTTTTGAATTTGAATTTCAAACTTTGGCAAGTGGGAAACATTTCAAAAACTAAGCACGATAAATACTTGTCAAAAGTATGAGAGGAGCAAACATGACACTCCAAAATATCAGAAGAAAACATTGCCAAAAGATTTGGATTCAAATCTGAATTTTATTTGAATTTGAAAAAAGGATTTTTATAAAGTTTGGATTTTGCCTTTGGAAAAATGTTCAAATGAAAGGAATATTCCCTGATCATTTTGGTATATATATACCCTATATAAAATATTTATAGATATTGTTTTATTTTTGTTTTTGTTTTATTTAAAAAATAAAATTTTAAAAGGAAAACCCCTCGGCGCCAGCCAGCCCCCAGCCCAGCCAGTGCCAAGACCCCCACCAGCTGGCCGGCCAGTGCCACGAGGCCAGCCCAATGAGCCACCGACCGCCCAGCTCTCCCTCACCCCTCGCCGCTCGCTTGAATCCCTTTGGCCTCGGCCACCCTTCTCGCCGCCTCTCTCTCTCTCGACCCATGGGGCCCGCCCATCTTCTTCCCCTCGCCCACGCATCGCCCTTGCCGCTGAGATCGCGGATCCCGAGGATCCGGGATCCGATCCGCCTGATCGACCCCGAAGCCGCCCGAGGCCCCGGCTATAAAAGCCGAACCCTCCGCACCCCATTCCCCCCTAGCCTCGCGGAGCCCTCTCCCTCTCTCTCCGAGCACGCCGGGAGACCCGAGCTCCCTCCGCCAAAGTCGCCGCCGTCAGCGCCTAGCCCTCCCGATCACCCCGACCCCACCAAACTCCTCACCGACCTCCCCGCACCCAGACGGTGACTCCCCAGCTCCCGATGCTCGGAACCCTCGACGACTCTCGCCCGCCCGCCGCCGTCATGGGACTCGGTAAGCCACCGAACACCCCGTCCGATCTCAAGCAGACGTACGATAGAACCCCGAAGGGTATGTTTTATTAGAAAACCGGCCCGGTTCAATCGGTTTATTAATTAGTTAGGTTTATTTTTTTTAGCCCGGTTCGTTTAGTTTAAACCTAGGCCCGTTAGGCTATTTGACGCCCAGTGCACAGTATAGGCCCATTAGGCCTTTTTCTTTTAATTTCATTTTTCTGTTTTAACAGAATAGTTTCTGTTTTCAAAAATTCATATCTTTTATTCTGTTTAATATTTTTGAGTGATTCTTTTTTTGTTGGGTTGTAAATTTTATGTAGTTTCTGTAGAATATATATTTAGCTATGTCAAAATTAATTAAAAATACTTTAATTTAGTTTTAGCCAGAATAGTAAATCTGCTATAACTTGAGTTAGAAAAATTATTTTTAGATGATTCTTTTTGTCACAACTTTATTTTAACATTGCCAAACCATAGAAATTAACTTGGGTATTTTAGGATTAATAAATAATTAGTTTTAAGCAGAATCTTATTAATCCTAATTAATTAGCTAGATGCTATTTTCTTATTAATTTAAGTAGTAAATAAATTTATTTTAACATGTGATTGATTATTCTAGGTTAGTTTCTGTCACTCTAGTAGATGAACTTTTATTTATAATTAATAAAAGTTTTAATTTAATTTTCTTAATAGAAATTGGATTAGGCCTAAAATGAGTTTTATAATAGCTTTTAATTAATTCTTTTTGCTCCTAGTTGCTTAGTGAAACCTTTTCTGTTAAGTTAACTTAAAACCATGATTAGGTTATATTAAGGAATTTTGTTATATAAAACTATTTTAGTTATTGTTTGGAGTAGGGAAAACTTTGAGTGGTTTTCTTTGAGTTTCCTTTTGGATTTGGTTTTGGTTGTTTTGTTGTGTTATGTTACTTTTGTTATGTTGTGTGATCCTATTGCTTTGTGCTTATTGTGTTATTGTTTGTCTCGGTAGAGTTTCCGAGTCTGAAGCTTGCTACTCGACTCTTTAGCTTACGAGGATCATCAGCAAGGCAAGTTTTGATCATGTTATTTCTATACCTATGTTTTGTGCATTAGTAATTGTCACCACCCCACCATGCATGCAGTAGTGAAATCTTGAAGTCATTAAACTTGAGTAGTATCATGTGGTAGGATGAACCAATCCCCTTGTTACCATGACCCCGGGACGTAGTAGTTACTTTGCTATGCTCGTAGACGGGTTTTGGGATGAGTGAAATTCATAAGCAAGATGTGAGAGTCAATGATGATGACAACCCCATGAACTACAATGATCAAGATGGACTTCGGAAAATCACTACTGGGTGGAGGACGGTTGACGGGCACCCTGGAGAAACCAGTGGTGGCCGGGATGCATGGAGAAGTGCCATGACATCTTGCGGAAAGCTTCACCCAGCCACAAAGAGAAGGATGGATGCCCCATGACCGGAAGCTTACCTGTGCAGCCGCAAGCCATTATGGGCTCTGGCTGGGTTGACCCTAGTAGTGACGCTGGCTGGGCGGTACTACGAGAAGTAGAAGAACGGTAGGATTGGATGGGTACGCGGTGGCGGAAGAACTCTTTGGAAGACCTGTTTCATTCGTCCGTCTTCAAACACCATGAAGTGCGAAGACTTAAAGGAGGGAATGATTCTTGCGGGAAAGTCGCAACCCTCTGCGAGTTAAAGATCTAATCGATTAGCCGTGTCCCGATTCACGGACATTTGAGCCTCTGGAACTTGGAAGTATTCGGATATCTCAACACTAAAACTAATGAATTAATTTGAGGGTTTTATGACTTAATAATTTGGGAGCGAGATTTTGGTTGGCGAAACCATCTCAATAACTACCAACAAATGTAGTAATTTGCAAGCAAGTCCTTTGTAGTAGGATAAAATTTGCTTTTCGCAAAATGATGAAACTTAGAGCTCCACAGCCAAAATGCATATAGAGTTAGTAACTTTATTATTGTTATTCTTCATGACTTGCCACTTATTCCAAAAGCTGACCTACATGGCTGCAACGTATTATGTTGCGTAGATATATTCGATCAGAGTGAGGCTACGCTCGCGCTTGGCGATTGCCCTTTGAGTCGGATGGACTCGCTTATCTTCGACGCTTCCAGATGTTATTAGTTTATTTCTCATGAGTTGGCCTTGAGCCAAATTTATTCTCTTGTAATAAAGACTCTATATGAGAATCGTTTAATGATATTCAGGTGTGATTGAACTTTGATTACTTTATCGATGTCTTGTGGGTACCAAAGATGATCTTGGGATGAATACGGATACGAGATTTGACGATTTTGGGTCAGGTCGCTCTGAGATGGTATCGAGCACACGCTGACCGTGAGGATCGTAACCCCTAGGATCGGAAAGCCATAGGAAGAGACCATTTACTTTGAAACCTTTTCATTCCATAATTCTCCCCTGTTCAATTCTAACTCTTCTCCCATTTGCAACATTCTAGATGGCGTCGAGTTCACCCCAGTTTGCTAGCGGAGTTACGCCACCCGATGAGGCGATGCCCTTCGAAGAAAGCTGGTCGAGATGGTGAAGCAGCTGAAGATAGCTCTACCCTCGATCACCGAAAACCCACTAATGCACTTCCGACGGACACCGCTCTGATTGAGGTGCATATCCTGTGGAGAACCTTTGGAGGACACACGGAGCCTATCAACTTTGAGTTCACCGAGTTCAAGCTGGATCATCGGAAGGGGCGTGGCGATCTATCGAGCACTTGGACATCTCCGAGAGGAGTATAGGGCGAGCTCGATCACTTAGACCTCGCCATGGTTTCTCGCGGGCAAGGAATGGAGATATCATCCGTACCATTGAGGACGATTCCACCTCTCGTACATCCAGGACTTGGAGTGTCTTCTCGTGAAGCGGAGATTCAGACTTCGCCGTAACTCGAGACACACCGGAAGCTTTTGTTCCGCGAATCGGGCTGGAGGAGAAGGCACGCAGACTTCCTTGGCCATGAGGAAGAAATCACGGACTTCATGGAGATAGTCGACGACCGAAGATGAAGCTTGCGCGATAGAGGAAAAGATGGACTTGGGAGAGGACCTTTACCCGAGTGGAGATGAAGCACCCTCGTGAGCAATGATCAGGATTTGAAGGAGTACCACCAAGGAAACCCCAAGAGGAGGCGCCAGCGATGAAGACTTTTAGTCGACCACCATGTTATCTTTTACTTTTTAAATCGATCAGTTAGGCGATGTTTTCCCTTCGATTAGTCATGAGCTTTTGTAATCGAGTTGAACCATGTTTGAATGGAATGAATAAATGATTGGTGTGTTATGATTGTGCATTCATATGGGTAGTGTTATTCCTCATAGACCATTGTTCTATTCTAATTTTCTCATCCTCCAAAACACCAGATGCCTCAGGGACGTGACCTTTGGTTTCCCGCCGAGCTCACCCAGCTGCTCCAACAGCGAATGCACTTGATGCAGCTACTTATTCGAATCGAACAACAACGCCAACAATCCACCGCCACCGCCACCACCCACTTTGGACAACTTGACTCGATTTACGAGGTTGAATCCGCCAGGTGTTCTCTAGTAGCACCGAGCCGATTGTGGCTGATGATTGGCTCCATAAAGTCGGAAGAGAGCTAGTCACCGTTGGATGCACCGATGTTGAGAAGGTGCGCTTTGCACAAGATCAACTGGATGGACCTGCAGCTTCTTGGTGGGAGAATTACACGCCACTTTTCCCATTGGTGCCATCACTTGGGATCAATTCCAGCAGGCCTTCCGCACCGCTCATGTCTCACCTGGAGCCATGAGTGCGAAGAAGCGTGAGTTCCGCAACTTACGCCGAGGGAACCGTCTTGTGGCACGATGCGTGGATGAATCAGCAAGCTCGCTTCGCTATGCCCCGATGATGTGGCCACAGATGCATAAGCGGAGAAGTTCCTTGAGGGACTCAATGATGAACTGAGCATGCAGCTTATTGTGGCTACCTTCAACAACTACCGGAGCTGGTAGACAAGGCCACCATTCTTGAAGGCAAGCAGCAGCAGATAGAAAGCATAGCGGAAGTACAGCCAGGGAAGCACAACTCAGGAGCTCAGCGAAGCCCGCTATGCACCATACTCGGGAGGGCACACCCATCATAACCATGGAGGTCATAACCATGGAGGAAATGGGAACAACCGCAGCCAGGACAACAAGTCGCCATGGCAATGGCAATGGCAATGGTAATGGCAATCAACACCGTTCTGCCCGGCTCAGAAGGATCTGAGCCACATCACACTTCAAGTGCGGAAGACGGGGCACTATGCCACCGACTGCCCGAGGCCAAGCAGAGGAATGGAAATGGCAATGGAGGCTCAGCGAAGAAGCCCAATCCGTTCCCTCGTGCTCGGGTGAACCACATCGGCGTGGAGGGCGTCTATGATCAGCCGGAACAATTGTGGTTGGTAAGTTTTATTGAATTCACGTTCAGTTTTGGTTCTCTTTGATTACGGTGCAACGCATTCATTCATATCAAGGGTAGTTGTGGAAAAGTGCGGGTTGCCCACTAGAACCCTTAGAAGCCCCTTCGCGTCGATTCAGCAGAGGAGAAATGATGGCGGTGTAGGCTGTCATGCAACCCTCAACATCGGGAATCATAAATTTCCGTGGACCTCATAGTGTTGGAAACCCAGACCTTGGATGTAATCCTAGGCATGGATTGGTTGTCAAAGTTTGAAGGAACATTGATCGTGCCCAAGAAGTCTATTCTGCTCACCACCCCGGGCGTAAGAGGATCAAGTATGTAGCCAGCACAGCCGGATGAAGAATCAGTGCATTCCCTCACGGGAGTTGTTCAGAGGAAGTGCCGAGAGTGCAAGACTTTCCCGATGTGTTCCGGAGGAATTACCAGAATGCCACCGGACGGGGACATTGAATTTCTGATTGAGCTATCGCCTCTGCACAGCCCCAATATCCAAGAGACCTTATCGGATGCCACCGAATGAGTTGAAAGAGATCAAGGATCAAATAAATGAGTTATTGGAGAAAGGATATATTCGTCCAAGCTCATCACCTTGGGGAGCCCCAGTTCTTTTGGTAGAGAAGAAGGATGGAAGCTTGAGGATGGTTGTGGATTATCGTGCATTGAACGAAGTAACCATCAAGAACAAGTACCCTCTGCCGATGATCAATGACTTGTTTGATCAGCTAGTTGGAGCCAAGGTATTCTCTAAGATCGATCTTGATCGGGTATCATCGATTGAAAATTCGTGAAAAGGATATACCCAAAACAACATTCACTACCAGGTATGGTTTATATGAGTATACCGTCATGTCATTTGGATTGACTAATGCTCCTGCGTACTTCATGAATTTGATGAACAAGGTGTTTATGGAATATCTGGACAAGTTTGTCGTGGTGTTCATCGATGATATATTGAATTTCTCCAAGAGCGAGGAAGAGCATAAGGAACATTTATGTCTAGTTCGAGAAACTTGAGAACATCGTTGTATGCCAAGTTCAGCAAATGTGAATTTTGGTTGAAGGAAGTTGGATTCCTCGGACATGTTATTTCAGGAGAAGGAATAGCAGTTGATCCCGCCAAGGTTGAATTAGTCACCGATTGGCAGTCACCCACCTCAGTCAAGGAGATCCGCAGTTTTCTCGGACTCGCAGGATATTATCGGAGGTTTATTGAGAACTTCTCGAAGATTGCCAAGCCCATGACTGAGCTGTTGAAGAAGGAAGCCAAGTATGTTTGGACCGAGGAATGTGAAGCCAGTTTTCAGGAATTGACGAAACGGTTGGTCACCGCCCCAGTGTTGATTTTGCCGGACATACACAAGGAATACCAGGTTTATTGTGATGCTTCTCGTCAAGGACTCGGAGGAGTATTGATGCGGGAAGGTAAGGTTGTAGCTTATGCCTTCAGACAGCTATGGCCTCATGAGATGAATTATGCCACGCATGATTTGGAGTTAGCAGCTGTAGTGCATGCACTCAAGACACAGAGACATTTCTCGCGGAAATCGTTGTGATGTCTACACAGATCACAAGAGTTTGAAGTATATCTTCACGCAGAAGGAATTGAACCTCAGCGGAGGAGATGGCTAGAGTTGATAAAGGACTACGACATGAGATTGCATTACCACCCCGTAAAGCTAATGTTGTAGCAGATGCTTTGAGCCGTAAGAGTTATGTGAATACTCTTACAGCAGGAGGATTACCCGAGAGTTAGTCGATGACCTCGAGATCTCCGATGGAGATAGTTCGAAAGGATTTGTTGCAACTCGGAAGTTCAGTCCACCTTGACCGAAAGGATTCGTGAAGCCCGAAGTCGGACAAGGAAATTGATGAGATTAAGCAAAAGATGGATGAAGGAAAAGCTAAAGGATTCCGTAAGGATGAACATGGAACTATATGGTTTGAGGATCGTATTTATGTGCCCAATGATCCCGAGCTCGGAAGCTAATTCTTCAGAGGCTCATGATTCACCGTACTCGATTCACCCGGCAACACCAAGATGTACCGGATTTGAAGCAAAGTTTACGGTGGACGGTATGAAGAAGGATATTGCCGAGTGCGTAGCGATATCGATGTTTGTCAACGTGTAAGGCGTAACATCGAAGCCAGCAGGTTACTTCAACCCTTGCCGATTCCGATTGGAAATGGGAGAAACTTGGTATGGATTTCATCACAGGATTACCCAGACCCGTTCAGTTATGATTCTATCTGGGTAGTGGTTGATCGTTTGACTAAGGTAGCTCACTTCATTCCGTGAAGACTACCTATACCAGTGCCAAGTTGGCCAAGATATACATGACCAGGATCGTATGTCCGCATGGAGTTCCGAGGAAAATCGTGTCGATAGAGGAACGCAGTTTACCTCAAAGTTTTGGAAGCGGTTGCATGAAACTTTGGGTACGAGGCTGGAATTGAAGACAACTTTTCATCCATGAGATGATGGACAGACCGAGAGAGTCAACCAGATTCGGAGGACATGTTGAGAGCTTGTGTGCTAGACTATGGGTCTAGCTGGGATGATAATTTGCCATACGCAGAGTTCTCATACAACAACAGTTATCAATCCAGTTTGAAGATGGCCCCTTTCGAAGCTCTATACGGAAGGAGGTGCAGAACACCATTGTTGTGGGATAGTGTTGGAGATCGATCACTTTTCGGTTCCGATCTTATCAAGGATTCCGAAGAGAAAGTCAAGCTGATTCGAGACAGGCTCAAGATAGCACAGTCGAGACAGAAGAGTTATGCCGACAGTAAGCGCAAGGAGGTGACTTACGAAGTGGGAGACCGAGCATATCTTCGTGTGTCTCCACTTCGTGGAATCAAGAGGTTTGGTGTCAAGGGAAAGTTAGCACCCCGATTCATTGGCCCCTACAAAATCCTCGAACGTCGTGGAGAAGTTGCATACAAGTTGGAATTGCCGGAAGGATTGTCCGGAGTTCATGATGTCTTCCACGTTTCTCAGCTGAAGAAGTGCCATGCCGACATGGCCGATGTTCCGTTGAGAGACACAGTGCCCCTAGAGGCCATACAGCTTGACAGTGATCTGACTTACAAGGAGAAACCCGTCCGAATTCTCGAAACTGCAAGCAGAGTCACCCGCAGCAAGGTCATCAAATTTTGCAAGGTGCTGTGGAGTCACCACACCGAGGAAGAAGCCACCTGGGAGCGCGAAGAAGATCTCCTTCGAGACCACCCGCACCTATTTGCTAGCCAACCCGAATCTCGAGGGCGAGATTCATCTTAAGGTGGGTAGGTTTGTAACATCCCAAATTTCCTATTTGGAATGTTTTACAATTATAGCTAAGCATCCTATGCATCCTGTTTGAATTTGAATGCCATTTGAAGTTTCAGAGAATTTTGAGTTTTGAATTTGAATTTCAAACTTTGGCAAGTGGGAAACATTTCAAAAACTAAGCCTGATAAATACTTGTCAAAAGTATGAGAGGAGCAAACATGACACTCCAAAAATATCAGAAGAAAACATTGCCAAAAGATTTGGATTCAAATCTGAATTTTATTTGAATTTGAAAAAAATTGATTTTTATAAAGTTTGCATTTTGCCTTTGGAAAAATGTTCAAATGAAAGGGAATATTCCCCTGATCATTTTGGTATATATATACCCTATATAAAATATTTATAGATATTGTTTTATTTCTGTTTTGTTTTATTTAAAAAATAAAATTTTAAAAGGAAAACCCCTCGGCGCGCCAGCAGGCCTCTGCCCCAGCCAGCCAAGACCCACCAGCTGGCCCGGCCAGGCCCACTGAGGCCAGCCCAGCCCACCGACCGCCCAGCTCTCCCTCACCCCGCCGCCGCTCGAATCCCTTTGGCCTCGGCCACCCGCCTCCTCTCTCTCTCTCTCGACCATGGGCCCGCCCATCTTCTTCCCCCTCGCCCACGCATTGCCTGACGCTGAGATCGCGGATCCCGGGATCCGGATTCGATCCGCCTGATCGACCCCAAGCCGCCGAGGCCCCGGCTATAAAGCCGAACCCTCCGCACCCCATTCCCCCTAGCCTCGCCGGAGCCCTCTCCTCTCTCTCCGAGAGCACGCTGGAGACCCGAGCTCCCTCCGCCGCCAAAGTCGCCGCCGTCGGCCCCTAGCCCTCCCGATCACCCCGACCCCACCAAACTCCTCACCGACCTCCCCGCACCCAAGACGGCGACTCCCAGGCTCCCGACGCTGGAACCCTCGACGACTCTCGCCCGCCCGCCGCCGTCCGCCGGACTCCGGTAAGCCACCGAACACCCCGTCCGATCTCAAGCAGACGGCCACGATTAGAACCCCCGAAGGGGTATGTTTTTATTAGAAAACCGGCCCGGTTCAATCGGTTTATTAATTAGTTAGGTTTATTTTTTTAGCCCGGTTCGTTTAGTTTAAACCTAGGCCCGTTAGGCTATTTGACGCCCAGTGCACAGTATAGGCCCATTAGGCCTTTTTCTTTTAATTTCATTTTCTGTTTTAACAGAATAGTTTCTGTTTTCAAAAATTCATATCTTTTATTCTGTTTAATATTTTTGAGTGATTCTTTTTTGTTGGGTTGCAAATTTTATGTAGTTTCTGTAGAATATATATTTAGCTATGTTAAAATTAATTAAAATGCTTTAATTTAGTTTTAGCCAGAATAGTAAATCTGCTATAACTTGAGTTAGAAAAATTATTTTAGATGATTCTTTTGTCACAACTTTATTTTAACATTGCCAAACCATAGAAATTAACTTGGGTATTTTAGGATTAATAAATAATTAGTTTTAAGCAGAATCTTATTAATCCTAATTAATTAACTAGATGATGTTTTCTTATTAATTTAATTAGTAAATAAATTTATTTTAACATGTGATTGATTATTCTAGGTTAGTTTCTGTCACTCTAGTAGATGAACTTTTATTTATAATTAATAAAAGTTTTAATTTAATTTTCTTAATAGAAATTGGATTAGGCCTAAAATGAGTTTTATAATAGCTTTTAATTAATTCTTTTTGCTCCTAGTTGCTTAGTGAAACCTTTTCTGTTAAGTTAACTTAAAACCATGATTAGGTTATATTAAGGAATTTTTGTTATATAAAACTATTTTAGTTATTGTTTGGAGTAGGGAAAACTTTGAGTGGTTTTCTTTGAGTTTCCTTTTGGATTTGGTTTTGGTTGTTTTGTTGTGTTATGTTACTTTTGTTATGTTGTGTGATCCTATTGCTTTGTGCTTATTGTGTTATTGTTTGTCTCGGTAGAGTTTCCGAGTCTGAAGCTTGCTACTACGACTCTTTAGCTTACGAGGATCATCAGAAGGCAAGTTTTGATCATGTTATTTCTATACCTATGTTTTTGTGCATTAGTAATTGTCACCACCCCACCATGCATGCAGTAGTGAAATCTTGAAGTCATTAAACTTGAGTAGTATCATGTGGTAGGATGAACCAATCCCTTGTTACCATGACCCCGGACGTAGTAGTTACTTTGCTATGCTCGTGAGACGGGTTTTGGGATGAGTGAAATTCATAAGCAAGATGTGAGAGTCAATGATGATGACAACCCCATGAACTACAATGATCAAGATGGACTTGGAAAATCACTCTGGGTGGAGGATTTGTTGACGGGCACCTGGAGAAACCAGTGGTGGCGGGATGCATGGAGAAGTGCCATGACATCTTGCGAAAGCTTCACCCAGCCATAAAGAGAAGGATGGATGCCCCATGACCGAAGCTTACAATGCAGCCGCAAGCCATTATGGGCTCTGGCTGGGTTGACCCTAGTAGTGACGCTGGCTGGGCGGTACTACGAGAAGTAGAAGAACGGTAGGATTGGATGGGTACGGCGGTGGCGGAAGAACTCTTTGGAAGACCCTGTTTCATTCGTCCCGTCTTCAAACACCATGAAGTGCGAAGACTTAAAAGGAGGGAATGATTCTTGCGGGGAAAGTGCGCAACCCTCTGCAGAGTTAAAGATCTAATCGATTAGCCGTGTCCCCGGTTACGGACATTTGAGCCTCTGGAACTTGGAAGTATTCGGATATCTCAACACTAAAACTAATGAATTAATTTGAGGGGTTTTATGACTTAATAATTTGGGAACGAGATTTTGGTTGGCGAAACCATCTCAATAACTACCAACAAATGTAGTAATTTGCAAGCAAGTCCACTGTAGTAGGATAAAATTTGCTTTTCGCAAAATGATGAAACTTAGAGCTCCACAGCCAAAATGCATATAGAGTTAGTAACTTTATTATTGTTATTCTTCATGACTTGCCAGCTTATTCCAAAAGCTGACCTACATGGCTGCAACGTATTATGTTGCAGAGATATATTCCGATCAGGAGTGAGGCTACGCTCCGCGCTTGGCGATTGCCCTTTGGAGTCGGATGGACTCGCTTATCTTCGACGCTTCCGCAGTGTTATTAGTTTATTTCTCATGAGTTGGCCTTGAGCCAAATTTATTCTCTTGTAATAAAGACTCTATATGAGAATCGTTTAATGATATTCAGGTGTGATTGAACTTTGATTACTTTATCGATGTACTGTGGGTACCAAAGATGATCTTGGGATGGTATGCAGAACCACGTAGATTTGACCGATTTTGGGTCAGGTCGCTACAAACTTCCCGAGGACGAAAACGAGGCCCGCTGCATAGTGCGGCGGTCTAAAGCCTATAAGGTCCATGAGGGAGAGCTTTATAAGAAAAGCACAACCGGAGTCCTTCAAAGGTGTATCTCCGAAGAGGAAGGGCAGAATCTCCTGGCTGAAATTCATGCCGGACTCAGTGGGTACCATGCCGCAGCCCAGGCCCTTGTAGGCAAGGCCTTCCGTACAGGATTTTATTGGCCGACGGCCCGGGCAGATGCTCAGGACTTAGTCCAACGATGCGTCGGTTGCCAGCTCTTTGCTAATCAAAGCCACATGCCACCCACCGCCCTCAAAACTATACCCATCACCTGGCCCTTCATGGTCTGGGGGCTTGACATGGTTGGACCCCTTAAAGGAGGAACCCACAAGAAAAAATACCTATTGGTCATGGTGGATAAATTCACCAAATGGATAGAGGCCAAGCCTGTAAAGACGGCCGAATCCGGACCGGTGATAGACTTTATATCAGGGGTAGTACACCGTTACGGCGTCCCCCATAGCATCATCACTGATAACGGCATGAACTTCACGGCCGACGAGGTCAAACTCTGGTGCAAAAACATGGGCATCAAGCTCGACTACGCTTGATCTATCACCCCAAACTAACGGTCAAGTCGGCGAGCAAGCGGTCTAATCATGAGCGGCATTAAACCCAGACTAGTGCGGTCCCTCAAGGAATCTAACACGCACTAGGTTGAGGAGCTCGACTCTGTACTCTGGGGGCTGCGGACCACGCCGAATCGCACTACCGAATTCACACCATTTTTTTATGGTATACGGCGCAGAGGCAGTTTTGCCCTGCGACATAATTCATGACTCACCTCGCGTGCGCATGTATGAAGAAAGAGAAGCCAAGCTCGATCGGCGGGACAGTTTGGACGCCTTGGAGGAGGAGCGCGACGTGGCAAAAGCTCGTTCCGCATTCTATCAACAGCAGGCTCGAAGATATCAAAGCAGGGAAGTACGGGCCAAAGCTTACAACGTTGGCGAACTAGTTCTACGCCTGCCGGACAAGAAAAAGGACAAACTCAAGCCCAAATGGGAGGGCCCCTTCATCATCGACCAAATCCTAACTGGCGGAGCGTACCGTCTGCGAAACACATCGGATAACCGACTCGAGCCGAACCCATGGAATGCAGCCCGTCTCCGAAGATTCTACGCCTAGCGCCGGATTCTGAGTTCGTCTCCTTCCTCCATCTATATTTTATACTTTAAGCCGTCTTTTATTTCTCTCCTTCTTCCTCCTTTTTTCCGAAGCCGTTAAAGGCCCGTTCGCGCATTGTTCGCACACACTTGACGCGCTATCCACGCTCATTATACCTGGGGGTTTCTCTAACAGAAGCTTATTTATACGGGCTTTATGCCCAACACATGTGTCACACTTCCGCATGTACCTTTTATTCACCATTATATGCATCGATATGACTTAAGTTTTGGCCAAGCTGGGTTACCTGGCTCCTGTGCTTACCCCTACGTTCCCGATTGTTCGGCTAGGTGGTAAAGGGAGCACCTCTGCGATTGTTACCACCGGGTCAGCCGGACGTGTGCCTCAGACTGGGTGAAGCCGAAAGCTAGCGTTCTTAAGGGAATATTCGGTCGGTGAACTAAAAGATGATTTTTTATTTTTTCATTTATCTTCCCCCAGATGCTTTTCTGCTTTTTCCGCAGTCCGGACATGCACTTTAGGGCATGCCTCCCAGGGAAAGGAACCCCTAACGGAACTATTCTCCCTGGAAGATGTTTCTTGGTAACCATGTAATATAACATAACTAGTTGGGCACTTGTCTGATAAAGCATTCATGACCCCTATGCCTGGTCTCCACGCATGCCCTGGTTTTTACATAACCGCGAGGGTATTCCGACACACTCCAGACGATTGGGTCCCGAGGTTGAAGCGAAAAGGTCCGCTACGACAAACGATCTACAATCCGGCTAGAAGGCATTTTACATGTCATTTTAAATTACATAGTCAAATTGACTGATTGTATTCCTCTTCAATGCCATCTAATAGGTTGTCTAGTTTACAGTCCTGCTGGGAATACTTTGCGGCCAACTCTACTTGGCCGTACACTAAGCTCACAGGGATCTCCTTGCCGTCGGGCCCCACAGGTCCAACCTCGGCCATGTGGTTTGGGTCCGCCTTCGTGTACCGCGTCTTCACCATGGCCCAGGCCTCCCTGGCGCCTTGACGACAGGCCGATATCTTCCATAGTCGGAAGCGCCCATGCTCCTGAAGCTTCTCTGCAAGCTCTCCAAGGCCTTGGGCAGGGAGATAGATGGCCACAAGGCACGTGCGACGCCTTTCATCACCGCCGAACTTCGTTCGTGCGCTTGCAATAGCTTCGGGAAGAAGGTCACCCGTGGAACCAGGCATTTCCTCTGCAGGGCGACCCGTGAGCATACCTACGCACATAACTCGTTAGTTGACTTCCTCGCCAACTCTTTTTCAAAGTTCGCTCAAGCACTTACTATAAATGCCGCGACGAAGTCGCCGATTCTCCTTCACGAGTCGCACAGTGGGCACGAACATCCTTTAGTTCCTCACCCAGGTGGGTGTTGGCATCTGGAGATTATTTTTCTCTTGCCTCACCCTTGTAAGCACATTCTCGCCCCTTCAACCGGCGCAAGAGCTGTTGCTTGTCCGGATCTAGTCCGCGCCATCTGCAATATTATTGTCGATTTACACACATGCCGCACTTCACAAACTACTTATCTTTTGAAGCATATATTACCGGAGGGGTCTCTGTGGCTCCCCAGATGGCTAGTGCGGCCTCAAGTTGGGCCTTGCATTCTTCAAGCTCCGGGACAGTCGGGTATTCTTTTTGTAAGATCTCAGATAACAAATGATCCTTAAATCAGTTATTCTAACTATTTTAAGTCTCGGGGCTCTTGCATATATAACCGTCAAATTTCCTCACCCGTATGTCCTTTACATACTGCTCCGTAGCTCTGCTAGACCATCTTGAGCGGCACGAAGGTGCGATCTCCAATTGAAGGCATTCAATGCCTCTTGGGAGAAACATGCGTCATGAAGAACTGTCCGCGGCGCCTATGATTCATGGCGCTCTCCACCTCGGAGTTGGTGGCGGACAATCTGTCAAGATCCTCGCCGGAGGAGCGTCCAACGACGCGTGCTCGCCTCCGCTTCGACCCGGCTTTGGGCCGGCGGCGGAGGCTCGATTATAACCTCTCCGGACACGATCCGGCGAAGCGCTCTTTTTCCTGCAAAGGGCACCAGCGTTAATCGCCTTCCGAGAATCAATCCACGAGAATATGGTGACGCGCCATACCGTTGCGGTGGCGTTCGATCCGACCGCACTTCTTTTTAGCTGCGGGGCCGTGTTGCCCTTGTTGGCTAGCCGCCCCGTGAGCTCGGCCTCCTGCCTCGAAGGCACCCCCTGCGAAACACCATTGGTATACGGTGATAAAAAATAAGCACGGATGGGTCATTATCAGAGTATTGAGACCTCGGTCTCAGTTACCTGTGAGGCTGGAAGTATTGCGGGGTAATCGGCCGTAATGGCAACCAAGGCATTATCGATGCTCAGTTGGTGAAATACCCCATCAATCAGCTCTACCAATATGTCCGGATCCTCTTGGGAGGCCGGATCGAGGAGCCGTTCCGGATCCTCGGGTTGTGGAGGCGGGCTGTTTATGTCTTTTACGGCCTGGCGCAGTTCCTGCATCAAAATCACAAAATGAGATACCTAACCATGGGAATAAAGATCGGATGTGCAAAAAAGAAATGTCCGCTTACCCAGCTTCGAGGATTGTTCATAGAAAATCCGTTCAATGGACTGATGCGGAGAAAATCTTCCTCTTCTCCCTTGTACAGCGCGGACAAGGTCTTCACCGGATCGGTGACCGATCCTGGCCCCTTACGGCCATGACGGGTGGCATCGTCCTCCCCGTTGAAATCCCACATGGGGTGGCCCCTATACTGGAGCGGCTACACCCCTCGCATAATACATGTGGCCATGACACCGATCATGGTCAGTCCGGAATGAGCTAACAATCTTATTCGGCTCATCAGGTAAAGGACGTCCCTGTTGTCTTCCCTCTGGGAGTTCCGCGGGCGCCAAATTAGGCGTTTCTTCAAAGGAGCATTGCTGAACTCCGGGAGACCGATCCGAACAGGATCTGGCAGCGGGACGTCTTCTATATAAAACCATTCCGAAGGCCAGTCTTGGACGCCTTCTTCGGGTTCCGGATAGATATCCGGTCCCGCGATGCGCCATAGTTCGCTCCGCCCACTTGATATATTGACCCCTCATGAGAACGGGGTACAAGGCGAATAATCTCTTCCACAGCGCAAAATGAGCCTCGACGCCCAAGAACAGTTCGCAAAGGGCCACGAAGCCCGCGATGTGCAAAATGGAGGCAAGCGTGGTGGTGCAACTGGAGGCCGTAGAACTCCAAGAGCCCCGGAGAAACAGATGAATTGGAAATCCGAGTCCTCTTACTAGATAAGAGACAAAGCATACCCGCTCCTTTGAGGGATCGGGACACTCTCCGCTTGCTTTCCGCCCTTATAGGTGGCGAGTCCGCTCGAACCGAACCATGAAGGCCGGGGAAGAAATCCCTTGGTTTGGAGTGTCACTAGCTCGCTATGCGGACTGAGTATCTCTCCCAATTTCTGTGCCGAGGGCTGGGAGCGCGAGAGGAGGAGCCACGTCGACTGTCCATGATGGAATGGATTTTTGTCAGAGGCGCTCCGATGAAAGCTCGCGGAGGGGGGGGGGGGTGTGACTCAGATCTAGATCCGTGTCCCTTTTATAGGCGGCTCATTTGCGTAGCTAGGGGGATAAGTGTAAAAATACCCTGGCTTTTCGCATTCATTCAAACACGTGGAAGATGGCCATTATTGGGCGTGGAAGCCAAGGAGCGCGGCATTTATCAGAAGCCGGACACTATTCGACAAGTATATGGAATTTGGAGAAGAACCCGCCTCGCAATGCCGAAGACAATCTACGCGCCGGACTCGTCGCCATTGAAGCCTGGTTTGGGGAGCTACCGAGGAGTCTGGATTAGGGGTGTTCGGATAGCGAACTATCACCGCTGGCGGACTCTGGACTATGAAGATACAAGATTGAAGACTTCGTCCCGTGTCCGGATGGGACTTTCCTTGGCGTGGAAGGCAAGCTTGGCGATACGGATATGTAGATCTCCTACCATTGTAACCGACTCTGTGTAACCCTAACCCTATTCGGTGTCTATATAAACCGGAGGGTTTTAGTCCGTAGGACGAACTACAATCATACCATAGGCTAGCTTCTAGGCTTTAGCCTCTCTGATCTCGTGGTAGATCCACTCTTGTACTACCCATATCATCAATATTAATCAAGCAGGAGTAGGGTTTTACCTCCATCGAGAGGGCCCAAACCTGGGTAAAAAACTCGTGTCCCTTGTCTCCTGTTACCATCCGCCTAGACGCACAGTTCGGGACCCCCTACCCGAGATCCGCCGGTTTTGACACCGACCGCGGGACAGTTGGTACCCGTGGTCCTCGGCCGAGTCCGGCAATGATTTGCCGGACTTGAAAAGCACCTTCTAAATGTCTTTGTGTGAGGAGCCGAAGAGCTCTCGCAGGGTCTGGTGCTTGGCCGGATCGAATTCCCATGGTTTGCAAGTCTAGTGCTGACAAGGCAGGATCCGGCGAACTAACATCACCTGGACTACATTGACAAGTTCGATGTTCTTGTCTTCCATATCCTTAACGCACGTCTGGAGCACCGACAGTTCGTCGGACGAAGACCAATTCAGGCCCTTCTTAGGCCACTACGTAAGCCACAGAGGGGCTCCGGATCGGAACTGGTGAGCGGCGTCCCATTCCATGCCGCGCGGCTCAGTGATGTAAAACCACCACTGTTGCCACTCTTTGACGGAATCATTAAAAGTACATGTCGGCCATGTGACGTTGGGCATCCTGCTCACCATAGCACTCCCACACTCGGCGTGCTCGCCGCTCACTACCTGGGGCTTCACATTAAAGATCTTAAGCCATAAGCCGAAGTGTGGCGAGATGCAGAGAAAAGCCTCACACACGACGATGAATGTCGAGATGTTGAGGAAGGAATTGGGGGATAGATCATGAAAATCGATCCCGTAATAATACATGATGCCACGAACGAACGGGTGGAGAGGAAACCCTAGCCCGCGGACAAAATGAGGGAGGAATACAACCCTCTTGTGGGGTTCCGGAGTAGGGACGATCTGTCCCGCCGTCGGGAGACGGTGGCTGATTTTCTTGGCCAGGTACCCGGCCTCCCGAAGCTTTTTTATATCCTTCTCCCGGACGGTAGAGGCCATCCACTTGCCTCCTGCTTCGGATCCGGACATTTTTGGAAGGCCTTTGTGGGCGGAGAAGATGAATGCTCGGGCGCTGGAGCTCGAGCGAAGGGGAATGGACCGGGAAGAAGAAAGCGTGGGTGCGAAAGGAAGTCCTTATCCCCTTATAAAGGCAGCAGGGATTTTGCGCCTCCTCACTTGCCTGGTAAACCCGCTTATTCCCCAAGCGCCGTGATTGATGGTGCGGTTGGGTTACCCACACACGTATTAATGAGTATTCCGTGATAAGGGGACACGATCTCTGCTTCGACAAGACGTGCCAAGAAAACCGCCTCGCAATATATGCAGTAGCTGGTTGAGAAAAACGGTTCGAATAATGACCGGGCCATGGTGTGATGTCATGTTATGAAAAGTTGTCAGCAGATTAGATTTGTGGAGATATTATACTCTCTATAGTGGTATGTGGAATTTGTTTTGCAGAGCCGGACACGATCCTTGTGTTCAAAATCTTCTATGAAGTATTAGGAGGAAGTACCCGCCTTGCAATGCCGAAGACAATCTGCGCGTCGGACTCATCGTCATTGAAGCCTGGTTCAGGCTCTTGAGGGGTCTGGATTAGGGGTCCTCGGACTGCCGGACTATATACTTTGGCGGACTGTTGGACTATGAAGATACAAGATTGAAGACTTCGCCTCGTGTGCAGGTGGGACTCTCCTTTGCATGGAAGACAAGCTTGGCAATTCGGATATGTAGATCTCCTCCTTGTAACCGACTGTAACCCTAGCCCCTCCGGTGTCTATATAAACCGGAGGGTTTAGTCCGTGGGACAAGAACAATCATAACCATAGGCTAGCTTCTAGGGTTTAGCCTCTACGATCTCGTGGTAGATCAACTCTTGTAATACTCATATCATCAAGATCAATCAAGCAGGAAGTAGGGTATTACCTCCATCGAGAGGGCCCGAACCTGGGTAAACATTGTGTCCCCTGCCTCCTGTTACCATCCACCTTAGACGCACAGTTCGGGACCCCCTACCCGAGATCCGCCGGTTTTGACACTGACAGTCACGTAGCCCCTCACCCCCTAGCCTCGTCCTGGCGATCCGGACGAGTCAGTGGCGGCTGAGGTATGCGCGGGGCCGGGCTCTGCCGACGTAGAATGCTAAAGCAAACGGGGAGGAAATCACGGAATCCTAGCAATTATTACAAAACATACTGTTCTTCAAGTACCCGACATAAGTTTTAACGCCTCCACGGGGCACGGTGCATGTTGTAGGAAACAAAAGCGGAGGGAGGTGCCGCCTCCAAGCCTTCTCTTTATCCTTGGGCGCTACCTTCACCTGCAAGGAGTGCCCCCTCGACTCCGGAAGCGCCGTCAGCCGTAGCCGCAGGGTTGGAGGCATCAGCAGTCGGAGGCGCAGGGTCGATGACGAGGAACTTCTCCCACAGGGCATCCACCCGGTCCTTCATGGCTTCGGCAGCAGCCTCGCAGCGTTCCTCATCCACAGGCTCAAGCAGAGCGCCGAGGTCAACGTCAGGGTCGCGAAGATGTAGGTGGTTGAAGACACGCGTCAGGGCTGAAGAGGAGAGCACGCGGGCTTCCCCCTCAACCATGGGGCCGATCGCGTTTACGACATCCTCGAGCATCGTGACGAGCTGAGGGAGTAGCTTGGCGGGGCCTTCCTCATCAGTCACCAGCGGCTTCTACAAGCCCTTCCCGTAGAGCTCCCTCAGTGCCTCGCGAGACCTCAGCTCGAGAGATTTGAAGGCCACGCAATTCTCGTCAAGAACCTTCGCCTTGGCTTCCAGCTGGGCCTTCTCCGCTTCCACCTTGTGCTCCAGCTCCTCCAAGCGGCTGCGCTCCGCGGCCTGCGCCCGCGCCGACTGATCCAGCTCAATGTCGCGATCCGCGTCCGCGTCTTCTCGAGCCTTCAGCTTCTCCTCCCACGCCTCGCGCTGCCGTGTCCCAGCGTCGTGCAAGATACGCAACTCTGCCTCCACCACCTGGCAGCACTCCTTGGTGGCTGATAACCCACAAGTATAGGGGATTGCAACGGTTTTCAAGGGTAGAGTATTCAACCCAAATTTATTGATTCGACACATGGGGAGCCAAAGAATATTCTCAAGTATTAGCAGTTGAGTTGTCAATTCAACCACACCTGGATAACTTAATATCTGCAGCAAAGTATTTAGTAGCAAAGTAGTATGGAAGTAACGGTAACGGTAGCAAAAGTAATATTTTTGGGTTTTGTAGTGATTGTAACAGTAGCAACGGAAAAGTAAATAAGCAAAGAACAATATGTGAAAAGCTCGTAGGCATTGGATCGGTGATGGAGAATTATGCCGGATGCTGTTCATCATGTAACAGTCATAACATAGGGTGACACAGAACTAGCTCCAATTCATCAATGTAATGTAGGCATGTATTCCGAATATAGTCATACATTCTTATGGAAAAGAACTTTCATGACATCTTTTGTCCTACCCTCCCGTGGTAGCGGTGTCCTAACGGAAACTAAGGGATATTAAGGCCTCCTTTTAATAGAGTACCGGACCAAAGCATTAAGACATAGTGAATACATGAACTCCTCAAACTATGGTCATCACCGGGAGTGGTCCCGATTATTGTCACTTCGGGGTTGCCGGATCATAACACATAGCAGGTGACTATAGACTTGCAAGATAGGATCAAGAACTCACATATATTCATGAAAACATAATAGGTTCAGATCTGAAATCATGGCACTCGGGCCCCGTGACAAGCATTAAGCATAGAAAAGTCATAGCAACATCAATCTCGTAACATAGTGGATACTAGGATCAAACCCTAACAAAACTAACTCGATTACATGATAAATATCATCAACCCATCACCGTCCAGCAAGCCTACAATGGAATTACTCACGCACGGCGGTGAGCATCATGAAATTGGTGATGGAGGATGGTTGATGATGACGATGGCAACGAATTCCCCTCTCTGGAGCCCCGAACGGACTCCAGATCAGCCCTCCCGAGAGAGTTTAGGGCTTGGCGGAGGCTCCGTATCGTAAAACGCGATGAATCTTTCTCTCTCATTTTTTATCCCCTAACGTGAATATATAGAGTTGGAGTTGAGGTCGATGGAGCTCCAGGGGGCCCACGAGGCAGGGGGCGCGCCCCCCACCCTCGTGGAAAGGGTGTGGTCCCCCTGGCCCTGATTCTTTTGCCAGTATTTTTTATTATTTCCAAAAATAATCTCCGTGAAGTTTCAGGTCATTCCGAGAACTTTTGTTTCTGCACAAAGATAACACCATGGCAATTCTGCTGAAAACAGCGTTAGTCCGGGTTAGTTCCATTCAAATCATGCAAGTTAGATTCCAAAACAAGGGCAAAAGTGTTTGGAAAAGTAGATACGATGGAGACGTATCAACTCCCCCAAGATTACACCTTTGCTTGTCCTCAAGCAATTCAGTTGATAAACTCAAGGTGTTAAAGAAAAAACTTTTACAAACTCTGTTTGCTCTTGTTGTTGTAAATATGTAAAGCCAGCATTCAAGTTTTCAACAAAGATCACGAACTAACCACATTCACAATAACATTTAGGTCTCATGTTTACTCATATCAATGGCATAATCAACTAGCGAGCAATAATAGTAAATCTCGGATGACAATACTTTCTCAAAACAATCATAATATGATATAACAAGATGGTATCTCGCTAGCCCTTTCTGAGACCGCAAAACATAAATGCAGAGCACCTTTAAAGGTGAAGGACTGACTAAACATTGTAATTCATGGTAAAAGAGATCCAGTCATAGTCATACCCAATATAAATTAATAGTAATGGATGCAAATGACAGCGGTGCTCTCCAGCTGGTGCTTTTTAATAAGAGGGTGATGACTCAACATAAAAGTAAATAGATAGGCCCTTCGCAGAGGGAAGCAGGGATTTGTAGAGGTGCCAGAGCTCGATTTTGAAATATAGATAAATAATATTTTGAGCGGCATACTTTCAACATGAGATGGCGATATCTTCCATGCTACACACATTATAGGCGGTTCCCAAACAGAATGGTAAAGTTTATACTCCCCCTCCACCAACAAACATCAATCCATGGCTTGTCCGAAACAACGGGTGCCTCCAACTAACAACAATCCTGGGGGAGTTTTGTATGTAATAATTTTGATTTGATTTGCATAAATCATGGGACTGGGCATCCCGGTGACCAGCCATTTTCTCGTGAGTGAGGAGCGGAGTCCACTCCTCTTGAGAATAACCCGCCTAAGATGGAAGATACAGACAACCCTAGTTTATACATGAGCTATTCAAGCATACAAAATGGAATTTCATTTGAAGGTTTAGAGTTTGGCACATACAAATTTACTTGGAACGGCAGGTAGATACCGCATATAGGAAGGTATGGTGGACTCATATGGCATAACTTTGGGGTTTAAGGGATTGGATGCACAAGCAGTATTCCCGCTTAGTACAAGTGAAGGCTAGAAAAAGACTGGGAAGCGACCAACTAGAGAGCGACAACAGTCATGAACATGCATTAAAGTTAATGAACATTGAGTGCAAGCATGAGTAGGATATAATCCACCATGAACATAAATATCGTGAAGGCTATGTTGATTTTTTTCAACTACATGTGTGAACATGTGCCAAGTCAAGTCACTTGAATCATTCAAAGGAGGATACCACCCCATCATACCACATCACAACCATTTTAATAGCATGTTAGCACGCAAGGTAAACCATTATAACTCGTAGCTAATCAAGCATGGCACGAGCAACTATGATATCTAATTGTCATTGCAAACATGTTTATTCATAATAGGCTGAATCAGGAACGATAAAGTAATCATATTTACAAAAACAAGAGAGGTCGAGTTCATACCAGCTTCTCTCATCTCAATCAATCCATCTTATATCGTCATAATTGCCTTTCACTTGCACGACCGAACGATGTGAATAATAATAATAATGCACGGGCATTGGACTAAGCTGGAATCTGCAAGCATTAAATAAACAGGAGAAGACAAGGCAATATGGGCTCTTGGTTAAATCAACAATAATGCATATAAGAGCCACTTCATTAATTTCATCATGGTCTTCTCCTATCGACCCCCAAAGGAAAGAAAAGAAATAAAAACTATTTACAGGGGAAAGCTCCCAACAAGCAAAAGAAGAACAGGAAATATTTTTTTGGGGTTTTCTTTTTAGTTATTATTACTACAGCAAGAAAAGTAAACTAGCTAAAAGCTACAACTAATTTTTTTTATTTTTCTTAAGGTTTTTCAAACACACAAGAAGAAAGCATAAAAAGGAAAATAAACTAGCATGGATAGTACAATGAAAAAGTATGAGCACCGACAACTAGCAATGAGTGTGAAAACATAAATGTAATGTCGGTGAGAAATACATACTCGCCCAAGCTTAGGCTTTTGGCCTAAGCTGGTCTATTGCCACGGCTAGCCTGGCGGATATCCAAAGTTATAGTTGGGGTCATACTATGAAGAAGCCTCGGATTGCCTCTGGTTTGCAATCACCTCCGGATCCCACTGGTAATCAGACTGTCATGGAGGATCAAATTGTGGTTTCAGCTCTGGCTCTGTAGCTGATGTAGGATTCCGGTAGGCGTGGATGGCCGCCAGCGGAACGAGATACTTGCCTGCAGATAAATCAAACAGGGAAGGAGCAGGCAAGGTAATAGTCTCAGGGTGATTTTTATCAAATAACAGTTTGTACTTAAGCGCCTTTTCCCTATTTTTAACAATAAAATCATGCGCTACCATACTCGTATAATCTAGATAAATAGGTGGCAACAACTTTTCTTCTTTCTCATAGTGCCTAATAGGTACGTTACAGTATGCAGCGAGGCGCGAGGCAAAGATGCCTCCCAAGATGGGGCCCTTAGTACGGTTAAGATTTAACCGCTTTGCAACAATAGCGCCCATACTAAATGTGTCATCACGAAACAAGGCATGGCACAAAATAATAATATCAGGGACACTCAGGTTTCCATAGTTTCATGACCAATTAAGCATCTACTAGCAAATATAGCAAAGTAACGTAGAACAGGAAAGTGTATGCTAGTAATTCGTGCGTCGGAAACCTTCCTCGTTTACCCTACAACAATTGTATCAATAAACCCCTCCACATCGTTGCGATGTGGTTCCTCTATGAAATGTGGAAAAGGTAACTTGCAAACCTCACAGAATTCACGAAGGGTCATCTCCTTATACTCATCATATAAATAAAAATCCACCATAGGTGGTGACCTCCTAGAATGGAAATGAAAATTTTGCACAAAGGTATTGGTGAGTAAGAGATACTGTTCGCGTTGGTCGCGGAGGAATTCGCTGAGGCCTGCATTCTCAGCCAACTCATAAAAATCATCATAAATCCCGGCTGCTCTCAAGAAATCATCGCAAGGCCATTCACACGGCCGAACCTCCGTGGTGCGAGGCAGATTATATTTGGGCCTCTCTGCTTCTTCACTTTGCTTATCCTTCGAGCTTCGGCTCGAAGAGCCCCTCAAAAATCTCTTCATCATTTTCTGAAATTTTTAGTAACTTCAAATAAAAGTGAACCAAGCTCAACAATATTGATAGCAACTACTCCCTCAAGTGCCTGCTACCTCTTGAGCACTGCGTTGGATTTCCCTGAAGAAGAAAGGATGATGCAGCAAAGTAGCGTAAGTATTTCCCTCAGTTTTTGAGAACCAAGGTATCAATCCAGTAGGAGGCTACGTGCGAGTCCCTCGAACCTACACAAAACAATAACTCCTCGCAACCAACGCGATAAGGGTTGTCAATCCTTCACGGTCACTTACGAGAGTGAGATCGATAGATATGATAGGATAATATTTTTGGTATTTTTGTGATAAAGATGCAAAGTAAAATAAAAGCAAAGGAAATAACTAAGTGTTGGAAGATTAATATGATGAAGATAGACCCGGGGCCATAGGTTTCACTAGTGGCTTCTCTCAAGAGCATAAGTATTTTACGGTGGGTGAACAATTCTGTTGAGCAATTGACAGAATTGAGCATAGTTATGAGAATATCTAGGTATGATCATGTATATAGGCATCACGTCCGAGACAAGTAGACCGACTCCTGCCGCATCTACTACTATTACTCCACTCATCGACCGCTATCCAAAGATGCATCTAGAGTATTAAGTTCATGAAAACAGAGTAACGCCTTAAGCAAGATGACATGATGTAGAGGGATAAATTCATGCAATATGATAAAACCCCATCTTGTTATCCTCGATGGCAACAATACAATCGTGCCTTGCTGCCCCTCATCACACCGGGAAAGGACACCGCAAGATTGAACCCAAAGCTAAGCACTTCTCCCATTGCAAGAAAGATCAATCTAGTAGGCCAAACCAAACTGATAATTCAAGAGACTTGCAAAGATAACCAATCGTACATAAAAGAATTCAGAGAAGATTCAAATATTGTTCATAGATAATCTTGATCATAAACCCACAATTCATCGGTCTCAACAAACACACCGCAAAAAGAAGATTACATCGAATAGATCTCCACAAGAGAGGGGGAGAACATTGTATTGAGATCCAAAAAGAGAGAAGAAGCCATCTAGCTACTAACTATGGACCCGAAGGTCTGAGGTAAACTACTCACACTTCATTGGAGAGGCTATGGTGTTGATGTAGAAGCCCTCCGTGATGGATGCCCCCTCCGGCGGAGCTCCGGAACAGGCCCCAAGATGGATCTCGTGGGTACAGAAGGTTGCGGCGTTGGAATTAGGTTTTTGGCTCCTCATCTGATCGTTTGGGGGTACGTAGGTATATATAGGAGGAAGGAGTACGTCGGTGGAGCAACAGGGGCCCACGAGGGTGGAGGGCGCGCCCTGGGGGGTGGGCGTGCCCCCTACCTCGTGGCCTCCTCTTTTGTTTCTTGACGTAGGGTCCAAGTCTCCTAGATCATGTTCGTTCCGAAAATCACATTCCTGAAGGTTTCATTCCGTTTGGACTCCGTTTGATATTCCTTTTCTGCGAAACTCTGAAATAGGCAAAAAAACAACAATTCTGGGCTGGGCCTCCGATTAATAGGTTAGTCCCAAAAATAATGTAAAAGTGGATAATAAAGCCCAATATTGTCCAAAACAGTAGATAATATAGCATGGAGCAATAAAAAATTATAGATACCTTGGAGACGTATCAGTGCCTAGGGACTATATCATGCATTAGAACTACTTGGAACCATATAAATTTGACATGCAAGCTCAAGAACATGGTCACCTAGGCAGCACAAATTTGCAATGAATAAAGCACTAGAACAAAAACTAATTGGACCATTGGAGGAGTCACATACCAAGGAACAATCCCCCAAAGCAGTTTTGTGTGAGGTGCTTTGAGCAAGGAGATCGAAAATCGCAGCAAAATGAGCTAGAACTCGTGCTTGAGCTGGTTGGTGATCATTTGGGAGGAAGGAGTGTGTGGGTGCAGGAATAAGTGGAGGGGAGCCACCATGGGCCCACGAGGCAGGGGGCGCGCCCAGGGGGGTGGGCGCGCCCTGGACCCTCGTGGCCAGGTGCCAGCTCCCCCTAATGTGTTCTCAATGCCAGATATTCTCAAATATTCCAGAAAAAAACATATTTAAATTTCAGGGCATTTGGAGAACTTTTATTTTCGGGGTATTTTTATATTGCACGGATAATTCGGAAAACAGACAGAAAATACTATTTTTGCTTTATTTCAACTAAATAATAGAAAGTAAAAGGAGGGTACAGAAGGTTGTGCTTTCTAACTTCATCCATCTCATGCTCATCAAAAGGAATCCACTAACAAGGTTGACCAGGTCTTGTTAACAAACTCATTCCGAATTGCATGAAACCGGAGAAATTTCGAATAACACTATGTTACCTCAACGGGGATATGCACATCCCCAATAATAAGAATATCATATCTCTTTTTGACAGTAGGAAGAGGAAATTCAAAACCTCCAAAAATAATTGATGGAGTTTTTCCAATAGAGTTTATACTATGAACTTGAGGTTGTTTCCTCGGAAAAGTGTACCAAATGCTCATTGCCATTAACATGAAAACTGACGTTTCCTTTGTTGCAAATAACAGCCCCTGCAGTATTCAAAAGGGGTCTTCCAAGAATAATAGACATACTATCGTCCTCGGGAATATCAAGAATAACAAAGTCTGTTAAAATAGTAACATTTGCAACCACAGCAGGCACATCCTCACAAATACCGACATGTATAGCAGTTGATTTATCAGCCATTTGCAAAGATATTTCAGTAGGTGTCAACTTATTCAAATCAAATCTACGATATAAAGAGAGAGGCATAACACTTACACCGGCTCCAAGATCACATAAGGCAGTTCTAACATAATTTTTTTAATGGAGCATGGTATAGTGGGTACTCCTGGATCTCCAAGTTTCTTAGGTATTCCACCCTTAAAAGTATAATTAGCAAGCATGGTGGAAATTTCAGCTTCCGGTATCTTTCTTTTATTAGTAACAATTTCTTTCATATACTTAGCATAAGGATTCATTTTGAGCATATCAGTTAAACGCATACGCAAGAAGATAGGTCTAATCATCTCAGCGAAGCGCTCAAAATCCTCATCATCCTTTTTCTTTGATGGTTTAGGAGGAAAGGGCATGGGTTTCTGAACCCAAGGTTCTCTTTCCTTACTGTGTTTCCTAGCAACAAAGTCTCTCTTATCATAACGTTGATTCTTTGATTGTGGGTTATCAAGATCAACAACAGGTTCAATTTCTACATCATTATCATTGCTAGGTTTAGCATCAACATGAACATCATCATTAACATTATCACTAGGTTCATGTTCATTACCAGATTGTGTTTCAGCATCAGAAATAGAAATATCATTTGGATTCTCAGGTGTTTCAGCAATAGGTTCACTAGAAGCATGCAAAGTCCTATCATTTTTCTTTTTCTTCTTTTTAGAAGGACTAGGTGTATCAACATTATTTCTCTCAGAATTCTGCTCAATTCTCTTAGGATGGCCTTCAGGATACAGAGGTTCCTGAGTCATTTTACCAGTTCTAGTTGCAACTCTAAAAGCAAAGTCATTATTCTTACTATTCAATTCACTGAGCAAATTATTCTGAGCTTTAAGTACTTGTTCTACTTGAGTGGTAACCATAGAAGCATGTTTACTAATGAGTTTAAGTTCACCTTTAACCCTGGACATATAATCACCCAAGTGTTCAAGCATATCGGAATTGTGTTTCAATTGTCTACCAACATAAGCATTGAAGTTTTCATGTTTGACAATAAAATTATCAAACTCATCTAAGCATTGGCTGGCAGACTTATAACGAGGAATATCACCTTCATCAAATCTATAGAGAGAATTTACCTTTACTACCTGTGTCGGGTTATCAAGACCATGTGTTTCTTCAATAGGTGATGGATTAAAACCATGTATTTCTTCAACAGGCGGTAAATTAAGACCATGTATTTCTTCAACAGGAGGTAAATTCTTAACATCTTTAGCTTTTATACCTTTTTCTTTCATAGATTTCTTTGCCTCTTGCATATCTTCAGGACTGAGAAATAGAACACCCCTTTTTTTCAGAGTTGGCTTAGGAGTTGGTTCAGGAAGTGTCCAATTATTTTCATTGGTCGAAATATTATTCAATAGAATTTCAGCTTTATCTGGTGTTCTTTCCTTGAAAACAGAACTAGCACAACTATCCAGGTGGTCTCTGGAAGCATCGGTTAGTCCATTGTAAAAGATATCAAGTATTTCATTTTTCTTAAGAGGATGATCAGGCAAAGCATTAAGTAATTGGAGAAGCCTCCCCCAAGCTTGTGGGAGACTCTCTTCTTCAATTTGCACAAAATTATATATTTCCCTTAAAGCAGCTTGTTTCTTATGAGCAGGGAAATATTTAGCAGAGAAGTAATAAATCATATCCTGGGGACTACGCACACAACCAGGATCAAGAGAATTAAACCATATCTTAGCATCCCCCGAACAGAATATTTTAAGGATATAATAGTAGCGAGTTTTCTCATCCTTAGTGAACAGGGTGGCTATATCATTTAATTTAGTAAGATGTGCAACAACAGTTTCAGATTCATAGCCATAGAAAGGGTCAGACTCAACCAAAGTAATTATATCAGGGTCGACAGAGAATTCATAATCCTTATCAGTAACAAAGATAGGTGAAGTAGCATAAGCAGGATCATATTTCATTCTAGCATTCAGAGATTTTTGTTTCTGCTTAGCTAATAATTTCTTAAGATCACTTCTATCATTGCAAGCAAGAAAGTCTCTAGCAGTTTCTTCATCCATAACATAGCCCTCAGGCACAACAGGCAATTCATATTTAGGGGGAGAATCTTCATCATCACTTTCATCAATATTAGCAGGTTCAATAATTTCATTCTCTCTAGCCCTAGCAAGTTGTTCATCAAGAAATTCACCAAGTGGCACAGTAGTATCAAACATAGAAGTAGTTTCATCATAAGTATCATGCATAGTAGAAGTGGCATCATTAATAACATGCGACATATCAGAATTAATAGTAGAAGCAGGTTTAGGTGTCGCAAGCTTACTCAAAACAGATGGTGAATCAAGTGCAGAGATAGATGGCAGTTCCTTACCTCCCCTCTTAGTTGAGGGATAAATTTTAGTTTTTGCGTCTTTCAAGTTCTTCATAGTGACCAGCAGATATAAATCCCAAGTGACTCAAAGAATAGAGCTATGCTCCCTGGCAACGACAACAGAAAATAGTCTTGATAACCCACAAGTATAGGGGATCGCAACAGTTTTTGAGGGTAGAGTATTCAACCCAAATTTATTGATTCGACACAAGGGGAGCCAAAGAATATTCTCAAGTATTCGCAGTTGAGTTGTCAATTCAACCACACCTGGATAACTTAATATCTGCAGCAAAGTATTTAGTAGCAAAGTAGTATGGAAGTAACGGTAACGGTAGCAAAAGTAATATTTTTGGGTTTTGTAGTGATTGTAACAGTAGCAATGGAAAGGTAAATAAGCGAAGAACAATATGTGAAAAGCTCGTAGGCATTGGATCGGTGATGGAGAATTATGCCGGATGCGCTTCATCATGTAATAGTCATAACATAGGGTGACACAGAACTAGCTCCAATTCATCAATGTAATGTAGGCATGTATTCCGAATATAGTCATACGTGCTTATGGAAAAGAACTTGCATGGCATCTTTTGTCCTACCCTACCGTGGCAGCGGGGTCCTAACGGAAACTAAGGGATATTAAGGCCTCCTCTAAATAGAGTACCGGATCAAAGCATTAACACATAGTGAATACATGAACTCCTCAAACTATGATCATCACCGGGAGTGGTCCCGATTATTGTCACCTCGGGGTTGCCAGATCATAACACATAGTAGGTGACTATAGACTTGCAAGATAGGATCAAGAACTCACATATATTTATGAAAACATAATAGGTTCAGATCTGAAATCATGGCACTCGGGCCCTAGTGACAAGCATTAAGCATAGCAAAGTAATAGCAACATCAATCTCAGAACATAGTGGATACTAGGGATCAAACCCTAACAAAACTAACTCGATTACATGATAAATCTCATCCAACCCATCACCGTCCAGCAAGCCTACGATGGAATTACTCAAGCACAGCGGTGAGCATCATGAAATTGGTGATGGAGGATGGTTGATGATGACGATGGCGACGGATTCCCCTCTCCGAAGCCCCGAACGGACTCCAGATCAGAACTCCCGAGAGAGTTTAGGGCTTGGCGGCGGCTCCGTATCATAAAACGCGATGAATCTTTCTCTCTGATTTTTTCTCCCCGAACGTGAATATATAGAGTTGGAGTTGAGGTCGGTGGAGCTCCAGGGCGGCCACGAGGCAGGGGGCGCGCCCACCACCCTCGTGGAAAGGGTGTGGGCCCCCTGGCCTTGATTCTTTCACCAGTATTTTTTATTATTTCCAAAAATAATCTCCGTGAAGTTTCAGGTCATTTTGAGAACTTCTATTTCTGCACAAAGATAACACCATGGCAATTCTGCTGAAAACAGCGTCAGTCCGGGTTAGTTCCATTCAAATCATGCAAGTTAGAGTCCAAAACAAGGGCAAAAGTGTTTGGAAATGTAGATACGACGGAGCCGTATCAGTGGCTTCAGCATCCTTCAGCGCCGCGTCGCAGGTGACCACGGCCTGATCACCTCCCTCGGAGGCTGCTTTGGCCTGGCTCCATGCCGCCCTGACAGACGCGTCGGATCGCAGCCACCCCGGGATCAGCTCCAGGCGGCTGTCGACGTCGTGGGAACGGGGGTACCTAGACTTTCCTGCCTGCGGCCCAGGGCGAGGCTCAGCCAGTGGCCTGGTACAGCCCATGTTCATCGGTAACCACTCAAGACCCTCGCAAGGGGCCAAGCCTCGCGAGGTGGACGACGCAAGACCTCCTCAAGGGCAGCCTCACTAAGTTGGCTCGCGAGGGTGGAGATATCTATGCAAGGGGCACCTCGCAAGGTGCGCCTGACGTGAGCCGTGATGACCAAGGCCAGGCGGGCACCAGCGGGCGTAGAGTACCAGTTGCCTCTTTGGTGCTAAAGGGGAAAGCGCAAGCGAGGAGTCCCGAGGCATCAGGCAAAGGTTTCCATATCGGTGCAACAAGACCAAGACCAGTGAGACGGCAGGACGGAGGTCATCGTGGAGCCCAGGACGGCGTCACCACCAGAGCCTTTGGCAGGTGAAGACTACTTTTGTCAGGATAGCTTGTACTAGATGCCCCCCTTCAAATTTGGCTGTTGTGGGATCCCTTCCTGCTCAATATTTGGGAAGAGGACCAGGGCTTCTATAAATAGGACTAGCCACCACCATAGAAGTGGCAACTCATCTAATGACGGATCATTGAGACCACCCTGGCACCCACCAGCTCACCGAGCTCAAGAACACCTCTCCTCAGGTGGATGTTCTTTCCTTGTACTTGTTCATCCTCGGCCTACAAGGCAATCCACCACACCACAATGGAGTAGGGTATTACACCACAACGGTGGCCCAAACTAGTATAAATCTTTGTGTCTCGTGTTCTTCGTGTTCGCCGAGCTAGGTCATGGATCGTTGAGCGAGCGAGCTAGAGAGAGAGATCTTCGTGCGCACCCCAGTGTTCGAACCTCAAGGGTTTGTCGGAACCTGAAATCCCACATTTGGCGCGCTAGGTAGGGGTGCGCCGAAGCTTTCCCTCCAGCGATCCATGCTCCATCGTCCCACCAGTTCCATGGCCGGTGCTCGCCGAGCCCGCGCCGAGCGCCGAGCCGCTCTCAATGCCCGCTTCGCACAGACGGCGCCCATTAGCGGGCCTCCCCGTCGTTCTCCATCACCTGCCGCCAACGCCGCCACCAACCCGATGGGGAACGAAAAGCAGGCCTCATCGCTGCACCCCTTCGTGCGGCGGGACGGACGCACCGCCACCCCGTCGCTGACTCCAGCCAGTTCTTCGTCCCACGCTCGTCGCGGACCCATGGACGCGTAGGCTGCGCTGCTCACGGCACGCGAGCTCCTGCGCTACCGCCTAGTCGACGACCTCTACGAGGAGTGGCTGGACCGCATCGCCGAGCTCGTCAGCGCCACCGGGGGCTCTCCTGCGCCCTCCCTCTCGCTGCCTCGTCCGCCTCCTTTCGCTGGCAACGTGGCCCATGGAGCGCCTCCACCACCTCCACGTCAAGATGTCGCCCTCGCACCAAGGCGCGCGGCCCCATGGCGCGACCCCCCGCGCAGGGCGCCTGCGCGTGAAGAAGGAAGCTGCTGGGAAGTCCCTCGGCCGCAAGAAGGTGCTCCTGCACTCCCTTCACCACCGCGTCAAGACCGTGCACCACCCGCGGCGGCTGTGCACGGATACCAAGAATAGGCTCCACCTCCGCAACGAGCTCCAGTGACTACAGCAGGCTGCCGCGCCTTCACTCCTGAGCTACATAGTGTCATCTGGCCCGAGAAGTTCAAGCCCGACCTGCCTCCGCGCTACGATAGCACCCCCGAACCTGCGGAGTTCCTACAACTCTACAAGCTAAGTATCGAGGAGGCCAATGGTGACGAGAAGGTCATGGCGAACTGGTTCCCCATGACCCTTAAAGATGGTGTGCGCTCGTGGCTCCTACACCTGCCCGTGGGATCGATCTCCTCCTGGGGCGAGATTCGCGAGCGTTTTGTCGCCAACTTCCAGGGCACTCGCGAGCGCCCGCCGGCCACGGGCGACCTGTGGCGCATCAAGAAGCAACCCGGGGAAACCCTGCAGAAGTACATCCGACGCTTCAACAGCGTCCGCCTCAAGATCCCCAAGGTGACGGACAAAGCCATCATCTTTGCGTTCTCCGACGGCGTCCGCGATGTCAAGATGAAGAAGAGCTCGCCATCCACGAGGACCTGTGTGTTGGGGAACGTAGTAATTTCAAAAAAAATCCTACGCACACGCAAGATCATGGTGATGCATAGCAACGAGAGGGGAGAGTGTTGTCCACGTACCCTCGTAGACCGTAAGAGGAAGCGTTATGACAACGCGGTTGATGTAGTCGTACGTCTTCACGATCCGACCGATCCAAGTACCGAACGTACGGCACCTCCGAGTTTAGCAGTCCTGTTGGGAAAATTTTGCGGCCAACTCCACTTGGCCGTATACTAAACTCACAGGGATCTCCTTCCCATCGGGCCCCACAGGTCCGACTTCGGCCATGTGGTTGGGATCCGCCTTCTTGTACCGCGTCTTTACCATGGCCCAGGCCTCCCTGGCACCTTGGCGGCAGGCCAAAATCTTCCATACATGGAAGCGCTGCCGCACTCCCTGCAGCTTCTCCGCAAGCTCCCCAAGACCCTCGGGTATGGAGAAGGCTGGCCATAACGCCTGGACGACGCCGCTCATAGCCTGCCGAACTCGTTCGATCAGTTGCAACAATTCGAAGTTGATCACCCGCTGTTACGGGCATCTCCTCCGCAGGCGACCTGTGAGCATACCTACGATATATTCTTCATCAAATTGACTTCCTCGCTGAACTCTTCTTTTCAAAGGAGTTCGCCAAGCACTTACTATATATGCCGCGACGAAGCCGTTGATTCTCCTTAACGGAGCCCGACAGCTCGCCCGAACGCCTTTCAGCTCCTCTCCAAGCTGGGCATGGGCATCCCGGAGCTTGTTCCTTTCATGCTGCACCTTATGCAGCACCCTCTCACCGCCTTTAGTTGGCGCAGGTTCTTGCCTGTCCGGATCTTGTCCGGCAGCACCTGCAATGTCATTTTAGACTTGCGAACGGCCAAGCGCTACTTATCTTTCTAAAATAATGCGTTACTGGGAGAGGTCCTCGCTTCCTCCTGCGCCCGAAGAATGCGGCCTCAAGTTGGGCCTTGCACTCTTGCAACTCCCGAGACAGTCGGGTATTCTTCTCGTTAAGATCCAGATTTCATATGATCCTTAAAGCAGTTAATATAACTACTTTAAGTCTCGGGGCTCTTGCATATACAACTATTAATTTCTCTTACCCGTATGTCTTTTACATACCGCCCGTGGCTCGTAAAACTATCTTGAGCGGCACGAAGGTGCGCGTCCCCGTGCTAAAGGCATTCAACGCCTCGGGAGAAGCACGATCACGAGTACTGTCCGCGGCGCCGGTGATTCAGGCACTCTCCACCTCGCACTTGGTGGCGGACAGTCTTCGGCATCCTCCGTCGGAGGAACGTCCGCTCGCGCTTGCGCCGCCTCCCCTCCTGGCCAAAAGGGAGCCGGCTGGTAGAGGTTGGATTGACAACCTCCACGCCCAGTCCGGCGGACGCTTTTTCCCTATAAAAGTCATGAGCACTCAAACGCTTCCTAGGAACGTTGCTCAAGATAATGAATTGTGAGCTACACCTTCGCGGCGACGCTTCAGCCAAGGCCAAGCCTTCTTCCGCCTACCAGTCCGAATCGCCCTTGTTGGTCAGCCATCGCGGGCTCGGCTTCGCCCCTAGGGCGCCTCCTGCACAAGGCCATCATGTACGGTGGTCGAAATAAGCAAGGAAGGAATGACGGTGTGAGGGCTTGTCGCAATCACCGGGAGCCGGTTTAGTCCGGATAGTCGGCCGTGATGGCGACTAAAGCATTGTCCATGCTGAGCTGGTGGAACACCCGCCGATTAGCTCCACCTTTATGTCCGGATCCTCGAGGCGGATCCCGGATCTCCCGGATCCTCGTGGTGCGGAGCCGGACTTAGCATTCCTTCATAGTCCGGCGCAGTTCCTGCGCCGAAGAAGAACACAATGTAAGAAACTTAAGTTTCAAAGGCACGGGTCGGACACGCTGAGTGTTCACTTACCCAAGGCCGGGATTGTTCATGGAAAACCCGCTCAACGGGTTCGTCTCAAGGAAATCCTCCTTCTCCCCTTATACAGGCCGGACAAGATCGTCACGGATCTTCGGCCGATTCCGCCCTTTGCGCCATGACGGGTGGCATCGCCCTCCCGCTGAAATCCCACATGGGTGGCCTGTATTGTAGTGGCTGCACCCCACAGAATGCATGTTGCCATGACTCCAATCATGGTCAACGGGCATGGGCCAAGAACCTTATTCGCCCATCGATAATGGACGCTCTTGTTTTCCTCCGATCGGGGCTCATGGACGCCAACTAAGGCGTTTCTTGAGGAGCATTTCTGAACTCGGGAGGCCGATCCAACAGGTCCGCAGCGGGCGCCTTCTATATAAAACCATTCAAGGCCAGTCTTGGCGCTTAGGGGTTCCGGATGGATATCCGGTCCCGCAATGCGCCATATTTGGCGCCGCCCACTTGATATATGGACCCCTCGTGAGAGCGGGTACATGGCAAAACAACCTCTTCCACGGCGAAGTGGGGCTCGATGCCAGGAAAAGCTCGCAAAGAGCTACGTAACCCGCAATATGCAGGATTGAGGCGGGCGTGAGGTGATGGAGCTGGAGTCCGTAGAACTCTGTGAGCCCGCGGAGGAATGGATGTACAGAAACCGAGCCCCTTATCGATAGGGGACGAAGCATACCCGCCTTTGTTGGGATTAGGGTAACCTATGCTTGCTTCCCACCCTTGTAGGTGGCAAGCCTGCTCGAACCGAACCATGAAGGCCGGAGGAGATATCCCCCCATTTGGAGCTTCACCAGCTCGTTGTGCGAAACAGAGCATCTCCTCCAATCTCCTGGCAAAGGGCTGGGAGCGCGAGAAGAGGAGCCGTGTTGACGATCCATGATGGAATGGATTCTTGGTCGAAAGCGCTCCGATGAGTATTTGCGAGAGGAAGATGGTGATTTGGATCTGGATTCTTGCCTCCCTTATAGGCAGATTGTTCGCACAACTGGGGAGTAAAACATAAAAGACACCCTGGCTTTTCACATTCGCACGACGCGTGGAAGAAGGCCATTATTGGGCGTGGAAGCCGAGACGCACAACATTGATGAGGAAACCGACACCGCTCGCGGTACATGGAACTTAAAGGAGAACCCGCCTTGCAACGCCGAAGACTACACGCATGCTGGACTTATCGTCATTGAAGCCTGGTTCTGGGGCTACTAAGGGAGTCCCGGATTAGGGGGTGTCCGGATAGCCGGACTACCATCATCGGCCGGACTATCATTTGCCGGACTATCATCATCGACCGGACTCCAAGACTAAGAAGATAGAAGATTGAAGACTTCACCCCGTGTCCGGATGGGACTTTCCTTGGCGTGGAAGGCAAGCTTGGCAATACGGATATGTAGATCTCCTACCATTGTAACCGACTCTATGTAACCCTAGCCCTCTCCGATGTCTATATAAACCGGATGGCTCTAGTCCGTAGGACAACAATCACAACAACCCTTACAATCATACCATAGGCTAGCTTCTAGGGTTTAGCCTCCTTGATCTCGTGGTAGATCCACTCTTGTAAACATCCACAATATCAATATCAATCAAGCAGGACGTAGGGTTTTACCTCCATCAAGAGGGCCCGAACCTGGGTAAACATCGTGTCCCTTGTCTCCTGTTACCATCCGCCTAGACGCACAGTTCGGGACCCCCTACCCGAGATCCGCCGGTTTTGACACCGACAACACCCAATACAATGGTAAATTGTATAGGTGCACTAGTTCGGCGAAGAGATGGTGATACAAGTGCAATATGGATGGTAGATATAGGTTTTTGTAATCTGAAAATATAAAAACAGCAAGGTAACTAATGATAAAAGTGAGCACAAACGATATTGCAATGCGTTGAAACAAGGCCTAGGGTTCATACTTTCACTAGTGCAAGTTCTCTCAACAACAATAACATAATTGGATCATATAACAATCCCTCAACATGCAACAAAGAGTCACTCCAAAGACACTAATAGTGGAGAACAAACGAAGAGATTATGGTAGGGTACGAAACCACCTCAAAGTTATCCTTTCTGATCGATCTATTCAAGAATCCGTAGTAAAATAACATGAAGCTATTCTTTCCGTTTAATCTATCATAGAGTTCTTACTAGAACCAAAACCCTAATGTCACCTAATGTCACCTTAAGACACAAATCAACCAAAACCCTAATGCCACCTAGATACTCCAATGTCACCTCAAGTATCCGTGGGCATGATTATACGATATGCATCACACAATCTCAGATTCATCTATTCAACCAACACAAAGTACTTCAAAGAGTGCCCCAAAGTTTCTACCAGAGAGTCAAGACGAAAACGTGTGCCAACCCCTATGCATAGATTCCCAAGGTCACGGAACCCGCAAGTTGATCACCAAAACATACATCAAGTGAATGACGTGATATCCCATTATCACCATAGATAAGCACGGCAAGACATACATCAAGTGTTCTCAAATCCTTAAATACTCAATCCGATAAGATAACTTCAAAGGGAAAACTCAATCCATTACAAGAGAGTAGAGGGGGAGAAACATCATAATATCCAACTATAATAGCAAAGCTCGCGATACATCAAGATCGTATCACCTCAAGAACACGAGAGAGAGAGATCAAACACATAGCTACTGGTACATACCCTCAGCCCCGAGGGTGAACTACTCCTCCTCGTCATGGAGAGCACCGGATGATGAAGATGGCCACGGTGAGGGTTCCCTCCCGTGGTGGTGCCGAACAGGTCCCGATTGGTTTTTGGAGGCTATAGAGGCTTGCGGCGGCGGAACTCCCGATCTATTCTGTTCCCTGAAGGTTTTAGGGTATATGGAGATATATAGGCGAAAGAAGTCGGTAAGGGGAGCCACGAGGGGCCCACGAGGGTGGACGGCGCGCCCAGGGGGTGGGCGCACCCCCCTGCCTCGTGCTCTCCTTGTTGATCCCCTGACGTGCACTCCAAGTCTCCCGTATTGCTTTCTTTCCAAAAAAATAACTTTTCCGAAGGTCTCATTCCGTTTGGACTCCGTTTGATTTCCTTTTCCGCGAAACTTTGAAACAAGGGAAAAAAAGAAACTGACACTGGGCTCTGGGTCAATAGGTTAGTACCAAAAGTAATATAAAAGTGCATAGTAAAGCCCATTAAACATCCAAGATGGATAATATAATAGCATGAATACTTCATAAATCGTAGATACGTTGGAGACGTATCAGCATCCCCAAGCTTAATTCCTGCTCATCCTCGAGTAGGTAAATGATAAAAGAAAGAATTTATGAAGTGTGAATGCTAGCAGGTGCATAAGTTTGATCAATGATAATTTCAATCACCTTTTCTAGCATCATTATATGTCATAACATTAGATCAACTCATAGAACTTCTCATGATCAAGTAACAAGCTATTCACATGTTAAAGTATAGATCATAAACTTTCTTGAAAACTAACAAACCGTCTTATTAGTCATCAAACAATTACAATTCATCTTATTTTCAGGAAGAGTATATGTCAGAGCTTTGATTTAGCAAACTCCACATACTCAACTATCATTTAGTCTTTCACAATTGCTAACACTCACGCGATATTTATGGGTTCAAAGTTTTAATCAGATACAGAGAAAGATAGGGGCTTATAGATTCGCCTCCCAACCTTTTACCTCAAGGGTAATGTCAACAATAATAGTTCATGATGCCTTACATCCAATTGGATATATATATATATATATATATATATATCAGAATCTTTCCAACACGAGGTGCTTGCCAAAGGATAAAATGAAAAAGGAAAGGTGAATATCACCATGACTCTTGCATAAAAGTAAAAGATATGCCCTTCGCAGAGGGAAGCAGAGGTTGCCATGCGCTTTTATAGTTGGATGCACAAAATCTTAATGCGAGGGAACATCACTTTATATTGCCACTTGTGATAGGGACCTTTATTATGCAGTTCGTCGCATTTATTTCTTCCATATCACAATGATCGTATAAAGCTTATTTTCTCCACACTAAAAGATCATACATATTTAGAGAGCAATTTTTGTTGCATGCACCGATGACAACTTACTTGAAGGATCTTACTCAATCCATAGGTAGGTATGGTGGACTCTCATGGCAATACTGGTTTAAGGGATGTTTGGAAGCACAAGTAGTATCTCTACTTGGTGCAAGGAATTTGGCTAGCATGATGGGGAAAGGCAAGCTCAACGTGTTAGGCGATCCATGACAATATACTTTATTTCAGATATAAGAAAACATAACCCATTACGTTGTCTTCCTTGTCCAACGTCAACCTTTTATCATGTCATATTTCAATGAGTGCTCACAATTACAAAAGATGTACATGATAGTATATTTATATGTGAAATCTCTCTTCCTTCAATATTCTTTCATGAATTGTTCAAGTGACCAATACAATGTTTGCTAACCTTCAATAAATTTACCACCTCTACTTCTTATATGTAAAGTCATTACTCCCCATGGGATAAGCATATGAAACATATATAATTTCATATTTATGACATTCAAATCATTCAACCATTTACTCATAGGATATAAGTGAAGCACACGAGTAAATGACAAACTACTCCAAAAAGATATAAGTGAAGATCAATGAGTAGTTAAATAATTATGTAGCTATGTGAAGACTCTCTCCCATTTAAGAATTTCAGATCTTGGTATTTTATTCAAACAGAAAGCAAAACAAAATAAAATGACATGATGCTCCAAGCAAAACACATATCATGTGGTGAATAAAAATATAGCTCCAAGTAAAGTTACCGATGAACGAACACGAAAGAGGGGATGCCTTCCGGGGCATCCCCAAGCTTAGGCTCTTGGTTATCCTTGAATATTACCTTGGGGTGCCTTGGGAATCCCCAAGCTTAGGCTCTTGCCACTCCTTATTCCATAGTCCATCGAATCTTTACCCAAAACTTGAAAACTTCACAACACAAAACTTAACAGAAAATCTCGTGAGCTCCGTTAGCGAAAGAAAACAAAACACCACTTCATGGTACTGTAATGAACTCATTCTTTATTTATATGGTGTTAAACCTACTGTATTCCAACTTCTCAATGGTTTATAAACTATTTTACTAGCCATAGAGTCATCAAAATAAGCAAACAACACACAAAAAACAGAATCTGTCAAAAACAGAACAGTCTGTAGTAATCTGTAACTAACGCAAACTTATGGAACTCCAAAAAATTCTAAAATAAATTGGTGGACCTGAGGAATTTGTCTAGTAATCATCTGCAAAAAGAATCAACTAAATAGCACTCTCCAGTAAAAAGGTTTAGCTAATCTCATGAGCGCTAAAGTTTCTGTTTTTTTACAGCATGATCATAAAGACTTCACCCAAGTCTTCCCAAAGGTTCTACTTGGCACAAACACTAATTAAAACATAAAAACACATATAAACAGATGCTAGATCAAATATTTATTACCAAACAGAACCAAAAAGAAAGAACAAAAATAAAATTGGGTTGCCTCCCAACAAGCGCTTACGTTTAACGCCCCTAGCTAGGCATGATGATTTCAATGATGCTCACATAAAAGATAAGAATTGCAACATAAAGAGAGCATCATGAAGAATATGACTAGCACATTTAAGTCTAACCCACTTCCTATGCATAGGGATTTTGTGAGCAAACAACTTATGGGAACAAGAATCAAGTTGCATAGGAAGGCAAAACAAGCATAACTTCAAAACCTTAAGCACATAGAGATAAAACTTGATATTATTGCAATTCCTACAAGCATATATTCCTCCCTCATAATAATTTTCAGTAGCATCATGAATGAATTCAACAATATAACCATCACATAAATCATTCTTCATGATCTACTTGCATAGAAATTTTACTACTCTCCACATAAACAAATTTATTCTCATCAATAGTAGTGGGAGCAAACTCAACAAAATAACTATCATATGAAGCATAATCCAATTGAAAATTAAAATCATGATGACAAGTTTCATGGTTATCTTTATTCTTTATAGCATACGTGTCATCACAATAATCATCATAAATAGGAGGCATGCTTTCATCATAATAAATTTGCTCATCAAAACTTGGGGGACTAAACATATCATCTTCATCAAACATAGCATCCCCAAGCTTGTGGCTTTGCATATCATTAGCATCATGGGTATTCAAAGAATTCATACTAACAACATTGCAATCATGCTTATCATTCACATATTTTATGCCAAGCATTCTATGTAATTCTTCTTCTAGTACTTGAGCACAATTTTCCTTCCCATCATTTTCACGAAAGACATTAAAAAGATGAAGCATATGAGGCACCCTTAGTTCCATTTTTTTGTAGTTTTCCTTTATAGACTAAACTAGTGATAAAACAAGAAACTAAAAGATAAGATTGCAAGATCTAAAGATATACCTTCAAGTACTCACCTCCCCGGCAACAGCGCCAGAAACTGCTTGATGTCTACTACGCAACCTTCTTCTTGTAAACGTTGTTGGGCCTCCAAGTGCAGAGGTTTGTAGGACAGTAGCAAATTTCCCTCAAGTGGATGACCTAAGGTTTATCAATCCGTGGGAGGCATAGGATGAAGATGGTCTCTCTCAAGCAACCCTGCAACCAAATAACAAAGAGTCTCTTGTGTCCCCAACACACCCAATACAATGGTAAATTGTATAGGTGCACTAGTTCGGCGAAGAGATGGTGATACAAGTGCAATATGGATGGTAGATATAGGTTTTTGTAATCTAAAAATATAAAAACAGCAAGGTAACTAATGATAAAAGTGAGCACAAATGATATTGTAATGCGTTGAAACAAGGCCTAGGGTTCATACTTTCACTAGTGCAAGTTCTCTCAACAATAATAACATAATTGGATCATATAACAATCCCTCAACATGCAACAAAGAGTCACTCCAAAGACACTAATAGTGGAGAACAAACGAAGAGATTATGGTAGGGTACGAAACCACCTCAAAGTTATCCTTTCTGATCGATCTATTCAAGAGTCCGTAGTAAAATAACATGAAGCTATTCTTTCCGTTCAATCTATCATAGAGTTCATACTAGAACAACACCTTAAGACACAAATCAACCAAAACCCTAATGTCACCTAGATACTCCAATGTCACCTCAAGTATCCATGGGCATGATTATACGATATGCATCACACAATCTCAGATTCTTCTATTCAACCAACACAAAGTACTTCAAAGAGTGCCCCAAAGTTTCTACTGGAGAGTCAAGACAAAAACGTGTGCCAACTGCATAGATTCCCAAGGTAACAGAACCCGCAAGTTGATCACCAAAACATACATCAAGTGAATCACGTGATATCCCATTGTCACCATAGATAAGCACGGCAAGACATACATCAAGTGTTCTCAAATCCTTAAAGACTCAATCCGATAAGATAACTTCAAAGGGAAAACTCAATCCATTACAAGAGAGTAGAGGGGGAGAAACATCATAATATCCAACTATAATAGCAAAGCTTGCGATACATCAAGATCGTATCACCTCAAGAACACGAGAGAGAGAGAGAGAGAGAGATCAAACACATAGCTACTGGTACATACCCTCAACCTCGAGGGTGAACTACTCCCTCCTCGTCATGGAGAGCACCGGGATGATGAAGATGTCCGGCAGGATGCCGGAACAGGGTCCCGATTGATTTTTGGTGGCTACAGAGGCTTGCGGTGGCGGAACTCCCGATCTATTCTGTTCCCTGAAGGTTTTAGGGTATATGGAGATATATAGGCGAAAGAAGTCGGTAAGGGGAGCCACGAAGGGCCCACGAGGGTGGAGGGCGCGCCCGGGGGGGTGGGCGCGCCCCCTGCCTCGTGCTCTCCTCGTTGATCCCCTGACGTGTACTCCAAGTCTCCCGTATTTCTTTCCTTCCAAAAATAACTTTTCCGAAGGTTTCATTCCATTTGGACTCCGTTTGATATTCCTTTTCCGAAAATATCAAACAAGGAAAAAACAAAAAGCGCACTGGGCTCTGGGTCAATAGGTTAGTCCCAAAAGTAATATAAAAGTGCATAGTAAAGCCCATTAAACATCGAAGATGGATAATATAATAGCATGAATACTTCATAAATTATAGATACGTTGGAGACGTATCAGGACTCCTGAGCATCACGACTCAGGAGCCTAACTGGCCACGTAGCCCCTCACCCCCTGGCCTCGTCCTGGCGATCCGAATGAGTCAGCGGCGGCTGAAGTATGCACGGGGTCGGGCCCTGCCAATGCAGAACGCTAAAGCCTAGTTTCGTGTTTCCTTCCCAAAGGTTGTTTGCACGTCAAGGGGGATTCCTGAGCACCACGACTCAGGAGCCTAACTGGTCACGTAGCCCCTCACTCCTGGCCTCGTCCTAGCGATCCGGACGAGTTAGCGGCGGTTGAGGTATGCGCGGGGCTGGGCTCTGCCGACGTAGAATGATAAAGCAAATAGGAAGGAAATCGCGAAAAACTAACAATTATTACAAGACATATTGTTCTTCAAACACCAAATGGAAGTTTTGACGCCTCCACGAGGCATGTTGCATGTCGCAGGCAAGTTCGCAGGAAAATAAAAATGGGAAGGAGCGCCATCATCCACCAGCAAACCTCTCCCTCAGCCTTGGGCACCGTCGTCAGGAAGCACCTTTCCATCGGATACGTCGCCGTCGCCCGTGTCGTCATCCTTGGTCGTGGGATCTGAGATGCCATCGGCAGGAGGTGCAGGTCGATGGCGAGGAACTTCTTCAACAAGGCCTCCACCTGGCCCTTCACGGCTTCAGTAGCAGCCTCACAGCTGATGAGGACATCCCAGCCATGGATACCACACCAACAATCATCAACGGTCCAACCACAAGAAGTCATGCAATGCAAATACATGATCAGGTGAACGCTAACTTAAGTGTATCATTTAACCTTGAAATCATGGTTGTGCCTTCACCTCCTTTGTTGTTGGTTGAATGCAGGTGCAATATCGAAGAAGGCCAAACACAGATCAGTCCGTGCAAAACAATGTTTTATGGCGAAGAAACAAAGTTAGGAGTTCATGAAGAAATGAGTTGTCAGCTAAAGAAACTTTGTTCCGATTCTGACGAAACAATGTTTTGCATGAGTTTGGATATCCCAACTTGCGAAAGGCTTCCCTTACCCGAATATGCTGCTGAAGGAAATATTGTTTGACTCCAGTGAACAATGTTTGGTCGGGAACTGCCAACCACCTCCAACGAGAGTTTTCCATAAGCTACCTCATTAAGTCTCGAAGCCATTTAGTCAAACCAAAGCTGGTTCTCCTTCACACCTAAGCTGGTTCCCGAAGCTAGTTTGTTTCCACACCTATCCAGGGGGGTTGTCCCGATTATAAATAGGCTAGCTCTTCCCTTCGTTGGGGACTTTTTTCCATTTCTATCAAAGACCAAAGACATAGACTCCTCCAGAGATTGGAGAGCTCTTGTTATCCTTATTCTCGTGATTCCTTGAGAAATTGCTCCTAATTCGTGCTCCACGACTAGATCGTGTTGTGTGGATTAGAGTTCGTGGTTTCTCTTGCGGATTGCACCTATCCCGTGCTCCACGACTTGAGCGTGGTTGTGTGGGGTAGTATTGTGGGTAATGGATCGGCGAATGTTCGGATTACAAGCTTCGGTGAGCCTCCTCCTCGTCGGGTCATAATCTCTTTGTCGGTGTCAAAACCGGCGGATCTCGGGTAGGGGGTCCCGAACTGTGCGTCTAGGCGGATGGTAACAGGAGACAAGGGACACGATGTTTTACCTGTGTTCGGGCCCTCTCGATGGAGGTAATACCTCCTCCCGCTTGATTAATATTGATGATATGGGTAGTACAAGAGTAGATCTACCACGAGATCAGAGAGGCTAAACCCTAGAAGCTAGCCTATGGTATGATTGTTGTTCGTCCTACGGACTAAAACCCGTCGGTTTATATAGACACCGAATAGGGTAAGGGTTACACAGAGTCGGTTACAATGGTAGGAAATCTACATATCCGTATCGCCAAGCTTGCCTTCCACGCCAAGGAAAGTACTATCCGGACAAGGGACGAAGTCTTCAATCTTGTTCTTCATAGTCCAGAGTCCGCCAAAGATGATAGTTCAGCTATCCGGACACCCCTAGTCCAGACTCCTCGGTAGCCCTGAACCAGGCTTCAATGACGCATTTAGTCCGCGCGCATATTGTCTTCGGCATTGCAAAGCGGGTTCCTCCTCCAATACTTAGAAGGGTTTGAACACAAGGATAGTGTCCGGCTCTACAAAACAAGTTCCACATACCACCGTAGAGAATAATTTTGCACAGATCTCATCGACGATTCCGCGGCTTGACATCACACCACGGCCAGCCTTTATATGAATCGCTTTTTATTGTCCCACCTCAGCGCGTTTAGCGAGACGGTTTCCTTGGCACGCCTTATCAACGCGAGATCGTGCCCCTTATTCCGGGATTCTCATCAATACGGACGTAGGTAACCCAACCGCGCCAATCGATTGCGGCGCTTGGGAGATAAGTGAGTTTTATCAGTCGGTGGGGACGATAGCCTCGTCCGTCCATATAAGGGATAAGGATCCACCCTTTTCACCCACGCCTTCTTCCTCCTTTGCTCATCCGCTTCACAAGACTCGAGCCCAGCGCCCAAGTCCACACATCCCACCTCAACCTTCTCCAACTATGTCCAGAGCGGAGGCAGTGGATGGCCTCCTCCGTCATGGAGGGGCACATCAAAAAGCTGCGGAAGGCCGATACTTGTCCGACAACATCACAGATCGGCTCCCCAACAAGGGCAGCTCATTCCCACCCCAGGCCCCATGAGAGGGTGGTGTTCTCACCCACTTCCTCCATGGACTAGGTTTTCCACTTCACCCATTTGTCCGGGGCTCATGTTCTACTACGGCCTGGATTTCCACGATCCGCCCCGAACTTCATCCTCAACATCTCGGCGTTTATCGTCAGTGTGCGAGGCCTTCCTCTGCATCCAGCCCCACTTTGGCTTATGGTCAAGACCTTCAATGTCAAGCCGAAGGTAGTGGGCGGCCGCCAAGCAGAGTGCAGAGGCGCCATGGTTGGCAAGATGGCCAAAGTCCTATGGCTCGGGGGCTCCTTTGTAGAGACCATAAAGGGGTGGCAATCGGGGTGGTTCTACATCACCGAGCCGCGTGACTCTCAATGGGCGGCGGCCCCCGAATTCCGATCTGGCTTCCCCACATGGCTCACATCATGGAAAGAGACGGGCCAGACGTGGGAGGATTCGGATGAGCTGTCCGGACTCCAAACTTGCGTCCGAAACCTGGTGGACAAGAATCTCAGGCTTGTCAACGTAATCCAGGTGATGCTCATCCGCCGGAGTCTCCCATGCCAACAACGGGCCTTCAAATTGTGGGAGTTCGATCCGGCACAGCACCCAACTCTGAAAAGGCTCTTCGACACTACGTACGAAGACGCCTGGAAGGTGCTGTTCAGGGGCGCCGAGGCTCCCACATCCGCTACCGAAGATTGCGGATTCAGCTCGCAGCGTCAAGCCAGCGAGGTAAGTTATTTTTCCCTTTATGGGACTCTTTTTTCATAGTTTGACTCTATGCGGATCTAAAACTCCCTAACCTTTGACAGATCGGCTGAAGACGTCCGGACAGATTAACTGTCTGGCCCCTTTGCCAGAAGACCCAGCGGACGCCCGATTGACGGGGCTGCTGGCTCCGGCACCTCACGTGGTGCCGGAGAAGAAGGCCACGGGAACTCGAAGGAGCTCCCGGCGCTAGGTGCTGTCGGACTCATCGCCCGACAACCCTGAGGCGGAATCCTCCTCTGAGGAAGAGGAGGAGGAAAAAGAAGCCTCTCCCCCAGCGGGGAGAGAGAACAAAAGGAAGGCCGCCCCAACTGGGGAGGCCGGAGGGTCCAAGAAGGGAAGGACCCTTCCTCCGGACTTCTCCACCAACGCCGACAATGACAAGGAGGAGTGGCCAACAAGGGCCAAGCCCCTGGCGAGATCGCAAGTGTCTGGATACCCATGGCTTTTTTTCATTGCATAGTGTTCTCTAATGCCGAACAATCATGCAGCCCGCCCAAGGACGAGCTTGCCGCTTCGTCGAGCGGGTCCCTGAATTCATCGGAAGTGGAGACTACTTCACTTCCGGCCGCCTCCTCACCTCACGCTGCTGACGACGCCGAGGTGGGGCCCCAAGGGGGGCCTGGTCAAGAGGAGGTGGCGCAGGAGGCGCCGCAAGGCAGCCTCCCGGACTCGAGACGCGGGGAGCGAGACCCTAGGGGCTCTAAGCCCGACCCTTGTCCGGACTCCATACCGAACCTTCAGCGGTTCCAAGTCCGCAAGCAGCCCCTTCAGAGGAAGGGTAAGACGCCGTGTCCTCCATCCAACCGAGGCACCGGATAGCATCGGGGCGCTTACAATGCCTCCATCGAGGAGGAGCACCACACTGTTATGAGTGTGGCGATCCGAAAGTTCAGTCCGCCAAGAGCGGGCTGACTGAAGCCTGCAACGGCCTTCTAACAAGCTTTGAGGTAAGTGTTCAATATATGTAAGAAGATTACCGCATAGACAGTAGCCCCTGATGCTAAGTTCGGTGTTCGGAAAGAAAAGCCGGACTGAGGATCTAAAAAGATATATGCCGGAGTCTAACATAATTATGTCAATATGGGAATGCAGGCTCCCTGACTGACGCTACACCGATCATGGAGGTCAATGCATTGAAGGAGAGCCTCGAGCGGTCCGAGAACGAGCTCGGCCAAGCCAAGAAGCAGCCCGAGGACAAGGAAGGTAAGTAATACCTTATGGAATTTAAAAATGTGGTTGCAAAAGATAACAGGAATAACATGGGTACTGCAGGGCCACGAGCGAGGTGGCGACCACGAAGGAGGCAAAGTCCATGACCGAAACAAAGCGGCTGCGGAGCGCACCGAGCGAGAGAAGGGGAGGCGAGCTGGCGGAGAATGCGACAAGAGCTCCAGTGCTCTCATGGAAAAACACGAGGTTTGGAGCGTGACTCAAGACCGAGAGTCCGAGCTTGCCTCGACTCTTGAGAGTGCCAAAGCTGCTAAGGCCGAGGCCCAAAAAGCCCTCCAGAGATTGAGGCAATAAAGAAGATCACAAGGGTAAGGCATTCTTTATGCAGAGCAAGAATGTAAAAGTCAATTATCTAGTACTTACCCAATCCGGAGCTCTCCAGAGCGCTCGCAGATCAGCCGTGGAGTGTCTCCGATGCCGCCGCTTACCGAGCCAAAGAAGGGAGCTCGACGGAAAAGGTGTATTGGTCTCAGATGCTTGAGGCCGAACACCAGTGCCCTTGAGCGACCAATCAAGCAATTGGTCGAGCTCCACAAGGTCGCCGAACAGGCCATGAAGGGCCTTATAGCTCGGCTGTGGCCAAATGAGGCCATGCCAGGAGCTACTTGGGCTAGTGCTGGCGGCTGGTGGATGCCTGCCCATGGATCAAGTCATCAAGCGCCCGCTCTGTATTGAAGGTGCTCAGAGGGCCTTTGCTCGTGCTAAGGTGCACTTTGGGCAAGCTGGACGCTGAGAAGCTGGTGACGGACAGGCCGTCGCGGCAAAGAACATCGCAAGCCCGAGAAGTATTATGAGGGCGCTGAAGGGTGCCCGCCTTATAGCGGTGAATGCTCCAAAGATGTAACATTTGAGTAGACTCGCATTTGTTATCCTGACGCTGAAAACTTTTTCATATGCGCTAAGCAACGCTTTTGAATTTAAAATATTACCTTCAGGCGGCCATTTATCAAATTTGAGAGATGGCGAAGTCGTTATTTCAGCCCCATGCCACGAAAGTGCCGGGTGTTCGGATAAACTTGAGCGCTCTTGTTCCCATTCTTGGGTCCTTCGAGGGAGGCGCCAACGCAATTAACCAGGCAACCGGACTATAATGCTTGAACACTCTCACTTAGCCATAGAATTCTATAATTTTAAATTTCGTGAAGTCCCTAGTATTCGAAGACCGAGTTCGGGCGCTATCACGCCTTGGCCGGACAATGCCGCCTCGCTCTAAGCGGCATAAGTCTTTAGGGACTCAAGAAACCTCTCGAACAGCGATCGCTCTCGCCTTATCATGACGGTCAGTTTTAGCTTTCCACCGAGGTGCTCAACCCAACTCAACCGGGCACAATCACAGTGGTTCTCCCAGCTACCTTAGCCGATATAATGGAACGAAGGTACCAAAACATGGGAGCCGGGCAAACCCAACTATTGACCCAAGACATGATTCGGAGTCGATGCATATAATGCTATAAGTTCGGGTGCCGCACTTGTGAAAGTGTTCGACTTGTCACACCATGTTTTGGGGTACATAAGCCCTCGGTGTATTGGCCGCACTAAATTGTACGGTTGCGCAATGTCATAAATGAGCATATATAATGGGAAAGAATTCAATGATAGTCAAGAGCTATATATTGGTTATTCAAAAGAAACTGCAAATAAAAGCAGAACGATACAAATTGTGCAATAAGCAAGGTATGGGACTTTTGATATGTCCTCTTCCAGGGGTAAGTTTATGTGTGGTATGTAAAACAGGTATACTGCTCGTAATAGAGACCACCTGGACACTCGATGCATTTTTCTGCTTCCCTGGCTGTTGCATCGTGTATTCGGCGCGAATGCCGGACAGGGCTTCTGGAGAACAGAGTCCTAAAAGTAAAAGAAAGAAAAAGAGAAGAGAAAAAAAGGAATGACACAAACGGGAGCCCCTAGTGCGGTCTAGCCGCATTCTGGGCATGCCGTGGTCGTGGCTCGTCCCCTATGTCCATGGTGCTTCAGAGCGCAATTACATGCGCGTAGTACTGGCTTCGCAAGTTCGCGAGGGCTGGGTTTGGGGCTACATTACTACGCTTGTTCGGAACGTGCCAGGCGGTCTTGCTGTAGGTTACTCCGGGCGCGCTTGACAGTGTCTGATTGTTTATTGGCCGGATCGAGAATTGCCTTAAGAGGTTGTTCGCACTTCGCCGCAGGGCGGCCGTATGCTCCTCCGTTCGGAGGGAGCGTTCGGTGTTTCCATTGACCGTGATTACGCCTCGAGGGCCTGGCATCTTGAGTTTGAGGTACGCGTAAGGCGGCACCATATTGAATTTTGCGAATGCGGTTCGTCCGAGCGATGTGTGATAGCTGCTGCGGGCGGGACTATGTCAAGATTAACTCCTCACTCCGAAGTTATCCGGGATCCAAGACCACTTCAAGTGTAACGGAGCTCGTGCAGTTGGCCTCTACACTGGAATGACGCCTTTAAAGGTCGTCTTTGTGGGTTTGATCCTTGACGGTCTATGCCCATTTTGCGCCCTGTATCCTGATAAATCAGGTTCAGGCTGCTGCCGCCATCCATCAGGACTCTGGTGAGGTGAAATCCGTCAATAATTGGGTCAAGAACCAATGCGGCGAAACCGCCATGACGGATGCTAGTGGGGTGGTCCCTTCGATCGAAGGTGATCGAGCAGGAAGACCATGGGTTGGACTTCGGGGCAACTGGCTCCATCGTGTATACGTCCCTTAGTGCGCGCTTCCGCTCCCTTTTGGGTATGGGGGTTGTGTATATCATGTTCACCGTCCGCACTTGTGTGGGAAAGCCCTTCTATCCTCTATTGTTCAGCGGCCGGGGCTCTTCCTCGTCATCGCTATGCAGCCCCTTGTCGTTGTTTTCGGCACTTAGCTTGCCTGCTTGCTTGAACACCCAACAATCCTTGCTGGTGTGGTTGGCTGGTTTTTCGGCGGTGCCATGTATCTGGCACAAGCGATCGAGTATTCGGTCCAAGTTGGATGGGCCCTGGGTATTTCTTTTGAATGGCTTCTTCCGCTGACCGGGTTTAGAGCCTCTGAATCCAGCATTTATCGTCAGATCTTCAGCATTATCACCGCACGCGGCGCTTATGCTTGTTGCGACGCGACCGCCATTGTTGTCCTTGGTATCCGCACTACCGTGGTGTTTGGCCAAGTTGTTGCTTCGAGCTAGCCAGCTGTCCTCTCCCACGCAAAAGCGGGTCATGAGTGTGGTGAGGGCTGCCATGGATTTCGCTTTTCCCGTCCCTAGGTGCCGGGCTAGCCACTCGTCATGGATGTTGTGTTTGAAGGCTGCTAGCGCCTCGCATCCGGATAGTCGACGATCTGATTTTTCTTTGTTAGGAACCGCATCCGTAATTGTCCGCCGATTCTTCCGCTCTGAATTATATGGCTAAGGTCATCAAGATCTGGTGGTCGCATATATGTGCCCGGAAGTTATCAAGGAATGCGGCTTCCGTGTCCTCCCAACAACCGATTGACTCTGCTGGCAAGCTGTTGAGCCAATGCCGAGCTGGTCCTTTAAGCTTGAGTGGGAGGTATTTGATGGCATTTAGATCATCACCGCAGGCCATGTGGATATGGAGGAGATAGTCCTCGATCCGCATCAGCAGGATCTGTGGTACCATCGTATGATTCGATGTTTACGGGTTTGAAGCCCTCGTGGATTTGATGATCCATTACTTCATCCGTGAAGCATAGTGGGTGTCTTGGCGCTCAGATTGGGCTATATCACGACGTAGCTCATATGAGCTTTGTTCATCGTGTTCGCCCAGCCGGTTTGCTGTATCCGCGTGACGGTAATCATCCCGAGTCGTTATTTCGCCCATGCGATCTGTAGATCGATCTTGTATGCTTTGCCTTATCCTCCAATATATCTCACAAGTCCGCGCGCTTCCCGTGCCTTGGTACTTTTTGAGCGGCGTCGGGCGTGGCTTGAGCAGAGGGCCGAGAGGCTTCTCGTCGCGCCACGGGTGGCCGGTCTGCCATGTCGCAATCGGTGACGTGGGTGCTTCCTCCTCCGATCGAGGCAACGGCCTGCGCTTGGGGTAGCTTTTGAGGGGCGCTCGAGTTCATACTCTTCGCTGCAAGGACTTCACCCATCTATCGCCTAGCAGGTCTTGGTCAGCTCTAAGTCTGTTGCTGCTTTTCTTGAGGCTGCTTGCCGTGGCTATGAGCCTGCGTTTAAAACGCTCTTGTTCGACGGGTCCTCAGCACGGCAATTAATTCGTCGTCGAGGCTTGCCTCATCTTCGGAGGGGGCGATAATTATCGCCCTCTACCTCTCTTTCGCCGCACTATCATGCAGACTTGCTTCTCCCTCCTCCCGCGCCGAGTCCTGCCGGAGGGGTCATCTTCGCACTGCTCGTGGTATTATTGTCTCCGTGCGGAATCGCCGCTTTTACCGTGGCGGATTTAGAGCGCGCCACCGACGCCGGCGCTTGGGTTGTTTCTTGGAGGGTCATCCTCCGCCGCTCCATCGCCATTCCCATCTTTTGGGATGTCCACCATGTATATGTCATATGACGAGGTGGCCTTCTAGTGCCCGTGGGCGCCGGCTCTTGATCGCCTCCGCACCGCCGTCCATACCGTCGATGTCTTGAGTCGAAGTCGAGCATGTCGGTTAAATCATCGGCGAGTGGCTATAAAGTGGGTGGTGGGTGGGCGTTGAATTTCTTCGTCGTCCAATCCCAACCTTCCTTACTATAGTTCGCCAGGGCTCCTCGACAAAGAGAGAGACTTTAATGAGTTCAGGATATCGCCAAAGGGCGAGTGCCGAAAGATGTCCGTGGCGGTGAACTCCATAATCGGCGCCAATCGGATTCGACCGTAGAGGCGCTGGAGGTTCGGAGTCCGAAGCGAATCCGCACCGGGAGTCACGAGCTTTGCAAAGGACAGGATGGTGTTTGGCTCAATCGCCAGAGAGATTTCAGCCCCGAGGCGGTGTTCAACCAACCGCCCTCGATCGGCAAAACCGCTCCGGATTAAGGGTCGGAGCGGCATCAGTGCGCCCTCCGTGGCACTGCTCGCGGCGAGCTAGATCGCACCCATCAAGACAGTCGCACGCTTTCTGGTGGCTCGAATCCGTCAAGATCAAGTCTCCGCGACATCAGCCGTATAGTTCAAGCTTCCAAATCTAACCTGATGGCCAGGGGCGAGCTTCGATCTGCTCCGGATGGCCTAGCGAATTGGCCCATAGTGCAAAGCCGCCAATCGAAGATCTGTCCGGGAGAAAAGTCTCACCGAATGCGCCGTTGTTGATGATTGAAGGAGCCATCGGGCCTATAGGTGACGACACATAGGAACTCTCAATGAAAGCACCAATGTCGGTGTCAAACCGCGGATCTCGGTAGGGGGTCCCAAACTGTGCGTCTAGGCGGATGGTAATAGGAGACAAGGGACACGATGTTTTACCCAGTGTTCGGGCCCTCTCGATGGAGGTAATACCCTACTCCTGCTTGATTAATATTGATGATATGGGTAGTACAAGAGTAGATCTACCACGAGATCAGAGAGGCTAAACCCTAGAAGCTAGCCTATGGTATGATTGTTGTTCGTCCTACGGACTAAAACCCTTTGGTTTATATAGACACCGAATAGGGTTAGGGTTACACAGAGTCGGTTACAATGGTAGGAAATCTACATATCCGTATCGCCAAGCTTGCCTTCCACGCCAAGGAAAGTCCTATCCGGACAAGGGACGAAGTCTTCAATCTTGTATCTTCATAGTCCAGGAGTCCGGCCAAATATGGTAGTTCGGCTATCCGGACACCCCCTAGTCCAGGACTCCCTCACTCTTATTTTCCATTTTTTGGCTGCTTGCAGCTAGTTATCCCCATCCATCTTCCGATCCTACCCCGTGAAGATCGGACCTCCCCTTGTACTCCCTCTTCTCCGAAGACGGGGTCGCATCATCTGGTATTCAGAGCAAGGTTTACACGGTAGGATCTTTATCCTTTTAGCTAGATCTATCCTTTTTAGTTTGGTTTTTCCCCGTCCTAGAGTCCAAAGACAAAAGGCCACAAAAAATCCAAGCCTTTGTTTGCTGAGATCTAGTTGTTTGCTTTCCTCTTTGTGTTTGCACCAAGTTCTATCCAAAGTTGTTGTTATTTTCTTTGAGTCTTGTTGGATCTTTTGTGCTGCAAAAAAAAGAGAGAGAGAAAGAAAAAGAGTGAGAAAAAGCATAAAAAAGAGCAAAAAAAAGAGAAGAGAAAGTGTTGAGCAAGTGTGCAATCATTTTCAGTTGGGTGAGAAATTTCAGAAGTTGTAGTGGCAAGTGTTGCAGCTCAAACATGGTGCAAGGATCTACAAATTTTTCTTGTTCATTCGGTTTGCATCGATTGGATCTCAGCACTAGCCCTCCCTTTTTACCCCACCCAGATCCACCTAGAAACTGTCAGCTTCCTTCCTTTCATTCGCTTGTCCACTCCTGATTTGCTACTTCCGCACAGCCGCCAAGGAATCATTAGAATTTGGGTAAGCAAGAAGGTGAGCTGAGTTTTTTCCACATATATTTTTCTTTTATCCACTTGTTTCCAAGAGTTAACATGACAGGATCCAACTCAAGTGTACATGGACATCAACATGTGGAAGATGATCTCCCAAAAACTCGCGCAACACTTGGTGATATGATTGAGTTGCGGCCATGCGAAGGATGTTCAGTGGTCGTCTTCCTATCGCGGGTAATGGGGATCAACATCAACACAGCCCCGCTGCCTCGCTGGCCGCCGACAACCGGCAACGTCAAGAACACAACGATCACCATGTTGGTCGTGGTACAGCAGCAGGAGTTGCTGCCCACGGCGCCCCTGTTGTTGGTGCTGAACGGAGGCGTGGCAAATTTGCTGCCCCCCATGAGGGTGGGCTGCATGGAGGAGAAGCTCGCGGGCGAGCCCATGACCCCCGCGGGTTTGCTGCTGATCACCAGCGACGACCGGCACATGATGGTGACGCCATCTTCCTTGAAGATCTCCCCGAGCATGGTGACGAAGATGAAGGCATGGGGGACTATGAACCCTACTCCCCGCCTCGCCGTGGTGCTGTTTTTGGTCGCCATGGTCATCATTATGACCGCCGTGATCAGGATGACCGTGACAACCAAGCGAGAGTGAAGCTACATGTGCCATCATTCATGGGAAAAGAGGATCCAGATGCATATATTGAGTGGGAAGAGAAGTGTGACCAAATCTTTCGCATCCATGGTTTTTCAGAAGCCAAGAGAGTTGATCTTGCTGTTATGGAATTCTTTGGTTATGCTCTTACATGGTGGAATCAGCTGCAAGACGATCGGTTGATGTCAGGCAATAATCATATCCGCAGCTGGAATTTGCTGAAGGAAGTCATGAGGCGCCATTTTGTTCCATCATACTATGAGAGGCAATTGTACAAGCAGTTGTAGGGGCTCACTCAAGGTTCCCGCATTGTTGAGGAGTACTATAAAGAGATGGAGGTGCTGCTAATTTGGACAAGAACCCGTGAAAGTGATGAGGCGAAGATGGTGAGATTTTTACATGGGCTGAATGATGAAATATCAGATTTTGTGGAGATGTTTACTTATGATACACTACAAGATGTGGTTCATCAAGCTATACGAGTTGAGAAGAAGAATCTGCGTAATGGTCGTACTCGTGCTTTCCAAGGCCGCAACACCACCCGTTCCTGGCAGCGAACAAAACAGCCATATGGCTCTCAGTTTGAGGGTGCACCACCTAGGCACACACATGCCTCGACGACTTCCTCACCTGCTATTCGCAATCAAGATAAGAGGTCATCAGCTACAACAGGAGTATCATCTGCTCCACCTCCAGAAAAGATTTCTACACGCAGCAGCGACATTCAATGCCACAAGTGCAAAGGAAGAGCTCGTATTTCTTCGGAATTCCCAAGCAAAAGAACTATGATCATCAATGAACGAGGTGAATGGGAGTCTGAAAGTGACCCCGAAGGTGGGAATGATGAAGTGGAAGAGGAGCAAGGTTGGGAAGTAGGAGGAACTATTTTATCTCATGAGAAACTTGATGGAGAAGCTTTGGTTGTATGTCGTTCACTTAACGCCCAGGTTGTGGAGGAGGAAAAGGGGCAGCGGCATAATCTTTTCCACACCCGTTGCCTTGTCAAATCAAAGATATGTCGAGTGATTGTTGATAGTGGCTGCTGCAACAATATTGCAAGCACGGAGATGGTCGAGAAGCTTCAATTGCAAACAAAACGTCACCCACACCCATACCCCATGCAATGGTTGAATGATCGTAGCGCAATTAAGGTGATTAGCAGCGTGCAAATACCAATTTCAGTTGGGACATATCAAGATGATGTTGAGTGTGATGTGGTGCCAATGCATGATTGTCACTTGCTTCTTGGACGACCGTGGTTGCATGACCGTGATGTGCAAATCAGCAGGCTGCGAATCACTTATGTTTTGTCCATAAAGGAGAAAAGTTCACTTGGCTGCCCATGACATCCGAGGAAGTCTATCTTGATGAGATGAAAAGCAAAGGAAAGAAAAAGGGAGAGAGTGGTCATACACAACGAGTGAGCCACCAACATAGCGAGGGAGTGTTTCCACAGCCAAAAGCTCCACAGCCAAATATGACCAAGCCCCGGGAAAAACAGGGATTAGTTATGATGGCTAGGAAAAGGGATATGCAGGAATTGAGAGAACCTAATGCTCCATTCTTTGTACCCATGTACAAGGAAATTTTATTGGCTGCTAACGACTTACCCTCAACTCTTCCTAGTGTTGTTTTGGATCTTTTGCAGGAGTATGGGGATGTGCTTCACAAGGAGGTGCCACCCAGATTGCCGCTGAAGCGAGGCATTGAAGACCAAATCGACTTGGTTTCGGGCGCCCCGCTTCCAAATTTTCCACATATTGAGAGTGCTAAGAGGGGTGAGTTAAGTGACTCCACCAAATGTGAGGAAGAATGTCCATTTTCCAAAAATCCACACATTGAGAATGATAAAAGAGGTGAGATGAGTGACTCCACCAGATGTGAGGAAGAGTGTTCACTTCCCAAAAGTCCACATAATCAGAGTGATAAGAGAGGTGAGGTGAGTGAGTCCACCAAATGTGAGGATCAGATTGTTCAAAATGAGATTAGAGAGACAGAATATCACCACCCATGTATACCTCACATTCAGGAAGAGAGGATTAGTGAGTTGTGTGAGTCCACCAAATATGAGGGTGAGGTAATCCACCACAAGATTAGAGAAATGAGTGAACCACAAGATATTATACCTCACCATCAAAGTGAGCGGAGTAGCGAGTTGTGGTTGTCCACCAAATCTGAGCTTGAGGTGTTTACACACAATATCAAAGAGCTGAATGATCCACCAAATGAAGGGAGAGAAGACTATTCAAGTGCTAACCATTCACAAAGTTCTCTTTATTTGAAGTATATGCAGATACAAAAATCATACTTAGCTGCCCTGTTACATCGCTGGGAGGATGAGATCCATGAACAATTATGGCGCACATGGAGTACCATCAAACCAACATCATGTTGGGAAAATGATCTTCAAAAAAGGCATGGAGGTACTCAGTGAGTTAAAATAAAATAGATCATTCATTTTGAGGCATCCCAAGGTATGCACTTATGCACTCTTAAAGCATTGGCGCGATGAAACCAGGGAAAAGATGTTTGCTATGTCATCCATCAAACAATACCCTTTTGGTAGTCATAACCAAACCATCAAGGAGCCAACAAAACTAAAAGTTGAATATGTCGTTTCAAATTTTCCTTGGCCAAGATATTTTTTATTGTCCTCGTGCTATTATTTTGTAGACCGAAGGAAGTCGAGGGTGACTTTTCTTCAAGAGAGGGAGGATAATATGAACATGGATGTGCCTGATTACAAGTTTGCACTCCATGGAAATGTTATCTGGAAAGAATTGTTGAGTCGTACAAAACATTTGAAGTTTGCAAAGGTGAAAGCTAAACATAAACATTTGATAATATGTCAGGACCCCGATCCTAAGTCACATCGATCTAGCATGTAACACATCATATCACTTTGCGGCCTCACGCACGGTATTCCCACGGGTGCCACCTTACCTGGCCCGGGACCGTTTGCGCCTTTTGGCTCACGTATATGATAGTGTCGCTAGCATCCATATGACAGAGAACCCGGCCGACATGACTAGTCGAAACCCAAAGTGGCACTAACTTACGGGACATGCATACATGACCCAAAGATCGAACGACGGTCAACAAATGAGTGAATCCGGGCTATAGCAGGACCCCGGTAAACCGGGCTGTAGCAGGCTAACAGGACTCCGATATACACCATGTGACATTTCCCCAAAGGGACAGACACAAGATCGAAGTAGGACACATGCCGGCCAGTCTAAGTGTTCCGGAGCAGTAGCAACTGGGCTAACAGGACTCTGGGAACCCCGGGCTGTAGCAGACTACCATGGCTCAACGGAAGCACTAGACTACATTTCCCCATAAGAGAGGCTACCAAGGATAGACAACTAGGTTGTTGGATCCCACACATACCAAGCATTTCAAAATCATACACACAATATGCTCGATATGTGCAAATACAACATGGCATCACAACAAGACTCTATGACTCAGAGTATTTATTCATTAGGCTCTGAGGAGCCAAGTATTACAAACATGGGTCTCATGACCCAACATACAGAGCATACAAGCATCAAGCACATGCGGAAGCTTAACTTGTCTGAGTACAGACAACTACAAATGGAAAAGGCTGGGAAGCCTAACTATCTACAAGACCCTGCCGAGGACACAAGATTGAAGCTGAGGTAACAAGCTAAATGTCGAAGTCCACGCGGAACTACTAGTGAGACTGAAGTCTCTCTGCAAAAACATAAATTAAGCAAACGTGAGTACAAATGTACCCAGCAAGACTTACATCAGAACTAACTACATATGCATCAGTATCAACAAAGGGGGTGGTGGAGTTTAACTGCAGCAAGCCAACTTTGACTCGGTGGCTATCCTGAACTACGACTGCAAGTAACTCTTTTGAGGTGGCGCACACGAGTCCACATTTTCACCATATCAATACACCACTATGGATCCGCTTCCATCTCCCTAAGAGAACGCCATCCATAGCACTCACGCTTATCTTGCGCATTTTAGAGTATCCACTTTCACTTGTCTATGAACTGTACATGCAATTCAGAAGTCCTTTACCGCGGACACGGCTATTCGAATAGATCATGTTAACCCTGCAGGGGTGTACTTCTTCATACACGCTCTCGCCACTTACCACCATGTACACGTCGTGTATCTCGGCAACCTTCAAGCGGAAGCCTGGCGAGGGAGTCGGCCACGACCTGACTAACTACACAAGTCTCTAGTCCAGGTTTATCGCCTATTTGGGTTCCATCCGCAAGGAGATCCGGTCGGGGTGTCGCTCACGGCCCCAAACGATGTGTGCAAGGTTCCCAAGCACACCTCGGCGGATGGATCTACGCTTGGTACACCGTGCCAAGGTGCCTAGTCTGTCCCAAGCCCACCCGTACCGGGTGCCACTTGGTAGACTACTAACACTACCTACAAACACCAGAAACTAGTTGCAACTCCTGGACAGAGATCAGGTTGATTAATAAGTCGAGAGGGGCACTTAAGCATTCCAATGCATGGTAGTAACTGTTCATGGATCACAAACACAAAACTCTGTTCCTGAGGACGGTTTCAATGAGACAACCCACCATGTACTCCTACATGGCCTCTCACCGATACCTTTACCAAATCGTGTTCACACACTTAGCTCACAACAGTAGGACATGTTCACACACCTCTAATTCATCCCCGATGAATCAGACTTGACTCAACTCTAAGCAGTAGCAGGCATGACAAACAAGCATGAATGAGTAGGCACATCAAGGCTCAAACAACTCCTACTCATGCTAGTGGGTTTCATCTATTTACTGTGGCAATGACAGGTCATGTAGAGGAAAGGGGTTCAATTACCGCAGCATGTAACAGTTGAATCGTTGTTGTCCTAATGCGGTAAAATAGAGCATGAGCGAGAGAGTGGGATTGTATCGGAATGAACAAGGGGGTTTTGCATGCCTGGCACTTCTGAAGACGATAAGGCTCTTCATCGGTGCCATCGAACTCATCGTCGAAACATTCGTCTACCGAGGGGGAACAAACACCGGCAAACAAAAGGAACACAATCAATGCAATGCAACAATATGATGCATGAATGTGACATGGCAATATGCTATGATTTGAGCTAATGTAGCTAGCAACAATTTAAATGAAGGTTGTTTGAACCTAAGGTTCAAATTCAAACTCCACATAAGGCATTTCAAATGCCGTTAATCCAAATTGTCACATACTGTAGCTTTAGGTTTCTCAAACATGCATGAAAATGGTACAAATTGATAGATTTGATTTTTCTGATCATTTTTCATATATAATTTATTTCATTCTGAGTTATAGATTATTTTCTATGATTTTTAGAAGTTTTAACTATTTTCTGGAATTTCTTAGCCATTTCTGAAATAGAAATAATCCAGAAATGGTTTATTGCGTCAGCATTGCATCAGCAATAGGTCAGCGGTCAACAGGGTCAAACCTGACCGATGGGGCCCACTAGTCAGTGACACGGGTGCTAATCCCGCGTTGACTAGCACTTTGACCCGCTGCGGCGCCCATTGTCAGTGGCTGAAGGGCGGCTGAGCTGGCGGGGATTAGCGATAATGACTGCGCCACGTCGGACCTCGCCGGAGTTCTGCCGGCGGCGACCAAAGCGACGGCGGTGCAGCTCGGATTTGAGCTACGGGTGGTGGTTTTGAGCTTGGTTTGCATCTACGGGACGCTGGGACTCGCGCGCATCCATGAAGCAGGCAGGCGGAGCTGCGGTGGCCTGTGGTGACGGAAGCAGCGAGCTAGGTGGCGGCCGGAGTTCGGAGATGCGTGGGCGCTGCGTTGCGGGCGGCTAGTGAGCGAAGAGAGGGTTGTGCTGGGTTCCTGGGCACTCCAGGGGCACGCTAGGCAGCGCGGGGCGTCTAGAGGAGCTCGGCAGCAGCGCGCCCATCGGCCATGGCGGACGGCGGTGCGGGAGCTCCGTGAGCAACGGCTACGGGACGGCCTAGATGAAGGGGACGGGGGGGGGGGGTAAAAGGAGAGGAGCTCACGACAAGGTGAAAGGTGTAGATGGTGGGGCTGGGGACGACCCAGGTGGCGCGAATCGGCGCCGGCGATCTCGGTTGCCTGAGGTACAAGACGACGACGTCGGGGGCGTTGCGGTGCTTCCCAGCTCACGTGGCTCGGTGGGGTAGACGGGACGGCGTGGCGGAGCTCTCAAGCACGTTGGATGGGCGAGGGAGGGTCGGTGGCCGTGGCAACAGCGAGCGGCGGCGACGAGCATGCTCGGCCATCGGGGGGGAAGCAGAGGAGCGAGCGGGAGGGAGGTCCAGAGGGCGAGGGAGAAGTGAGAGGGGGGTCGGGGAGGTGGCGTGGCACTCGTGGAGGCGTCCAGGCCCTCGGCGGCAAGCAGGAGCTGGCGAGGCGCGCGCCCGCGGGCGGCGGCCACACGCGTTGTCCTCCTGGCGGGAGGTAAGTGATGATTGGTACATGGGCCTGGTGGGCTGGCTTCTCTCCAGGGCCAGGTAAGTTACACGTACTCTCTCTTTTCTAATTATGTTTTGTTTTTTATTTTGTTCTGTTTGTTTTGATTTAGTTTAGGCACTAAATAATTTTAATAAATTCTGAAAATTATTGTGGATGTTAGATGAACTATTCCAGAGCTCCACAAATAACTTCAGAATATTTGGACCATTTAAAAAAAATAGCATTTAAATGGCTCCAACTCAAATACTTTTGTGTTAATTCAAGAATAAAAAATGACCTAAAAATATCTTCATCATTTTGGCAGAGGTTTCCATCTTAACCAGAAATCATGAACTTTTCTTAGAACATTTTGGGTTCATTGAAAAAGATTTTATTTGAACCTATTTGAATTGCATTTGTGCTAGGGTTTATCAATCCCCAATTCAAATTTCTTGAATTTAATCATGATGACATGAATGCTTTCATGCAATTAGATACAAGCAATTCTAGGGCCGTGACATAATATCTTTGCATTGCTTCTTGGTACTGGCCTATTTTCTTTTGTGTGATGACCAGCTACAGTCGAGGACGACTCCTTTTCAAGAGAGGGAGGATGATAAGGACATGAAAACCATTCAACCCTTAGAGTTGAGGACGACTCCTTTTCAAGAGGGGGAGGATGATGAGGACATCCCAGCCATGGATACCACAGCAAAAATCATCAACGGTCCAACCACAAGAAGTCATGCAATGCAAATACATGATCAGGTGAACGCTAACTTAAGTTTATCATTTGACCTTGAAATCATGGTTGTGCCTTCACCTCCTTTGTTGTTGGTTGAATGCAGGTGCAATATCGAAGAAGGCCAAACACAGATCAGTCCGTGCAAAACAATGTTTTATGGCGAAGAAACAAAGTTAGGAGTTCATGAAGAAATGAGTTGTCTGCTGAAGAAACATTGTTCCGATTCTGACGAAACAATGTTTTGCACGAGTTTGGATATCCCAACTTGTGAAAGGTTTCCCTTACTCAACTATGCTACTGAAGGAAACATTGTTTGACTCCAGCGAACAATGTTTGGTCGGGAACTGCCAACCACCTCCAATGAGAGTTTTCCAGAAGCTACCTCATTAAGTCCCGAAGCCATTTAGTCAAACCAAAGCTGGTTCTCTTTCACACCTAAGCTGGTTCCCAAAGCTAGTTTGTTTCCACACCTATCCAGGGGGTTGTCCCGATTATAAATAGGCTAGCTCTTCCCTTCGTTGAGGACTTTTTTCCATTTCTATCAAAGACCAAAGACATAGACTCCTCCTGAGATTGGAGAGCTCTTATTATCCTTATTCTCGTGATTCCTTGAGAAATTGCTCCTAATTCGTGCTCCACGACTAGATCGTGTTGTGTGGATTAGAGTTTGTGGTTTCCCTTGCGGATTGCACCTATTCCGTGCTCCATGACTTGAGCGTGGTTGTGTGGGGTAGTATTGCGGGTTGTGGATTGGCGAATGTTCGGATTGCAAGCTTCGGTGAGCCTCCTCCTCGTCGGGTCATAATCTCTTATTTTCCATTTTTCAGCTGCTTGCAGCTAGTTATCCCCATCCATCTATCGATCCTACGCCGTGAAGATCGGACCTCCCCTTGTACTCCCTCTTCTCCAAAGACGGGGTCGCATCAACAGCGCTCTTCATCCACAGGCTCGAGCAAGACGCCAAGGTCGGCATTGTGATCGCGAAGATGAAGGTGGCTGAAGACACACGTCAGGGATGGCAAGGAAAGTGTGCGGGCTTCTCCCTCCACCATAGGGCCGATCCTGTTGACGACGTCCTCGAGCACCGCGACAAGATGAGGGAGCAGCTGGGCGGGGCCTTCATCATCGGTCGCCAGCGGCTTCTCCAAGCCCTTCTCGTAGAGCCCCCGCAGTGCTGCACGGGACCTCTCCTTAAGGGACTTGAAGGCCACGCGATCTTCGGCAAGAACCTTCGCCTTGGCCTCCAGCTGGGCCTTCTCCGCCTCCACCTTCTTCTCCAGCTTCTCCAGGTGGCTGCATTTCGCGGCTTGCCCCCTCGCCGACTGCTCCAGTTCGGCGTCACGGCCTTTGACTGCGTCTTCCCGGGCCTTCATCCTCTCCTCCTCCGCCTTGAGATCCCGAGCCTCGACCGCGCGCTCGTTGCGCATGGCCACTAGCTCGGCCTCCGCCGACCGGTAGCGCTCCTTGGCGGCCTCGGCTTCCTTCAGCGCCACCTCGCGGGCGGCTGCGGCTTGGTCGGCGGCTCGCTTGTCCTCCTTGGAAGCTACCACGGCCTAGCCCAATGCCGCCCTGACGGACGCGTCGGAGTGCAGCCAACCCGAGATCAGCTCCAGGCGACCCGCCACCAGGTGGCGGTCGGCGCCTTGAAGATCATCCCATAGCCGGGTCAGTGCAGAAAGAGCCTCCTCCAGAGCATCAGGAGAAGCAGAAGGGTCGCGAGCTAGCGGAGTGATGGAGGAAGGAGGCGGCGCCGTAACCAAGACCTGCGAGTTGATGGCAGCAGAAGAAGAGGCCGGAAGCTCCGAAGCCTGTGGGGCCTCGGTTGACGGGCTAAGAATGGGAACCTCCGGAGTGGGCGTGGCTGTGGGGGTCGCCCTCTCCTGGGGACGCTCCTCCGGGCCTCGCGAGGATTACCGGGCCGGAAAGGCACAGGGGCTGTCGCCGCCCTTCTGTGCCGGGGGGAGGTGCAGCCGTGCCGGGCTGCTGGGTCCCCGAGAGTGCGGCCGCTCCCTCTCTCCTCTTCTTCACCGCCAGTGTCGGCCTGTCAGCACAAGAGGAGAACATCAGGAAGCAGCGACATGAGTGGGAGCAAGAACAAAGTCAAGGAAAGGTTCTTACTGGTCCACGGCGGCGTAGTCCCGCGGCCTCTTCAGAAGCACGGAGCCCAGGGGCCTCGCAGCCTGGGGCGCTGGCGCTCGGGTTCCAGAAGCATATGAGGCTGCGGCAGCCGGCCCGGCGGCAGCACCAGGCGGCGACAGGGCAGGGGCATCATCCCGGGAGATCAACGCCGATCTGCTCTTCGTCGGGACCCCGGGTGGCGGCTTCTTCGAGGGGGTGACCTTAGACCTCGTGGTGACCCCAGCAGGGGGCAGGACCTCCCTTACCGGGCGGTCGCCGGTGTCGTCATCGTCGGGCAGGGCACGGAGGAGATCGGCCTTGCGCGGAGGGGAGGTCTCCCCAGCCCCCTCCCGGGTCGCCTCCGAGTCCTGTTCCTCCTCCCCGTCGGAGTCATTGGAGGACACCATCACCAGAGCCGTCACCACCGGGGCCTTGGATGGCGTTGACGACACGAGCCCGCGCCCATCAAAGGCGGGCATGGCGGCAGCAACCTTCGCCCCATCGGGGCGGCGGTACAGGGGACGTGGGTGTCCGGCGGATACCCCAGATCGTCCCCGACCAAGAGACGGATAGCCACGGCCAAAGCCTCCTCCGACGAGGCATCCGGGCGCAGGCGGAGGTCGTCCTTCTCGTCACCGAGCTTCCACAAGGGACGCGAGCGCGCCCGGAGTGGAGCTACGCGCTGCGCCAGGAATTCCTTGACGATCATGGCCCCCATGAGCTTCGCCGCCTTCGGGTCATCAGGCTTCAGGTCAGCATTCATCTTCTCCAGCACCTGCTCCGCCTCGGGGTCGGTGAGCCTCGAGCGGAGCCACCCGTCGTGAGGCGTGGGCATCTCCGTCGGGAGCACCAACCGAGGGTGGGAGCACTTGGCGTCCATGAGGACCCACTTGCTCCTGAAGCCCTCAGCCTTCTTCCCGACCTTCGAGATCGCGTTTCTCCCGGTGGCCGCGATGAAGTTAGCGCACCTCGAGCAATGACCGTCCTTGTTCTGGAGGTAGAAGAAGTGGCGAAGAAACGCCACGTACGGCATCACCCCCACGAACTCCTCATAATAGAAGGCGAAGATGGACGGTAGGTGATGAAGTCATGTACCTGGGGTAGGGTCATAGACCTGCCCAAAGGTACCCTCCACAAGGAGACTCACAAGAGAAGCAACCTTCCAGTCAACCTGGTAGGTTTCCACTCGACAGATTCAAAGACACTTTCGACTCTGAAGACCCACTCGACCACGGGGTCAAGAGCCACTCGGTACCCAAGCAGTGCATAGTTAAATAGTCTTTATGACCTTAATGACACTTTATGTAAGGCGTTACCAGCAGCGCCTAGCTTTGCACCTTAAACCCTCTACTCGTGGGTTGGCTGGGGTCTTGGCGCACTCTATATAGGCCACCCCCTCCACGGTAGAAGGGTTAGCACCCCTGTAACACACCTGCAGATAATCCAGATCGAGCACCTCCGGGCTCAAGGCGTGGGGCTGTTACTTCCTCAGAAGTGCTGAACTTCGTAAATCCCTCGCGTATACAACTACTCCATAGCTAGGATCTTGCCTCTCCACACCTACCCCCATTCTCTTGTCGGACTTAGAACCACGGCGGTTGGCGCCCACCGTGGGCGGGTGTTCTAGCGGTGTTGGAGAAGTTGGGATTCTTCGATCTCGGCATCATGGTTTCAGGTGGAGTTACGGTGGCCAGCCCACGAGATCCGTCTCGGTGCGCTCACGTTCGTCGCCAGCGACTCCGCTTGGCCGGAGGCTCCACTCGGCGTGGGCGCGCTCCCCATCCGTGGGGCGCGCACTTCGCGTGTGTCATGGCGTCCTCCTGCGGCAACCGTCGACCCAGTATGGGTGGCTCTGCCGTCTTCCTCGATCTCCCACGGCATAAGCGTTCGGTCGATCGAGCTTCGGCGGTGGGTGAGGCATCGCGGTGGCCCGCCGGTCGGCCATCCCCAAGTCGCGGCGATCGAGCCCGCGAATCTCTCGTCTGTTCGGCGGCTCCGTGAAGACTGCGTCCGAATGCGATAGCGATGACCCGGCAGCGAGGTTACGATGGTCGATGGACCCGCGGTCCCCAGATTCACCGCACCAGCGAAGGTGGCGGTGGAAGCGATCGGTGCAAGCCCACGAAGAGTACTTGCGAGCCCCTCGCCGCTCGGAGGGAGGCCGTCGTCGGAACATGGATGCACTTCACACTCCTATCGTTGGAGAAACCCGAGGCCAGCGCCTTGGAGGATGCGGCAACAGCCAGCTGGCTGGCGCTTTCGTGGAGAATCTTCGCGAGTACTCGTGACGTCTGTGACCAAGATTCGAGAATCGATCGAAGCCAGCCCTTTCAACGCCAACCCGGTATATCAAACTCCGATTCAGAATTTAGCGGTATCGCCCGTATAGCGAGTCAATTCAGCCTTCGATCGGAGGCGGTAGAGGTTTGCGACAAATCGAGGGATTTGCTCCGGCGGCGGAGATCAAAACTCAGTTGTATCGATCGCGGAGCAGGGTTCTGACCGATCCGTCGCTGTGAATTCATTCGATCGGCCCATAGTCCAAGATCGCCCCGGCGTGAGGCGTGGGGGCGGCGTGATGATCAATACAAGGGCGCGGCAGTATGAACACCGATTCGATCGCCTTGATCGGCGTCAGTGCCCTCCTCCCCAAGGGGTGGATCATCGCTCCTCGATAGCTTGAGGACAGGAGCGTAAAACAGTCTTTGGGCGAAGAGTTCGGTCGACCCGAGGAACCAGGCTTTGATCACGAGATCTATTATCGTTCAAGGTTTGGTCGGCGAGAGCGAGCTCACGAGGCAACCATGATAGAGATGTTCCTTCGGTAGTAGAGTTCATGTCTCGGGACCAGAGTGTTTCAGCGAGCCATCGAGGTGTGATGATTCCTCCCAACTTCAGGTTGGCGACTAAGTCGACAAGTTCCTTTGGAGAATCCAAGCGACACTTGGCTTGAAAGATTACCGAGTGGCGGTTCAGATCGGCGATGGCTTAGCGATGAGGTAGCCATGAAGCATTTACCTCTTATGTTGGAGGGTTCAGCCAGGCGTGGTTGAATCAGTTAGCACCAATGATGTTTACACTTGGGAAGATCTTGCCAGTGTTTGTCGGGTTATTGAAGGAACTTGCAAGCGACCAGCAGGTTTAGCGAGTTGCGATCGTGCGTGCAAAAGTCAGTGAAAATTTGAAGATTATATCCGGGTGGATCACTTTGCACCACACAATCGAGAATGTATCGATCACCGGCGATCGTGCCTTCAAGGAAGGTGTCAGAACGAAATTGAGTTTGAAATTTGGTGAACGGAGATATGACCCTGAGTCGGATGATGGAATTGCCACCAAATATGCAAATGGTGAAGAAGAGGATCGGCTCGGAGTGGTAAATATAAATCGGCCCGCCAATGAGACCAGCGGAGAAATTCGATCGGAGCGAGCGCAAAAGCGAGCCAGTGACTCCGGAGAGGCCTTAGCGGTGACCCAGGAAAGTTCAAGAAACCCAAGGGTCCTTGGAACCCTAAGAAGGTGAAAGACCAGGATGGGAGCGGCGTGTTGGATTTACCATGTCATATTCATACAAAGAAAGATGAAGAGGTAAACTCATTTACGAAACATACCACTCGATAGTGTCGGCTCTTGATTCAGCGGTTCAAGAAACAGCCCAAGGATAAGGATAAGGAGGCAGACAAAGTTGAGGGCGAGAGATAGCGGTGATGGTGGATATCCCAGGTCAATTCCACCTGATGATTTTCTTGGCGTCGAAAGCAAAAGTCGATTGAAGGTTATCAATCGGGAAGTAAACTTGGTTGCTCGGCGACTCCCAATTATCTGAAATTGTCCGGATCGCCATCACATTCGACGGTCGATCACCCGGCGCACATTGCCACCCACAGGAGGCAAGCATTGATGGTCGACCCGGTTATCGAAGGCACTCGGTGACCAAAGTCGATGGATGGTGGTAGTGGTTTGAATATATTATACGGAGATGTTGAAAGGGATGGGCATTCGATGTCGGACTCGATACCGATAACATGAGCTTCCGCGAGGTCATTCACGGAAGAAGGCTGAGTCACTCGGCCAAATTGCTCTTGATGTAGTTTTGGTGATTCAAAGCATTTCCGGAAAGAAAAGTTGACCTTTGAGTCGTGGATTTCAGGCGCTTATCACGCTATTACGGGGAGAACCAGCTTATGCACGTTCATGGCCCGACCATATTACGTGTATCTTAAGCGAAGATGCCGGTCCCAAAGCGTGATCACTGTCACGAACAATCGGAAGAAAGCGAAGAATTGCTTGAAAGGCTCTAAGATCGCGATGCTCGGTTGGCGATGGTAGAGCTACAAAATGTCGAGAAACTGCAGATCCGTGATTTGTTGCGATCTAAGAAGCCGCTTCTGGTCGACATTCGATCGTTGGCGAGTGAAACAGTTCACATTCACTCGGTGATCCGATGCTGCTCGACCAACATCTCAACAACACTCGACTCAACATAGGAAGAAGCGCTCATCCGGTTCCTCTGTGAAAGCTGGGACATCTTTGCATGGAAGCTTCTGCGACATGCGGGTATTCAGGGGGCTGGTGAGCATCGCCTGATCGACCCAAAATTCAAACCAGTTAAAGAGTATCTTGGCGGTCCGCCGTCGGAAGAAAAAGGCCATTGGCGAGGAGGTGGCTCGGCTCTTAGCGGCGAGTTCATCCAGAGATCTACCACTCCAGTGGCTGCATAGCGTTGTCATGGTCCCCAAGAAGGACAAGTCGTTGCGCATGTGCATCGATTTCAAGCATATCAATCGGGCCTGCCGAAAGATCATTCCCTCTTCCTCGCATCGACCAAATAGTCGACTCAAGCTGCGGGATCGAGAGGTTGTCTTTTTAGGCGCCTATTCGGGTACCATCGGATCATGCGTATGAACCCGATGAGATTAAAACAGCGTTCATCACTCCATTCGGGTGCTTACATTATGTCACCATGCCATTCGGTCTCAAGAATGCGGAGCCACATTCATGAGGATGATTGAAGTGTTTGCTCACTCAAATCAGTCGGAATGTGGAAGCATACATGGATGATATAGTGGTCGAGAATCACGAAAGGGTTCCGACCTGTTGGTGACCTTGCTGAAACATTTGCCAATCTCGGGAGGTATGATATCAAGCTTAATCCATCAAAGTGTACATTTGGAGTTCACGGTGGAAAGTTACTCGGTTTTCGTTTTACGGCGAGGAATCGATGCTAACCCGAAAGGTTGGCACCATACTCGAATGAAGTGCCACTGTCGTGTGCGATGTCGAAACTTCTTGGATGCTTGGCGCTTTAAGTCGATTCATCTCGCCTCGGTGAAAAGGCATTGCCTCTTTACCGGTGATGAAGAAGTCGAGACAAGTTCGAGTGGACTCTAGAAGCGATGCAGCGTTTGCGAGCTCAAAGCTACGCTCTCCACCAACCGGTGCTTGCTGCTCCAATCAGCAAGGAGCCTTTCTTCTTTACATTGCAGCCCTTTGGACAAGTCATCGATTACCGTACTTACGGTCGGCGGGAAGAAGAAGGAAAAACCTTCAAGTTCAGCGCCCGGTTTATTATCTTTAAATCTTGACCCCATCAAAGCAAAGATACCCTCACTATCAGAAGCTTGTTTATGGGATCTATATGACCACGAAGAAGGTTGCTCATTATTTCTCTGATCATTCCGTTACGGTCGTCAGTGACGCCCCTTTGTCGGAAATTCTTCATAACAGAGATGCAACTGGTCGAGTGGCAAAATGGGCGATTGAACTCCTTCCTTGATATCAAATTCGAGGCAAAAGCCATCAAGTCCCAAGCAATAGCAGATTTCCTGCCATGAGTGGTGAACAGCAACCGACCCAAGTTCACTCGAACAACTGGACTATGTTTTCGATGGTTCCAAGATCTTTGAGCGGTTACAGTGCGAGGGTTGTATTGGTTTCCCCGAGGAGATAGGCTCAAGTATGTTCTCAGATTCACTTTGATTCTTCCAACAACGAAGCGAAATATGAAGCACTCTGTATGGGTTGCGCATGGCCATTTCACTCGGCGTCCAGTCGCCTTATGGTCTATGGCGACTCGGATCTGGTTGTTAATCAAGTGATGAAGGAGTGGGATGTCGAAGCCAGCTATGACAGGTTATTATGTCTGATGAGAAAATTTGGAGAAGAAATTCGAGGGTTAGAGCTTCATCATATACCCGGCGAAAAAATCAAGCTGCGGATGATTTGGCGAAGATAGGGTCAAGAGGAAGCCATTCCCGTGATGTATTTTGGAACACATTCATGTTCCATCGGTGGAGGGATCCTTTCACGGAAGAAGCCCTTGACAAAAAGTGCCAATGATCCGTGAAGTTGAGGTCCCGCCGTGGTCGACCTGATTATGGAAGTTGTGGTCATCACTCCCAGGGCCGATGCCATTACGCCGCATATATCCTAAGGAAGAGCTCCCGAGAGAATGAAGAAGAGGCTCGACGGATCGTCCGTCGATCCAAGGCCTTCTGATGATCAAGGGACAATTATGCGAGAAAGCCTTGTTGGGCGGCGAGAAGTGTATCACGCCCGAAGAAGGTCGAGATAATTCTTGAGGATATCCACTCGGGGACTGTGGCCATCATCGTCCTCTCGGACCATTGTGGCTAAAGCATACCGGCGAGTTTTCTTGGCGAAACAAATGAAATGGCAAAAGAAATAGTGCGACAAGTGTGAAGGATGTCGGTTCTATTCAACATGTCGCTACAAGCCAGCCTCGACCTTGAAGACCATTCCACTCGTTTGGCCCTTATTTGTTTGGGGATTGGACATGATTGGACCGTTGAAGCTGGCGAAGCGGTTTCACCCATTTGCTAGTAGCGATCGACAAGTTCACCAAGTGGATCGAAGCCAAGCCCATCAAGAACCTCGATGCATGCCTTTGCTATCGGTTTCATCGAGAGAGTTGATATTCAGATATGGAGTTCCGCATAGCATCATCACCGACAATGGGTCAAACTTGATAATGACAAGTTCAAAGCCTTGCGCCTCTCAAGGCCTGCGGGTTGACTATGCTTCATGGCTCATCCTCGGTCGAATGGACAAGCGAGCGTGCAAGCGGCCTCATTCTCAAAGGCTAAAACCTCGGCTGATCGTGATCTCAAACCGCGGCAGGAGCTTAAGGTTGACGAACTTCCATCGAGTTCTTTGGGGATTGAGGACCACTCCTAATCGGTCGTGGGAGAACTCCATTCTTCACGGTCTATGGAGCTGAAGCAGTTCTGCTGAGTGACACCTGCTTCAATGCGCCTCGAGTCGAGCTATACTACGAAGAAGAAGCGGAACAAGCCCGGCAAGATCACGATCGACCTCTTGGAAGAGGAGAGAGAGATGGCCTTGATCCGCTCGACTATCTATCAGACAAGAC